>VWZV01011307.1:156421-756421 GCA_013397155.1 Irena cyanogastra | reverse complement strand
AGTTCGTAGAGTTTAAGAACATAACCAGAGCTCAAACATACAGTNTTTTTTTTTTTTTTTTGCATAAACCAAATGCTTCTGAGGTGATGCTGTGCCTCAGAGTGGCAGCAAAGTCCACCCTGACCTTCCTTGTGTGTGGCCTTGGTTGTCAGAAGTGCATTTAGAGTGTGCCAGTGAGTGCTGTTTCCTGGACATGTGTAGTTGGGATGTAACAGAATTCAGCCTGGAAACAGCTTGAGCACCTTGTTTTTGAAAACTGATCATTTTACATTCCTGGAGCCCTGTGTTAGTGATTTATCTTGCTGACCAGCTGATGACATTGATTGCTGAAGGCCAACAGTTAAAACAGGATCCAGACCTCTTCCTGCTTTCACTTAAAGTAGATAGGTTTTCCCGGTGACCTGCTTAAGGATTTTGTCCTCACCTTTTCGGGTGGATGGTGGCAGTTGCAAAGATACTGATTATTAATCAGCTGTTACTTTAAGCCCCAGATTTACTGTCTGTCACTAAAACTTCCAGGGAACTGATGGATAACTGCTCTTGTAAGGAATAAGGTTTTTGTCCTGACCTACCTTGTTTGATTCCTTAAAATAGACCAATGCTGCTCGTATCTGACTTACACAGCTTCACAGCTGTATGTGAATAACCTATTTTGTGACATGCTTTCAATCTTTTTTTTTTCCTACTCCAGTCTTAATTTAACCTATAATACTGTTCTTTTTCATTTCTTTCAGAATGGACTGCTGAATTGGGATTTATTGCAGACTCAACTGTACAGCACTGCTCATTGCTTCATCTATTACTAGTTATTTAAATTGGACTTTTAATATCCTGCCAGCTGCTGTCCACACACACATGGTGCATTGTTGCCATTCTCAGAATTGCATCTTTGAAACCCAGGCCGTCAGTAACCTTCATAGAAGAAAGAGGCGACCTCCTGCATACATTTGTAGAGGGAGTTTTTGGCCCTGCTGCCCTCTGGCTTTCTGGCTGGTGCTGTATTTCTGAGACACTATGGAGCCCAGTATGGAATACTGCTTAGCGCAGGTGCTGCAGAAGGATGTTGGAAAAAGACTTCAGGTTGGCCAGGAATTGATAGATTATTTCTCAGATAAACAGAAGTCAGCTGATCTTGAACATGATCAGACCATGCTGGATAAAATGGTTGATGGACTGGCCACTTCCTGGGTAAATTCCAGCAATTATAAGGTAAGACTTTGTCATGTGGAATGTGATTACTGTCAGAAGTTTCGATGTCAAGTGCAACTTGATCTAAATGAAAGCTGTATAGTAGACATTCTGTTACACTGTTCTGTAAGCTGGTGATTAGACTGAAGCAGTGATTGTTGTTCCATATCTTGGTAGTTGATAGCTGCTATGATATTGAGGACTCGAGGCAGTAAGAATTCAGTGAATGGTGTTTTAAGCACAAGTGGATTATATTTGGTGTTCATAGTTTGTGATATCCTGGTTTCTTTGTGTACTTTGTTAGCTGGTGGCATGCTTTGATCATCCCAGTAGTTTAGCAATGTTCCTGATTTCCTGCCATGCTAAAAAGTTTATCAAACTGAAAAAAACCATGTAGAAACTGCATTTGTTTTCACTGTCATTAAATCTTGCTAGAGTTTTTGCTGTTTTCTGTGGGCAGCATAGTAGATCCAATTGTACTTAGTTCAAGAAAGATAATGTGTATATGTGTCTTCTGTTGAATTTGATAGTGTTGAGATGATGTTGGTAGGACATGGATCTCCACTGCCTTGTTTTCCCTCTCATGTTACTTCATTTCCCTTCAGGTTTAATGTGGAAGTCCTACCACAGTCAGGTACTGTGGGAGTGGGGAGGGATTCACAGCTGTGATTTGGAGAACTCTTGTCCTGGTCTGTTCGTCAGGCTCTCTGAAAAGTCTAATAAAGTACTGAAGCTATTGTATGGGATGTAATAATGTTCCTTTTTGGTTAAGTGCTAGGGTATCTCAGAGTGAAAGTTCCTACAGAGCTGGGCCTAAAGATGGGAGTTCACACCTGTAGAAGTGAAGGAGGGACTGGCTCTATAGGTTGTAAGTGCTCTGGAGCTCAGCATACTCAATTAAAATTAGTTTTAACAGAAATTTTGATTGGGAAGTGGTTGTGACATAACAGAGTGTTCTGCACAACTGCATTTCTTTATTTTCATTTTTGTCAACTAGAAGCTGTTTGGCATGTAGAGAAAAAAAATACCCAAACACTAAAAACGCTATCACCAAGCCACGAAAGCTAATATAGTCTCAATAGAGAATCCATTCTGGTGGAACACATGAAGAAATATTTATCTTGCTATTGTGAGCAATAGCAAGCTAAATATGTAATTTTCTGAGAGTATTTTACATATTGCCTCTTTTCTTGCTAACTGGCTTTCTCTTACAAACTTCCATGGTTCTCAGTGGAAGAGTAACCCAAGCACATTAAAATTGAAATTATTACAAAATGTGCTATTTGCATGGATTTCCTGAATGATGTGGATCACAGAGTGTGTAGTGCTTTGCAATCCCAGTATCACACTTAGTTTGCAGAATTTCTATTCAGACAACTTACTCATCTTCCCAGTCTTTTGTCTGTTGAACTACATGCTTAAAGTGGTCTCTGTGGTATTCATTTTCCAGTAACAAACTGGTGGCACTTCTGTACTGCAGTGACTCTGTTCCAGAACTCATGCTGCTGAGCTGGCTGTTCATTAATGTGTGTGTTCTATAGATAGCATTTGCTGTGATTAATAAATTCTAGTAAGCATAACAGAGACATGTCTCAGATGTCTGGAGGGTGTTTTCTCAGTGAATGAGTATAATAGGAGATGTGAAGCCTTTGAGTGGGGCAAGCTGGCTATGTGAAGGTCAGTGATGTGGTGAAGTCTGCTTCAGGATCCAGCCAAGGCTTAGTGCAGCCTCTTATGCCAATCTCTTCCTTTTGTTTTAATGCCTGCATCTGCATTATCATTGCCTTTTTTCCTGTCTGCTTATGGGGTAGGGGTTTGGAAGCTCAGCTTTGTCTGGTGTCATCTGATCCAGTTCATGGATTGGTGTGTCAACTTTAGGAGTGAAAGGCCAAGCATCACTGCCCTAGGATAGCCATCTGGAGAGCTAAACTGCAATGGTATGGTCACAGTGGAAAAAGCTGAAATATTTGTAGTCTGTTTCTCTTATCACCTCAGTCTCTTCATTTAAAAAAGTATCAGCTTAAAACAAAGATTGAGATCATCTGCATGATTTGAAATTTCCTAACACTTCAGTGATAAAGTGTGTGTTCTCAGAATAAGACTTGAGTGTGGATAACAAGACCCATTATACTGGGACAGCATCCAGTTGATTCATGGCTCCTGCCTGTCTCTAGGCCTCCTCTAACTAAACACTTGTGCTTATATGTTATCACCGAGGAAACATCAGTGAACCAGAGAAGAGGCCTCTCTAAGGCAAACCAGTTTAGTTTGGGTTAAAAGGAGCTTGAACTGATGATGAAATTGTGCCTTTACAGGAGGGGCTCAAGCTACCTCCTTCATTGGCATCCAAGTCTGATCTCTGTATGTCCTGGCCATCATTGACCTTTTTAGGCTTTGCTGTTTTTCTGTACATGTTTCTATTTTTTCATGACACTACTTTGTGAAGTCCTTTACCTCAGCACCATGACTGCAGACAATGGAGTTTTTTTTTTTTAAGAGATTGAGGAAAAAAAAGAATGATGGAGGGCAGAGATGCTTTTCTTTGATTGGTGCAGTCTCAAGTCTGTTAAAAACAGCATGTGTAAAACATAGTGAAGCCTAACATACTTCTGACAGCACTCAGTACTCTAAAACTCCTCTAAAAAATCACCTTGTGACCTGATCACTGCTTCTTGCATTGTAACAGACAGATGCCTTAGGTGCAAAAGGCACTTGGATAGATCAGGATGCTTTTCAAGTCAAGGAAACATAAAGGTGATTGTATGAAACAAGGCACTGAAGTCCAGTGCAAAGCCATTTGCATGTTTGTGCTTGCTAGGAGTGCTTGAACTGCACCCGACAGCCATTGCAGGCTTGAGTTTTCTCAGCAGTACTTACCGGTGTGTAGAAGACATAAGAATGGTGCAGAGTGATAAGAGGAATTCTCTTTGAGAGCTCTTACTCCTCTTTGGAGCACAGCTGCTTGGAGCACACAGCCTGTGTTTGTGTGAGCTCTAGGAGCTGTGGATCACACCAGTGCGGTTGGGCTGGGGAAGGTATTGCAGGATGCTTTAGACCAAAGAGGAATTCTTCCTCTGGTCTATTTCTTCATTTGTGCTTTGTTTGCTTGGTCTGTGCTGTTTCAGGATGGTGGTTCCACTTGACTCCTTTTCTTCCCCTGCTAAGCATAAAAGAGAGTTATTTTGCTGAGCTTTGAATCTATGAACAATAACTAAGGCCTGCATAGAGCTGTCTGTCTTAAAACATGAGGCAAAACAGCACAGCAGTATCAGAGGCTTCAGCATGTCCTCTCAGGTTCCACAATCCTATGGCAAGAGGGGAGGGCTGAAATCATCAGTAATCCCTCGGTGAGCCATCTCGCTTTGAGCTGCTTCTGCAGCGTTCAGTAATGCGGATGTTAAGTGTGCAGGATCTCCTGGCTCATCTGTGAGCCTTTCTCAGTACCCAAACTGGGATGGAAATTAAGGTGTAATGTAAATATGACCAGGATCTTAAAGCAGTTTTCAACCAGCCTGCTATTCCAAGAGGTGAACTGAGAGTGTTTGGCAGTGACCTTCTCCTGCCTGCTTCTGCTCAACAGTATTGGGAGATGAGGTCTCTTGCACCTTTTTTCCTGGGATGTGTTGCCTGTGCTGGTGGAGTCGAGGTTTCCAGTGGAAATAGCCCTTGTTATTGCAGGATTTTTTTAGACAAACATCCAAGAGGGGGCTCAAAGATTGGTGGTGACAGAGCCTTCAAGCAGGTCAGGGTCCAACATACTGAAGAGAGATTCTATTCAGTGTTTTCACTTGTTGCAGAGTGGCAAGAGAGGCCAGTTTGAAGTGAAACTGGGTGGAGGTTTGCAGTAAGGGATTGGATGCAGCTTTGTATTTTTTTCATGCACTTTAGCAAGTAGTGATTTTTTGGCACTGCACTGCTCTCACTGGACAGGGTTTGCTTTCCAAGGAGAGTATCTCACCTTGTATGGAATGGTCCCTTTGTCCCAGTGCTGCCAGGTCTGTGTGAGGCTCTGTGTCCATCAGCCTGTAGGACTGGGTTTTGCCCCTAAGAGGCGAGTTAGGAACTGATGTGGTTAACAAGACTCCGGGGTCTGAGGACACATCCACAGCCTCCTGCCGTGCTGGTAGACTCAGTCTGTCAGGGCAGGGCTGTGTCCTGAGGTTTGTTTATGTTCACGTATGCAGAACTTCAGATTTGATTTGTTTAGCTCCCAGCTGATTTTGGTACTGAGAGAGACATCATGCTCTTTAAAGTAAAATGTAAGATGTTAACGAGCATTTTTTGACATGGTGAAATATTGCATGGATATTTTATTTCCTCTGACAAAATTCCTAATAGTGTTAGAGAAAGCAACCTTCCATTCTGATCTCTTTCTGAATATCAAGCACTACAAGAGCATGTTTCACTGAGCTGAAGAAAAATAAAACTTACATAAATTAGCTGGCTTTCTTAGACTGTGTATCGAATAATTTTTTTTTGCTTGCTAATTGAGGGGTAGAACAGATGGTGCAGGCTTAGTTTAAAGTGACATCCATTAGAGTTACTTAAGCTGATGAATGGTTGTTCACTATAAGCATAGATTTGTTCTCTATACCGTGTTTATTTTGGTTGAAATTCGGTAGAAGAAATCCTGATTTAAGACATAATTATCATGCATGGTTATGTGTTGATATGATAATTTGGTGAGTGTGTTTTGTTGAGTATTTAATGCACGGAGAAAAGGACTTCATCTGTGGAAGAAAAAGAGATTTGTGAAGGGTTTCTAAGCAGCTGCTGTTAGCTGCTGAGTTTTGAGCTGCTGGGGGTGCATGGAGATCAGTAATGTATATATTCATCTACTGCTTTCATCCCTCTTTGCCATGAAGCTGAAATTGCTAATAAAATTGAATTAAATTAGTTTTGATGCACAAAAGACATGAGAAAGGGACTATGGAGAAAAAGTGATCTTGAGATCCAGACTTGAGAGGGCAGCCCATTCCTTGCATATGCCCATATTGCAAAAGGGACTGTGGCAGAAGCTGCTGTTGATGACTTCCCTTGTGGAGAGAAGAGTTGCCTTAGGAAGGGCTAAAGACTCATTCCATTTGAGCTGCATTTCTGGAGCGTGCCCAGTCCTTATTGTTAGGCTTCTGTGCCGGCATGCTCCTAATAGGCGGGTTTTCCTGCCTTAAACTTATGGAAGAGCAGAGTTTTGGCTCCAGGATATCCAGTTTCCTGTAGGCATTGATGTTAATTCCCAGTCCAGCTGATTAGTTGTTTTTTCTTTGGCTCTAATAGCTGGACCTGCCTTCCCAACACTTGACTGCTCTGCTGGTAATTTGATTGGATTATGGTGCAGTTCTTACCTCTATGGTATCAGCAGCGTGTGGACTGCCACAGAGGGGGCAGTGCAGAATAGAAGATTGTAGCAGCTGGAATAGATCAAATTCAGTGCTAGTTTCAGACCCTTGGATTCAGGGCAGGGGAGAAACTACCTGCTCTAGCAAATCAGTGTTTGGAATTCCCCTGTAGCTTTTTCTTGATACTTGAAAGGTAATAATGACTGGTGTAGCAGGAAGGATTGTCCTTTCCTGGCTGCTGTGGGAAGAGCTCTAGTGGAGCAGTAATACTTTCTTGTTTTATGCACAAAGTGAATGTGCTACTGGTTGAATAAAGCAAAAGTTTTGTGAGCCTGAGTGAACGGTATCTCAGTCGTTTACCAAGGTATTACCAAATCAAATACAAATAATGAGAACCTGCAGCATCCCAAGGGAGCGTGCAGAGTGGAGACACAGTGTTGAAATATTTAGGACAGAAGTTTGTTTCCATAGTGACACATTCAAGGTCTAATCTCTTTTCCATTGGCTTTAGAGCTCAATATCCAAATCTCATTCATGAAATGGAGGGGAAAATAACCCCATCTCTGAGAAGAAAGGTAGCTTTTGCAAACCAAAATGTATTTCCATTGGGTCACCTGTTTCAGAAGTAGTTGAAGCCTGAAGCAGAATCCTCAGGTGTCCCAGAAGTGTCTGCAACACAGCAACCTTACAAACCATAATAAGATGCTTTAAACCAACCAAGGGTTTGACATTCAGTAAAACTCCTCGAACAGTTTCCATCTCTGTTGTTTTCACCAAAGCAGCCTGAGTCTAATTGCAACACTTACATGGAGTTTTAATTAAGCGACAGCTTGATATCCTGTCTCTTGGTGGCCCATAGTGGGTGGTGAGAAATAAATGGTAATATGGCATACAAAGTAAAAGTCTTGCCTATCACGGTGGCTTGTAGAGATTTGATGCCCTGGTTTTGTTTGCTGATCAAATTAAATTGCCGTAGGATTTTTGTGCTGGGGCTGACAAAAATTGTCTCGGGCTATTTTTTTTCCGTGTTTGTTTGCTGTGTTGTTTTTGTTTTGTTTTTTGAATTTTTGTGTACATGTGGTTTTGGCTTTGTTGGGTTTCTTTTTGGTATGTGTTTTTTGGGGGGAGCATTTTTTGGTGTGTATTTGTTCAGGTGTTTTTGTTATCTTATTTTTGTTTTATAAGGTATGTTTTCTCTTGGGTGTTTGGTAGGGTGACTGCCTCAGCATTGGCAAGGCCGAGAGGCTCTTGTTTGGGATTGTGAGTTTGGGTCAACACATAACAGACTGAACCATTGTGGTTACTAATTTGAGAGGATAAAGCTATTCCTTTAATGCTGGTGTAGTGTTTCATTTGCAGCACTTCAGTGCTTGTCACTAGGGTTTATTAGAGGTCTAACAGAGTTAGCCAGCTCTCAGAAAACCTTGGTGTGTATTGCTTCACTGCAGGCTAAAGGTCACAGCTGATGCATTGATGGAAAAGGAAGATTATTGGGGATGTATTTTCATGGGATAAGGGTGTACTAATGCTATTGTAGAGAGCCTTACTGGGCCCTTCTGTGGCATGTGTTGTACAGTTCTAGTTGCCTGTCTGCAAGGAAGGAATTCAAGCTGGAACAGGTGCTGGGAAGGGCTAGTGGGGTGCTTAGAGTATCGGAGAGCCTGCCTAACCAGAGGAGGCAAAGAGGTTTGGCTTGTTTAGTTTACAGCATGAAGGCTGACAGGGAATATGACTGCTGTCCATAAATACATCAGAGGGGTGACCGTCAGGGATGGGAAAGAACTCTTGGATTTAAAGGGCAAGGTTAGCGCAAGAACGAATGGGTATAAACTGGCTGTGAGTAAATATAGATTGCATGTCAGATGAAAGTTGCCTGCAGAAAGAACATTGGAAAACTCCTGGAGATGAATAGATAAGGGCAAGACATTTGGTTTTAGGATAGATCTTGTGATGATTATGATTCATTTATGTACTGTGTGGAGTAACAGGATTATGCAGTGATAGGGCAATTTTGTTTCAGTCCTTTCTGTAGAACAGATATCATACTGTGCCTTAAATTGTTTGAACAGTTTAAATTAAGTATTTTAAACAGTGTACTGGTTTTGGTCCTCAGAAATCCCAAAGTGACTTAAAGAGACTGTTCGTATTGTGCTTGTTACCTCTGGAGCAAAATTAGCCGTCATTTATATGCGTGTGGGACTCACCTCCCTTCATGTTTAGTAGGTAGCAGGGTGAGTAGGAGTGGATCCTCACTTTCCCTGACATGACCTGAATGAAGGTTAGTGTCAGTGCTGGATTTACTGGCACCTTGATATTTTTGCTAGTTTCTAAATTGTTCGGTGGAGTTTTGTTGTCTTCTTGATGCTGAAAGAAATACTCATCAGCCCCCAGGGTCCTCTCACCAGCACCAATCTGTTAGCTTCTCCATTGAAAGTATGCACATTCTTCCATGTCTTTTTTTGTGGGATATTCCTTGAAGCTGTCTTAAAAGCCATCCTTGTCTTACCCTTTGAACTTCCACATGAAAAAATTATCTACTGAAAGTCCCACTGTCAGTGGGCTCTAGTTGCCTCTCACTTAGTCTAGTTTTAATTAAGTCATTTTGTAAGCAGGGAAGTTGTATGAAATGTCATTTCCTTTGCCTTTTTCTTTGTACCAGATTTGCTGGTATCTCATGCTTTGGTTTTCCTCATGCTGAGGTCTGTGTTTCAGTATTTGCATATAATCTTTGGTATCTCTGTTTTCCCTACCATATTGGTTGAAATTTGCTAAAATTGGCTAAAGAATTCAGAAGTTGAGGAGAAAAAAGAATAGATGAATATTAGGTCAACAATTTAATGATCTCTTCCTTAAAAAATAGGACTGAAAAATACCTGATAATGCTTTTCTAAGCATTCCAGTGCACCTATGGGTTTTCTTGGAAGACCAGCCCATGGGACTAGGTAGTCTGCTGCAGAGCACCTTTGTGTTTCAGATATGCATTTCTGGCTCTGGCAGCCCTCCTTTTTCAGCAGGTGCATTTTGGAACAGAAGGGCAGCATTAGCTATGTGGCAGTTGGATCAGCCCTTAGGGTCACAGGGTAATTCAGGTTGCAGGGGCCTTTGGATTCACCATCTAGTTTCATCCACCATATCACTGTATACTGTCAAGGCCCTAAAACTTGTTTCTTGTTTTTTAGCAGAATTTATTAGCTGGTAAGTGCTAAGTGTCCCAGTGTCAGACATGCTTACATGAATTGACTCCCATGTAAATGTTTTGGGATGCCAGTGATGCTGGCAGTTTTGTGTGGTGACTCTGAGTCACCCAGAGTACCAGTGACAGTTTAACTGAGGCTGAGCACATTCAGCTTGCCTTGCTCAGAGCTGATGGCTGGAATTGTGCTTTGTGTGAGTCTATATGAAGCTACCTCATGTAATTGTATCCCATGTGCGTCTGGTCCGTGGCTGTATCATTAAATGCAGGAGGGAACACAGTGGAGACATGTAGTCTGAATTTCTCCAAATGAATGTTGCCTCCCACAAATCATTCATTACTTTCTTTCTAGATGAGATCTCTTTTTTTTTTTAAACTGGGCAAAACCTACTGAGGTCTTCATTTGTGCTACATATGGAGCTTTAAAACAAAGCAACATTTGAGTATTCAAGAATCGGAGCAAAGACTTGCAGTCATCAGACTGTGGAGAGCCTGATAATTTTTTATAGTATGGCTGGGATTTTGGCCAGAGGAAAGAATGTGTAGGATTGAATCTGCATTAACTGTGAGAAAATTTTTGTGGCTGCTAATGCTTTTTCATCTCTAAAAGTAACCTCCTGGGGAGTAGTTTGTGGAAGTGATGAAAAATTGCACAGTAGAGCCCCATTCTGACATAGAACCACAGAATGGCTTGGGTTGGAAGGGACTTCTAACATCATCTGGTTCCAGCCCCCCTGCCACTGGATGGAGCACCTTCCACTAGACCAGAGTGCTCAAAGCCTCATCCAGCCTGGCTGTGCCCTTTGTGTGGCTGCTCTGCTCCTACCGGCAGGGTGTGCGCACAAGCACAAAGGCTGGCAAGATTTCTTTGGGGTGTGGAAGCACTGCGAGGTGAACTGTGGTGGTACCACCTTGCCAGTGTTAAGAGTGTTTGTGCCAGTCAGCTGGTAGTTGAGAACCTGGTAACAGCAAATGGGAAAGCTAAAGTTGCTTCAATTCAGTGTGTTATGAAATTATATTGTCTTGAGTAATATCTGCATTTACTCTGAAATGTATATTAGGATTCAGCTCTTTGTACTAATTTTCTTTGTGTTTGTTAGAACTATACTCCATTAAAAGACAGAGAGTATGCCTTGTATTGCCATGACTCTCCATTTGACTAATGTCAAGTGACATTGTTGTGTTGGGTCTCATTGGAAATCCTGCAGCAAATGGAGGCATCAGCGCTTGTGCAGTGACATGGAACAAATGTCTGCTTTTAACAGTTTGGGAGGACTTTGTGTCTCACTGTTGGGAGCATAAATAAAGGGTCGCGGCTCGTTCAGTGTGGTACGGAGCTGGGCTTTACAGGCTTTTACTGGTGTACGCCCATCACCAGAGTTGTCCGATGGAGCCAGACCTGGTCGTACTCCAATTTCTGTAATAGCTCTGTAAATATAGACGGCTTTAGCTTCCACATTGGAATGGAAAGTGCACCTCAGTTTTGGAGGGAATTCTGTTTGCTCGTAGCTGATGGAGTCCATCCTGAAGCACCAAATTGTTTAACCCAGTACTCCTCAATAAACTGTGTATTTGTGTGTGCTCTCATCTGTTTGGAGTGCTGTGAACAGAATGATCCTTGTGCAAATACTGCAGTATGCTCCTACTTTTGTAAATTAAGCCCTTGGAGAAGGCAGTTGTTTACCTTGATTAACTTTGAGATGCTCAGAGGGGCACTGCAGTGTTGTCTCCTGGGGCATGAAGGGTGCCATCGCTGTGCCGCTGTTGTATGCGTGGCTGAACTGCTTGACCTCCAAAAGGAATTTCTCACACAATAATTGGATGTGGTATGGAAAGCTGAAACTGCACACAGGTTTTAGGAGGTGCATGCTCTTACAGATTGGAATATTTTGTCTGTCTGGCTAGAGCTTTTCTTCCAGGCCTGTATGGGTGGCTTTCCTGGTTTTCCTGTCTGCCTCTTCTACTTTCTTTCCCCTTAGGTCTTTAGGAAGTTGTTACCTGCATAATGTTGCTGGAATGTGAATAAGTTATGTGAGTAGGTCTGCTTGTGAAAGACTACTAGCTTCAATCCCCATCAAGATCTGAACTTTCTTGTTGCCTTCAAAGAGCTTTGCTTCTTTCTTTATGTTGGTCAGGTCCCATTCTCTACTTGCAGTTTCATTTGTTTCCTTCTGGAATTTCCTGTTCTATAAGCCTGCTGAAAGTTAATGAGAAGGTTTCCTAAGCAGGAGGGCATATGTGGAGAAAAGTGCTGTGAAAAGTTGCACCTAGAGGTGGTGTGATGGGAACTGGTACTGCAGATGGATGGGAAGGTAGGAGCTGACATCTTGTACCAAATGACAGTGCTTTGAAGGTGGAGATCTGAAACTTCAATTTGGAAAACAGCTAGAGAGTGATGGTAGTGTGAAAAGAAGGATCATCCATGAAAAAAGGTATCTGTAAGATAATTCCCTTACAGGACTTTTCCTACCAGGAGCAGTGGTACAAATGGGGCATATATTTGGGAAAGGTAGAAGGGAGAGGCTATGTAATAGCAGAAATGTGAGCTGCTGAGAACCATGTGAGAACTTCAAGCTGTTTAATACAGATGAGATGGGCTGGATTTTGGGTCTGTACGAAGTAGTGCAAGTTTAGAGACTTAATAAACACAAAAAGTATCTTGAAGGTTTCTATCCTGGAGAGATCTTAATTGAGTAGTAGGTACTAACATGGTCTTTTCTCAGCTGTTGATCCTTCATTGTGCTATCACTGCAGTATCTGGGGCTGATGCTAATTGATGGCTCTCTGATAAGCATTTCTGAGTTTTCTGGTGGCCATTTTTAGGAGGAAGTAGTGCATGAGAATTGTAGCAGTGTGCTGAAGCTGGGCAAGCACTTAAGAACGGGAATTGGTGACTTTCCTAGGTGGTAGCTCTGTTACAAAACTAAATCATGTGAAAGCTGCTGGTGTGAGGGTGGCTTGCTGGCCTTTTTGGTCTGTGGAAAGCAGGTTTCTCGTGAGGTAGCAGTGAGGTTGTCTAGGTCACATGGGTCCCATGGGGCTCCCCAGTTCTTTCAGCTAATGTAAAGGAGGGAAATCAGGTGAAGGGAAAGTTGATTTAGACAGGAGAGCCAGGATGAATTCCTGGAATATGTACTTTATACTCTATACTCCAGACTTCCATGTAGCATCTTCTGTGTTTTAACTAGTATCCATATTTATCACAATTGTTTTGCAGGAGTGTTTTGTGATGATTCCAAGATCACTGGTCAAACATCAATATGAGTCTGTTGGCACAAAAGGTGGCTCGAGTGGTCCTGCTGTTTTCATGTTCCCAGTCAGAGGGGCTCATTTGCCCTCGAACACTGCTGAGCAAAGACTGTGCTTTGGATGGATGAGATACAAAGTGAGAAAGAGTGGGGAGCTGTGCAAGTGTCCCTGTCTCAAAGAACCAGTTGTTGTGCAGACAGGTTAATGCTGGCAGTTTAAAAGGCTTGGATAAAACCCTCTGGGGAATCTGAAGGTGTGCATGAGCCAGGAGCTTGGTGGAGAAAGGAGCTGCTGATCTGGGAAAAGATGGAGCTGTGGGGGAAGATGAGTGTGGGATAGACTCTGCTATCCTTGTGGGAAAATATCCGATGGTGACTGTCATGTGGCAGTGTGAGAGTAAGAGGGCAGGAGGAGAGATTCTGGTGTGTCTTTTTAAACTGGAGTAAGGGAAGCACAGGCAAAGGGAAGAGGCCAAGGGTAGGACTTACAGATAGTGTTCATCAGGGTGAGAGTTAAGCCAGGAAAAACTTCTGGGATGTCAATAAGATGCCCTGAGCCTGTTTATCTTCTTTCTGTTTACTTCATGGCTATCACCATTGCAGTCTGGCATCTTCAAACTGTGAGGATGGAAATGAAATGTGTTACTGGGGGGTTGTTTTCCAGGAATCAGAGGGGCACTTGTGATAAATGAGAGCAGCAGTTCTGGTAAGTGGATGTGTGCTAGAAAATGCCTCTACAGCCAAACTTGGCTGAAGAACAATTAAAACAAAAATGCTCTAAAACCTGCCTTTTTTAGTCAGGAAAGGTGTGGTAGGGTTGGGACAATGGGAAGTCTGGAACTTAATTAAGAGCCAGATCCTGCTGCCACTAAACTTGGAGAAACTCAAATTGACCCCAGCTGCTGCAATGTGCCATGTGCAGGCTCTCCGGAGATGGGACAGAATTTTGGATGAACACCACATCTAATGTGTGGGAGATCTGTCTGTTTATTTTTAGTTTTAGCTCTTCAAATGCTGTTAATAACATGCCTGTGTTACTTGTGTGCATGTTAATAAGGATTAATTTACATTTGAATATTGTTTCTTATGGAAATTTTTTTCTGGGAGACATTCCTTTGAGAGTGCCCTTTGATAATGGGTAATGGGGGGGGATGGGGGGTGTAACTAATCTTGCTTAGTCTTTTGTTACGGAAGTCAGAGTTTGTGATTGAAATTTATGATTTTCCACTCCCACTGTTTGAAGCTTTTGAATCTGTATTTCCATGTGATAATTTCAGTGATTTAAAGTAACAACACATTGATAGTTCTTTTTTTAGTCAATTATATGTGAATGCGTATTAGAAATTTTGGCTTCTCTGCTAGTTACTTTGGTATTGTGTCAATGTGGCATCTTCTAAATGTGCCATTTTGTATAAAGCTTACAAATACAAGATGGGGAAAAAATATTGGGCTATTACAGTTTTTTTGTACTGCCCTAGGAATGGATATGGGAACAACCCCAGCCCTCTCTATTACTTTGCACTCTGGGAGGAGTGCACCAGTTTCGAAGCTGTGAGCTCTCAGCCATGTGGAACTTGGTTTATTTTATAGCTTGGGAGCTATAAAAGATAACTCGAAGGAAGTGAGGCTGTTGTCTGTGGGCTTCCATTTACTCTGTAGAGATCCACATCTTTATTAGAAAGTATGTAGATCGCTGTGTTTCAGAAGGCTGAAAACTATTGCTTGTGGTTTGGGGGTGGGGAGTCCTTTTTTGGCAGATGACAAAAATGCTTACATTTTTCTGCATTTTACTGTGATATAGGCAATGTCTGCATCTATAACAAAAATAAATTATTGTCAGAGTTCTTAGTTCTGATTTTCTTCCTTTATTTGATTTGAAGATCTTAAATCAGGTTAAACTCTAACACTGTTTCAGAGGAAATACTTTATTCATAGAAAATAAGTGATTTCAGTACAGAAGGAACTGCTTGGGATTTTATGGACTGTATTACATGGGATATCAGACTAACTGATCTAATGAGGCCCTTCTGCCTCTAAAAATCTGTTACTGATACAAATAATGTAGGATTAAGAGATCCTAGTTTTTGCTGCCAGTATTCTCTAAAATAATGTAGCTTGATGCTAGACAGATACTGTTTTCAATAATTTTTTTCTTCTCTTGTTTTTGCTGTTTCCTTTGCACTTCCTAGATCAGTAGTGTGAGGTTCCCTCTGCTTCCAGACAATGTTTGTTTTGACATCCTGAAACCTGCTCTTGGTTATTTTGGGGGAAATCTAGCTCATTTGACTTGAATCCTTCTAGGTGTAAGTGTCTGAGGAGAGCAGCTGACTAACCAACGTTACTAGCTGGATTGCAATTTGGAATTAAGGTTTCAGTCACGAGAGCTGTCCTTGTCCAGAACACTGGTTGCTTGGGTTGATGCTGGGTGATCAGTTGGGGGTTGTGTCATTGTATTGAAAAGGGTTACTGTTCTGTAGCAAGTACAAGAGCTGAGAGTGAGGTACTTGGAAAAGCTGATCAGCAGATACTTGGTTGTCCCAGGACCCGTGATAGCGTCCACCTTCCTGCAAGAACTTGAGGGTGCATTCTGCTCCTCTGAGGCTTGAGGCTTGGCAGGGAGGGAGATGAGGAGTGAATCCATAGAGAGCTGAAAGAGGTTCTTTGCCACAAGCATTCTCTTGCTTACTGACAGGTTCAGTGTTTCTGGATGACATGCTTAACCTGCATATGGATATTGTTTTCATCTTTGTGCCCGTTTTAAATCTCTGCTGTTCAGTGCTCATTTTTGGAACAGTTGCATATCTGTGAGATGAATCTTGTTTTTTCCTTTTATCTAGCATCAAAAGATTAAAAGGAATCTTGAAAAGAAGCATATGTGCTTTTATTTGACTTACACAGCTAATTTTCTCCTTAGTGCTGTGAGCTTCAAGTTCCTGCTGAAAGCAAGTTTGTGCACATGCACCAGGAGTCTGCAAGGGGAGAGTCACAGGGAGATAAATGCTCAGTTCCTGGGGAGCTGTAGATTCCCTCCCTGTTTCCTTATGCTCTTTTGTTTGTGGTGAGCAGTAGTTGATCTGGCTGCACTGTGGACAGTTGAGCCTCATGTCAGTCTTTGTCATTTTCTGGGCCTGGTGGGTCTCAGGCTGTGGTGATGGCCCATGCTTTGTGTAGTGCCATCTTTTAGCAACGGCTCTGTTGGTCCAGAATATTTGGGTTGGAGCATGGACTCCTTCAATAGAGATAATGCTATTTGATGCCTGATGTCTAAAGCTTTCACTAGAACTAATCTGTATAAGATTGCCTGAAAGTCCTGCTTGTTATGAGGAACGTCCCCACTTCTCCCTTGATCTTTCAAGATCTGATTTAGAAATATTTAGTGCATGTTTTTTTGCAACATATACTGTAAATAGTTGGTTTGGAGGTTCACTGCTCTTCTGATTGGCATAGTTAATGATACACATATCTTGAAAGTCTTTGATGCTGAATCAAAAGAAAATAAAATTATTTTGGAAGAATGAGATTCATATAAATTTTTAAATTCTGTAGTGCATTTCATCTGAAAGTATCTGGAATTACTTTTCAGACCAACAAAATGGATAAATTCATCATTGAAGCCTTCTGCTCCTACCTGCCTGAACAACAGACATGGCTTAAATGTGTTGCTTTCCGTCAAGGGAATCTGACTGGTTTAAATGTTGATGCTATGTTCTTTAGTCATGAGGCATTAAGGCAGAAATTGTATTTGGTTCCTAGTTCACAGATAAAGTAGTGGGGCAATACTACAGGGAAAATCTGGAAATGGGCTTGCAGTGTACCCTGCTTCCCTTCTGCCCACTGAATGGGAAGGAAACTGCTCTGAAGATTGAGGTGTATTTACTGCAACACTGCTAGAGATTCACGTGGAGCTGTCCCCCCTCCCTGATTGCTGCACCAGCAGGTGCATTAGGTAGCCTGGCTCTGGGGGCATGTTGGTGCTCTGCCCACCACAGCTCTGGCAGTCTGAGGCTTTTGCTTACCAGACTGTTCTGGAGGTTCCTTGGCCTGCTCTGGTGTGACTGAGCACAGAACTGGTGTGCAGTACTGTCACAGGGAGAGGTACGGAACCAGTGTTAGGAATATGCTCGTACCAGGCATGGTGGGAGGAAGACCTCCTCTGACTGCATGACTTGAAATAAGCTGGCAGGCAAGGTGACTCCATAGTGAAGAGGAAATCCCTGGATGTTTTTCACGCTCTTCATTTTCTGCCTTATGTTTCTGTGAAGCTGTAAGTCACCCCCCCCCAAAGTATGGAAGCTGCTTCACAAATTCCTGTTGAAAAGGATTCTTCACTGTGTGGAAGAGAGTCTCGGTGAGGTGCTTGTCAGCTTGGCCCTTTCCATGTAAAAACACGATTAAACTACTGCAGGTGGGTTTTGTGTGTGTCAGAAGATTACGATTACAAGTTAGAGACCATCTGTCTCGGTTGCTGAATGGTGATCAACTGAGTGGGAACTGGGTTTCTGCTGGTGTAAGGGTTTGCTGGGAAAGCTGGTGCCCTTGCAGGGATTAGCTCCAGGGGAAAAGGTGTTTTCTCTCTTGTTGCTGTATGCAGGTGTTCTAGCTAATGCCACATGCAGATGCTTCTCGTTTCATATTAATGATGCTTTGTTCCCCCAGGTCTCGAGGTTGTTTAAAGGAGAGAGAAGTGTATTGACAGGATTCAGTTGCTGGGTCTGATCTGTTTGCCCAGTTCCTCAAACCACCACAGTGAATTCACTTCGGAGCCGTGGGAAGGGCTTAGTTGCTGCTGAGCTGGCAGCTCTAGCAGCAGGTAATTGCAATTGTGCCTCCAGTATTTTATGCTCTTGGGAAATGACTGGAGGGCAGAACCTTGCCATTCTCCCTTTCCCAAGCATATTGTATAGTCCAGGTTTGAAAGAAGAAAACTTCTCTTGCAGATCCTTGTCAACCAACTTCGACTGCTCCTAATCTGACCATTGAAGGAGCTGTGTGGATTTTCTTTGGTGTCAGTAAGAGGGGAGCGATACTGAAAGTGGTTAATAATGAGGAGGCTGCTGTTGACTCAGCTTGCAACAAACCCTTCTCCCTCCACTGGATGCTGAGGCTGTAAAAGGTGGTAGTGATAAAAGCTAGGTTTGCAAACCACGGATCTGCACCACATCCAAGCTCTTCTGTGTA
This sequence comes from Irena cyanogastra, assembly GCA_013397155.1. Lineage (NCBI taxonomy): Eukaryota > Metazoa > Chordata > Aves > Passeriformes > Irenidae > Irena > Irena cyanogastra. Next base: position 738,275 of record VWZV01011307.1, on the reverse strand, counting down.
GAGAGTCAGAATAACAGTTCAGTGTATTTGCAGGTGGCTCATGAGATCACGCTTTAGCTGCCTTGCAGACACCAGCAGAGTTTTTGGGCTTGTTTCTGTCCTGCTTGCCAGTGTTTGCAGTCAGCAAGGAGATTCATTCCCTGCCTGTAGGAGGTCGTGCTCTGCTTAAAGGCTGCAAGAGAGGACACAGTTGCAGCACCAGTGCAGAGTGCCCCACCTGGAAGTTGGTTGCCTGTTTTGTTCATCTGTGTTCAGGGGAAAGCTCTGGAGAAAATTTGTTGAAGCAGTTCAGAGGTTGAATATGAATTTTTAGGAAAACCTAACTGCAAGCTGTGGTTTAAGGATGAATAGGCATTGCAATAATGTGATATGAGTTTTACACATTAATGTGTAAGACTAGCCTGTAGTAACTAATGTGTTTTGGTGATCTCTGCCTTTATGTTATTCAGGCTATCTACAGAAGAAAAAAATCTCCTGAGATAAGGTCTTAAAATAAAGTTTCTATTTCCAGGTAACCTGGGCTGTTTAATATCCTCTGCTGTATGAAGAGCAGTGAGTCTGTTTGCAAGGCCTGGGAGCACAAGTTGTGAACCTCACAGCTGGAGTCAGTGGAGGGGCAGGGCTTGTGCTTCACGCAGAAACTGGGCTGTTACGGACTCAGAGTCAGTATACGGTGTCCAAGTCTGTAAAGTCTTCTCTCTTTCCTGAGTCTCTTATCTGTTCTTTAGGGAAAATGTTTGTGCTTATTAAATTGAGGATATTGGCCCATTGTAGTGATTTGTAAATGGGGGTGGTGTCAAGACATCTGGGGGTAGGGGAGGATGTGTAACTTTAGATCAGCTTGTTTCTTGCCCCTTCCAGAGCCAACAGCTAAAGATGTGGTGGTTTTTAACTATATGGTGGTAAGACAATTTCCATATGGTGCAAATCTCTTTTTTGACACAGTTTCATGCAATTTAGTTTAAACTTCTCCCTAATAAATAAAATGCTGCAAGCCTAAAGTAAATTTTCTATTGCTTTGAGTGGTCTGGAGACTTTTTTACAAGGTTTAACTCAGTGTGGCATGAATGAGTTTGATTTAATTGGGAAAGGGCTGGTCTGTGTGTTATTCTGGCTTTGGTAGCAGGTCTTGCAAAGCAGCACAACTGAGTCATACTGATATGGAACCCAAGACAGAGCATGCTGAATATGCTGAGGTTGTTTCCTTTTCATGCAGAGTCCAGCATGTGTATTTTGTGAAGTTAGGTGTATGGGTGGTTAGAAAGTTGTTCTGAAGAGCTAAAAGTTTATTGATTGCTGTTGAATAATGACTGTCACAAATATGAGGAGTTTTACTGGGAGGAACTTAGCATGATAGAATCCAGATGTCTCCTTGCATCTTACTTGCAGTGAGGAGAAAGCTCTTTCATGTTCTCTGAGTCCTTCTCTAATATGTTATTCCAAGAAATCTCATTATGTACATGCTCCATAGTTCTCAAAGCTTAGCTCAAAGTAAGTTTTGTCAAGAAGAAAATTGTATTTCTGTGTGTGTGTTTAAGTTGGCATCATTGCCGTAGAATTTGATAAGGATCCTGCAGGGGAAGAAAGGATGGATGCGGTTTGAGTTTCAGACATAGGAGAGGGAGTCTAAGATTCAGTGTACTCTTTATATACTTCATGATTGTACATTAATCTTGATTTAAGCCAGTATTGGAGAGTTTTATTAACCAGGGTGTCAACCTTACCCTCGGGAGTAACTATTAGCCAGTGTAGTGTATTTCTACAGAGGATTGCTAATAAGAGTCTATCACTCTGCTTTTATTGTTCATAAAGTATGCGTACTAACTAATAACTTACATTGCTGATAATGTGTTTCTAATGGCAAGGGAGGAAATTTTGAGGCTTTGTAGGTATTGTAATACCAGTGACTTCAGGAAACAGTCAAATCCAGTTTATCGGTCACAGAAGACAAATGAATGTACCCGGATTCTTCTTTCAGATATTTATCCAACCTGTTCTTAAAATACATCCTTTGAAGACTTCACAGTCTCCCGAATTAGTCTGCTCCAGTGCCCCTCTTCTCTGCATGTTTAATTTTCTTTCTAGCTAATCTAAGAGGATTTCTCTTTATCCTTCTCCTGGAGGATATGGAAAAAGATGATCACCACCTTTGTTCAAGTCCATGCTAGCAAAATCTCTTCAGTGTGGTTTTCACTACAGTTGTTAATGTGTGCCAAATGAGGCTGGTGGTTTGTGCCTTGTTCTGCGGTGTGTTGGCAGAGCTTTGTCTGTGCTGCTGGATCTAGTGGGATTCTGGGGGGAGGGCACACCACTCTTTTCATTCCAGAAAGCTGCTAAATAATTGAAGGGTAGAGAAGAACAGAACTTCTCTGCCTGTAGGTAGGTGTGGTCAAAGGCAAAGGCCTTGCTTATGCCTCCTTTTCATTGAGGGGTCATGTGCCTTGGAGGTGTAACATCTTCATTATTTAAGGAAGATCTAAAGGAATCTTCAGCCATTTTATGGTACCTGCTCTGGTTTCCAGCTCCAGTTCTGCAGCAGTGTCATTAACAAAGAGCTGGTGGAGATGTGGGATGAAGCTTTAAAGGAATTGTTGTGGGCAGAGAGAGTTTTTGTAATCTCTAGAAAGGCACAGCATGTGGCAGAGAAAAGAGCATGCTGGCAGATGGGGTGAGTGCAGCTACAGTCATACCAAGGAGACACTGTTGTGAGGCTTTCTTGCTGTGGCAAACAAGTGGGTCACAATGTTGATATGCCACTCTGACTGGGAACTTCAGCTGTGATCAAGAATGTGATGATATGAATTAAGGGCATTTCTGGGAAGGGAACCTGTAGAAGAGGTAGTTTTGATTTTTGTGCATGGAGAATTTTACCCCTGGAGACAGAGGGTTCGAATCAGTCTCCTCTGGATGAACTTGCATGTACAGCCTGAAAAGCAACAGCAGAGAAGAGAAACAGTCTTGGAAGCTGCAGCAGAAATGTCCTGTGCAAGTCGACTGGGCTGTAGTTTCCCTTGGTGGTCACCATGCTTACGGAGTGTCTTACAGTCATCTGATGTACATGGCAGAAGTAATGGGTGGTTGTTAATGGTGCTTTGGTTTGTGACTGTTTAATGCTCATAGCCTTTCCTGTCCATTCCTTGGTGGAGCTCTCTTTTTGGTATTCCTGGTTAGCTGTGCAGCCTGAGGAAGAGTGTGCCTTTCACGTGCACTGTGGCTGCACTTCAGTGTGCTGCTGTAGTCAGGCTTGCAAGAAGCAAGCAATGGTTCTTAGCCTTGCCTCAGAAGAAGTTCTTGAGCTGCTATTATGCGAGCAGAAAACTGACTTGTGCTGCTCTTCTCTACCTTTGTGAGGACTGAGAGCTGTGTCTGTCAGCTCCCTGCTGACTGTGGCTGGTGTTGGCCTTGCTCAGTGTGGCTGTGAGGCAGCTGTGGCCAGACCCACATCACCTGTGTGTGGGAAGAGGCCCTGACCAAAGGCTTTGGAGGGCAGACTTGGGAGACCCATCCTACCTCTGCTACAACAACTTTGTTTTGTGGTGCTCACAGTCAACTGGGAGTGCACCAGTTCCTTTCTGTAAAGTCAGAATTTCTTCAAGTTCTTGCAGAGACAGTGTAGGCTGAAAGGGTGCTGTTTGCCTGCATGCTGCTTTGTACAGGTGAAAGGAACAATAAAACCATGCTGGTGTTGATTGGTGTTACATGCCTTCTCAAACCCTCCTAAAGAGTGATTTGGGATTGCTTTCCATGGGTATTTTTCCTGGGACCTTGTATTTCTTGCTGGAGAGAAGTGGTAAAAGAGAGGTGTTAATGCTGCCGTATCTTGATTCCTGGTCCTAATTATCTAGTGATCAATAAGAATTTTTATGGAAAAATCATGTAATTGCATTAATCTGTCTTGCAAAATAAAGTTTTCGCTATCTTGGATTATTTAATGAGTCACTTAAAGAAACCATAAAAAGTCCATGTAAGGTCAGCATATAATTGCTCAACTCTTTAAAGGGCATGTGATCTCCCTAGTAGACTGAAGTAGCTTAGTAGCTAAAAATCTGGTTTTGGATTTTTTTCCCTACCTAATAGAATTTAGGTAACTTTGTAATTTAAGTAACTCTGAATTAAGTCATCAAAAGGAGAGAAATTTGCAGTGACAGCTGATTTCCCTGTCCTGTTTCTGGACACAGAGGATGTGAATACAGACAGCTGGCTCAAGGTTCTGATTTTGTGCTAGTCTGATGGGTCAGAATCTGGCCTGTGCAGCTAATCCAAATTCCTCACTTTTGGCTGATGAAAATGTCAGAAGAAGCCACTTCAGGGTCTGCATATCTCTTGAAGATTTTCTTTAAAGAAAGAGTTAATAAAGAATCTGTGCTTTGTTTCCGTGTTGCTTTGTGGTTGTGGAATCTTCTTTGATGTATGAATTCAGAGACAAGGAACAGAATGTATATGTGCACACTCAAACTCCCAGTCCTTTGAAAGATGGAGGAGAAATCTCTTTAAATGGTGATGTGAGTATACGAGTAGGTCTGCATGGATATTTTTTCCTTCATCTATAGATCTTAGACTGAACTACATTTGTTACTGGACTGCATGCTGGCACAGTCCCAACACTGCAGGCAGATGTATATGAAGAAGCCAAGTAATACCTCTCTCCAACATACAGTACTGCTAGACCTCAGTGTGACAAGTTTATGATAGTAATAATGCTCTGTAGTTTTGGATGAGGATATGAAAACTAATGAAAAACACCACCTTGTATTTCCTGTCTTGCTATGGTGCAGGAAAGTGCTATTAACCTACAGGAGGAAAAAGATGAAGGACCAGAAGAGGTATAACTGTAGCTGCATCTGCTTCTGAATCAGTTTGTGGTGTTGATTTTGTGGAAGACTTAGCAACTTACCTGCTTGACTTCTCTTACAATGTCTGTTCTTAAGAAAAAGCAGCCACTTGATCTCTAACCTGTGCTACAAGTAGTGTTCTCTGGAAAGCCTATTATGTTTCTATGTGTTATCCTTGGGCATTGTCATATTTTAAATCCTCTAAATTATATTTTTTAGCCTGACATAGTTACTATCTGTGAAACTCAATCTCCAATTCAGTTGAAATAGCCTCTGTGCCATAGACTGCAAGAGACTTGCTAGGAGCAATCCCTCCTCCTTCCTGCATCTCATTGCCACTGACAGACTGATAGAGAAATAGCAATTGAAGCTTATCACTGTGTGACTTTGAAGTTTTTACTTTTATCAGATGATGTCAAGTTAAAACCTCCTAGATAAACGAACCAAAAGCCCAATGATGTTTCTTTGCTGAAAAGAAGAACTCAATTCCTTTATGACTGGCACTATTAGAACTTGATGTATGTGTGTATCTTGCTCCCTGATCTGTGTTGCAGATCCTTTATTAACTATGTGAAACACCGTTGAAGTCCGAGATTGTCATGGGTCAGATCATGTGGCTGGCATCTTTGGGCAACAAAATGTTACCTGGCTTATACTACTGTACACAGAGAAGGATTAAAAAAATAAACTAAGTTTTTCTGTTTCACAGTCTGTCATCAGGGTCTTACAGGTGGTAGCACAGAAGCTCATTAAACCTGTTTTTGGATTGACAGGGCTGCTTCCAACTGGAATACAGAAAAGTGTTGTAGGTTTTAATGAACAGTCGAAGTCAGTTACAGCTGAAGGCCTATATATTAAGAATCAAGTAAAACAAAACACCTTCTTAAGAAATGTGGCCTGACTGATCTAGTTTGTGCAGTGGAGTGGAGATGGTGTTGAACTAATTTGCCTTCAGAAACAAAATCTCAGCTGAATTTGTTGATGAGGCCCATTCTTATGCTAAACGTCAAGACTTACTGTTTCGTTTTACTCGGTTTGGAATATGCAGTAAGGCTGACTGGGATGGGAGGAAGCAGTCTGGCATCATTTTCATGTCAGGTTAACAATGGCACACTATCACATCCAGCATTCTGTCTTGTTTCAGAATTCACAAGACATCAGGTTTTGGAGTTCTAAGAGTGACCATGCTTTCCCATCTGTGGGAAAAGTTGTTGCTTTATTTAAAACAAAAAATAATACTGATGGGATACTTCTGTTTGGAATAGGTGTCTCAAAGGAAATAAACCACTTCTGAAGTTACAGGATCAGGAAGGCTTACATAGCTTCCAACCTGTTCAGCAGAAAGCAAGAATGCTGATCTTGTTAGCAAGTGTCCAGTGAGAATAAACCTCTGAGAAAATAACAGAATTACAAAACAAAGCATCAATCTTCTAAAATCACAAAAATAATAGTTATTTAAACACTTGATTCAGCTAAGCCATTGTTATGTTGAAAATAGCAATAAGAGTTGTGAAGGAGAGAAAAATGTAGCAAAAGCATTGTGAAAGATGAGTAGAGCCTGTCCTGGAGGTTCCTGCTTGGTCTGGCTGAGCTCCTCCAGGGTGTCAGCTCTTTGTGTACCTGTGCTGAACCCTGAGTGGTTTCTTTTGTTACACTTACAGCTTCTGTTCCTCTGATCTATTTCAGTTCTAACGAGTTTCATTTAAGATAATTAATCCAAGAACTAATGATTTAGTTGAACACTTAATTAATACTTTACTTGTATTAATCCACAAGAATTTGTGGAAACCTCTTTAAGGTGAGGGATGTTTGTTTGTGTAGCTGTGGCACTAGAGCATTGATAGGAGGTATTTGCCTGACTTGTTTAAATGTGTTTCTACAGCTGGATATAGAAGCCAGAATGTATGTGATTTGTCCCTATAATTTTCCAATTGGTTTTCCACTTGTGCTGTCAGCTGCTCAGATGGCTTGTTCTTTTCCCTTAGCAAAATGCTGGCTCCCTCAAGCAGTGCAGGATGCAGAATTCCCTTCTCTTCCCTTGTTTGTGGTTGATTTTTTTTTTTTTTTTTGGTTTGTTTGTTTTGGTTTGGCTGAGGGTTTTTTTTTCTGTTTGATTTGTTGGAGAGGTGGGAGTTTGGTTGTCTGTTTCTTTGGGTTTTGGGTTTTTTTTGTCCCTAAAATGCTTGCAGTTGAACAGGTCTGGAGAGTGGATTGCTTCAGCCACAGAAACAGACATGGAACAGGCACTGCTTGAGCTGTCTTACCATGTCAGCTCTTCCATGTGTCTCAAGCTGAATCTTGAACCAGTGGCTGGCAGGCTGTTCACCTCGCTGTGCTGTGGCTGGGCTTCCCCAGGTGCCACATTTGCAGGAGTTTTTCATAGACTGAGTTTCCAACATGACTACAGTAGCCAGAAAAATCTCTCCAGGCAGGTTTTGTTGAAGAGTTGTCCCATGTTGACTACTATCACCTCTTTCAGATCTGGAATGTCAGGTGAGTGTTTGGTTGATAAGGAGTGTTTTTTGTATGGAACTGGGTTTTCCAGACAGCTTATTAGAAAAGCCACAAGTACACAGCTGAGCCACAGTGGGACTGCACAGTTCTTGGTGCATGTGGTGTTTGCTCCAGAGCAGTTAGTTCTGCAGACATTTCCAAGGCAAGAAAACTACCCTTGATATGTGCAGGTGTCCCAGACCCTGGATACTTGTGGATAGGTAGCCTGCCTGAGATTGCAAAGCCTTTTTGGGTTCCTGACCACATGCCAGGCACCCATGTGGCCCGAGGGTGTGCCCTGATTTAGATGCACTGTGCTTCACTATGCTGTCATATAATTGAGTATCTGTTGGACACAACTGAAAAGATGTTTGTTTTCCGTCTGAGGGAGGAAAACAGATGTTTTATTCTCTTGTGAGAGCTCACAGTGATGCATCAGCTGTTGCTCCAGATCTCAATGATGACAGCCAAAAAGGCAAAGATACACAGGTCAAAAGGAGTTGAGGAGATCAACATTAAATAATTTCTATTTCCTTTGTGTTAAGTGACATGTGGGGTTTGGTTCTGAAGCATGTGGAAAGCATTACCTTCTAAGCTAGAATTAACTTCTAAATGGGCAGGGACAGAATATTCTTTCATTGGTTTCCTAGATCAGATAGATCAAAGTTTTGGAAGAGATCTATTTGCCGAAAGTTAGAAGATATTAAAAATAATGCTTGACTTGATCAAGAACTGTGTTAAGAGCTGGATGTAAGGCATAGTTAGTTGCAAGAGGTGTGCACGAGCTACAGAGTGGTTGAAGCTGCTGAGCCAAAAGCTGTGTAAGAAGGTCTGCAGAGTGCTAGGCTTGGGCCAATGGTGTCACTTCATTCAAATGTCCCTGTCCCTTGCAGGATCTCACAGCAGCTCAAGCAGAGTGCATGCTGACAGCTGCCCAGCTTGCAGATGGGCACTGGTACATAGCTGCTGATGTGGGGTCTGGTTCCACCTGCATAGGCACACTCACGTGAGCATGTCAGCACTGGGACTGTCCCCTTCTGTGTTCTTGTGGCACTGTTTTTACTGGGGTTCTGGTTTTAGCTGGAATATAGCACTGATGGTAAGCCTCTGAGAGTTTTCCCTTTAAGTTTTTTGACATGAATTGAAAAACAGCAATTAAGAGTCGCTTGGAGAAGGAGTAAGAGGGAACAACAAAAGAAGAAACTGTTGTATTCAACAGCTTAGGCAGTAGCTCTCAGTCTTCACTGACCTTATAGAGCAGTGGGAAGCATCATGCTGTATGGGCTATGCTAGACCTTGTGGCTGCTATAGATGCTGGGTTAGATGTAGCTCAGCTGCACCCCCTCGCTGGTGTTGGTGAGACTGGGAAGTGTTTTAACCCATGCCTTTAAGGGTCATCCTCTGAACTTTCTCCAGAATGGGTCAGAAAGAGTATGGGTAGGATTCTGTCTGAAGTGGTGCCTTCCTCTGTGGAATTACTTCTTCCCATCTCTTACCCTTTTCTTTACCTGGCACCCATCTCTTCACTTTCCTGGGGTATTGTGTCTTTCTGTGTCTGAGAAGGCATCTTGAATGTTTCTTCTTTTCTGAATGGAGTTCTTCACTGTTGTATCATTAAGCTGTTGCAGATTGTGTCTGGAGACACTTTTCAAAGGCGTAGGACTGTGTGGTACATGCTGAGCAGTCAGTCTGTCTGTGCAGGGTGGGAGGTGCTGTGAAAGCTCTAGGTCTTAGGGTGTTTCCATAGTGTCACAAAGACTGTGGCTACTGAAAATGCTATTGCATTTTTAATTGCATGTGTTCCTTTCTTCCCAAACAAGGCAAGAACAAAGCTTCATTAACTACAATCTAGCAAGAGCTGTCATCATCTAGTTAGGCTGCTGCCTACTCCTCACCACTGTGGCTGCTCTGCCTCCCTGATTGATCCCCAGCTTTTTTCACATTGCCAACAGCTGGTGGGACTTTGCTGTGTCTGCACCTCTTTGGTGCCCTCCTCATGAGGCTGGCCATGGATCCTGTCATCATTGCATTCAGTATTGCTGTTCCTCATAAAAGCTGGTGTTGAATGGTGTAATCTGGAAGTGCAGATGTTCAGAAGCTTGGGAACTAGTGACCAAGAGGAGTATCTGGATATTTAAATATCCTCACAGTTGTTACTAGACTTTGTGAGCCCTAAGGGAGCAGAAGATTTGTGTGCTTGCCTTGTTTTTTTTTTTCCAGATGCTGTCTAAACCCTCAGAAACACTTCTGTTCCAATTTTAAAATGTGTTGACCCTTTCTATTCTTGTAGTGTTAGAGATGGAGTTGAGGTCAGTGCTTCTGTGCTAGGAACTTTTGAGGTGCTTCAGCTAATATGGTTCTGCCTGCAGGCAGATTCCCATTGTGATTTCTCACTTGCTCTGTGCACTGTAGCAGCCTTTTGCTGCTAATGGAAAGGAAGGCAATGTTATTAGGTAAAGCAGCCTGGTCTGTTAATAAGGCACATTGCTGTGCTGGCAATTGATTAGTTGCCATAATAAAGGCTTTCCATTTTCCTATAAAAAACTAAACAGGGCAATACAATGGCCTTTTTATTTTCCTTGCTATATTCTTTTTGCTTTTCAGTAATAGCCCTCGTTGTATGAGGCTTTGTTATGCCTTGAGCTCTGAGATGCAACTAGTTACTAAAGCTACAGGGAAGTAGTGGTCCTCATCCCAAGCTGATCCCAGGGCAAGATCTCATCACTGCTCACAGAGTTATATGAATTTTTTCCTCCTGGCTGAGGACCTGGCTGTAAGTGTAAATGCTCCGCTGGGGGCAATGGAAATGCACGGAATAGTGGCAGTGTTTGTGACTAAGATATTTAACTGCTTTGTGGTGAGGAACCAAAGGCAATAGCAGTTGGTAGTGCAGGTGTTTTGTTTAGATGTCGTTTCATGTGAAGACACTAAGCATTGAGTGCTGCCATGCAGCTATCCGTAGCTGCAAGGTGCTGCATAAGCAGGACCACCTTTCTGAAACGATGGTGCTGCTGCTGTTTTTCCAGCAGCGTTTGAGGTAATTGAGAAGTGAAAGTGTGAAGTGAGTTGTAACTGCTTTCAACTGCAAAGTCTCCTGTTGTATTACCATGAGTGTTGCTTCCCTGGAGACTTAGCAGACTGTATTTTGTGTCAGTGGTGATTTACCTGCTTTGCTCTCTGGAGCTTTGACCTTGCTCAGGGTAGAAAAGCCTCCTACACTCCGCAGCAGTGACTCTGCAACTTGTGCTTCCCTCCATGTCCTTTGGAGAGAGCCCAGTGGCTGCTCCTCTTCTCATCACACACAACCACTCGAGGATCAATTGAGAATCTTTGCAAAACAGGGTGACTTATTTATTCTTTGGAACTCCCCCCTTCAGTTCCCCTGAGCAGAGGCAGGGTAGGGAGCACTGTGATTGAGGGCTGACTTGGTCCAGCTCTTTCACCTGGGACATATTTGTCAGCTCTTCTGGAAGCAGATGCCTGCGTTTCAGGGTGATCGTGTTTGTCTTTGTGGAATTTTTGTAATGGTAAGTTTTTGCTCTGTGGTGTATTTTCTTTAAATTGCTTTGATTTTCTCATGCATTCTACCAAATCTCTAGCTTTTAGATCAAGACACAACTGAGGGGCTTTTGTTGGCTTTTTTTACTGGATCCAGAAAGTAGTTACTGAAATTTTTTGCTTTTGCACAGGAAAGGTGCCTTTGTGTCCTAACAGTAGTAGTAAAAATACATCTCTGTAGTGATCATTTCTGACAACCTTTTCTCAATGTCTCCCAACATTTAAATGACCTTAGTTGTCCTGGAATTTATTTCACTGTAGAATGCATTTTTTACTGAATTGCTCATGTATTACCAGGCTTGTAAATGAAGAACTTTCAATAACCAGATTTTTGCTTATTTTACAAGTGCTGATGGTTTCATTGGGTGCTTCAGTTCACCTCATTCCATCAGGGAATTTGAGGATTTTCGAGATGGTGTCTGTGACAGAAAGCATGGTATCTCATCAATCTAGAGCAAGAACCCAAGAATATATAAAGTTTTCCCCCATTCAGCTCTTTGACCATAGCTTGTAGTCATGCTGGTAAAGCCAGCTGTGTTACCGTTGCTGCCTTTTTGTTTGCTGGTGTTGGTTTTGCAATTGTGTTGTACAAAGAAACTTGGCATCTGTGTCTGTGTGAGGATTGTTGGGCTGGGGAGATGGACTCATGCTTCCAGGCTTCCAGTGCAGATGTGGTGCTGCCTTGGAAAATGAAATGTTAACTCTTGGAATGGCAGAATGAGATGGACTATTCCAGGGTGGATGTGGTTATAGTTATGTGCAGGTGGGATACAGCAGTCAGCATTTCAGAAGCTGATTCCAGGTTTCCCTGACAGGACTTTGGTTACTGCTGTGCTGACCCAAAATACCTGACTTCAAAACTAAATTTGCCAATATCATCTAACTTCAACTTGGTCTTGAGTGCCCAGTTCAGTTGTGGTGGATGTTTCATGTCAACAACGAATTAGAGCTGCTTCCTCTCTGACTGATCAGAACTGATCAGACCAGCAGTGATGTGAGCCATCAATGCTTGCCTTGGACTTCTCAGTGTGTAATCTGAAGTGTAACCCGTTTTTCAAAAGTATATTAAATTTACTCAAAGTATGCAAGCACTTCTCCATGTTTTTGCTTATGAATCCAAAAGATTATCTAAGCAACTGTTCAAAAAAAACCTGGTTGAATACTCTTACAATTCTATTTTTTTTTAATATTGAGATTTAGAAGTCTTGTCTTCCATTTCCCATCCCTTCTCCAAAGAACACGTCCCAGACAGACTGCAAAGTGAAATAGCTAAGCTGTGTCACCAGTAGTGGCAATCAGCATGTTTGAAGCAGCATGAAGCAAGCTGGTGTCACAGCTGCTGTAGAAGCTCTCTCCAGCATTCCCATTTAGGTCCCAAGCTGCCAGGCGTGGAAGGTTCACCAGGGGGCCGTCAGAGTGCACGACTTTGTGGGCATGTACTGCTCAGCCCACTGCTGTTTCCCTGCAAAGACGGGGGATGAAGGTTCCTGCAGCCACCACCACATCCCTGCTGTGGCATGCTGTGGTGAGTGGAGGGAAGGGCTTGTCTCTTCCCCCGCAGTTTGTCCAGGCCATCAGGGTAGCCCGAGGCTGATTCACTCTGGTTACTTGGTGCTCAGTCAGCTGTTGCTGGATTGTGCAGCTTCTTTACCCTTTTATGGGAGTGTGTTTAGGTGTGTCTTGTTTTAAACGGGATGGATTTATTCGTCTGCCATGCTTGGTGACCATGTACTGCTGGAGCAGATGATGGTGGGCTGCCTGCTCTCTGATATGGGGAGCTGCCTGCAAGTCTTTCAACTCCACCCAGATATTAAAGGACAGATATTTTGAGTTGTTTTTGTTGACCTCTGAAAAAAAGTATTGTCTGTATTGGGAAAGGCTGTGTTGCATCCTGGGAATTAACAAGAGGCTTCTTTATTGGGAGAGATGACCTGGCAGTTGGAGAGAGGCAGGAGAAGGGTTTGCTGACAGCTCTTGGCATCTACAGAAAGTCCTCTGAGACAAGACAAAGCAACAGCAGCAGATGCCAAATGAGCTGAATACTGGGTGGCACAACTTGCTTTATTGACTGCCTTGGGGAACCTCAGGAGTCAAATGAGCAGAGGCAGACCCTCAGGCTGAGGGCTGTCACTCTCTCATTCTGAGACTACTCTTTTGGGGGCCTGTGTAAATAGGAGGCTAAAAGATCTGTGCCGATGTAAAGGCCTGGAATAGCTCTGTAGTTATCAGCATTGCAGCATTATCTGGAATTTTGGATGGAGAGCTGCTCTTCCTGTGCCTTGGTGTGGAGCTGTGCTCGCCAGCTGGCTTCCCTGGGGAGAGGCCTGCATTGGGATCACAGCAGTGGGGTGGCTGCTGACAGGGCCCATCGCTGCTCCCGAGGTTCCTCCTGGACCTTGGTGTGTGTTAATTCAGGCAGAGCATCAGTAACTGATCCAGCAGTGAACGGGTGGGCTCTTCAGTGCAGTCAGTCCGATGCAGCCAGGGCTGGAATTCAATTAATTCTTTGTTCATTTGCCAGCCATGCCCTCAGTTGTCTGTTATCTGTCTGTAGCGGATCTGTTGACTCTGTCAATCCATACATGATTTCTACTTTCTGCCTCTGACCTTCTGAGGCAGGTGTCACATTGGGGTTGATAAATGAATCCAGCATAGTTGAGAATAACATTTGCTCACCCCAGTTGCTGTTTCCTCAATAGCTGTCCAAGCACCACTGTAATCATTGTGCTAATTTATAAGAACAACAGCAAAAAGTCATACATCCTCCTGGCCTTATCCTGGGGGTGAACCGCAGGGTATGTTTGCACTGTGCATGTGTTTCTTTTCATGTTTGAGTGATGAGTTCCCCTCACTCTTCTTTGCTTTCTGGGCAGTTTGAAGAAGAGATAGATTCCTTCCTCTCCCGGGATCGAATTTATCCCTGGGGCACATCTCTGTAATTGCAGGCAGCACACTTATCTCTGTGCAGGATGCTGCCGTGATGGGACTCTGATCAGACAGCTGTGAATGGTGACTGGCACTCAGAGTGCCATTGACTTTCCCTAAAAGCATCTCTCCACTGATGAGGATCTGGAGCCCACCCTTTTGCTGGGGCTCTGCTGCTGGACCCCAGCCGGGAGGCTCCCAGTGAGCTGGCAGTCACAGGCAGCGATGGGCCTTAGGGCAGCTGCCTGAGCGTTTGTCAATGGCAGATTAAATCAGTGTGCGAGATGAATGTGAAAGCGAAACACAGCTTAATAAAAGCACGAGGAAAAATCTCCTTTGGTGTAATGAATAAATGACGTTGAATTAAAAATTGACAGTGTTGAAGGGTCTGTTACTGTGAGAGGAGAAGACTGCAGGAGCTCTTTGGAGAAGTTAGGATTCAGGAGCTCGTATTTAGGAAGGTTTTTTTCACAGGAGACTTGGCATGGAGCAGTAGGCCGTTTCCCCTGCCACACCACGCATAGTTCCCTGGGTGTTACGGAGGCGAATTTGGAATGAATCCATGTGACGAGCTGAGGGTTGTCACCTGAACGCTGGTGCGCGAGTAACACAAGGGGTTCAGCACAGAGCAGCACCGCGGGTGCCCCGCCCGGGCTCTGTTGGGAGCAGCGCTGTTGCGGGAGGGGGAAGGGAGGGAGCGGTGTCGGGCGGTGGTGCCGGGAGACTGCGGGAGCGGTGCCAAGAGGTCGCGGCACCGCACGCGTCCCGCACAGCGCCGGGAGGTGCTCGGTCAGCTCGGGGCGAGCGTTGTTCAGAACGCGCCGCGCACACGCCGCGGTGCGAGGTTCCAAAAATTGCGCCGCGCACGGAGCGGGCGCTGCTGTGTTGTTTAAGGCGTCAGCAGGGCTGCTCTCGCCATACGCTCATTGAGCAGCCGCGCAACCCCCAGATAAGGACGGTTAGTGGCCGCTGGGGCGCGCCGCCAGTAGGGGAGCGCGAACCCCGCCGAGGTCCCGGTGAGGGGCGGCGCGCCCCCGGCCCACCCGCTGCCCGACGCCTGGCTCGGGGGCGCGCACCGCGCGGGGCCCGGCGCGCCCGGGCGGCTCCGACCCAGGTTCGAGCCCTTTGGCGGCGGCGCTACCCAGAGTGCTCCGCGCTAGCCGGGCGCTGATTTGCATAGAGGGCGGGGCCGCCGCGCGGCGGCGGCGGCGGCGACGGAGCGCGCCCTCTGCCGAGCGGCCGCGGCACTGCAGGGCACGGCCCCGGCAGCGCTCCGGTAACGCGCGGCCGCAGGGATAACCGTGCTCCTTCCTGTACGGGCAGGGACAGCGGGAACGGGTAGGCCTTTATACAGACACCTCTGTGTGTGTGTGTGTGTGTGTGTGTGTACACAACGAGTACAGCTATGTACGCGTATGCATACACACTTGCGTGAATGTCCGGGAGTATAAATATACGGGTGTATGAAAGTGTCATAGAATATCCCGAGCTGGAAGTGACTCAAGAGGATCATCAACTGCAGTTCCTGGCTCTTGCATAGGACAACCCCAACAATCCTATATGTGCCTGAGAGCCTTTTCCAAGCACTTCTTGAGCTCTGGCAGGCTTGGGGCCATGAGCACTGCCCTGGTTGTTTGTGTATATATGTACACTCGTGTGTATGTACAGGGAGCTGGGCTGTGTTGGAACAGTCCTGGTGGCACCGCCTCAGAAGCCTGGCTGTCCCTAACACTTCTAGGCATGATTAACCCTTGGTGCTTCTCCAAAAACTTAGGGAGCAGTGTCTCGTACCAGCACGATCATGATCTACAGAGTTTTGTGAAGTGTTTCACATACAGGCTACACAGTACATTCAGATTGTGATGCACCTTGTTTTAGTAAGTAAGCTTAGTTAATTAGAGCAGGTTTTCTGATCTGCAGCCTGTCATGAAGCTTCTCTCAAACTAGGTGTCTTTCTTTGAATTACAGTTATGTCATAAAAGTGTTTGGTTTAATTTCTGCCAGTAAATAATTAAGCAACTCTTAGTGCATGCCATTTTCTAATTATAATTGTAATAATTGCAACGAATTAGAAATGCTAGTTACAGCAAATACTGAAATGGTTTTTGCCCATGGTTTGTGTACCTTGCACATCTATACATATGAATTTAGCACTGAGCAGCAATGACAGTTGCAGTACACTCTCAATGCATTGCGTGTTCTGTGCTTGCAGGTGGTTCTCCTGGGGATTGACATCATCTCTGCACTGGTGTCCCGCTTGCAAGATCGCTTCAAGGCCCAGATTGGCACAGGTGAGGGGTCTTTGTCTGGGTGTCATCATCACTCTGCCAGCACCTGCACTGGTTGCTGGACTCAGAGCTCTCTTTCTTCCCAGGAGAGCACTTGGGAGGCTCTTGGTTTTCATGCTCTGCTGAAGGGCAGCAAGGCTGGTGCCTCCACTGGACTTTGGGGGGAAAACAGAGGGGCTCTGCCAATGTTTACAATTTTTTCCTAAGGGATTTGAATGTTCCTATTTTCTTTCCTTAGTGCTGCCAAGTTTACTTGATAGGCTGGGAGATTCTAAGGACTCAGTGAGGGAGCAGGATCAGACCTTGCTGCTGAAAATCATGGAACAAGCTGCTAACCCTCAGGTATGTTCAACAGCCCTCCACAGCACAAGTGACTGGCTGTGTGGAAAAAGGAACCTTTTTTTCTGTCAGAAGGTTTTCTCTGCCATTTTTCTGTCTGAAATGGCTTCATTTCCCTACCCCTTGTTATAAGATATTTATGTCACTTGGGAAGGCTATTGCCTGATAGGATACACATGGGAGTGTGTTAGTGGATTTCCCAAGGATGGGATGGGTATATGTCAAGAGTTATTGTTCCAGGTTTTTGGGAGGTACTTGCTTTCTCTAAGTGTGAGTATTGTTTTAGGTAGCGGGGGGGTTACTGTGAAGTCAGCACAAAACAAAGAATTAGTCAAATCTAAAAGTATCTTTCTCCTTTTTGTCCTGTTCTGCTTGGATGGGTGTAAAGCTTATATTTGAGCTCCAGAGGTGGTGTGGTGTATGTCTGCTGGAAGACAGAATCTGTTTCTTACCCCATCTAATTTTTTTCTCTTTCCTGTCATCCGCAGTATGTGTGGGACAGGATGCTAGGAGGATTCAAACACAAGAATTTTCGGACAAGAGAAGGAATCTGCCTCTGCCTTATTGCAACACTCAATGCGTAAGTCAGAACCTTCTGCAAACCTGTGTTGTGTACATGAGCCTGCTCTGTGATTCATAATGGTGCTTTTTGTTCTTTATTCCCAGATCTGGAGCTCAGAGTTTAACACTGAGTAAGATAGTGCCACATATATGTAACTTACTTGGAGATCCTAACAGCCAGGTGAGCTTTTGCTGTGAGTCACATCTAAAGGTTGTGCTGGTTGCCTTGTTGGTAAATGAGCTAATTGTGCTGCTGCTGGTGAGCTCTGAACAATACTGTGCACACAGAACCCTTGGCTGGTTTTGGAGAGCTATAATTTGAAATATGTCCAAACCAGCATGTTAGTTACTCTAAGGGTTCAGCAGAACAACATGAATCTGCAGGTGAGATGAACAGAAGAGGGAAACCTTTGTGGGAAGGGAACTCCTGTGCCTTGGAGCCTGTATACAGGAGAGGCTGCAGGGATCCCTCTGGGCTCAGAGCAGCACTCCTCACCTTCAGAGAGAAACCAGTCTGGGCAGGGAGGGCAAATGGGGCCAGTCAGACAGCCTGGCCATGTGCACTGCTAGAAGTTGTACAGGCAGTTTCTGAATAGGGAGTGAAGACAATCTCTACCAGGACCTTTATTCAGTGATGCAACCCAAATGAAAATACAAGTGGAAAAAAAACTGTTGCTCCTAAGCACTTTTTGTCTTGTTTGGAATTAGATGCAAGTATGTGGGGTTAGTGAGAAGAGAGAGGTGAAGTAATGCTCAAACTCATTGTGTGATGTGTACTAGCAGTTTTTGAATAAGGCTGTTGGTTGTTCTGCCAGCAAGACAGTGACACATCTGTGATCCAGGTCTGGAGAGGGTGTTCAGCTGGAGAATGGATTTTTGTTTGCTCTGGGGATTTGGCCATATTTCTGTGGCTGTCAGGGTCTTCCTTTGCTGAGAGGAGCACTGAGAGTGAAGCAGCCTTCGCTTGCTGCTTGTGCCAGTGCAGGATGGTAAATCCATTACTCTGAGAAGTTTAATGTTTAGGGTCCTCTGTGGTTCTGAGCTGGAACTAAGTAAGCTGTTACCTGGGTTTAGGGCTTGGACTTGTTAAACACATGGGTGCCATAGGTGAGCTGTTGAATGAATTGGAAAGTTGGTGAGAGCACCGAGACATTTTTCCTCTGCACTGCCTCTTCCTTGTGCCTGGCACAGCTCCTTGTCCTGTATCCAACTGCAGGGGGGGAAAAGGCTGATCTCTTTCCCTTTCTCCTGGGTCTGGTTCCTCATCCCCAGAAAGTCTGTGCCTGAATTGGTCAGACAAAACTCGCTATGACAGTGGCTCTGGGTGAAACAGTGCCTGTCCTGGGGCAGGACCTGGTCCTGGGCTCCCCTGGAGCTGCTGCTGTGCTGCTGGTGCCTCCCGAGCGCTGGGAGACTTGCTGGGCTCGGTCACTGCTGCCCTCTCTTGGAGAGAGGATCGAGAAACAATTCCAGGTCAAGTCCAGGTTTTTTCTTCTGTTGTGGATGTAGAAGCTGTTCCATCAGAGCCCTTTTCAGAAATAGTGCTTTCAACTTGTTTTCAGCTGATGGGGATGCGATTGAGTAACCCAGTGTGCATCTGGTGTTACAACAGTACTTAAACTCTGATCATTTTCTCAAAAATAAAATTACTAAAGCTTTGTTATTGCTATGGTAGACTAAACCAAACATGGTGATGGGGGCTCCTTGCCTTGCTCCTTGGGATTTACACAGTCCTGCAGCTGTGCCTCTGCTTACCTGTACACACAGAGGCAATCCTTGCTATGCTCAGGCTGGATTGGAGTCTGTGTACCCAGAAACTGGAGGCACCAAAGAGTCCCCACAGACTGCTGTGCCCAGCAGCATTGGTAGCAATTGCTCATGGGCAGGAGAGGAGAGGCAAGAGTGCTGAGTAAGGGCTGGCATGAGTGGAGGAGGGGCTTGGAGGCTGGCAAACCTGCTAGCCTACCTGCTGAGTGGGAAGGCTGTGGAGCAGGAGAACGGGGTGAGGTGGGTGTCACTCCTTTGGCTAGGAGGCAGGGTATGTGTGCCTGCCCTTTGACTCCCACCTACAGGCAATCCTAGCTTGTGTCCTCAGGATATTCCATGTCTGGTCCTGGGGTGTGGGGTAGCTGCTGGGCCATCTTCTGAGAAGCAGAAGTGCAAAGCTCTGTCAGTGTTTCTGTAGGCAGAGCAGATAGTTTGTTTGCCTTCTCTGCCTGCTGTGTCTAGTGGAGGAAGGGTTTAAGTACAGCAAGATGACACTTTAATCAGATTTATGTCTCTTGTGTTGGCTGGAAGGATGTGCTCAGCAATTTCTTGCAAATCAGTTTGGAAAATGTGCAAAATTCATGGTGGCTCAGGTGATTGATTATTCCTCCCTTCCTCCCTGTTTTGCTATCAATATAGAAATGTAGGTTTTCAAGGCAGCATTAAAAATCAGTTTATTTTATAATATCCCAATAATATAAAGTCTGGTTTGTGTCTCTGTCCTTTTTTTATCCAGTAAATGTACTCATTGTACAAAATGGGAGGAGTTTGGCAAAGACAGCCAAGTTCCTTTTGCATGAAACCTTTAATCTTACACCTTCACTGTCTTTTCAGTTCAATTACTTGCTGATACTGTTAACATGTAAAAGGCAGGGTTGGAAGCTCCTCCATGAACTGTGTGGTAATGTGTATAGCAGTAGCTGTTGTTGCTGAGAAATAGATAAATTTAGTTCTCTAAGGTAGGACTTATTAATGATTTATTAATTTAAATTATAAAGATGATTGATTTCTCTCATGTCTCACATCCAGGTTCGAGATGCAGCAATAAACAGCCTTGTGGAAATTTACAGACATGTTGGTGAACGTGTAAGGGCTGATCTCAGTAAAAAAGGATTACCCCAGTCTCGGTAAGCTGAGAATGTCCTTAGGTCTTCACTATTTTTGGGCTGCGTTTTATTCCCTTCCTTCCTTCAGAAGACTTCAGGAGCCTCATGACTGAACCTTTTCCCAGGATCATAGTTTAATTTTTTATTTTTATTTTTTAATCTAATAAACACTCAGATTTATTTAATGCAGATCCTGTACCTTTGCCCAAATATGCCAAAGCATCGTTGGAAAACCACAAAAATTATTACAGATGTTTAGTTAACTGATGTAAGATGAAGAGAATTAATAGCTTTCTTGTATGTTCTACATATATAGAGAAGAGACATTTCAGAGTAGCTTGTGTTTATGCAACTTAGGCTGTCATAAACATTAAAAACTCACAGACAAAATAATCAGTTTTAAGATTTTGTTTTTAAAAAAGCAGCTTCCCTCCCCTGCCCCCATCCCCCCAAAAAAACCCCAACCAAACCTCAAACAAGAAGCAACCAAACTTAGTCAAAACCAAAGCCATGTCCCTCTGCTTCTGCCGTTTCAGGTGTGTTAGAAAGCTGCTCTGCTTCTTGCTTCCAGTGCTCAGGGCAGACGTGGTTAGACCTGAGGATGGAGTAGATGGCAGCTTGTCAGTGCTCAGAGGGAAGAGGTGGATTTAGAGTTGGGGTACATGCAGGTGGAGGCAGCACTGCTGCCTCTTGTTCTCCAGTGGAAACACCTGCTCCCAGAATGTGCCTTAAAATAATAAGCTCACTGGGAAGGAATGATGAGATGTGATAAGAATCTTCTGCTCTGCTAGACCTGTGACATAAATGGGAAGGTGTCAGGGCCAAAGACAAATGTTTTGTCAAGTTGGTTTTTAGGGGTGGGTTTTGTGGTATTTCTGCAAATAGTTAAGATAGAAAAAGTGGTGATGAACTGGAAATGCATCTACAATTAGCCATATCACATCTTCAGTAAGGTACTGTTTTCAATTATATCTCAGATTTTCCTTTCAATTTATGTGTGTTGATGGGTTTTTTTAAAATTTTAAAATAACTTCCTTGCATTGATATTTTCTGCTGACATTTTTGACAGTGCTCCCAATGACGTGAGTGAATCCAAATCTGTTCTATGAGATCATAAGATGTTAGAATTTGGCTGCCCAGGGAAGTGGTGGAATCACCTGGAAGTGTTCAAAAGCCATGTGGATGTGGCATTGGAGGATGTGGTTTAGTAGTAAACATAGTGGTGCTGGGTGAAAGGTTGAACTCAATAGTCTTAGAGGTCTTTTCCACCCTTAGTGATTTTATGATTCTAATGTTCCTAAAATTTAAATTCAGTTGTTCATTGTGTATTTTTTCAACTTTCAAACAGATTGAATGTAATTTTTACGAAATTCGATGAGGTCCAAAAATCTGGAAACATGGTCCAGACTTCAGTTGGTGAGTAGAAGTACTTGTATTCTCTGTTTGGTGCTTTTAGCAATTTTCAATTGGTGAGGCATTCAAATGGATATACACAAGCATTTTGTTGGGGAAGCAAGTATGGTGATTCTTCAGGAATACACACAGTGCTTTTGCAACAAATAAAATGGACATTTAGTTTGTCTGCTGTCTTTTTGTGTATCAGAAGGAGAAGGAAGCCTAAGGTTTGAGAAGAGAAGGTGGTGCTGTAACTGTCTTCTTTTCCTCTTGAGTTACATTAGGGAAATACATCTCCTGTTCTCAAGTTCACGTACGTGTAAATTGTTCATAAGGTAGACTAAATAGTAATTTCAGAGAAGAATAAAATTAACTGACTTGAAAATCCTGAAGTTACAGTTTGGATTATTCAGAAATGTGATGTACTGTCTTGTATGTTTGGGAATGATGAAGACCTAGTACAGGTTCCTCTGTGATGGAATGGGTTAAAATTACACTTTTGCATAATATGGGAATGTTTTGTATGTACAGGTGGATGAGGCTTACAGGGCTAAAATAGTGCAGTTAAGAAACAAACGTCCTTGTTCTTTTTTAGCAGGTGGGAGGGGAAGTAAATATTTAATCCCTTAGCAAACTTGTTTAGGTTCCTAACCTCCAGGTGATTTCTCTGAAACCCCTACTCAAACTGAAACAGATTTTCTGCTGATCCAACTTCCTTGCTTTCTGCTTGGCTAGGCTAAGGTGGAATTTTTGTCTTGCTAGCAGTGGAATAGAATAGGCTTTCACAAAAAAAAAGAGACATTTGATGCATCATTGTACTGTGTAGATTGCTGCTGTTTGGTGTTTCTAGGAGGCAGACTTGATGATGATCTGAGATGTATTGCTACATCTGAAGCATTGGTGTGTATCAGATCTTCTACTTTCAGGCATCATTGAAAATTATTTTTTCTTTTATACCCTCTTGTCACTGTTTCAGTGAAAGATTTACCCTTTTTGTGCATCGAGGTCCTGAGACCTTATGATCCCCATCTTCTGACTCCATGGACAGGCTTTCAGTACTTCCTAATACAAGTACTCTGTATTCTGCATTCTATTTAACCTGATCTTCTGATGTCTCCCTGTTCTTGCTTGTGCTGTGGCAGGATGCAATCCCTGGAGTCTGTGTGTGTGGTAGGATTTCTCTTCAGTAGAATCTCCTGTATGAACATTGAGATGAAAAAGTAGCCTGAGGGGAAAAGGGAGGATGGAGGAGTGTTAAGGGTCAAAGAGAGCAAAAAGCATAGGATCTCCTACTGTTTTGCCAGAACCTTTTCATCTTCCCTAAAAATGACAAAGTCTATAGTTGCAGAATTAAAGTAGTTCTCATTTGTGAAGTTAATAATGATAACATTATTTATTAACATTTTTTGTGTGTGTTTGAGGGGAGGGTTGACTTTCCCTTAGTGCCATAGGCTTGTTTGTTGCTTCTTCCTTGCCCTCCAAGCACAGCACAGAGTGTTACATGCTCGTCCTATCTTGTGTGTCAACAGCTCTGTGCAACTTTCAGTTTATCTTTTTGAGATTATGTAAGCCAGCAAAAGGAGGCTTATCTTCACCCACAGTCACAAGTTTATTGTGGCCTGTGAGAGAAAGACAAGCTAAATTTGTCAGGTTTCTTGCATCCCTGACACTTTCTGAACAAAGGTGACACTTTCAGCAGTTGTCAGAGTCACCAGGGAGGATGGTGATAGATATTGCACATGCAAAAGATTTGCCTTTCTCAGGAAATAGTGGAAATAACTCAGTCTTGTTAACCCTTTGAATCTGGCAAGTGGTTGGATGGGTGACTATGTGGATGTGCTTCTCTTGTGGGTAACTAAGAACAGGCTATTGGCTGAAAGGTCACTCATTTAGTAACACAAGAATCAAAGCATAGTGAGGTGGGGGAGGTTTGCATAGTAATCTGAGGTGTTTCATTAAGTCGGAGGAGGTTTTGGCATGCCCAAGTATGCTGCTTGTTGCTAGGCTACAAGCAGCCCTTATAGCTAGAATATGATGTTAAAATCCATGCTAGATTTCTTGATGATTCTCAGTTCATCTCTGTTTTGTTATTTGGCATATAATTAGTCAGCCTCTTGAAGCAAAAATTATAGTTTTTCCCCCTTTGGGCTTTCAGCAAGCTAATTATTTTCTGTGTAACTGCTTTTGCTAATTATGCAGATGCCTTATTCCCCTGGGACAAATACATTTTCAGCATGAAAGAGGCAGTAATTGCCAGCTAGTCAGCTGTTGTCTTTGAGTGGCATTGTGTGATGATCTTTAGTTGGATGTGATACAGAGAGAGGCTATTGGACAGAGACTCCAGAAAATTCATGCTGTATGGCTTTCCTTGATATTATCTGGAAGGACCTTTACATAAACTGTACAGATTTTCCATGGATTTGAATTGACTTTGAATCAGACTTGGACTCCAGAAGAGTTTATAATCAAGTTTCAGTACAGATTAAGAATAAAATAAATTGTCTACTGAAAATTACAGGCTGATAGGAATAAATGACCCAAACCAAAGTTATTAGTGACCAAAATGTTTTGGTGTGTTTTTTATGCTTTTCATCATTGTGATAGCCTAATATGATGTTCTTTGATGCAAACCTTCTTTTTTTAATGTAAGTCACACAATTTTTGCGAGACGCGTTTATATTTGTGCGTGAAGGGATATTGTGATGGTGTTCCTGTGGCCAAGGAGGGCATTGAACTTTCTTGTTGATGTTGAATTTTGACTCAGGAGAGCAAGATTTAGGGACCATGGAGGTGAGTGTGGTCTTGGGCTGGAAGGAAATCAAAGCAGGATCTTAAAGCCAGAATTCTGGAGCTGAGATCTCTCCCCTGCGGGTACTCGTGGAGTAAGGTGAGGGGAGGATGCAATTTTGGTAGCTGACTGCATGGGTGTGTGTTCTAAGTGTAAGCAAGTTAATTAAAACAGTGCTAAAATAAAAGACACAATAATTTCAGTTACTGAAAACCTACGAAGGGGGAGGAATGCTACTTTTCAGTAGAACTACTTCTATATTTGGGAAGGTGTACAAGACAAATATGCTATTTACTAAATGAATTCTGTTTGTGAAGTTGAGAACTTGGAGTTAAATAGATGAAAACTGGAGCTGGTTCAGATTCCTGTGTTTTGCTGGTAATAAAGCTGAGTCACTGGAAGCTATTTTAATATTTATTATATGAAGGAAAATCACCCACATTTGCCAAGTGATGCCATGCATCTGAGGGCGGAATATTGTTTGTTTGTCAACACACATCCAAGCAGCAGAATTGCAGACGGGAAGGAAGGACAATTGTCCAGGATAACAGATATTTTGAACCAGTAAATGCTGCACTGTGCTTTTTTGCATTCATACCTTCTTGTGCAATTAAATTTCCATGATGGCTTGCTCTCTATTAATACAGTTCTCAGATTGAAATACAGAGTGAAATAGAAGGTTAGTTTCATTGACTCACCACTTTTAGACATAAAAAAGCAAATAAATGCCTCTTCACCTGTGTGGGCCGAGAGAGCAATGATGTCTGAGTGATATTTGAATGAGTACCATTAACTGATAATACATCCTTGTGGAAGGTATAAATGGACAAGAGGAGCTCTGCTCCCTTTGTAACAGCTTTGTAAATAAGCATATTGCTGAAATTCTCAAATGTTGAAGGGGAGGGGTGTGAGCAAGCAGGCAAAGGGGGGCACAGGGAGCTCAGCTGCATGCTGAACAGGCTTTTATTTTGGAGGAGAGGTGGCAATCGCCTGCTAGGTCACACAGCGAAGGGATGTAGGAGGGTGGCGAGTTTGCTGGCGATTAAGTTGCTGAGAAACATGTACTGCGAGACGTGTACTGTGGGGCTGCTCCGAGCACAGTGCCATTCTCCAGCGGCTCCCCAGCACTGCAGAGAATAATGACTACAGGGAAAGGTAGGTGCTAATGAATGTGCCACACGGATGGATGTGTTTGTTTGTTAACGTCTGTGTATTCGACTGCTCTGTTTCTTTTTAACGGTGTGAAGAGACTGAAGTAATCTTGCAGTAAAAGTGGAACTTGAAAAAAATAGTCTGCCAGCATCTGTAGCCTGCTTTCATCAAGATCAGTTTAAGAGTCTATAAAATATGATAAATGATCTGCTCGATGGGGTGAAGAAAGAGAATGTGTGCATCTATAAGGGACCAGAACAGGTTGAAAGAGGTGAAGGACAAGAATTTTCAGAAACCTTGCTGGTCTGTGTTGTTTTTGAATGATCTTTGAGAATTCCATTTCCTAACTGTTTCCTTTTGCATCATCACTTGGGAAGATTATTTAAATTGGTTATGAGTACTTTTGAACTAGCATTGAATCACAGTTCCAAGAATGTGCCAAATAGAGGCATCACTTTTTTTTTAACCTGTATTTTTGTGTTTTAACTGCATGTCTGTAACAGAATATCTGTGGTAGTCAGTGAGGCTGGATTGGGACTTGGTGAAATGAGAAGGCAGAGGAGCTCTGTATCTTTTCATCTGTGAAGAATTAATTTACAGGAGGGAAGCATATATTGTATTTATTTTTGGTATGTAAGAAGCCTGTGCTTTTCAACTGAGCTTTCAGAGGAGATGATTTCTGTTAGCCATCTTTGTAAATGCTGCATTTTCTTTCTTCCCCCTTTTCCCTCGATTCAGTGTATCTGTTGTCTTTTTGAAATCCTTACTATACTGCGGATGTAGTAGACTAATTTTAGGAAGTCTGAGTCGGTCGGTATCCAAATTTTATAGACTTTGGGTTTGTGTTGATATTCACTGTCTCAAGGTGTAAGTTAATTGGCATCTTTTTTTGGTAATAGAATGTGAAAATCTCCTGGGCAAATTGAATGCTATGGAATGAATACTGCATGCTGCAATATGTGCCATTTCTATGGGCAGATCTTTATTTTATCCTTTTGGGACGTTGTTTTCCAAGGCAATTACTGCATGTATTTTCAGAGGAAGCAGTGGATGCGTGTGTGATGTTCCTTGTTAACCATCAGAAAATGCCTCCCAATGCCAGGAAATTAATACAGAAACCTGTCTGGGCTGATTCTTCTCCTCCTCATGAACTGCATCACCTGTCAGTGGGTAGTGTCACCATCTATAGCCGAGAGACCTTTGCACTCTGGCTCCTCCTGTCTCTCAAAAGAGGAGTTGAGAATAATCCATGATTTTTCCAAAGTTGGAATTGTGTTGAATAATTAATGTACTTCATTGCTTATTACAGGAAACAAGCATGTCTTTGTTGTTGTCAATGAAGTGTGATGATTTCATCATGCTGGGAACTTCTCAGCTTTAAAATATCAGCTGATGGAATGAAGAGCCTGGGGCAGTGGTCTAGCTGATCTTATCAGTTGGGAAATGTCTGACCTCCAGGTCACTGTTGGTTGTCTGAACTGTAGTAGTAGCAAATGTCAGAAGAAAAGTATGTGTGTAAGTTGTTAGTGTATTGTGAATTCTGGATTGAATCTAAAGTACCTTGAACCAGGATTTCCTTGCAAAGATGACCAGAGTTACTGTGTTGTTTCATCACTTCCTCAAGCCTGATGGTTTTATATGAACACACAAATGCTCTTTTGGCAAAGCTTTGCTGTAATTAAGCAGAACCACTTTACTACCAGCATCACTAACAGACATGCATAAAATACAAGCTGAAGGAGTGGGCAGTTAAAGGATGAGATGCTGCTGTTTAGTCTGGGCTTCATGAGTGAAAGATTAATGTGCACCATTCCATTACTACTGATGGAAGTTAAATGCATGAATATCCTGCATATCTGAAGATGAATTTCTTCATGCAGGGCCTGTTCTCATCTTCCCCACTGGTAAAATACCATGTGTATCTGAGCAGCTTCAGTGGTTGCCTCAGAGAACACATGCAACTTAGAACACATGGCAAGGATGAATTTATAGTCCAGTGTTCATAAAGAATTAGAATAAAAAAATCCGACACCCTTCCCTCCCATGGAAACTGCAGTAACGTCTGGTACAGCTGTGGAGGTGATCACAGTTCAGGAATGCTTAGTAGTTTGCTGATTTCTCTGCTATGATCTTTTCTTTCAAAACCTTTCACGTGTTTTGGTGTCAGGTTGGTTTTACCTCTAGAACAAAGCCTTAAAATTGCAGTGGTCATTGTCTTTAAAATCTCTGCACCAGTTTCGTGCTATTTTCTATGCTGTTTTTTTCCAGCTGGCTCTCCTTTGTAGATGTTCTGTCAGAAAGAGCTTGCAGTCAAAGCTGGAGCAATATTAACTCCAGTGACATGTTTACATGAAAGGACTAACTAAATCTTAGGTTTTGATCACTTAGCTTTGTTTATGGTACACAGAATCTTCCAGGGGCAAGTTTATCAGTAGGATGGTTCATACATGTGCCTGTGCATACACATATTGCTCACTGTGAACATAGCAGTGATTTTAAGTCAGCCTTTTACTTCTCAACAATTCTCTGAGAGATGGGAGTACAAGCTATTCAAATATCGTAGAGGAAGAATGGCACACTAAAGGGCAATATGGTGGTTGTAAAAAGTATCCCATAGTTGTACCCTGTGCTGATCTGTGAAGTTTGTTTGGGTTGTGTTAGTGTTTCATACACACTGACTTTAACACTTGTTGGGAGTACTTCAGTGAGCACAAGTGAAGGTATCGCAAACTTTGTACTCCTATGACAATAGTTCCAAAATTGCTCTTGACGTAGGAGTCCTTGCCTGAGGCTCACAAATAGTTCTGTTTCCAAGAAAATGGTGGAGGACTAGGTGTCTTTATTTTCCCTTTCTGTATGCTGGCTGGGTACTGGGGAGTTATCTCCTAATAACTACTTTTAAATGAATGCTCTGGGCTATTTTTATACAGAATCACTGTCCCAGTTAGAATTCAGTTGCTGTCCTTAATCAGCTGCCTCAGTGGTGGCCAAAGACTGCTTGGGGAAGAGACAAAATTTCTTGCACCTCTTGTGGAACACTTTGGTGAATTCTATGCTGCTGCTCTCATTTATTTGATGAGATTTATTTTCAGGTTGAGCGTGTAATAAGTGGGACTGAGTTTAGCTGCTGTAATTAGCAGCCTCAGAGGACAGCAGTCACTCTGTGGTAATTGGTGAAATACAGTATAGGCTTTTATGGACAACAGAAGTACATGAAACGTATGTTTCTCCTACCAGCAACAAATAATATCTCTGTCCTTGTATATTGTAACCACAGTAGCTGTAGGTTCCATTACTGTGAGGTTTTATTAGACTGAAGAGCACCTGGTTGATTTCTAAAGAACTTGAGACCAAATGCTTGGAAGCTTGCAGGTCGTCTTGTACCCAGTTACTTGTCATTTTCAGATCATTGACCTTAGGCTGGATGGGATTAGACTGCTGAGCCCATTTCTGAGGAAGACTTACTAATACGGATGGTATATCCAATTTTGACATGCAGTGATAGAACAAAACCTGCTGTTGCAGCCGTGTTAGTGGGGGGCATGAAGAGGAGCTTTTTTCAAAATGCAGGAGTGGACAAGTGCTGGTTTGTTACTCCAGAGGGAAGAACAGGGAAGGCATTGTCTGTACTTGGCCCTGGTCTGGCATTACACTGCCTTCCTCCTCTGTTATGTTTGGCTGAAGTATTTTGTTTGTAGCTCAGATATAGTGATGTGAAATAGAATAAAACTGAGCTATAATAAGTAAATGCATCCTATTTTTGTAGTATTAAGACAGCAAATACTGCATACTGAGTGGGGTTTTTTGCCTGCTGAAGGAATTAATTCTGCCCTGCTGCTCTGTCAAAAGAATCCTTTTGTTGCATTGTGCTAAGCAGTTTGAGTATCTTTTTTTGTTTATTCCCCTGAAGCCCCAAAGCTGCAGACAGCCCTGAATAATTCTGGCTAGGTTTACAACCCATGTGTAGCATGCAGGGATCTCACTGCAGACAAATCTTCATGAGGAAAGCTGCCCATGGCTGCTGCTTTGCAGGTGGCCTTCAGAGTCAAGCCAGGTGAATTTTATCACAAACAATGCACTACAGAGGAAGAGAGAAATACCTTCGTTCACTGTGAAGTGTCACCTGAACTGCTTTTTTCAAGAATGGCAAAACCTATAGCCATGACATTTCCAGAGCTGTTCCCTTTCCTGTGGCACCCCTAACCTCCCTTCCTCAGAGCTTGTCGGTGCACAATAAAATCCTTTAGATGCTTGACATGGACGTTTCTGGTATGAGATGCAGATGCTGATGTCTAAGGGATATGTGACATATCTGGGCTTCATTGGAGACAAATGCTTGAAGGCAGAGGTAGGAGAGAGAAATTTACAGGTTTTTTACTCCAGATCTGCTCCCTTTGATACTAATGGATTCTTTCTAATGATTTCAATGGGAAATGAACAGGCCCCCAATGTAAATTGCTGGTAGAATATGTTGTAAAAAGCCTCATTATGAGTATTCTAGGCATGACTGCTCCTAGCCTTCCAGAGGGAAGGGGGAGATAGGAATTTTAGGTATGAAACAGTGTTGGCACTGCTTCTGCTAGTGTTTATGCAGTTGGCAGCCTTGGTGCTGCCTTCACCCCCATGTTGTGAGACTGTTCCCCTTGGCTGTGGTGTGGGTAGAGGAAAGATGTGTACCTCTTTAAGAAATGCATGTCTTCCACAAAGGTCTCTCCCGAGTAATGAGATTCCTGTCTAGTGGAGCGCTGGCTCATAATGAGGCCTGACATTTCTAATTAGGGCTGCTTTGTGAAGAATGAGTCTAACTCTGGTCTCCATCATTTATGTTTCTTCCCCTGAACTCCCCCTAGCTCCTGCTGGGATCAGAGACAATCCTGGAGGCAGCCCTGGAGAGGCAGGGCTGGGCACATTTCTTCCTGCTGCAGCTCTGCCTGTGCACTTCAACTCCGATTTCTGCTCCTGCTGTTTGAGCTCTGTGCTGGGCAGGAGCTGAATCTGCAGAGGGTTCTAATCACATGGAGCTTCTGTGATGTGGAGGGACAATCACGCTCCTTTTCACTGGAGACTTAAACAAGATCTGATCCCAAGCTTCCATAGGCAAAATATTTATGCACCAGCACGCTGAAACTTACTCTCTGCCCCCTCCCCCTTAAGAAGCTCCATACTTGTCTCTAGTGCTTTCCTTAGATGTATTTTTTTTCTTTTCTTTTTGATGTGCACACTGGATTTTGTCTCACTGCAGTGAGGTTTCTCCAAAGACTCTGTATTAGGTCTTTGTATGCATGTTGTGCTCTGTGCTTGCTGCTTCCCTTCATTGCACTCCCTGAAGCCTGTTTATTATCATGAGCTCTAAAGCAGTCTTGTCCCTGGTTTTGTCCCAACTATTTCTTGTTTATAGCAGCACATTATAAGGGGCTCTGTTCACTCTGCCTGAAAGTGTGGGAGATGTGGCAAAATACTGGAGCCCTGGGAGCTTTGAGACAGAGTTGGACTGTGCCAGGTCCTGTGTCTTTTGTATAAACTGGGCCAGGTGCTCCATCAGCTGCAGCAGAATGTTCCCTTCAGGGCCTCCAGTGTGAGCATGTTACGTTTGGTCCTTTCCACAGCTTCTTCCCAGGAAAGCTGGATCACAGAGCTCTGAAACACCGCATTTACCGTGCCCTAAAAGTGGTAAATAGTTCCAGTTAGAGGTGAGGATGTACCTGAACTGTGTTTGATGGCACTCTGCACCCTTGGGCAGCGATGGTCTGACCAGTGTTTGAAAGCAGGTGATCTCTGCTCCCTCATGGCGTGGAAGGGGTTTCTGTGAAATTAGACACACGACAAATGCCAGTAGAAAGCTGTGATGAGCAGCTCATTTTATAAATTTTGGGCTGGAATCTTGACTTTCCTGTACCTATGATGCGTAGACCACTGATTCTGGAAAACCTCTGAATTAGAAGTAAGGTTTTTTTCATCAAGAGGTTTTCAGTTGGTTTTATGCAAGTTCCAGTAGTCCACATACTTGAGGGACTGAGAGGACAGCCTTATGCTTTGAATTTTTTCCCATGAGTTGATCTTTTTCTTCACTTTGAAGATAGTGAGTGAAGCACTAAAGAGGTTTCCCAGAGGATATTCATCCGTGGAGGTTTTTAAAATAAGTCTGGATGTGGCCTTGAGCAATACAACTTTGTCAGCCCTGCTTTTGAAAGGAGATTGGGTCACTTGACCTTCAGAGGTCCCTTTTAACCTAAATTATGCCATTATTTCATTTTTCCTCCTGTAGATGCAGTAGTTATGGAAGATCTTCAAACTGATTCAGTGGTTTGTTTTTTTTTTTTACTCAGTACTTTCTAGCTGTGTGTGTCAGTAAGCTGAAGGCAAGATTTGCCAGTGTCATTTGAGATTGTGTCTGATACTCAGCTCTTCAGTTTATCACGAGTGGTAACAGGGCTGAAGGCAGAAGAGAATGTGACCTCAGCTAACAACACAACCTGATGTCAGCATGAAAAGGCTCCAAGCCACAACAGAGGCACCTCTATAAATGGCAGCATGTGTCATTTAATGCACGTCCTCTGCTGATTTGGTGTTATACTAGAATGGGTGATAATGCTTCACTTTAGTTTTATTGGTCTGTCATCAGTGTGACTGTCAAGTTTCAAATGGGCATTTTCAGTGAAGCATTAAGATGCAGATTGCTCTTTGATTTTAATATTAAGAATTTAAAGCTTGATATTTAAATGTGGATATATTCTAATTGTGTGAAGAGCAGTTTGCTACAAATTAGTACGTGAGCTGTATTTTGTTCCATTTGATCTTCATGCTGTTCTTCAAAATGCTATTATTAGGAGTCGTCTGAAACTTTACTTGTAATGGTAAGCTTTATTTTGCAGACAGACCTCTGTATTCCTCTTCCCTATGTAGACAGCCTAAATATTTCTTATAACTCAGGGTATTTGAGTTCATTTTATTTATCTCAATAAGGTTTTTTGCCTTCTTTCCTTGTAATATTTGGAAAAGGAAGCTAAGTAAGCCTAGTTTAAATGTAATCTAGATGACTAACCTAGATCACCTCAACAAGCCCACCCCTATTCCAAGCAGGAATTATCAGTGGTTCTTTGTGTCAGTGGGAGAGGCTTTCCAGATGAATTAGGACCCTGTTTCAAATATTTAAAAACCAAACACAAAATTACTATAAAAAAAGAGGGAC
Source organism: Irena cyanogastra (assembly GCA_013397155.1). Lineage (NCBI taxonomy): Eukaryota > Metazoa > Chordata > Aves > Passeriformes > Irenidae > Irena > Irena cyanogastra. The sequence goes on along the minus strand of VWZV01011307.1, from coordinate 705,882 downwards.
TGGAAGTTTTCCAGCCCATCTTTTCAGTTCTGGTTTTCAGTGATCACTTCATCAATTCAGTCTCCAGGTTGTAAAGAGGAGGGAGTGTGTAGTGGGGACCCTTGAAGCTTTGCATGGGTAAAGAGAGGCAATGAAAACAGTTTGAGTTTATGATAATTGAAGCACTGATTTCTTATGGACATCCTTATGTAAAGGTTTTATTTAAATTCATGCCTCCCAGTTAAAAAAACCTGATCTTACTTGCTTCCAGTCTCTGAGCAAAACTAAGAGTGTATCTGTAGTTGTCTGTTACGTGCTGTGCTTCACATGTGCCAGTTCCTCTGTTTGCTAATTCTTCTTTAAGTGAAGGCAAGCACAGATGGTTGCTGAAGAGAACCAGATGATTCGCCAGCATGGTGATGTGTTTGCAGGAGTGGGACTTGGACAGGCCTGGGGCTGATTTGTTGTCATGGCTTTGAGTTTGAAATTTTCATTTAGAAAATTGAAATTCCTAAGTTTTGCCACCATCTTTAGTTTGTGGTGTGATTCATTTATGGGATTTTTAATTCTAGCAGGGTGCTTGGTGACCTTTCAGTCATTTGTTGTTAAGAAGCCATGCTTGTTACCTGTTGAGCCTGAACGAGAATGGGACATGAATCAGACATGAGCAGAGAAGTTTGAGTAGGACACACATTAATTCCGCAGGAGACGTAGGGGTTCTTCTCTCCATAGTGCCAGGAGGCAAAGTTGTTCTCATCCCTTCAGACTAAATCATGCCAAGAGACTCTCACCAGAGGGGCAGTGTGAGTCTAATTTCATCTTTTTGGCTCAACTGACATAGTTTAGCTGGACTGAAAGGCCCCTGGGTGCTGGTTAATATGCAGGCTAATGGGTCAGAGCTTGCTTTCCTGGCTGGCTTGTGGCTTCTAAGCATGGATTCACTGTTTGACAAGATGTAGGGAGCTGATGGGATGTGCACTATATCCAATGAACCAGGATGCTGCTGGTCGCTGATTCTTGCAGGCTGCCACAACAGTACAAATAGTAAAGAGCTGTTATGTAACTGAGCCATTCAGTTCCAGTCTGGACAAAATAATAATTCTTGCTACTTGAAATTTAGATAAGTGGTCTGTAATGGAAGTGAACAATTCGCGTGGCTCAAGCTGGTTAATGGTGGAAGCTTCAGATGAACCAGGCTGATCTGCTGTCATGTTTTGGGAGGCCTCAAATATTTTTTCTATCTGAATGAACTGATACCTGGTAAAGTAGTTGGCCACATATGAAGAATAATCATGCCTAGACAGAAATTTCTTACTTCTACAGTATCTGCAGATGTACAGGACCTTCAGCACTTCTGCTTGTGAAAGGAATGAACTGGTCAAGCTCTGACTGGTACTTGCCTTCTCCAGAAATGCTGAAGGTTTATATACATTTGAGTGTGGAATTTGGGTTTAGGGATTTGATAAGACATTATTTTCCTCTACACTTTATTCCTATTTCTTCTGAATTTTGTTTGCATCTGGAGGCAGAATGCTGTGAACTGCTCACTTGCCCCCTGTGTTTGGTTTTCAGTAACAGCTGCTGACAGATGGCAGTGCCCTATGAGCATTCCCTGTTACTTGTGTTAAACAGCAAGGCAGCAGCAGCCTGTATTGTCTGCTAAAAGTTACTGAATTGGGTGGAGAAAGATTTATATGTCTTTTTCTTCTGCAACTAAGTCTGCTTGATGTTTTCTGATGTGCAACTACTGATATGCTTCTTTGTTTTCTTTGTGTTATAGTCAACTGTTGGTGCAAATTTTGTTAATGTTCATACTGGTTCTTCAGATAGTCCAAGCAATGCCTGAAAACACCTGCTAATAATAAAAACTTGCTAATTTGGTGCTCATATCTGCCTCTGCTTTCACACCTTGTCTGTGCTATTACCACTTCCGTACCTGATAGTGTTTCAGTCATGGAGTTCGTGAACATTTTTCAGTGTGTCAGCAAATAGTCATCCTGCCTCTCAAAGGGGTATTAACACTTTGTTACATGGAGCATAACACATGGTGACTCCTCTTTCTGATTTGTGAAAATGTAAAGCGAATTCATAACAGTCTAGAATCTGACTGTTGATCTTAAGCAGTATTATAATTTTAAAATAATTTACTTGCGCGTCAAGATCCTTTTACTTGTTGAATAAATAAATAGAAATAGTGAGTCGTAGCTCTCAGTTTTTACAACTGGTTCAAGTGTGCTTTTGGAGAAATGTATTTGCATGCCTGTGAGTCACTGTGAAAGCCCCAAAGTTGAAGGTTCAGAAATGAAACTCTCAAATAAAGTCTGTGGCTAGTCGTTATCATTTGAAGATTGGTTTCAGTGTCTCTTCCAGCTGGTAGAGGGAAGGTCTTGGTGTCGCCTAGAATCCTGATGTTGCTACACAATAAATACAAACCACCAAATATATTTTACTTTGTATATAATACCAAGTGTATTTTGCTTTGCACATGGGAGTGGGAAGCTGTTGTGAAATGAATGATGTGGAAGAACCAGTGTTTTCCTTGTTAGGTTTTATTCTCTAACGCACATTTCATTTTTAACAGCTTAGTCCCATATTTTTAATTATCTCTGTTCCTGTGTCTGAAATGAAATATGTTTAAAAGAAAACATTTAAATTCTTTGACATGTTATTTTCTTTTGTTCCTGCTCTGGAATGTAAATTCTAGGTGTGTCTGGACACCCCACAGCCCATGAGAGACAAAGTACCTTTAATAACCTTGAGCTTTTGTCAGGCAGTACACAGTTGTATTACAGAGCATCGTAATTTGAGTGGGGACTGGCAGGAGAGGGTTCACTGCATGGGCTTACCCTTACAAAGCAAAATCATCCATTTTGCCCCTTGTGGAAGAAAAATGGTGCTCTTCTGCACTTCCACTTCACTGAGTCATGCCTTTTCTCCTGCACAAAAATGTGAAGTGATTGGAAGATGACAACAAAGTGATCTAAAAATAAAGACTTAATAAAATGGGGATATAAGAAATCATGCAAATGTGAGGATGCATCATACTCTGATTTCAAAGGTGCTTCAAAGAGCTTTCCTTCTTTCAGCTCTTGTCGCCTCTATGACCTGATGGCTACAGATAGTTAGCTTGGGATCAGTATCTTCAGAGCAAACTTAGAAAATGAATTTCTTCTTCTCAGTCATCACTTATGGTAAACCTGGGTTCAGGGAAAGATTTGATCTGTGCTACTCCACTGTAAAAGGCCTAGTAAGTACTTGAAGACCATTATCTTAACGTGGGAACCTGTTGTAGAGTTTCCAAAACAGGAATGTCTCAGACTTCATCCCTATTCTATTTTGTTGAATAACCTTGAATTAAGCCTCTTTAGGATTAAAGCAGTCTATTAGTTTCTGTTGTTACTCCTGATTAAGATTTATGCTCAAATGTTGTGTTATTTGGTTTTGCAGTTTGTTGCCCTTGTGCTCTCTTCTATTCCGAAGTGGTAGGATATTACAATGATGTGAATCCATTCTCCCACACCCCTGAATAAAAGGGTTTCTGTCCTTTAAGTCCCAGAGAGCAGGGACTTAATGCAGTCTTCCTGCGTTACTGTGCGTGCCATAACATGCCTGAACAAGAGGAAGGTCTGAATTGGTCATCCTTGAATCACCCTAGATAGTTATGCTAGGCTTTGAGCTTGTCTAGCAACTTAGAAAGTACCACCCAAGAAGTGATCGTTAGTGGGAAAATTAGACATTTAAATTATCTCTTGGGTTGATACTGTTTCAGTAATATTTTATTTTTGACATCAAACTGTGGGGAGTGACTTTATAGTAATGGGGAATAAGGAATCATGTCTTCAGTCACTAGGAAGTATTTAATTGAATTGTTGGACTGAAAGGGATGCCTGACTCTTGCTTTTTGAGCATGATATGAGTTGATCTGACAAGTAAAAAGATGCATATGCACCAGTTCCTGGGATGGCTTACAAAGCACACACTATGTGAACTCCTTTTATATTTGTTTTACAAGAATTTCTCTATCTGTACTTTCCAGAGCAGATTTCCATCTCCCAAAACTTTAACTTAGGCAGTGTAAATCAAGTATCATACTAAGCTCTGGTTACCTAGGTTTTGTCTCTGTTGGGTAATCAGTGTTTCAGGCAAGTTATAAAAATGCTCTTAAGTTTTAAGGTTATTGAGTCTAAGCTTTAGAGTGAATTGTATATCCTAGAACTGAAATAAAAGTAGGAACTGCTCATCTTAACGTGTGTATTTATGTTTATCTTTACAATTTAACAAAGCAAAAGCATGGTGTAGTGAAGTCTGTGGTTCTCCTGGTGACTTCTGTGTTTATGTCGTAAGCAGCCTGCTGAAAAGGGGACAGCTTGCTTCTAGGAGCTGAGCCTTTACAAGGACTACACTTTACAACTTGCAGTTTAGGAGTAAAGTGTAAATGTCACATATGAAGGGACGTATCTCTCTACAGCATAGACAAAGCAGTGTAAGAGGGAAGAAGCTGCTATCTAATTTGTCCATTTGAATTATCATTGCAGTAATCTTTCAGGGTCACAGATGTACAAAGTTGCTGTGCCAGCCAGACTTGCCTTAGGGAAAGGAGAAATCTCAAGCTGTTAGAAAATGGTTCTTTGTATTAATAAAGTGTTATTTTCTTTTTAGTTTTGACTTGTTGGCTTCTTTAAGTCTTGCATGGAGGCAGCAGATGTGCCTGTCTGAAACCAGAAATCTATATAGATGGAAATCAGTTGGGTTTTGGTGTCCTGTGATGATGATGATTTCACTAACTTTTCTGAATGAGAGAGGACTTACACCAGCCATGCTCACCACCTTGTTTCAATGTTGTTCCACATCAGCTTCTCTTGGCAGAATCACCTGTGAGCAGATGTCAGTGCTAAGTAAAGATGAGTGATTTTTGACTTTTTTTTTTTCCCAGTAGTGGTGAAAACGGCTGTGCCAGGCTTTTTCTGCAATCAGCATTCCCAGGTTTTGCATGGGAACCTCTTTGGTTTTTAATATCTCCAATTCCGTTAGGTCAGCATTTGTTTTGTGAAGTCTTTAATGAGCAGATCCAGAGTAAGATGTTTACCTGGGTTGTAGTTAGTGTTTGTATTCTTTGTGGTAAATGTGAATGATTCTGCTTGGCTTAATTTTATTTCTTTAGGGCTAAGTAAAATTATATTACCTTACACTTGCCATAGTTTAATAGCATCTCAAGGGCTGTTACTTTGGCTCAGTTGGTGTCTTATAACTGGTTAAGCAGCAATAATTTGATCGCGCGTCTGAGTCCTGAGGCAAATTCATCCTTCCTTTTCACTTGACAGACTTTGCCCTTGAACCAGAGGAAATCTTCCTGCTTGTAAATGTTTATCCAGAGCTTCCACCACCTCTTACCAAGTTTTGAACTTGATTAAAACAAAGAGATTAAGGTCAAAACTAGTCTGCCCTTAGTCTCTTTGTTTAGTTCTTCTTGTGGGTGAGATGGTCTCGCAGTTAGAGTCAAGTGGTACAGGAGATAGAGCACAGGAACGGGTAGAGTTCTGATCAGATGAATCAAGATTTTACTGGTCTGCCACAACACATTTTTCAGTTTGAATTTCCTATTTGATGCTGACGTATTGTTATATGATGCAATAAGTGGTTTTATGTGGGAAAACTGATTTCTTTCATTGTTCCTTCTTGGACAGAACAGAAAACAGGATGGTTACTTAAGAAGTCAAATGACCATCTGTGATCAGACTCAATTAAGCCCAACTTTCAGTCATGGCAGATGGTTTTGGATGGCTGGATGACAGACTTAAATTTTACCTAGGTGCAGGGCCCTGAGAATGGTTGAAAAAGGGTGCTGAGCCATGGGGAGAAAGTGAACAGCAGCACTGACGGAGGCCAAGTAAAAATGGGTCGGGCAGGAATATGTTAGACTGATGAGGACACAACCAGTTGCATTTCTTTAACTGTCTTTTTTCTTTTAAAAGAAAAGGGGGGGGATGCTTGTGCTTAATTTTTTATAAAGTCTAATAACAAAGTGAAATAATAGTAATTATTTTTATCTATGCTATGACTGCATTATTTATATTGCTAGCACTTTGGGAAAGATGCTTTCTTCTTTGTAGCACATTGAAGTTCCCTTGCTTGCTTGGTGTTTCATGTTGCCTCTGAAATATGAATACCAAATTTAGTAGGCTGAAGTAATTAATGACAAAAGGAAGGAAAGTTTCAGCAGTGTATTCAGTCTACCTTTTTGTCTGCTTTTCTCCCTGAGTATGACTGCTCTATTTGCTGTACCTAATGATGATTCATTATGGGGAAGAATGTGGATGAAGGAGCATAAATCTGCCTTTTGTTTTAAAGATGTTGGGGAGTGGAGGAAACAAGCTTCAGGAAAACAAAAACCCTGCTGACTGTTAATATTTCATAAGTTGTGACACATTTTTGATTTTGGTGCTTTTCTCCCATGACTTTTTTCTTTGAGCTCATGGTTTTCTTAAACTGAGGCTTTGAAGGAGGGATGAAAAAGGCCGAAGAAATTGATGTATCTCAGGAATTGGAGCTTTCCACTTGTAAATCGGGCATTCAGGCTGTGCTTATATTTATTTGAAGCTGTATTAAATATCAGTCTGATTTTTTTAGGTTAGCCAACCATGTGGAAACTATGTGCTGTCCAATAGGCTACTAATTGATGTACTAAAACCTCTCCCTGCTCACTTGAAACTATACAGAAGAAAATCTGAGTTAATAACAACTTAAAAAAATCCTGCAAAGTTCTGCTTGCTTTTGAATTTGCCTCCATCCCAAATGTATAGAGCTGGAAGCAGAATTTAGCCTGATGTGATGATGATTAAATAAAGGAAATCCTATACTCTGATACATCTTGTGGCATGTGCTCTAATTCTAACTTTTCTGCACCACCTGCAGTCAGCTTCCTCGTGTACTTGGCCTTTGTTTCCACTGTGTCAGAAAAGTGGAACTAATCCTATCCAGATCATACACAAATGTGTGCAGAATAGTATTATAGGTTATTGCCAGTGAACATGCATTCTAAAAATTACTGAACAAGCATTTTTTCACTAAAAGTAAGACCTGTCTCATATTAATTACTTAGTAGTTTCTGCTTTTGCATCTTAAGAAAAACCCAAACGTTTTCAATGCTACCTTTGGAGTCACTGGTCTTGAGTGATCATAATAAATACAATAAGACTTTTCTACAATGATCCTGAGAAAAGTGAAGTGCCAGCTTTTCATTTACTGTGTTTATTCTCTTTAAGACACCAGGGATAAAAACCAAATGGGCTTGATTGTCAGGAAACCATTGCCTCCCTCTGTCAGTGTTTGCCAGAATGAGTGTGATGTGAGTGGGGAATGGGTGTTTGTCACCAGCTCTAAGGACTTGTTGCTCTAAGCTCTGGTGGTATTCGAATGTGCTCAGGCAGACCTTGCAAAAGCTGGCATGGGCTGCAAACGTTGGCACTGGTGCTGAAGCATGGTTTGTAAGATCCTGTATGCATGCAGCTTCTCAAAGGCTCTGCTTTCTCTCGGGGAGCTGTGTTGAAGTGGTGGGGAGACAAGGATGTTCCTAAGTCCTGCTCTTATTAGTTAGGAGTAGGCAGAAACTTGTGCCTTTTAGTGCATCAGGAGACTGCTGTGGCAGGCAGACAGTGCTGCTGAATGCTCCAGAGAAGCATCAGCATCAAGTCTGGTTCCCCATCCCTTTCCTTTGCTAACAGCTGCAGCAGGTGCTCTGGAGATCACAAACCCAGTTAACTCAGTAGCCATTGTGACAGGAGCTCAGAGGCACTCAGACCACTGTTTGGTAACTGTTTCTGGCTATAGAGTATAGCCTGAATCATAAAATTCAACTTTGAATTATTCTTAAATAAACAAAACTTGTCTGTACACTTTGCTTATATGTATGTCTTCACAGTCTGTAATAATATACATCTTTGTAAAGATGAAGCATTTATTTATGGTAAAAATTCCTGGTTATCATGCTGGTCTTGCCTGTTTTACTAGCTGATAATCTTTTCAAAAGGCATGTAGGCTGGGGAGTTGTTCTGTAGTTTTCCCTCTATGGTTTTTCTTTTGTCTCAACCACCTTCAGTCTAAGACATTTCTATCTCATGATTATTGCCCACTGAGCATTTGACAGTATCTTAAATGGTCATCTAATTAAAGTATATTAATTATGCATCAGGCCAGGCATTCTGGATGGGAGTCACTGATGTGTGATGTGTGTAACACTGTTCAGTTTTTGCCAGTGTACTACCCATGTTCTTGCATTAGCCTTTAACCAGACAGATAGAATGCCTTGGGACAGAAGGCTCCTGTTTCCTGTGGCTGTACAGGCTGTAGGCTGACAGCCTTGTTTTTTCCTTCATTGTTCTGGGATAACTGCACCTGTTTGTTTCTTGGCTCAAAGGTGGCTGCTTGGAAAGTTTGGGATGCCCCACCATCTCACTGGAGGTGCTGATTTTAAATAAACATAAATGAAGGTACTAGAAAGGGCTGGTTCTGCAGCTTCCCCAGGTCCCTCCAGCAGGGCTTACTGGCTTAACTTCACCGACCCAGCCATCCTCTGAGAATTAACCCAAAAGGAAGCAAGGCTGCAGCTTGGCATTTTTTATCTCCCTGTAAATATCTCTGGCAAGCTTTCTTCTGCAGGTCTTGTGTGCATTAGCAGGCTTTGCAGGATGTTCTGTGGTGGCTGGAAGTGGGATCTGCAGCGTTTCCACCCCCCAAATGTGCTCTGTGTAACTGGAGGCAATAACATGCCTTTGCCTTTTTTTTTTTAACAACGCTTTGTCCTAAAAATGTCAGGATGCTCTTTTCTTCCAAAAACAACTCTGCTTGTTGTCAGTGCTTTACACCTCGATGTTGTGTGTGTTGAGAATGAGCATCCCTACAAGAAGTGATAAGTGCTAGCAGTAGAAACTGCGATTTCCTTGTGTTGACAATGATGAGTGTCGGGGCAGTCAGCATCGAGGTGAGCTGCACTGGTCATAATTGCCCGAGGAGGCAGAAGGATCAGTGCAGGGAATGCCAACGGGGAGTCCAGGTTGGAGAAGTGCCTCACCCTGTGGTGTCATGGCAGCAGATGGTGCAAATGGCGGGAAATCTGGACCTGGCTGTGGGGCTGGAGTCACCTGCCCTGTCTGTCCCCCAGCATGGGACTCCTGCCCTTTGCTGTCCATTGGAAGGCTTCAGGTTGTTGATATGCCTGTTTATTAAGTTACATAGGATATAGGCAGTCCAGGTAAGACAAAATATCACCTATCAATTCCACAGGCATCTCCTTGTTCCTTCAGGTTTTGGCAAATAAGCCCCAGGCTGCTACCAGCAGGTGTCTCTCTGGGAGCTTGGTTTAATCTTGGTTGCTGTTTTCCTGTAATGCCAACCCTGGGAAATACAGAGAACTCAATTTTGGGTGTGGCTAAGCTTCAAGCAACCTGTAAGAACAACTAAATTAATTTTTTTTTCTAATATGTTGATTCTAATATGTGATGTTATTTCTACTTTTCCCAGTTTTCCCAAGCCATTTGCAAATATCCTTTTTTGAATATGCATAGAGCAGTTTTGAAGATAATATTGGGAAAATAAGAAAACATTTGTGGCACTACTTGCATCTTTAGTAGGAGGAAGAGAAAGGGATCAGTACAAAAAACCTGTTCAGGAATGGACTTTAGATTTTGGCAATGCCCTGAAGTCCTCATATCCTTGAGAATGTCCCTCAGCTCTGTTTCAGTTTACTCACACATTAAAATAACAACAAATACTTTCTGCTCTTGTTGAAAGGCTCTGGCTTTTAGTTATATTTATATAATTTTTCAAGCAAATACTGTGCAAAGCTGATGACAGCCCTGGCAAAGGAGGCTGTTGCCTGGGGTCTGGATGTAGTGTGGATGACCGGCAGCTGGGTGATGCTGATGCCCACTTTGCTGCCTGAATCCTGATGTTTGCTTGCTGCAAACACAGGGAATCCAGGCTCTTGCCATAAGTTTTCCAGCAAATGCAGAGATGGAGGTGAAAGCCAGGAGGGGAAAGGTTCATTGATTGTTCCTTGACCTGGCACATCCCTGCTATGTGTGCATGTGGAAGTGGTGCCTGAGGGAGTTCCTGTGCCTCTGCAGATGGAATTTTTCTGTCTTGTGAATGAAGGCAGAAGAATTCACTTTCTTTTATATAATTATTTGCATAAATAATTAAACTTCAGTAAGGCAGAGGCAAAATCTTAACATTGCTACTGCAGCGCAGTACGGAGGATTAATATTAAAGTGGGCAGTAGTGTGCTTTATCTGCAGTTTGGGCACGACAGGATGCTGTGACAAGGCTAATTGCCATAGTTCTGTCCAAAGATGTTTTCTGACTAAAAAATCTCCCTGAGCCATCCTGCATGAACAGCCTTTCTCATTGATTTGTATCTCTAGGGCTCAGGAACCCCCACTTTGTCTCTTTTATCTCTGGAGATTATGCTAATGAGATTGCAGTGAGCAGGGAGTAATGAGGTGGTGCAATTTAAAGGGTATTTTCAAGGGTCAGATACAAAACTGGGGCAGCACCCCCAAGCACAGTCAGCAGGGAAAGCCACGGCAGTGAAACACAGAAGCAACACCCTGGTGTGGAGTCTGTTACAGGCTCTGAAATAGCTGGGGTGTTTGTGAAAGCTGGGGAGATGTGTGGACAGCCTGTCAGGGAATGGAGGGTGGGTGTCCCACAGGGCATAATGATCAACCTCTGGGAAACCACAGGGTTAAGTGCAGGGCAGGGAAAAGCTGCTTTTGCTTTTTAAATTGAAACCTTATGTAAATGCATGGGCTTTTGGAGTGGGTGTGTTTTTCCAAGGTATGCACTGTGGATTTCCTGGTGCTCTTGAGGTCTGGGGGAAGGCTGTGTGGCTGGCTGGAAAGAGCACTGTGGGAATATTGTATTTCCAAGGATTACTTTGAGGAAAGTAAATCCTTATCTCTGTCTCTTCTCCACTTTGATTTTGCCTTATATACATGTCTGTATCTGTCTCTCAATTATTCAATTTTTTAAAAATCAGTATGGGGTAAAGGCTGTGTCTGTGCAGCTCTTCTCACATGGATGTTTGATTCTTGTTTAGTTGTCTGTATGAACTGTAGTAAGGTACTTGGTGAAACTTATGAATCCTAGCTCTTAATGAATTTATTTCAGTTTTTGATGCTTTTGTGAATTATTTTGGCTGTTTGAGCTGGTGCTCTTTCACTCAGTATCATAGTTATTATGTTGTCTGCTATTGATACTTAATTTAATAAAGCTTGTAGGAATGTAACATTTGTACCCTCTCTTTTCTAAATCTACTTAAAGCTAATGGAGATTTTCATATGACTGAAAAGTGTCTAAGTGATGGTTTCACTAACTCTTAAAAACTCTCATTTCCAGGTGTGTTAGTTTCATGAACAGAAGTTTCTTAAAACTTTTGTTTGCTGTGTTCTTAGTTGTGCTAATGCTCATAGATGCTGTTAGAGGAGGCATGCTGTGACTTGTTGATGTGATGGCATTAATACTGTCAACATTATGGTTTAAAAAGTTGTGTTTTGAAGTAAACAGGCTCATTAAATCCTTTTTATTCGTCTCTTGTTTTCAAGTCTTTAAAACTCCTGTTCTCGATTATGCCCGCAGCCATCCGTCATGGCTACATCTTAGAGTCATCTGATTCCAGGATTGAAAATTTTAATGTCCCTCAGAAAAGGAACTTAAATCATCATAAGTTACATGATTTCAGATCAGTCTTCTGCAGGACGATTTTGTTTGACTTACCAAGCCAGTCCCTGAGAGCAGATTTTGAATGTTGCTGGGCTATTGCTTATTCTTGCAGATTGAAGTTGGAATTTACTTTCCATATGCTTATTGTGTCTGCCTAATCTAGTGTTGGATGTGGTCAGGTCAGAGTGTACAACAATTTCCTCATGCCAGTTTGGTAAAGTTAATTTTATTGTACTGGTATGGGTTTAATAAATATAGGGTTCCTCACTAACAGGAATGTGCTTTTTTAATGATTTCTGTGCCTAAATGTTCTTCTGCTTACAGAGGAATGGCAGGCATGAATGCTCTGAAATTTCTGTAGTCAGGTGCTTGGGTCTAAGCAGTATGTGTATTGGAACAACAGCCTATGTAAATACAATGTATTTGGAGCAGAAGACAATTCCAAACTACTTCTTTGAGGATTCTTCTTATCCTTTGTGATAGGAAAGTTGAAGACTTACTAGGTTCATTAGCTAGTGATTAGACAGAATGAGGCAGCAGCCAAGATGGTGGCTTTCCTTGCTAAGGGGGAAAACGGAAGCATTTGGGGTTCAAGAAAAGCATGTGGTTTTTAAGAATTGCTGAAGCAAAAAGCATTTTGCACCTACCTGGCCTGACATTCTTGGCCTGGGTGTCTAAGCACCACCTTACCTGTGGCTGATGGCAAGCGTGTTGTTTATTGTATTTATTATGGCCACAAATACATCGACTAGATTTGCATTGTTGAAACCTTATTCAGAAAAACTCCCACCCATAATGATGAGGATTGTAGTTTAAATAGGGTGATATATGTGCCATAAGAGAAAAAAAGCCAAGATACTGGGTGATACGCCAGCATGTCCTTCACATTGTTCAGCCCTTGGAGCAGTTCATGATGAAGTCAGGTTTTTGGGATTCTGCTTCAAAGCCAGTTGTGAAGGACAATGAAGTGGTTCAGCACATAGTGCCAGAAGGTGGCAGCAGGGGTGTGCTGGGACTGGAGCTGGTGACTGGGATAACTGGATATGGTGGGAGAGAGAGGGGCACGTGGCATTGGCAGCGCTGACCAGGGTCACTGAGGCCAAGTGACAAAAAGGTGGCTTTTTAAGGCACAAAACACTGCCTGGTGTAAGGGTGGGAAGGATGAGCTGTGTCTGGGGCCAGGGAAAGCAGCAGGGACACTGGGAGATGGCCAATCAGGAAACCTTAATGATATGCTGTGCCCATGGACTTCTGCTTGTAGCTGTGATTCCTTTGTTTTTAGACACTTAATCCTGCTGAGAAGCATATACACATTCCATTATCTTTAGTGGTTTTATGAACTCATTTTCCTGTAGAAATCTCTACAACCCGTGTTGGAGTTGGACAGGTTTGCAGCTGAGCCACGCATGGGTTTCGTGTGTGCTAATGGGAAGAGGCATCTAACCTCAGCTAAAGCTGTCTCCCTAGGACACCTGACAGAGGGTGTCACAGCTGGAGATGGGGGTGCCAGATGCTGCCCTGGGGGGAGGGCATGAGCTGAGATGTCAAAGGGGTGTCTGTCTCAAAAATATGGTCCAGTGCTCATGGACTTGTGCCTGGCTGGAAGGAGTAAAGAGGAACGCACCCTGTTTCCTTTGGCATCAGTAGCCTTGCTGGTGTGTGTTCTTGGCTTGTAAAGAGCTCTCAGAGCTTTAGACAGCTGGGCTTTGCCCACCTAGTAGAGATTGAGCATGGAATTTGGAAGTGCTGTGATATTTATCAGCTTTAGCAGCTACCTGTCTGCTCCTGGTGGAGCATGCCATAGGAATGGTGGGGAGGCAGGTTCCTCTGGTGTCATCCACTTCCATCTGCCATCCACTTCCCTCAAGACAGGGATTCTTCTGAGAGTGTTGCAGGTGATTGATGCAAGAGGTACCTCTCTTGCCTGTTTCAGCTGCTCTGATGCTTGGAAATGGAAGAGATGATGAGTGGGCACAGTGGGCCCAGGACAAGTTTAGTCCTTTACAGAGTCGAATCTGAAGACCATAGTGGGGCGTCTTTGTTAGGAACAGATATGATGGAAAGCACTCTTCCCAGTCCATTGTCACTACAGAGTAGCTGTCTTCTCTAAAGCTTACAAACAAATAACTAAAAGATTTGAATCTGGCATCCTAAAGTTTTTAAAAGCCAGAAAGCATCTTTTTTCATTGCAAAGGACATTTGAGACTCTGCTTTAAAAGGTCCCAGGCTGGTGGTGCAGGCAAGGGAAGTGCTGTCCCTTGTTTACCATGGTTCCTGAATAGCTAGTGCAGCCTCTTCTCCCCACTTTTCACCTTGCCCAGACCTGAAGGGGTTACGTTTTAAAATGAATAATGACTAAATTTATTCGTCATGGACAAATGATGACAGCTGTTGAGATGCTCCTGTTAGCGCTTCCCAGGGGATAAAGTCAGGCTGGTTCCTAGTGCAAGCCAGCCGAGCCAGGCAGACTCAGCTCATCTTCGTCCTGGATTGTTTGTCCTGGGTTCCCCTCGCTAGTAGGGAATTTCCTCCCTGGAAGTGAACGGAAGTTTCCTGGGCTGAAATGGATGTTGATAATAAGAATCGTGCAGATCTGCAGCCATAGAGAGAGGACAGAGGCCATGGCTGTTTAAATCCACGTGTGAAGACAGCATGCTTAATGAATCCGAGGGGCAATGATTGATTATGTTCTGGACTGAAAGCCGTGGCTCTCCGTGAAGCACTCTTACATCTGGGCACGCTATGGAAAATATGAAGGAATGTTGAGGAAGCTTATTTGCAGAAGGATATGTACTTGTAAGCAATTTTCTCTTCTTCTTTAATAATGTAAAGGAATTGAAAAATGTAAAGCAGATTGTCTTCTCTCTGTCTCTGAGACAGCAGAGTGGCGGGCAGACAAAGACCTCTTTTATAAGGGCATGTCTTTGACAGAGAGCACTGTAGGATTTTATAAATGAGCACCGGGGGTGTCCTGTGGTGGGAGAACATCAGTGGTTATTTAGTGTTAGAGCAGGGCACCGATTCCGCTTCACTGCACCTCAGCTGGTGTCCTGAGAGTTACACCCATGCTGAATTTACCGTTTGCAGATATGCTGAAAAATATGATCCCAGTTCAAATGATTATTATGAGCAGGAATTAGTGGGTGGCAAAGAAAAAATAAAAGGGTTTTGTAACAATAATGTATGGTAGCTTGGTTTTTTGTTCTTTTCTGTACTCCTGTGTCCAGATGCCTTTCTGTTCTTTGTTTCTCTTTCTGTTCTGCACACGTGCTGCTGGCAGACTTGATGTGCAGTTCTGAATGTGGTGCTGTCATTCTGCACTGCTTAGATGAGAAAATGCTGTTGGGTTATTGTAGGGGTATTCTGGTTTGATAAATATGTAGTGCTTAGTTTGCAGACTTTATGAACAGGAAGATGTGATTGTAATCCAGTCATCCCCAGAACTGTGGGTGGGCTGGTTTGATTTGTGTAGTGTTGTTTTTTTGCTAGTGCTCAGAAAAGCCTGTTTTAGAAAGAAATTATAGTGTCTTTAGTTGCTAAAATGCTACAGGAGTGCAATGCTTTTAATATCTGGATTTTTTTAGTTTTGATTTATTATATGAAAAAGCAAACCACACCCTCTTCTCCTTTCAGAGGGCTGAGACTTTAAAAATGCATATAGAAGAGGAAGTGAGTTAACTAAGGCTGCATCTAGATAGCCTGAAATGCAGCTGATGGAGAATTTTATTACCTGATGAAAGAGGCTATGAACTAGTAAAAGTATCTTTTGCTTCAAATGTGACTGACTTTCTGCTGGCTGTTAATACACATATGTCAAATAATAGTTTGCTAAATATTTATATAGAAGCTTTTGAAATAACTGCAACTGGAACAAGTTTTGCTTAGAAGTTTTTGAATTGAATGGATGTCCAAGTCTTTCTGAATCACTTAAACCTCATCCTAGAGGCTTCAGTGATTACACATTTTAAAGCCTGATCTGCCCCTGACCTTGGTGCAACTCCCACCAAGTAGCGTTTTTGAAATAATTCCTGTTTGATAAAGACTGTGTCTTTTGGGGGGGAAAAAAAAAAAAAAGAATTTTGCTTTTTAAACAACTGCCTGTGATAGAATTCACTGGGTGATGCATCTCATAACCTCACAGAGGGGCAGCCCTGTGATTATTGCAAAAAATGGAGGAGGAAGCAGGGGGGAAGAGAGGAAAAAAAAGACAACTCAGAATTTAATTTGTTTTTAACCTTCAGCCAGTTGCCTTGTTGTGTATTTTTCTGTTAAGTGAGAAACAATACTAATAATTCACATTGAAAAACTGTGTTAATAAATCTTCAGTAGCTGTGTTAACACAGAATATAATCAAGCAACTTATTAGGAACCTGGCTAGACTAAACAATCTCTTGCAGAGAATTTTCATTTAATTGAATTAAAAACATATTTTCTAATCCTTTAATCAATCTCATGATTGTTCCCTGAGCTCTTTTCAAATTATTTTTGAATTACGTATGTCAGAGCAAGACTGTGTCAGCAGGGAGGTAGCACGGTCTCCATGGCTGCCTCCAGTCACTGTGTTAGAGACAGCCCACATCCCAGTTGTGGCTAATACTCTCTTTAGCTCTGTGACCTGAAATTTATGTAAGTTGAAGTTCTTGTGTTCACTTTTGCCTTATTTCCTTTTTCCTGAACAACAGTACAAGTACCAGTTATAATTTTACCCCTTTCCTTTAGAGTTGCTTTTTTTCCCTAGCCCATTTCCATGTTCCAAGACACCTTGAACATCAAAATGAAGAGCAGAGATGTCCTTGTCCACCTTCTTTAACATTTTGTATGTTTTTGTGTACCTGCTTTGTCAGTATTGAGTTGTGATTGGAGTATGGCATCATGTGCACTGCTGCATACAGAAAGGGGGTATGTAGGTTTTTAGATGATCTATGATAGTTCTCCTGTGTCCAGCTGCTAATAAGCCAGTGCCACTTAGGGGAGAGAAAACTGAAGGTGGTTGAGCTGAGAACAAAACAGGCTTTTCTTCCTTTTCTTTTTCCTTCCCTAGAATATGCCTATACTGTTAACAAGTTATTTTTTTGCTTTCAGAAAGCTCAGCCTGTATTGAATTTCACTCATTAGTGTCTAGCTAGGAGCCTCTTTGTGTTACTAGATGTTCCCAGATGCTTTCCTCAGCAGGGATGGATTAAAGCACCTGCTTCACTTTTTGCCAAGTGAAAATTGTGAAAGAAATGTTCCTAGTCTGGTGGAGAGTGTGTGCCTTGGGCTGTTGGAGAGGGACAGACATGAAGCTGATCTCAAATCTTGAATGAAGTGTTCCTGTGGAGAAGCTGAGTGATGGGGGCTGAGCTGGCTTTCTGGCCTCAATAATTACATGTTCATCTATATCAGCTGCCCAACTGCTTTGTCTCCTTTCAACCTGAGGTTGTTTTTTCAAGTGAATTAGCTAATCTGTGTAAAACTGCAATATAAGCAGTCCTTTGGAATTGAAGTAACCTTGACTGAGAATCAAAGCAGCTGTAATTCATTTTTAGTTAATTTATGTTCACGTTTGATGGTAGAGGCTAAAGTTAGATGTGCACAGAAGGTTTCATAAAGTTTAATTCACCTTATATTTATGTTTTTATGATTTTGAGGAAGCTTTTTGTATTTCCTTGTAAGGAATCTCTAGTGTTAATTTAAAGAGTTAAAGGGGATTTGTAGCTCCAGATGGGTCTGTGATTAATGGTCTGTGGTTCATGAACAACATGGGTGTTGCCATGTGAACTTTCCTGGGTGATGCTGTTTATCCTTGGTCTGGTGCAGGCAGTTGGCATGCAGGACAGAGCAGCCTCTGCTGCTGGATCTTGGATTTGCTTTGTTTTAGTTTCACTACAGTCCATGTCATAAGAGCTCTTGGACGCATAAATGTGAGAGATGCAGACTGTCAACACCCGCAGTATTATCTGGGGCTTGCATCTTTCTGCTGTAGATTTGAAGTTCATTCTTTTCTTCTGAGAGCATTCATTGAAAGGGTTTATATCCTGTATTGGCTGCAATGGTGAAGGATTGGGTTCAGTGAGTTGGTGGTATTCCATGGCTGACTGGATTTTTAGCATGAGAACACTGCTGAGATGGGGGCTGGCAGGGCAGGCTGGAAAATGTAGCAAGTTTGCCATAACACGGCCATGTTCCTTGAGGCATCCCTTTGCTTCATTGGTCTTACAGCTCAGTGTGGTTTTTTTGGCAGATAAAATTTTTGATGATGAAGACTCTGTGGATGGGAACAGACCTTCCTCAGCCAGCTCCTCTACATCTTCAAAGGCCCCTGCAAACTCACGCAGAGTTGGGATGGGCACTACCCGCAGACTTGGCTCTGCAGCTCTGGGCTCCAAGTCTTCAAGTAAGCCAATAGTCTGTATAAATTGATGTGTCTGTGAAGTATTTACAGTGTTCATATTGAGCTTCTTGCAAGCACTTCCAGACTAGCCCCCAGAATCCAGTAACACGTTTTTCCCTATGAAGTCATTATGTCTGTGTTCTCTGCATGCTACAATCAAAGGTCTGGTAGGATGAATCTCCAAGCAATCCCCATGTCCCCATAATTTATTTTGCATTTTTTGAGAGGTTGCACCTGTGTAGTTGTGTACTGAGGGCTATGAGTAAATCATGTTGGTGCTCCAGTGTGTAGATTTTTGCCTTTGTAGTTCCAACTCTATCTGAACTTAGGCTGCTTACAGCTACATAAGCTATACAGCCAAACTTCAGCCCTTGCAGTCTAAACCTGACACACTGGCTTTCTTCTAAGACGTTTGGGCATTACTGGTAATGAAGGTGCAGAAAGAATACTGAACAGTCATTCTCAATGTTAGCAATTGCTCTACATGTAGCTCTGATTCTAAATGTGTCCTAGGGAAAGGGAGAAAGTTCCCTATATCAGGCAGTCTCTAATCTGATTAGTATTCCAGAGACTGTTTATCTTCCTTATCGTTGGTCTATTTGTGCACCTGTCAGATCTCCACCTTCATCTATTATAGATGGGATTAAATCCTTTAAAATAAAGTCTCCCATATAATTAAAGTAAGTATTCCCTTTCATCTTTCAGACTGTGTCCCCTAACTGTTGAGTGACTACTGTAATGACTTCCCTAATGTGCCCTCTGTGCCTGTGAGTTGAAGGATGCCATGAATGTCTCACCAGTGCCTGGCATTAAATTTCCCTGCCTCTGCTTTCACTACATCTGCAGCACTCCCAGGCTGCATGGGTAGTGAACTTTCTCCTGATTAAGTGCCTTGATAACTGGTGGTTTCCTAATTGATTCTCGTGTTGATAACAAGATTGAAAAGGCTTTTTCATGTTTGTTTCAGCAGCCAAAGAGGGAGCAGGTGCTGTGGATGAAGAAGACTTCATTAAGGCATTTGAAGATGTCCCAACAGTTCAGGTGAGTAGAGTTACTTGTTAAACCATGCTGTACTAAAAAGCAGAAGATGGATATATCAGGATCTCATGCTAATCACTGGCAAATTGTACTTCATTGTGATGGTGGCAAATCTTTAAGGGGGAAGCAGGTTAGAAGTTGAAGGGTGGCAAATTTTAAGTGGTGGGGTGTGCTGGTAGTTTATGTGAAACCCTCTGGGAACTGAAAGCAATAAAGGTGACTTGTGTCTCAGGGATCTCTGCTGTTGTGAGTGTGACAACTGGACCATGCACGTTTGCTGATTTAGCTGGATAGCTGAGATGCAGCATGTATCCCCTCTCCTTCACTGGAGCTTTATATTTGGGACAGCTGAACAGCACATGTGTCCACTCACGATCTTCTGTAGGTTTTGACTAATATAGCCACTAGTAGCTGCAGGAATGCTGCTTAAAATTGTGAAACTGTAGTAAAATAATGTAGTAGGAACCTTTGATCATCATGTGATAATTTCTAAATTTTTGGTTGCAGGCAGTGGGTGTAAATTCTGTGCATTAAGCAAAGCCAATTGTGTCCAAGGCTAGCACATGATGTTTAAGCGTTGAGGTGCAAAGAACGTAAGAATTTAATTGGGAAGTGATCTGATTTTATGGAGTAAATCCTGCATTACAGTACTACTCTGTATTTAAATTTGTAGATTTATTCCAGCCGGGATCTTGAGGAATCCATAAACAAGATCAGAGAGATACTATCAGATGATAAACATGACTGGGAACAGAGAGTTTCTGCGGTAAGTAGTGAATTTAGATAGGATCTCTACTAATATAAGCTTTTTCTACACTGAGTTTAATCCCACTGAGGGTACTGGGAGAACCTTAGACTAAGGCTGGAATGTAGTTTTAGTGGTGAGCATCTGTTATGTTCCTCCAAACTTGAGGGAAACTGAGGTTTCCTTGTGAGACTGAATTTAAGCTACATTTGTGAGGGAAATTGCTGTTTGATATACAAGAGTCTGTTGAGACAGCATCAGGTTGAACTGGAAGTTGTGCAGCAAATCCAGGTGCAAAGCTAGATATTTGCTAGCAGGTGCTAAAATCAAAATGTCAAGTCTTATTCAGAATATCTTAAAACTTACCTGATAAGGCAGAAAATTACTTTGCTTACAGAGAACTTACTTTTACTTCTGCAAAAGGGAGGTGTAAAATAATTCAGCAAGAATCTACACAATTAAGTTTTGAATAAATAAATATGCCTGTAGGAAGTGTGGAAGTGGAAAATTGGATGTTCTATGCATGTCAAGACCAAATACTATTTACTGAGGTGAGCTGTGTTTTCATGATACAAATAGATTCACAGACTTATCTACACAGTAGACTTTCATCACTGGTGTAGCAGCTTTGCCATGTCTGTCAAACCCTATATTACAGATCTGAGTGGCAGACTGGGCTGACTCACCTTACTTTTGTTTAATTTTATTTCTGTACTGAGTAACAGGGAGCTGAAATTGAGACCATGTGCAGATGCAATGGTGCACAGGAGGGCCTGTGAAGGTGTCAGAGGATTTTCTGTAGGATGAGATGGTGGTCCCTGTAATATTAATAGAAAATTTCCTATTTTGATGGGGTCAGGGTTCCACTTCTGCTAGAGCCAGATAACTGTTGTAATGAAGTCAATGGACACATTCTGGATATAAGTCATTATTACCCAGGCCTGAGTGTGAACCATGCCCTTTAAGTCTAGATATCTTTTTAACACAAGAGTCAGCTGTGAGATTACCTAAACATTAGAAGCTGCTGTAAATAGGGGAACAAAGGGGAATGTTTAAGATACCTTTTGGTTTAAAAAAATATTGTTTGGGTTATTAACTATACAATTTGAGTAGCTGTATGCAACACTTCTGGATTTCTGTAAGTTAGCATGGATGTTTAGCTTACTGTACTTAGTATGTTAACTAACCATGGGTTGAATATAAGATAGGAAATAATAAAATTACTTGAACATCAAGAATCAACTTCTTCAATGCATGTTGTTGAACAATTGCACAAGAAACCTGAAACCAGGTATTTGTCTTGAACATAACTGTCCTTATATTTGCTGCTCATTAACAGTCACTGATGTCTTTCATGCTCCTAACAGTTGAAAAAGATCCGCTCCTTACTTTTGGCTGGAGCTGCAGAATATGATAACTTCTTCCAACACTTAAGACTTTTGGACGGGGCATTTAAATTATCTGCTAAAGACCTGCGGTCTCAAGTTGTACGAGAGGCTTGTATCACGTTGGGGTAAGTTTATTTTCTATGTGTGTTTGAAATATGATGTAGAAGAAAAGGAACAGAAGGGAACAAAAACACAGCTAGGATGCAGCTTGTGCTGCTAGTGCTATACAGTTAAAGCTAGAACATGATTTTTCTGCATCTGTTTCAAACCCCATCATGTGGGCCACTAATTGTAATTCTGCCAAGCCATGTTCCTGAGTACTAAACAAAGCTGATGTGAGATGCACAGAGTGAATGAGCAAGCCATGCCTTCATGCACAAGTAGGGAAGCATTGAACAATAAAGCTGAGAATGTTTATGTTTTGTTCTGGTTCGGATTGAGCTAGGTTTTAATTCTAATGGTCTATCCTTTGTCAAATACTTCAAGAAAAAGGGTGCTGCAGTGTTTCTGACATGTTTTTTTTTAAATATGTATATATTAAGGCAAAATAGGGAGCTTCAGAGAAGCTGTAATATAAACTAACAAAAATATTCTATCACCTTGATCCCATTTGTTTGAGAATAAATTTTTAGCTGTGCTAGTTACTTTATTTTATGCTGACCTTACTTTTTCTCAGGGTTCAGATGAATATAGGACACAAGTTTGAAATTAAAGGAAAGGAACTGTTTTTTGAAACATGATGTTATCTGTCCTTTGGAGTTGGAGAGGAGGTGACAGTTGCAAAGATTGAGATGTCAGATGTGCTTATGTCACATGTTCTGTACAAGTCTGACTCGCTTTATCTTCAGCTCACTTACCAGCATGACTTCATTCTGTTTTTCAGACATTTGTCATCAGTTCTGGGAAACAAGTTTGACCATGGGGCAGAAGCCATCATGCCAACAATTTTTAATCTAATTCCAAATAGTGCCAAAGTCATGGCCACTTCTGGTGTTGTAGCAGTTAGATTAATCATTCGAGTAAGTATACATCAAAAGAGAACGGTGTTATAATTTCCAAACACTGCAGTGTTTCTGATGAAATATGAATGCTGCTGCAATAAAAATAAGATTAAGTGCCTAATCTACTTTTCTGATAATGCCAGGCTTGGTTGTCTCAGATGTTCTGCAGCCTTGTGCAGATGATGCTTGTTAAGCTCTGCCAAAATAGTAGGGGGAATGTTTCTTTTTGCAGGGCAAGATATTTCCATCTCTCTAAGAGCTGAGTAAACATTTTTCTGTGAAAGGGTTTTAGACCAGTCTTGCAGCACAGACTCATCCTCTTAATTATGCTCTAAAATACCTCACAGACTGTCCATGTTTCTCAAAACTATTAGTTCACAGTGGTGACTTCTGCCTAGTGATTCATTGGGTAACCTGTAGGTAGCCTAAGGTGTCTAAAATTGTCACCATTGGCAGTTTAGATCCTCCTGCAGTGACTTCAGCTACTTGACTCGCTACAGACTGTCATTATAGAAGAAAATCAAGTATTTGTTAAAGGTATTTTAGCTGATAAATTGTAAAATATTTTTAATACTAAAAATCTGTCCCTGTCTGTTAGTGTTCCTTTATCTAGCAGTTCTGTTTTTAAGAATTGAGCAACAATAAGGATCTGAATACTGAGCTCAGGTGGCTGGAGGAGATGGTCTTTCATTCTATGGAATTGTTGTGTAAAGATTTCTTCCTGTTCTTGTTTGTTTGCTTCCAGCACACGCACATCCCTCGGTTAATACCCATCATAACCAGTAATTGTACCTCCAAGTCTGTTGCAGTTAGAAGGTGAGAATTTAATTTGCATTTACTGGTATTTACTAGTACATAGATGCTTTCTGAAAATAAGAATGTGTTTGTCATTATTTGTGAAAAGGGTTGAAAATACTCTTACTCATTATAACATGAATCTCATTCTTCTCCATGATTTGAGTTCACAGTCAGCTATCCTGCATAAACTGTAGCAGAGAGGAAAAGACATTTTTCCACAAGGAGAAATGATTTTTTAAACTAATTGTTGTCCTTACATGTTGTTATAACAACATATTATTTTGGCATTTTTACAGACACATTCCTATTCCCCACTGCTGGGTGTTACAGTGACTTGTTTTCTTTGAGCCAGTAAATCAGTCTTACATGAAAGTGTCATCTGGAAGGGAAGTTGGACTGAATGGTCTAATGGTCCTGTCTGCTCTTAAAATCTAAGTGCTTCAGTCCACTATCTCACTGGGAGACTCTTGCCTCCTCCATATACATTAACTGGTTCTCTTCCACTTAGACAAAAGGAAGGGCTTTGTGGTTGCTGTATTTGGTGACAAACCTTGAACACATTTCAGCACACTTGTGCCTTAAGATTCTTGAAGTGAGGAAGGGAGATTAAGGTTGGAAAGGTCTGTCCCCACATGAGGCTAACTGTGAGGTTTCTGTGTGAAGCCTGGACTAACAGGTACAGAGTATCAGTGTCAATCTTCTTGGCCTGTATCCTGTTTAATGAAAAAGGAAGCTTCCAGGATTGTTTTATGGCAATCCCTCTCTTCAGGCTTCTCTATAGCAGGCTGCCTCCAATTAATACTTCTGACTGTTTGTAATGATTTTTTTAGAGCTGTTGATATTTTTATTGGAGTCAACACCAAATTTTGATGTCCCAAACATGTCTTCCTAAGAAAAGATGGCTGTCATTCAGAGTTAGATATGGCAAAGCCAGTGTGCCCCAATTAACTTAAACTTAGCATTTCTTCTCTTTCTTCTCTCTCCTCTCAGACGCTGCTTTGAATTTTTAGACTTGCTGTTGCAGGAGTGGCAAACACACTCCTTAGAAAGGTAAGTTCTGAATACAAGTGGGTTTGTTCTCTCCTGCTTACCTGGGGAGAAGGAGATAATTTCCTGAATCATTATGGAGAAGACATCATTTAGGAGAGATTATATTAGATAGCTGTAGTAGAGATGTTTTTGCCACTCAAAAGAAGCATGTATGCATGTACACCATTTGTCCTGTAGTTCTTTCAGAGTTTGGTGAGACCAAACCTGGAAGCCTGGCTGAGCAAATCCCTGAACTCAATAACTTTTAACATTTTTTCCTTTTGCACCCTGAAGTGAGATGATGAGGTGAAGTCTGCTGCATATCTTATCAGAAGCTTCTGAGACTTCTACATTACTTCAAACTAGTGACCAGTTGAAGTAATTGTGCAAGGAGACACTGAGACATAGTTTCTTAGCCCTAGACTGCACAAGACTATTTAGGGCTTAGGAGACTGTTCTTGAGTCCAGGCGGTTTGGATAGCTAAGTAAAGGTCTATGAAGGGTGCTGCTTGCTGTTTCCTAGACAGCAGTGTAGATGAAATAAAACTGACTTGTAAGAATAGATAAATGAAGGGCACAAAAGATCCTTGATGGAAATGAAAGGATGTGGTGAACTGTTTGTTCTCAGAAACCAAAGCAAAATCAAATTAATCGTTTGTTTGTAAATGTGGCACATCTTTCTGAACTGCTGCCTAATAATTTCTTTCTTATTTCAGACACATATCAGTGTTGGCTGAAACAATAAAGAAGGGAATTCATGATGCAGACTCTGAAGCCAGAATAGAGGCAAGAAAGTAAGTGGAAGCTGTTGTTGGTGTCCCTCCTTCCTCCCCTTCTTTGCCTCTGTTTTGTGAGTCAGTGGTATTTCATGATTGAGACAAAAATCCAGACAAGATAGATTCTTCTGACTTCCCAACTGGTGGAAAAAAAGAGAGCTGAGGAGTGACCATTCTGTACAGTTTCCTAAGAGAGGGAGGTGCTGATCCTTTCTTCCTGCCATCTGGTGACACGTGGGAATGCTTTAAAACTCTGACAGGGGAAGTTCTGGCTGGACATCAGGAAGCATTTCTCTAGCAAGAGAGGGGTCAAACACTGGAACAGGGTTCCAAGAGAGGTGGTCAGTGCCCCAAACCTGTTTCAGGGACACTTGGACAACGTCCTTAACAACAGACTTTAACTTTTGGTCAGCTCTGAATTGATCAGGCAGTTGGACTAGATGTTTCTTACAGGTCCCATCCCACTGAAGTAGCTTATTCTGTTGTTATTTGCTACTGTTGAAATAAAAGTCCTTGTGCTAGTACACTGCCAAGTGGTATCCTAAATTAAGGTAGTATTTTATGACATTGAAATTTTTTTTTATATCTATAGGAAATTTTAATATTTGCCATCAATTTTATTCTTTTGAAGATCTTACACGTTTCTATTAATATGATCATACTTACGATAGGATGTACCAGGATCTTGCTTTTCTGAACAGAACACTACAGGAATGTTTTTCTGCAGAAAGAGGATGGTGTAAAACATGAAAAAAAAATATTAAATTTTATTAATCTAAATGCTGTGTTTTAAGCAGTGGTGTTTCACAGTAGGATACTGAAATCCTTTTGAAAGGCAGCATGTCCATCACTGAAAGTTACAGTAGTCACTGGAACTTCACAGCAGGTGACTAGTTAAGCTGAATAGACAGCAAGGAGAATGGCATGGGACTTCAGAGAGCATGCTTAATTCTCTCTTCCCATGTTTATTAAATAGTAGTGTGGCTGATTGTGAGACAGAAATTTGTTTTCTTCTTGTGATGTGAGGGTGCATGTGGCTTCTCTGAGGACTGGCTGTCACACACAAACAATTCTTGATTCATTAGAGCTAATGATCTTACTCTTGATCTGCCCATTAGCTGCCCCTTGAAAAGTACTGATAGTCTTCATCTCCTTTGTGCTGCAAGACTGAGTGTTTAGCCATCAGTCAGGAGGTTTGGACCATAGAGGAATTCTTCCCTCATCTTAAAATGCTCTTTTATTTTCACATGGCACTGAAGTCCGTGTGAGCATATCTTTCCTTTTTCTTGAGACATGTCTCTGCAGCATTCTTGGAGATGTATTAGTTAAACTTAAGGAAGAAAACAGCAGCTGGTACTTTCCTGAATCAGACCCATTCATGTGTGTTCTGCCTTTGGCATCTTTTTGAAGTAGCTACTGCACACCCAGTCCTAAACTAGTGTCAGTCTGGTGGGCCTGCAGTCTCCCATGTTCAGTAGACAGCTGGAGGGATGAGGGTTTCTTCCCTAATACAGCTTTGTTGCCTACTCCTGTTTTTACAACAAATGCACCAAATGGTTCTTTTATTTGGTTTGTCTTCTGTGCAGCTGTTTGAGCAATACAATGGTTGAAAAAGCTGTTTGTCTTAAATGTGTCAGGGCAGTAGGTGCTTGAAATGACTGGGCTAAGGAGCCCACGGATGGGTATAGTGAGAAGGGCTCTGGCTGTGCCTTTGCACCACAGCCCCCTAAAACGTGACAAGGGTGTGTTGACAGTGCTGGGCCTCATTTCCAGGTGCTACTGGGGTTTCCACAGTCACTTCAGCCGAGAGGCAGAGCATTTGTACCACACCTTGGAGTCTTCCTACCAGAAGGCCCTGCAGTCACATTTGAAGAACTCTGACAGCATCGTGTCCTTGCCACAGTCGGATCGCTCCTCCTCCAGCTCCCAGGAGAGTCTCAAGTAAGGCTTTCTGTGTCACTACCTCCCCATTTAAACAATTGCTGACAGACAGCTCCATTAAATTGAAGGGAGCCATCACATTTCTTTGTCTCATCTGGTGATTATTTGGACTCTACACTTGGTTACTCCAAAATTGATTTGTTTATCTATTTATTTATTTATTGTTTGTTTTTACCTAACACTGTATGAACCACAAAACCCTGTACTGGCTTTAAAATATAATCATTATCTTGACTCCATAAATAATTTTCTAGGAAGCTATTTGTGTTCAACAGATACTGTTAGTTATTCCTTTCAGGTGCTTAAAACAGTGCTTAGATTGAAGTTCTGCCTTTAGCATTAATCCTAGAGGTGTAAGTCTATCTCTTTCCAGATTATAAAAACTACTAACTTAAACTTGACTTGTAACTGCAGAGTCAATATGTAGCTCTTATGTTGAATGTATGTATTTTGTCTGCTCTCAGATACACAGTCAACTTAGACTCCAAATGTCTATGATTTAAGTGTAAGACTTGTATAAAAATATCCATAACTTACTGGTGTAACTTTTTAAATCTACAAAAAGTGTTCTTAAAAATCTCTTTTTTCACAAATAATGTGAGTACTAATTTGTTTCTTAATGCTTTTATAAATAATTTCATGGTGGTGCTGTATGCTTAAACAACAAGCATTGGTAGTTTATTCTTGCATATAAATAATTTCCTATTAACTTAATTATGTACTGAAGGAACAGAATTGTACTGCTCTTGGTGGCTGAAATATAAGTTTTGTTTTCATAAGTGTTTGTATTAACTTCCAGCCGTCCACTGTCTGCCAAAAGAAGTCCTACTGGAAGTACAACATCAAGAGGTGAGAACAGGAGCTGAAAAATGTTCTCAGGTGTTGCTGAGGAAGTGTGACATTGTGATATGCAAAAACCAACTTTGATCACTGTTTACTGCTCCCTAAAGTGGCAGCTCAGGATGTAGAAATTTTAATTACTTTTGGATTTTACACCATATTCTGTGCATCAGCTGCTGATAAAATAATGCTTTTAAAAGAAGTTAGTAAATCAGTAATGTCTTACACCTGACAGAAAGCCTAGAAAGCCTTGAAAATTGTAGCCAAGGTATGTTTAGCTTTGTAATAGCTTGAATAAACTGCTGCTGATGCTAAGACATGCAGCTATATAGTCTAATAGTGCCTTCAGTTTTACAATTTTTGTTATTTATTCTCTGTGGTTTCAGCACTTACTGGAGGTGTCTGCACACAAGTCCTACAGTGTTAAATTCCATCTCATTACTAATCTGTTTTTCTTGTCAGATGGAATATTTAGGTACAGCTTTTCTGTCCTAAGTAAATGCATACAGTAATCTAAATAATACATTTTAATATAGAATATAATAGACAAAACTTTGTTGGTAAAAGATAAGCTGCCTTTTACACCTGACCAAGGTTGGGTTCTGGCTGGTTTGTCTGTAACTACACCCTGCTGAAACCTTTGATTCAAGGAGATGTTGTTGTATAACCTACTTGACTGTGCACACAAATGCATGTTTGCTTGCAGCTGAGTAGTCAAGCTTCATGCTTAAGAGGGTGAGCATCAACAAGAGATGGGAACAACGATCCTCATGAGAAGATGAGGTGTTGGGAAGGAAGTTATTAGAACCTGGACTGAAGGACCTGGAGGTCTGTTTTGGCCAGCAACTCTCACAAGCCAGTGATGGGTACTGTGGTTGAACTTTCCCATCTAGACTCTGTTAGAAATTTCTTTTTACTGGCCTGACAGCCTTTTTGATCTTATCATTTAAGCTTTTAGAAGTTGATAAAGTTCTTAGGGGTAGCATCAGGGCAGCATTGATGAAATATCTTTGCAGGCAGTGTGGGGAAGCCCACATTGCCCTGATAAAGCATTCTTAGTTGAGGTATTTCAGTGCCAGCAGGGAGTGTTAAAAATAGTACTTTAAACTGCTTGTCAGGCTCTTTGAAGCACGCAGCTCAAAAAATTAATCTTCTTTATTCTGGATCTCCCACTCCCATCTGCAGCATCTACAGTAAGTACAAAATCTGTGTCAACACCAGGATCTCTGCAGCGATCCCGCAGTGACGTCGATGTGAATGCAGCAGCTAGTGCCAAGTCAAAAGTGACGTCTTCTGGAGCATCCACCCCCTTCAGTTCTGCTGCAGCCTTGCCCCCAGGGTCATACGCATCACTAGGTAAATCTACATGTTCTACTCTTGCAGTTAGCTTCCTTTAGTAGCAGAGAGTGCCTCGCAGTTTTATTGGAATAATATAAACACTGACTAGAAGAACGTACCTCTGAGATAGTTACCAGCTCTCCAGGATCAGTGTGTGATCTCTTGCCCTTTGGGATTAAGGAAAGAAAAATACAACTGAACTGACTTGAAGCAACAGTTTTGAATTGTGTAATAATCTGCGTCTCACAGATTGAGGACAATGCTGCTCAATTCCTTTTGACGTGTTCCCCTGTCTCTTTTCCTTCCCTCCTTTCCTGAAACTTCTTTTCCATTGTTTTATGCTTTGAATAGTACATCTTAGTTGAGTTTGCTCCCTTTCTGTTTCACAAAGGAGAAAGATGGAGAAGCAAAGAGGAGGTTGGCCTTGCCATGTCATCAGACAGGATATAAGTATCTGTTCCTTATGCTGACTCTTTGGATTATAGCCACATGTCATAGTATTCTCTCAGAGTATTGTATCTCGCCTTCAGGTGTCTCAGGGTTTCTTAAAACAAACTTTGCATTGGATCTTTCTCTCCTGGAGTTGCCATCGAAGGAGTCACAGAGGAGGAAGTGCAAGGCAGTGATTGACACCATATTTACTGAGCTTCATCTCAGTTGTGAACAGAGCTGATCATCTGAACTCGTTTCTCATTCTGCTGGTTTCACACTAATCTAATCC
The DNA here is from genome assembly GCA_013397155.1 of Irena cyanogastra. Lineage (NCBI taxonomy): Eukaryota > Metazoa > Chordata > Aves > Passeriformes > Irenidae > Irena > Irena cyanogastra. The sequence continues at coordinate 676,197 of VWZV01011307.1, read as the reverse complement.
CAGACTTGTCATCGATTTATCTTTAAAAAAGGGAAGAAACCCAGGGGTCTGTGCTCTTGATTTAAGCTGTGTACATTGTCTTCACTAAGTCAGTTGAGGAGTTTCTTCTTTTAATGTAGGGTATTTGCTCTTTAACCTGTTAAACAGTAAGTGGTGAATTACATAGGGATGCTTTTTATGGATTCGATTTTCAGACAGGTTTCTTTCGTATCTGAAATGTTTTACCTTGGCTTAGATTTGTTGGTTGTATTCAGTTCAGAAGTTGAATTCTTACTTTGATTTAGATTGTTCATACTTGGTTCAAGATGCAGATACATTGCAGTGGAAGTGTGATTACAGAATGTGAAGTTGATCATATGATGGTGGACTTAGAGATGCAGCCACTTTTGAGTTGTGCTGCACTCTGGCTTCAGTGGCTAAACTGGCTTTAAAGTCTTACATCATGAGGAAGAATGAAGAGGGAGGAAGTATCTACTTAAAGCTGACTTGGTCCTTGAAGCTTAGAGACTGAACTCAGTGTCAGTCTTGTTCTTTAACCAGGCTCTAGGAGAAAAGTAGCAAATTCACTCTTAAGTGATGCAAACATGGCTGCTCCTAAAGGATCCTGCTTCCTTTTTAGCTAGTAGGGACATTTATCACCTGCAGATGCCCATGAGAGAAATCACGAGGCAAACAATGAAATTGGAGTTGGGCAAAGGTTGGTTGTTGCAGGAGGGAAAACCTGCAAGTGTTTTCTTCCGATACATCAAGGTTTGATTTGCTGCTTGGTCCAACTTTTTAAAATTTCTTTAATTGTATTAATTTTTTTTGCATATTTATTTAGTTAATATATAGTGCCCACTTCTGTTGATGTTACTGATTTTTCCCTATTAACCCTGTCCTTACTTTTCTTTAATTTGCCTAAAGATGGTACTACCAGTAAAACCGAGGGTAAGCAGTCTCTCTGTGTAACTGAGGTGTGTCCACAGTCGTACTACCCTACCTGGTCTCTGTTCTCAAAGTGTTACCTGGTTCTCATCCATGTTCACCGGTGACCTGCATGAAGTGTTGCATGGTTGTCCTGCTCATTTTGATGCCATGGGGTATTCTTCACTTTCTCTTTGAGCTCCTCCCTGCTAAAAACCTTTAGTCTGCTTTTATGACTCTGGTCACTAAGTTGTTACGTGGGTTTCTCTATTTAAAGCACTGCTATTGGTTGAAGGTGACCTGTGTATAGACTAAAAAAAAAACCCCAACAAAACCAAAAAACTTCCCAAACAACACAGGGCTTGTGAGTTCTTTTCTCCTTGATGTGTAAAGGTTTGCTGTGTTTTTCCATCCAAAGCTCAGGTCACAACTGCCAAATGCTTTCGGGAAGAGACTGGGCAGTGAGAGAATTGAATGAGATGATCACATGGCAGAAAAATGAGGACAGTAAACAATGATCTCTAAGGAAGGAATATTTAGTCAACCTCTTTAAACCTGACCTCTCTCTTTTTGTTGTTAACTGTCTGAGTGAGATGGCTTACACCAAAGACAGTTGGAGGAAAGGCTTTTTTTTACTAGAACACTGAGCCTGCTAGTTTGGGAGGGATCCCAGTCTGTTTTTCTGGATCGTTGTCAAAAGTTGTTCTTTATTTCTTATTTCTTCACAAAAAAAGATCACTGGGAAATCACTTTTTCTGAGGTAGACAGGAGTTGAAAATAGAAATGTTTTCTACACAGAATGAAGATACCACACTCTCCACCAAAGCCTTTTTTTTCCCAGTGCAAGTCTCTTTTCAAGGGATCTATTACTGTCTTGTGGGACTGTGCTCATATCTTTGATGGCTGCTTGTATTTGGATGTGGTGGTCTGAGAAGTGCCACTGTGCTGTTGTGACATTTGTGTTATTTTCCTTACTATTAGTGACGTGTTGATTTATTATTTAGAGGAAAAGGTCTGTACCATTTTTGGAAATGGTACTTGGTGTTGAGAGATGAGCTGGCCTCTGCATCTGTCTTAAGCAGGAAGTATTTGTGCTTTGTGATCTGTCAGTTATAAGGAATATGGAATTGGCCTGAGACCTGTGTTTCTAAATCAGTCATGAGTTAGATGAGAATACCAAGTTGTTGTAATAACTGATCTTTTTTCTTCTTTTTTTTTTTTAATTGTTGACCCTTTCATCTTAGTTCTCAAACCTATCTATTTTTGGCCTACATTTGAAATGTTGAGGGTTTAATGTTTTACATGAAATACCAGCTTTCATTCCTCTCTTTGGCTATAATGTTTGCAGAGGCCTGTTAAAACAGCTGTCCTGTGCAATACCTCTATTTTTAGTTTATTAAATACTTTATTGTTATGATGCAAAAGGGTGGGGGTTTTATTTGGTTACTGTTTTCAATTCAGTTACATTAGGAGCAGATTTGATTTGGTAAAAATCTATAATAGAAACCAGCAAGTTGCTCGGGGCAGGGGAGATTGAGATGAACTTCCAGAAATTGAGTTTGCAATCCCCCAAGTTTTAAATACCAAGTCTTATACCTTCTTTTTGCTGTAGGATCCTCTCTTTTTTGAGGAGGAGGATCAGGAAGAATTGAAATTGCACAGTACACTATAGCCAGAGTACTTCAAGAATGAGTTTAATCACTGAATCTCTTCATCTTCTTCCTTTGAGATATTTGAGGCAAAAACCCCCTTTATTCAGGGTTGCATGTATCCTTCACTGAATAATGAACCTGAGTCTTCTGCCAGCTCTGTGATCCTGCAGATTGAGTCAGGAACTACAGGGAAGATAAAACTTTGTATTCTTGACATAAATGTAAAAATTAAGGTAGTAGGGGTAGAGAAAAACACCCTCTTGCTCTGGAAACAGAAGGAAACAGACCATAAAGCAGAAATGTCATCTAAAGTTGTGCTCCTGTGTTTGTTTTGGTTTTTTTGCTTGTCACCAGTAAGTAATTTAAGAGAAAATTCCTATGTCTTTTTGTGTGGTTCAGCTTGGTATTAAATCTTTAGTCTGGTTCCCATCATGGCTTTCTGTAGCTACATTGTAAAATTCTGCTTATTCCCCTCAGCTGGAAGCCAGCATTGTGTGGACTTGGCAGTTCTCATCTGTTTGGCCCTTGGTTCTTCTCATGGTTTGGTTTGGAGTCAGGCAGCTCAAACAAAGGAGCAGGATAGAGTAGGTGATGCTGGTGGCAAGAATGCCAACTAAGAGCTGAGTATCAGTCCTTTGGTTTTAAGTTATGACATCCCAACAATTGGCAAATGCTGTAGAAATACACTTCCTTCTGGAAAGGTGAGTCTGTATACCAGTGAGACTTGTGCAGGTCTTCATGCAGTGCACAGATGTGCCTTGATTGCCCAGACCCTTCGTGTGTGGGGATCTTTGGAACTGCATTGAGGGCTTTATGCACAGAAAACTTGACACAGATAAACCTTTACTGACCTTCACAGCTAGTGCTAGAGAGGTGGCACTTGTGCTGTGTTTGTTATGTCTGATTAAAAGGAAACCTTAGAAAAGTTTCTGCTTATTTTATAATGAAACAGCTTTTCTATGAATATTTTAAAAGAGTGCATAATGCTGACTTTCATTAATTAGAATGGTTCAGAGCATTTGTGTTACCTTTTTTTCAAAGCTAGCATGAAGTCAAGCCCTTCAGACAAAGCCTTTCTCCAAAAGGGAAAGCATAAATGCTGGTTTGACCTGTGACTGTTCAAAATAAAATCAGCAGTTTGCAGTCAGTGGCACAATTTTTAATAGTTTTTAGTATTCACCAGAAGGGCAATAAAATGGGGTTTGTTACAGTTTTCAGATAATTTAGTCTCAGATACACACCTCGAGTGCATTATCGAAGGCTTTAGGATTTTCTTCAGTTTTAAAGAAATCCTGTTTTAAAGAAATTCCTGTTTTCTTCTCTGCCTTAAAGCTCTCCCTTGTCCTTGAGAGTGAGTCTTGATTCAAAGTCATGACTGACAGTGGTACCTTACACGGAACTGCTCAGGTAGTAGGTTTCTTGCTTTTCCTGCTCCATCCCTTTGCAAGTGCTGAGTTGATTTGGCTGTCTTTGTGTAGGGAAAAGTGGAGTGTTCACTGAGCCCTCTGCTTTGGAGGGAGATCTCACGTAAAACTCGGAGGCAGCACAGCCTGATGGTTTCCAATAAGGATCAAGTGCCCCTCAGGAAAAATCATTGTGCAGAGTCAGGTCTTTCTGACGTTGGAGAAGTGCTAAATATGCATGGAAACCATTCTGATGGTGGTTGTAAAACATTCTTTAAACATTATCTATAAAGCATGTTTTTAATTGATCTGTGTGTGTCTCCCATGTCTGTGTGTTATTTAGCAGTGATGCAGCTAGGACTAGAGGCTCTTTCAGGGATGTTTTACTCCAAGTGGGGCAAAAACCAGTGCTGGGTAACCTAAATACATTAACCTGATCCATGGAGAGACCATCATCATCCCATTGTGTCCATGTATAACTTGTGTGGTTGTAGGTGTCCCTGTTTACAGCATGGAATTGATTCAAGTGAGTTGTGAAGCTGTTATATACCATTTCTACACTGTTTGAAAACCATTTTCTTCAGTGTGATGTGCAGACTGATTGTCATAAAGCCTAGGACTGTTCTGCACACTGGGGATGGGGATGCTGCAGTATCTACCCAGAGGACTCAGCCTGCCAGGTGAAGCCTCTTGTAAAGCACAAATGTTATCATAGAATCTTTCTTGATTTGTTCCTTTTCTAAAAAAAACAAAACAAAACAAAAACAACCTTTCTAGGTTTAGGCATTTGTTACACATTTCAGGGTTGATTCTGAACCATTGTTGTAAAAATGACAATAACTTTAAAAAATAAAAACAAAAGCTCCTAAAAATCCAGAAATCGTTTCTTAACGCATTTATATGGAGTCTTTCAAAATCTTCTCTGTACCAACAACAGTGTGTCACATGTCAAATTTAGACTAAGGGCTTTTTTATGGAAATACTTTCATGGTTTTTGGAAACCCATTGGGAGAGTCTTTATCTGTTCCTTTGCTGTTATTGTTAGGATGCAGCAATGCTTTTCAAAGCAGCAGAAAAATAATGGTTGTGAAATATGGATTGCTACATCTGTAGTTTGAACTAGATACGGAGACAAACCCACTTGAAAGCAAAGAAGTTTTGGGAGGGGAGGTGTTTGCTTGAATTTAAGAACAACAAAAAGTCTAAATAGCTTACTTGATATTTTATTTCCAGTCCTGCTTGAAATGAGTTTTTCTGTCTGGGTTAGAATGATGGAGATAAAGGCACATATATAGTCCTATGTGCAAATAACTCTTGGAAGTGAGTGCAGATTCTTCTTTGCAAATGAAATTCCTGGGGGAATGTAGAGGACACATTTGTATTGTATGGATTAACTACTACATATGCATGTTGTACTTGGTATAATATATATTAAAAATCCATTTGCACAATGCAAGTCCAGTGCAATGTTAGTTCAAATGCTTGTCAGCATTTTTTAAAGGATGAGAAAATCTGTGTCAGTATTGGGACTCTGTTGTTACTGTGGAAGACCAACTTCCCCTCTCACACAGTTCTCTCTGATACCCAATAGGCCTAAATCAGTGTGCAAATGTACCAGTCCAGAAGGAAGCAGAATTTTGTTCCTGGGCATTCATTCATTCAGAAACTGCTGAAGTTGGTAGGAATCTCTCCACCAGCCCTCAGGAGCTTCAAAATAGGGCTGAGTTTTCTTTTTCCAGTGCTGTTGATAATCCCATATTAAGCAAGTTTACGTTAGTTCTGTTTCATTTTGTAAAGCCTCTAGAATTGGTTTCAGAAGCTAATCTCAGTTTCACTTCATATATTATTTTAGGCTTTGTATTTCTCAAGTTGGAAAAGTCATACATTTTATCCCAGTTTTCCCCTTCTTAGTCACCTGCTGATGAAGATGCAAGAAAGGAAAAAAAAAAGCTTTTGTAAATGGAGAAAAATCCAGGAAATTTTGAGGATCTTAAGTGGTATTTGTGTAAGAGGAGGAGACATCAGTCCGTTCTTACCCATTCCTGGCCCATGCACATCTCTGAATGTGTCTTCCAGTACTGCCTGTTACTTTATGTAGTGCTGAATTTCAGCCTGATTTCCCCCTAGGACTTCCTGCAATGCCAAGGCCTCCCATTGGCCTTCTGGAAGGATGTGAATGAATTCCATTACTGGTTCCTAAGACTGGTCAGGTTTAAATTCTTCTCTTACTGTGATGCCTTCCTGATAGAAAGGAAGGGAAGCCTTGAGGCTTCTGAGAGGAGCACAATGTCTGCCAGCCTCCTTCCCTGTGCCTGCCTGCCTTGGAGCCTGTGTCAGGCTTTGGGTCCACCTCATTAACAAGGGGCAGAGTGCCTCTGCTCACCTGTGTGTAGCTGTGCCAGACTTGCATGGGGTGGGATCTGGCTGGCAGAGTGCTCTAGAGCTGCCTCTGGTGGTGCATCAGGCTGAGCCTTTGTAAGGGGCAAGAATGCCCTAGAGCAGAGGAATCTGAAGTAAACAAGATATCAGCAGTCAGTTTTATGGCTGTTGGACCCACATGGGTGTGCTCAGAGCTTGTTCAGTTGAGCCAGTGGTTAAAAAGTTTTGTTTGTGTTTTCCCAGTTCTATGCTGATGATTCCTTCCGTGTCTTGTCTGTAAACAATAGTTTGAATGTACGTACCTGTACTTTGCCTACTGAGCTGTTTTAAAACTAGGTGCTAGTGGAGAGGTTTGAAGTAGAGCTGTCTTGTAGGCTTTTTCCCTTGCAAACAAATTTGCCCTTTCTTCTCAAAGTTAGGCATCTTCTTGTCACTTTGTGTCTAGCAGAAGCTTTCAGACTGTGTTATGAATATTTTGAGAGCTCAGAGAGGGAACATAGCTCCCAATCACTCTGTCTGGGCTGCTTGCCATTGTCTTGTCCTGCATGTGTGCTTTACGTGAAGTGGGTTTTTTTGGGTGGGAGGTGTGTGTCTCCCTGTTCATATTTCTCTGTATGCTTATGGTGGAGACAGAGGGCAGATGAGTATCTGTAACCAGTGGGTGCAGTTGTCTAGACTTTTCTTACCTGCTGTGGGTTTTTTCCTTTCATTATTGTGCCTGGAACTTGAAGTCATCCTCTGAATGCAGGATAGCACTGGCATGAGTCCTGAGAAAAAAACCAAAACTCCAGATTTGGCTAAGATCTGATGTGTTGAAAAGTTTTGATGGAGGCTTTCTTTGTGTTAGTCTTAATTATCATTTCTTTCCCATTAACTAGAGACAGATAATTGAAGCTTAGCACTGGAAAGGACATCCTGTCAGAAACAACCCTATCCCAGGAAGGGGATGAACTGATGACCCCATAAGCTTTCCTAGCTCAAATTTCGGTGGCTTTTCCATGAGGAAAGAACAGAACAAGGACTGAGAACACTTTGAGACTTTGTATCCATTTTCTGCTTAAATAAAGAGAAGGCACATAGAATCTGTTTTCCTCAACACTGATTGTGTTAAATAGGGCTCTCCATTACAAGTAAAGTTTCACTGATCTCTGCATAAATACGAGGGACTTGTAAACAGCAGGGAAAATTCAATGAGCCTGAAATAAAAGTGTGGTCAGACTGCGTTGACAGACTGTCACGTGAGTCCATGCCTGTGCAGGTGGAGCGGGATATAAAGCACCAGACAGCCAGGTGGAGATCCCACCAATGGAATTTGGGAGGGCATCTGTCACACATGTATCTGAAAGGGTGATCGCCTTGTCAGAAAGTAATAATTTGATACAGGAAGCTGCATTTAGGAGACTTGAAATTTTTTGTTGTTGATCCTTTGTAAAGAAGCTACTATAGAACAGGAGCAAAGGCTGTAGAGAGGTAATATTTTTTAATTAAACTGGCTGATAGCATTACAGAAAGCATAGAAGTTTTTGCACTACGGGCTGTGGCTGTTTCCACTCCCTCCCCTGCATGTCAGCCAGCCTAATAAAAGGTGTTGCCTCTCCCAGTAAATTTCTTTTGTACTCTGGGTAATTGTGTGTATAGATTGTTAGACTTGCTGCTGCCTTTTTAAGAAACTTGTTAACAGTCTGATTGTCTTTGCATTCCTCCAGGTCGGATTCGCACCCGGAGACAGAGCTCTGGCAGTGCCACAAGTGTCACCTCAACGCCCGCTGATACTCGAGGCCGCAGCCGGGCTAAAGTAGTTTCCCAGTCCCAGCGTAAGAATTGCTTTATTCCTGGGGGGCAGAACAGACAGTTATTAATGTGTTTCTCTTGAATTGCAGTAGCACCATCAGAGAACTGGGCTCACTTTGGACACATAATAAAATAAATCCCCACCTAGCCAGTGTATGCTCCTGCTGACAAATGGGGCCCCAAATCTGAGTGCTTACTTATGGCCTTTTTACCAGTTGTGCAGCAGAATTTCGTGTCACTGTGATGTGTAGCTCTAAATAATTGGCACTGTGTCTTGCTGAGACACCCCCTGTGCCTGTAGCTGACTGCTTGCCCTGCCGAGCCCCTTCTGCTTATGTGACTATTTCTGTATGTGTGAACATGTGAGCTGTCTAAAATTAATGGGGTTTGGCATCAGTTGAAAATAGGACATTACCTATTTTGTGTAGATATGGGAAAAAGGGTTCTGCTTTGATTCACATGGCACATCTGCGCTCCCTGGCTTTCTGGCAAGGCGTGGTTTTCTCCTAGGAGCCACACATATGGTGCTGCTGCATATTTGTCATGTGTATCTGAGCAGAATTTTGTTACTCAGACTTTAGAAAGGAACTGGGGGGAGGGAGAAACTCCCTGTTATGAGGACCTTCAGCCTTGTGAATAGGAGATTGGGTTTGTGGAGGGGCCTGTCTGTTCTGAGGACTTGTCTTGCTTTGTACCCCTATTTGAAAGCCCTTCTCTGTTCATTCTTTCATTGCTTTGCTCTGTCATGCTGGAGGGCTGAAACAGGAGTTTATAGCCTTGTGTTAGGCTAGGAGAACTGCAGAAAGACATAGTATATTGAGCATGGGGCCAAATGGAAATCTTTACGTTGAGGTCATAAGGATATATTTGGGCTTTGGGATGCTAATGTAAATTGATTTCTTCAATGTTGCACCTACAACTTATCCAAAGCCAGAAGTCACCTTTTTTCCCTAAACTTAGTTTGGTGAAAAATGGTCAGATCAGTTAAGACAAGTCTCAGAGGTTTTTAATTAATAATTCTTTGAAGGTTTCAAAGACTATGCACCTAATTTTTCTATAGAATGCCTTATGAAGATTTAGGATGGTCATATCTGGACCTGCTGCCTTGGTCTAGTTTGCTGAGTTTCCAGCCTAGCCCAACCAGGTGTGATCTTTAAGCCAAATGTTGCATGGAATAATTTACAAATGCAAATATAAGGAGTTGGTCACAGGACCAAATTCTCCATCCCCCCACAGTGGATAACCATGTTGAAATTCTGCAGTCTGGGTTGGGGTGCAGTTTAGAGCAGAACTTGGGTCTTGGTTGACATTTTGCTGAGAAGTTGGTCAACCTTGGGAAGTTTAGTTGCATCTGCACATTAACTCACTGCATTCTGCAGAGGCTTTAGGAGTGACATGTTTGTGAATAAATCTGTCTGTATTGTGTATAGCACAAACCGCATGCTGAACGCTGTATTGTCTTGCTGTCTTTTAATCCACTTTTTGCCTGTCCCTTGGTCTGCCCTCATAATCAAGGATCCAGATCAGCTAATCCTGCTGGTGGTAAGAAACGTTTTCCCTTTCTTGCTTTTTCACATTATTTCCTTCACATTTTTTAACTGCTAAGCTTTTAGCTTTCCTCATTCTCTCTTAACTGTAAGACTTAAGCATTTTATTGAAGTCATAAATCAAAATGTGTATGGCAGGTGATTTTGCTTTCTTCCAGTAATCAGACATGGTAAGCATACGTTCTGATGTCAAAGCTGGCTCACTGCTGCAGCTCAAACCCCAGGGGCTGAATTCTTCTGTCAGTTACTTGAGTACATCCCTGCTGACACCAGTGAAATGACTTTTAGGTCATGGTACTGTGTGGAAGACTGGCACCTGTCACTTTGGGGTGGGGAGAATGGAGCCAGCACCACGTACAGTATTGGAGTATATTTTGTTGGTTTGGAATGGCTCTGGCCAAGAAACTGGAGGGGGCAAGTAAGTTTATACATGTGCTGTGGTATTGTTCATGAGACTAATAGACTTGCATTGTCTTCTTACATTAAGACAGAAGAACAGTCTTCAGCTGTTGTTGAACTCTAGTTGTAACAGTATTTGGAAATGAAATATTTGTGAGATGCATTTCAGAAAGAAATCAGTGTGAATATTGGTTCAAAATGTGAACTTGCCTAAATATGCTCTTGCAACTCTTTCAAATATACTTTTCCTGGCTGTTTCAGCAAATAAATTTAATGTCAGTAGATTTTCAGGGACTCACATACTCATTTCTTAGAAGAAATATAAAGTTGCCATGTACTATTCAAACAGATAAGGAAAAATAAAACAGGCCAACTATTCAACTTGCTAAAAATTTTCATCATCTGAAAAATAAATAACTTAAGTTTAACCAGCCAGACCTAAGTAAGCCAGCACCTCTACGAGTGTGAGGCTCATGGGATTTAGCCATTATTGTGCTGATCTGTTCAGATATGATGGGTTTTTTATTTTCCTTCACTGAATTATTGCAGAAAAGCAATGCCACCACTGCAGTGTAGCATGAAGCTGCCTGAGCTGCTTTGCAGCAGGTGACCTGTGCCAGAAGCCAGGGCACTGCAGCAGAGCTCTACACACAGCCTGGTTGCTGTTGCTTTATGAGGAGGTGAGGCAGCCTGGAAATCCCTTGCTGCTGCAGCAAGGCTGCCCCAGCACCCCCAAAAGCTCTCCTAAAGCCAACGTGGGTGTTCTTACTCTGCGGTGTCTGCCTTGGGCTTGATCTCTCTGAGCAGCAGAGAGTTGCTGATGTCAGTGTTCATTATCCATGGACTTTCCTCAGTCTTCTTGAAAAATTACAGGAAACACTCCCATTAGTTTTCTGAGGGATTTGAATTAAATTCTTACATAGAGCTGGTTATGTTCCAGTTTTGCTGTCAGTGTGTTTAAAATCTTGGAGGGTTTTAATTGTTTTTTCCTTATTTCTGGTTCTCTTCTAGCTGGCAGCCGGTCTAGTTCTCCGGGTAAGCTCTTAGGAAGCTCCTATGGTGGCCTGAGCAGTGGAACATCCAGAGTCCAGCCAGTGCCATCATCCTCAGAGAAGCGCAGCAAGATTCCTCGGAGCCAGGGATGCAGCCGGGAGACGAGTCCCAACAGAATAGGCCTAGGTAAGGACAGTCCCTGCAGTGACGGGCTGCCCGGCGTGCTTCACGGGGGGGCTCTCCTCTTGACTGGGAAACTGTTTATGTTGCTGCTGTTCTTCTGAGTTTTCAGCTGACAAGTTAATGTGATTGCGGTTTCTAGTAATTTAGGGGTGGTTTAGTGTAATCTCACTTTTCCACATCGATCTTACGGTTTCAGTGTAAGCCTAAAGATGTCATGATGTGTTTTCTGTTTGAAATTCAACATGAGCAATACTATTAGATCAGAAATCAAGAACAATTGTGAATAACAATCAGAGCAAAAAGGCATCATTTAAGCTCAGTCCTAAAATGAGTTGAGCAATCTTTACAGTCACATGGAATCAAGGGCAAAAAGAACCTTCTTGGATTATTTTAGAACACTTGCATTTTAAATGGTTTGCTTCTTTCATCCTTAATATCCTGGAGCCACATTCTTAGAACATGTTTTAGACTTCTGTAGTAATTGTTCTGGTTTTGATACTCTAGTCCCAGTGACTGTTATGTAAATATTCTGTAAGAGTTTCTATTTTCAAATTTATCAGCAGACTTTTTTTTTTAAGCCAGGTGAGTAAATACTATATATATAAAACTTTGTGTATCTGAGTTGAAGTGAAAAGGTATTCAGTGTGCTGACTGAATGTTTTAATTTTTTTAATAGAAATTATTTTATAAGTTTGAAGCTAATGTAGAAGAACATTTTAAATGATACTGATCCTAAATTTTTTTTATCTCAGAGACTTTACTAGTAGATTGAAATTGATTGAAAAGTATAGCCTCACTGTTGGCAATTAAATTTATAACTATTGCCTTAGCGATAGTTTTATATTTTACATTTGAGCTGCATTTTTATTTAGAGGAGGTCATTAATAAAGAAGTATATTATTCGTTCTTTCCAGTATACTGAAATGAGTTTAAAGCACCTGAGTGTATATGCCATTATGAGTTATAAAAAATACTGCATATTCATTGTGACTGCTTTTCAAAATTCAGTGTTCTTCTCATGTCTGATCTATTTTATGGGCTGTGTATGAATACATTGTGATTTTCTGTTTGTTGCTTTTAAAATGTGAAGTGCCTCCCAAATACTAGAGGTAATTGTTCTGCTATCACTGTGTAGAAGAGCATTGCTTTTTAGGAAGAAGCAAGGAATGGTGGATGGTACCATCACACATGCTTAAGCTGTGATCATCATATTATGTGGTCTGATTTGAAACATTCTTGAGCACCTGAAGGGAAATTGCCTTGTGTAAAATCCTCACTCTTGGGTTGCCTGCTTTCAGGTATATTACAGGAGCCTTGAATTCTTTTGAAAGAGTAGATTGTATCTAATTTCTCTGATGTGCTCCCTGAGAACATATCAGTGCTTGTTCTTTGAGAGTGGGAGAGAGATCTGATACGTATCAGATGTGTGGCTTTCACCTATTCCCCCCAGGTTGATGGACACAGCCTGGGTTGAGCTGTTACGAGAACAGGAGTGTCTGACACTTCACTGTTCAGCTGCAGAAATTCTGTCTATTCATTGGATTTTGAAAGTTGTGATACTGACCCAGATGGAGATAGCTTTTGAGCTGTCAGCTGTATTATTCCATTGTACTTATTACTTTATAACATAGTAGCTAACAGTATTTTATGCTCTCTTATTGTGTTGCTTCAGTCTCTATATTTCCTTGATATTTTATTTTGTTTGTTCATTTCATTAAATAAACTCCCACTCACCTTGACTCCAAATATAGAAACCATCTCCTGGAGTTTTTCAGGCCCTCCTGGGGCAGTAGCAATAATAGAGCCCTCTGCATGTGGATGCCTGTTAGCATCAGTACCTTGCTGCTAGCTTTGATTTCCATGATGACTACGGGTATCCATGGAGTAGATTCCTTCTGTGTCCTGGGAAACTTGAAGAAGATTTTGTTTTCCCAGAAGTAGCACAATGAGGCATATACAGTGTTCTGAAGTCCTGTGTGGTCACCTATATGTCTCTGCTTGTGACACTTGAGTTTAAAGCTTGCCTCTGCTGTCTGCTCACTGAATTTTAGTAGTGGTGGTATTGTCTTGGAGAAGGAGGAGTGCAGTCCACTTAATCTTAAACATTTCTTTGGGCTCCTTGAAGGAGATCGTGCTCAAACAGATGATGTCCATTTCCCATAGATTGAAAATTTTCAGCCTGAAGTTAATTCTGTTGGATGCTCTCCAGATCATGTGGCACAGCTGAATCTATAAGAAGTGAGAGATTGAAGACAGCCATTCTCCAAAAAGTAGAGCAAGCACAGCTGCCTATCAGCTTTGTGCAGCAGCACTCTTTCTGTTGGGGTTATGCTGTGTATGTTTATTGGAAATCTGCAGGCAGTTCTTGACTTGCCTTGACTGGGTGTTCCCCACTGCAGAGCTTTCCTTTGGCCATTTGGCACAATTTCATACTCTTTAAAATGCTGGTATTGATGTAAGAAAGCATCTGCTGATTTTTAGTCTCCACTTAAGAATCATTAAAATTCACACTCTAATGAAATACCAGTTTCTTCCAAGTGGTAGATTGGTAAACAGGGGCACTTTCATGTTCTGCTGGTGATATTTGCATCTGTTGGGTTCCACTGGCATTAGACTGCTTGATAGTGTGTTTTAATAATGGTGTGAGCCATGTCTAAGTGCTCTGACTTTCCCGATGAAACTGGTAAAACTTAGATGTACAGTACACATTATAAAGTTGCAATATTATTGGAAACAACCCATCCTTGTACTGTCCTAGACTTTCTCACAGCAGAGGTGGCTGCTTTCATGCTGCTTACTCCTCTTAATCCATTTTGCTTCTCAATTCACTTGATTTCTGTCCAGCTTTTGGGCGTTGAGAATTCTCAAATTGAGACTTGGTCTGTCTTCTTTGCTTTTGCTCCCTGCACTGCAGAGACAGGCTGTCACAGTATGAGAGACTTAGCTAGATGACAACACTGCTGGCCTTTACTGCTGGCAGTGTCTAATGGAAATAGTCTGAGTAACTGATACAAAATCTTCTCTACACAACATGGTGGTGAAAATGTGAGGCAGGTGCCTGGGAGTCCACAGCAGACTCATCCTTCAGTTCTTTTCAATCCATTTTTTAATCTTGATTTTGTTTTGTATCCAGTAACATGCAACCCTTTTATTTGACCATTAATCCTGAAATACCCAGTGTTTGGCTTTGGCTGTTCTGTTTGTGCAATCACTGCTATGCTTCATGTGTAGCATTGTCCTACTAGTGCAGGACAATGCAGTTAAAGTGCATTTTCTTCATACTTCATGCTGCTGCTGTTAGCTGGTATGGAAGGAGAATTTATTGTATGCATCCAGTAATTTTTTTAATCATTCACATCTCTCCCTCTCTAAAGAGCCTTTACTGTTTTTAGTACGGTTGTATTATGGAAAAGATGGGCAGATCTTCTCTGTTTAATCACTGCTTGTGCAAACCTGATGTGAAGGCTGCCATTTTTTACATCTAAGCATGAGACCCAAGAATGAGAAATTTGCTTCTAGAGTCTGCAATTTCAAACCAAGTATTTGTGTGGAGAATTTTAGTGCTACTTTTACCTGTAGTTCACCTGTCAGCTTTTTCCCTTGTACATCTGAGATGGGATTATTGTACTCATGGACCCTAATTTCATCCAGTTCTTATAATTCAGTCTGTCTTATTTTATTGTAAGACCATCTAACTCAGTACCATTAGACATTATGGTGATCTAATCAGCTTGGTTGATAGCTCATCTTACATTGTGTGACATCAGAGGTCAACCATCAGAACCATTAATTCATTGGAGAGATATGAACTGGGTTTTGCAAAACTGGGAGGGATTTGACAAAGCAAGAATCTGGCAGAAGTCTCTCTTTGAATTTTAAAGCCTAAATATGAAAGTTTCTATTTTGTTCTGTACTGTTTTGCTCGAAGGATGCTAATGTATCCATTGTATGTGAGAGCACTGAAGCACTGTAGAAGAACTTCAGCTTGAGTCTAGGTATTTAAGTTCTGTATACAAACCGATAGAGATTTGTAAGAATATTGATATATATTCTGAAGCATGAAAATTACATTTTTTTATAAAAATGAGGATGCAGTCAAAGTACTAGCACATTCATGTTATTGCATATGTACCTCTGCTGTGTTGTCACCAAAGCTGGTAGATTAGGTTTTACTCTGTGCCTGAGAAAATTCCTCAACAGTGATTCCTGAACACTTGAAATATGCTGGTGCCTTTTAAAACAGCAAGGGAAATCCCTCTTGTCATTAAATTCTCCTGACAATTAACTTCTGGCTTTTGCCCTGAGAAAATATTGTATTCTTCATCAGGCATAAAGATTACTAAATAACTTTCTGCAAACATTTTTAAAACATTCAGTGGCTCAAACATCTGCAAGCATGTAGGATTTTGTACAAGTAAAGAATGTAGTTTGAAGCTCCCCTGAAGTGTGCATATGTCTCAAACTGTGTGCATATAAAACCATAAAGATAAGCTTCTAGAAATGTCTGAGGAGCAGAAGTTAGCTTCTGTTAAATATCTGAAGCTACTGCTCTCTTCAAATTCAAATCACTTTTTAACCTGTCTTTCAGGTATTCAGGTTCTAAATATTTTTCCCCAGTATCTTTAATTGGAGAAAGATATCTCTGCAAGTCTGTGCAGTACACCTTTTTTTCCTTAGGTTATTTGTTCAAAAAACTCTCCTTGTGAAAGGCAGATCTATGTAAAAATATCATATAGGTACTATGATTACTTAAAGAAATTTTTGTCTACTGTTTTGTTCCAGAAGGGTGTTTATTTTAAAATTAAGGAAGAAATATTCCGGAAGGGTTTCTTTCAGCCTCATCTGTTTTGCAACAGTAGAGCTTCCCTAAATGATTGAAGATACCTGCTCTACTTGAATAACAAAACTTGGATTGCTTAAGAAAAAAGCAGACTGTCAGCCAGACATTAATGCTGCTGAAATTTCACATCACAAACACAGCTCAGCATGTAAGGTAGTTGGTTTGTAAAGAGCCTGAGCAGGCTGCTGCAAATTGTAATTACTAATGTAATAATTACCATAACTAACAGAACTGTGACTTGACTTTGAGCTTTCTGTCCTCATTAAACTTGTTCACCTTCTCTGAAACTCTCCATGCTGCATGCTAGCACGGAGCAGTCGTATCCCCCGACCCAGCATGAGTCAGGGGTGCAGTCGTGATACCAGCCGTGAGAGCAGTCGAGATACAAGCCCTGCTCGGGGCTTCCCTCCACTTGGTGAGTACATGTAGGCATTGGAGCTTTAAGGGTCAATATTTTTTTTCCTTTTTCCCTTGTTGTGATTTCCCTTTCAAGACACTGCTAGGTGGAATGAGCTCTTTTCCGTCCTCTGGATTCCTGACACTCCCCATTTCCAACCCCGTTTTTTTTCCCCTTCTGTTTTCTTCTGCATGCTTCAATTCTGGTTCTCAGCATTTCACTGTTAGCAGGGAAATAGCTTAGTTTGAACTTTTGCAATTTTTAGTTTCATTGAATCAGCTTGTATTGGGCTGCTGTGCTTCGCTTAATAACACTGATGGAAATCTATGGGAGGGCAAGCCTCGATTTTCTAGGTCACAGTGAAGTACTTTTCCAGCATTGTAGCCTGTTGTTGAGTTACTCAATTATTCGATTTTCTTACAGCTAGGTACAGTTACAGTATATAATTTCTATCCTGAATCCTCCAGTGGAGACAGCAGCTCTCTTTTTGTGGCAGTTTTACAGGACAGTCAGTCATCAGTTAAATTGCACATGCTGTAAGGAAACTTTGCCAGGCAGTGTAAAACCAAGGGAAGACTGAGAGTTTAAAGGAGCATCATTAAACTGCAGTTAATGTGTACAGTACAAATAGAAAATCTCATTACACTTACCATATGCAGAAGTTTTTCTGCACAATGCTGAATACAGCAAGATATTTAATGTTTCTGATCAAATGCCATTTCATATATTCAACCAAATACATTACTTCTTGTATCAAAACTTGTCATCTCAGACATGAAATACAGTTGATCTCCAGGCCCTCTTCATTTATAAAGTAATTTAATGAAGAATGGTGTTACAGTATCTATTTTGCACATAGTGACAAAATACAGTTATATGATGTAATGTGTAAATGGAACATAGCACAGGTTTTAATATTGAAGAGGCTATTGGCTTCAATGACTTCATTATATTGAGCTATAAAATAACGTGTTTACATTAATATCTCAACTTCTGGTGAAAAATGGAAGGAGTTCAACTTTGCATTCATAACTTGGTTCATAGCTCTTTAAGATAAATAGATGAACGTTTTACTGATTAAATGAAGCTGATTTCATACCAGATCTAGAAAAAGACAGTAGATCCACAACTTTAGCTTATTTTTATAGTTAACCTGCCTAGCTTCAATTTTGGGTGAAGCTTCTTTTCTCCAGTCAAAATGTATAAGTAGGCTGGATTTCAGTGTTAACTTGTCAGTGTTCTGTATCACTGTGCTGTGTTTCATTTATTTTATTAAGAATACAGTCATTAAAGTACTGTCCTGAACCCTTGTTCTGAAAAGCAAATGTAGCGTATCAGAAGCATGGTTGGTGTGAGCTTTGTGCACTTCCACCAGTGCTGAGTCTGGTGAAATCTCAGTTACAGATGTGTGTTGTACTGTTTATTGTGAGGAAAGAGTAATCTCATTTAGCCAATTATTTTTAATTACCTGAAGAGTAATGCATTTCTAGAAATACATTGTTATTAGGTCATAAAGGTTACATGGGGAGGGAATATCAATGTAACAACAGTAACTCAATGTAGTTGTTACCCTATTACCTTTTTCTTGTGTTTTCATTGAAATGCTTTAAGATCAAATATGTACATGAACTTGTTAATTATGTGGTGTATAATGCATCTCAAAGAAGTTTATATATGTCAGTTTAAGCCAAAACAGTGTGGTTCTCTTGCAGTATTTTTAGAACCCAGTTAATCTTGCAATAATGCAAAGGTAATATAATCCTGCTGGTTTTGCTTATAAAGATTAATTTGTATATTTGTGAATTATATTTAGAGTAACTAAATGGAAATGACAAGGTTCTTGCATTTAATGGTATTGTGGTCAGTGTCAGCAGTGACATCCTGTTGTTTTGCAGCTTGTTTTGGGGCTGCAGTGCAGGTATACATGTCTGTATATCATGAGTCCTGCTTCCTAAGTTAGTAAAAACAGTCAAGAGTGAATCTATACTCAGCCTCCTTGCAGAGATGTGGATTTTTAAAATTTTTTTAGTATTATTGTTTCTCCGTGGGCCTTGATCTTGCAGTGGTGTCCAGAGGGGCACAGTGGATGGCTTGAGGGAAAGCAATTGAGACCTGTGAACCTTAATTGTGAGGTTCAGTCCATAATCCTGCACTGATCATGCAAATCTTCCATTAGCTTACTTATGATGTCAGTGGGATAGTTCTCTTGAATAAATGCATGTGTTCTCCATGGCCAAAGGCCACATTACATACAGCTTTTAGTGAAGCTCTCAAAGTTGAAAAAACACAAAATTTTATTTGTCTCATGTTGCTGATTCCTATTTCATTATATTAGTGTTTGTGTTTATGAATGCTTTGCCTTAAACAGAAGACTTAGAATTTTCTGCTGCACACTTATGTGCATAATTGACAAAGCCTATTTGTATTGTAAGGTGATTCTGCTTTATTTTTTCAGTTTCTTGACAGTACTAGTTATGATGTTAAAGCAACAAGGCCTTCAGTGAGTCTGTGGTGATGAATTGCTTAAATGAACAGTCGGTTTCTTGGGTCAGTTGCTTTGAGCTGGTGAGCATGTCATTGCTAGACATAGGGAAAACTTCCTTAGAAAGACAAAATTTCTGTAATTTGGGAATGACTGGACCCATTTTTCATTTCCTTTCATAAAGAACTCACTTGTATGCTGAAGCCAAGAACTGAAAACCTCTCCAAAGGCATTTTGTGGTTGATGTGCTGCTAACAACTGCGAATTGAAGTGGGAGCTATGTTTGGCTTAGGCTCCTTTGCTATTGTGTGCTCTCCATTGCTTTTAACAATTTGTATACATGAGTCGTTCTGGATGGGTGTGTGATGTGCATATTTTCCTTAGCTCTGCATGTACATACTGAGGTTCAAGAAACATGTATGCAAAATTTGTTAAAAGCAAGAGACCTTTGGAAGTAGCAACACCTGAATATGTGTGTACGTGTGTTTACTTGGAAAAGAAACCAACCTGAGGACCTCTAGAGTGGTTGGTGACCTCCCTGTATGACTCTTTCTACTTATGTGGTTACGCATTCTCTTTGTTAATGTTGATTTTATTATGCATAGGCTAGAATGTTGTGGAAAAATACCTGCAAGCACAATTTGTAACCATTCCTCATGGCTTCACTTTGGGGTTTAGATCAGACGCATCTAAACCCTTCTCTGTACTTATGTGCTCCATGTTCTCGTGATGCCCACCTGCCAGACCTGCAGGTCTGGGACGTGACTGATGTGCATCGGGGTGTTTTTGCTGAGCTGCACCCAGTTTGGGGCTGTTCCAAATGAGTTTTGTCCTGCATCGTGCTAATGGTCACGAGGGGAAGGGGGGAAGCTACAGGCGGAGGCGTCGCTGTGGGGCTTGCACTGTAGCTGTTACGCATCCACATACGGCGCCATTCCCTGTCACTATGAAACACCTCTGCCAGTAGCGGTCACACGCATCCCCTTCGGATTGTGGCATTTTCTGTCTCGGGTTCAATGTGTGTTAATCCTGTGGGTGTTGCCATTCCTTCTACTTGCAGCTTCTCGACGTCATTCCAGGTCCACTAGTGCTCTCTCCACTGCTGATTCTGTTGGGCAGTCAGGTGAACAAGCGCTAACTGCATGAATCCGCTTCTTATACGTAGTCTTGTTTTACACCATTTAACATTTGCCATCGTGTGCATCAGCCAGCACTCGGCATGTGCTTCTCACCACTGCGGGGCTTTCTGTTCTGGTTTTGTTCAACGTGGCTTTTTGTTTTCAGTTTCATTTATTGGATGTTTTTAATTTTGTGTATTTTAGGAACATTGTGAACAGTGTTTGAACAAAGGGTGATCCAGGGCTTTCTCAATTCTCCCGTAAATTGGATCAGTTGTGCAGCATGGGCTAAATCCTGACTGATGCGGAGTACTTGCAAATTCTTTTTCCTCTTTAGCAGTGTAGCACTTTCCAGTGCCTAGGACAGGATCCCAATGGGTTTCATCCCATTTATTACTAAATATTCTGGACTCCTGTCTCTATTAATGAAAGTTCTTTGTGGGATCCTGTCCAAAATACTCAAGAGCAGCAAAAATTAAGCACCTGATGAGCTTTCAGAATAAACTTTGGAGCATAACACATGCTGATCCATCCTTCATATAATTCTCAAGGCCTTGTCCAAAGTACATGGAAGTTTTAGAAAGAAAAAAAAATCCCTTAATTTCACTGGGCTTTGCATAATGTGACTGATGGTTACATGTAATGAGAAAAATCTACAGGTTCCAGTTACTTCTGTCCCACGCCTGTACTGAATTTGCAGTTATGGAGAACCTATAATTCCTTTTGAAATAAGGATATTTTACTGGGAATCTTAAAAATAATTGAATGAGGGTTAGCTTGGGCACAGCAGAGACTTAATTGTGGATAATGTAGAAGGTGAGGGCTTCAGTGTTTTCTTGGAGGCTAAAATCTTATAAGGAATTTGTTATACTGAAAGTTATTTAATTAACACCCTTCAGATAGGGAGTGAAAAATACTATGTTTCTCATGAGTCTAGTTAAATGGCTATCACTTAAGTAAAACTCTGAAAACATTTCCCTTATGTTACTTGACAGAAATGATGCAAGCTGATTTGACTGGCATTTTTCAGATAACAATTTGAATTTGCATTTAACCAAAATAATTAAAAATATTTAAAACAGCTCAGTTGTAATACAGATTTAAGCTTTGTTTGCTTTTGGCTTCCTGCAATAGTCACTTCATGTTTGGCTCCTGTGGTTTGGTACAAAGCATAATCAAATTTTGTATGGTTACCTGTGTACTACAGAAGGCCAAAATCTTCTAAAAATGCCAAAATAGGATTAATATTGGTGGTAGCAAAATTTCACCAAGTTTGTAACAAGTATAATGAATTAATCTAGCCAGAGAGACAAGGGAATGTGGCCAGAACATAATCTGCAGATTTCTTGCCCTGTAACATTGGGCTTGGCTGTACTGGTTATTCCTGGAGCCAGGTGTGTTCCCAGCCCCACATCAGAGATATGTTGAGGTCTCTCTGTGGTCTTATTTCAGCACTCAAGTATGGCAGTAGTGTCTTGGGGAGAAGCCCGGAGTAACTTGGGTGTTGTAAATTTAAAAATCACTGAACAAAGTAAGTCAGAAGATTCCTGATAGCCATGAAGATAGAAGCCAGCATGCCACACTGTGCTTAATGTGTTGAAAGAGCTCAATTTTGTTTCTTTATGCTGGGTATTTAAACTGATCTACAGGAATTACTTTGTCATTTTGTTTTTCATTAAAAAAAAAAACCCAAACTAACTATCTTCCCTTTTCTAATGTAATACTAAATTTATTCAAAAACAAATGAGAGTGCTTTTTTCATGCTATGTCTACATAATGTCAAAAGTTAAAGCAAAATTTTGATCTCAGTAACACTTGAGTAATGTAATTGGGTTGGATTTAAATCTAAAACCAAGTCCAGAACTTAGCTCAACATTTACAGCTGTTGTACTGTACCAGATCTCTTGTATACTTAGGAAAATCCTTGTCCTCTGTACAACTTTCTAGTGTATATATCTCTGTAGTGGTGACTTTAGTTTCAGTCAGACCTACTGCATTATCATCTCTGTGCTTCTGTTAAGAGTGCACAGATTTTTCCATTTTAGGAATAAAACACTATTCTATCTTCATATTTGAAGTGATTCTTCAACCCAAGTGCATTAAAAAAGGGGATAGTAATAACACATACAACTTTTATTTCTTCGTGAAATGTCATTATTTGATTACTTTTTGGCAGTAGTTCTAAGAAGTTTGTTTATTTTTTTTTCCCTCGTAATGTGTTTTGTAGACAATGTGCTTTTGTTGTAAATCAGAAATGTCTTGTCTGGGTACGTAACTCTGAAAAACAGTAAATCTTGACAGATATCACTTCTCTTTGAAATAAATATTAGTCTGCAGGGTTGGGTTTTTTTTTCCAATGTACTTTGGACTTTAAAAAACTTCTCTATTTCCCTGCAGTAGCTTAATCTCAAATAAAGTTTTGTAATTAGGACAGTAGAACTGGCCAACCTCAATCTCTGATATAAATTATGCATGTCAGTGTGAGCTAATCCCTAGAAGATATTTCAGTGTAGTATTTTCATAAACAAAACACAATGAAATTTTGTGATATGCAGTATTTTCCCCAAAAACACATTAAGCTGCTGAATTCCGTGTTTGGCCTCAGTTTTGGGCAAATCTACTCTATAGTTCCGCAATTTGATAAGCTTTCCACTGTTAAATTAAATATAGATGAACTATTAAAAGACCTGTGTGACTTGACCCCTCTCTCCTGCTGCTTGATGTGGATCAGCTGAAGGTCTCTTAAATGGGTTCGTGCAGCTTGATCCATGCACCACAGAATTTGCTGGCAAAACTCCTGTTGGCATGTGTGGGTACAGGGACAGAGGTGTAACATAGGTTCCAGAAGGGATATTCTGAGTCCTCCATGAGCAAACACGAGCCCACACAGAAAGAAAAACTTGGAATGTCATAACCAATCTTTCTGCTTATGGACCAGAGGCAGGATCCCAGTATCTGGTGTCTGATCTGCCCCCCTCCAGAAGGGCTCGGCTGTCAGAACCTGGCCTGTGATACTTAAGTTACTGATTTTGTCATAGCTCTGCTACTGGGCCTTTCTGAATTTGGCTTTGCTAAAGAAACTAATTTCAGTAACTTTTTTGGTAGACTGCGAAAATGATAAAGTAAACTAATTAATGTTAGGAGTGTAAATGGCATTTTAGACTCAATGCCATTGCTTTGGATGCCAGTGAGAGCTTTGCCATCAAATTCAAAGGGAAAAAAGATTATATTGTCTGCTCAAAACCAGTTTTGATATAGAGCTCTATAAACTTCTTCTCAAGAGAGCCAGAAATTGGAGTCACTTCACAAGTGAGTTATTAACTTAATTTTTATACTGTGAAGGTGTAGGGGTATATGCTACTGGTTAATCAAGCCTTGAGACATAAAATAGACTAATGTGGTGCTGCTAGTCTCACTAGCAATCCTTGCCTGAGAGAAAAGGCTGCAGGATAGATGACTACTCAAGTATTTACATGTTCTGACACTGGGCATGGTTCTGTCTCTCTGAAGTTTATGAGAAGCTTTCTTGATCTCTGAGAGTGCCAGATTGGGATGGGCATGTCTGCCTCTGACATTAAAATAAAACTTTGAGACAACTGAGTAAAAAGAAACAGAAAACAGATACCCTGCTTCCCAGCTTAAAATAAATAAATGAAAAGTTGCCCTGAGGATCCAAAATTGCCTCCAACACCCAACAAACAATAGTTTATTTCTTATCCTGATGGCAGACTCTCTGGAGCTCTGGGTAAAAGGGCGTTTAATGGAAAAGCACTGTGAGTTCTCAGAGTCCATGGGGAGAACTACTCGGGCACCTGATTGGGATTCCAAGTGAATGTGAATTCATTTAACAATCCCTTTCACTGTTGTCTTTTGTGCAGACCGGTTTGGACTCGGACAGCCAGGCAGGATGCCTGCTTCTGTGAATGCCATGCGAGTCCTGAGCACCAGCACAGATCTGGAGGCTGCTGTGGCCGATGCACTGGTAAGAGGAAAAATACAAAATGCTTCCAACACCGGAAAGTGGCTTAAAGTTACTTGTACGTATGTTCTCCTCTTTCTAAATAGCTTTATTCTGATTGTGCCAGTGTCTGATGCTGTAGAGTTACCTTTTGCTGTTTTGACTTTGGGTATACTGGCAGTAGTATAGCCAATTGTTTTTCCTTATTGCATGTCAGTTCTCCACAGCTGTTGTCTGAGTGCTGTGGCTTGGTACTGCAGTTGCAGGATGGGTTGAATCAGCTGTTTGTCTTTCACTTGGCTGTCAGAGGATGTGCCCAGCACTGTGACAGTGCTCAGCACTCGTGGGGTCAGAGATTTCCATCAGTCCTATTGCCTGCATGAAGATTTTGTCAGAAAAACAGTGTTCTTTGTTAGTGTCAATTCCTGGTCAGGTTTCAGCAAAAACTAATTTCTGCCCTGTGTTATTTGCACCTGAGTAGATACTCAGAGAGCTCATAACTTGGCTTGCATGGAATCTGTACCATCTCATGCTGTTATGGTGTAAATTAAATTGTATTTGTCTAGTTTGCTGCTAGTACTTTCAAACATTCACTGCTTTTCCTGGTAAATTTTGTCATTTTAAAAAACATTGCTGTCCTGTATAATCTTATTGTACTATGGTATCTCTTGGATAGAACCCAGAAATTGTCTTCTGCTTTTCAGAAGGCACATGATAAGTGTTTGTATATACCTCGAATATTTGGGGGAGAGAGGATGTGTAGAGGCAGGAGAAATTATTGTACAGTTCTAGCTGGGTACCCATTGGTCTTCTCCAACTGTAGACCTGGATGAGGGAAGGATTTCCTGATGTATCTTGAAACAGATCTCTCAGAATTTGTCTCAGATGCACTCTAAGGAAGATGAGCCATGTTGCCAGTGTTTGTGGTAGATGGCCTTCCTCCATTTCCTAGTTCACTTTCCCCAAGGATGGCTAACATTTTCCTTTTTATGTCTGTTTATCACTGACTATAGGTGCTCACGGCACCTATTAGAGTACTTCTAGAAAAATGGCCCTTTTTCCAAAATACACCTTTCAAAACAAAGTATTTGTGGACAAAGAAAGGTGGAGCAGTGTATAATGGATGGCGCTGTTGCATTTAGTGGGCTGAATCACTAGTGAGCATTTTCATTACCAAGTGTAACAGCTTGTGAGCCAATTTCTGCTCTCAGCACCTCAAATTTGCTACCAGAGCTCTTCAGACATAATTACAGACAATGGTTTGCCTGTGTAAACGAAATCAGGCTTTATCTCTGCATGTGAGCAGCTGCTGAATACAGGTTTCTTAAGGGAGGAGAGTGTCATGGTGTTTCAACTGACTGCCAAGCCCTTAGATTTCTTTGGGTGTGACTTAACCTTCAGCAAGACTTACGGAGTGCTCTTTTAAATATTCCAGCTTTGATGTTAATTAACATTAAACTGAAATGTTAAAATTTTGAAAGGTTGTACACTTAAAAGGGAAATTCTTAAGTCTGGCTGGAAACTAGCTGGTGCTGCTGGCTTGGTTGATCAGTTTGAATTTGTACGGCTTCAGGAGATGCAACACAATCTTGTTGAGCCCTTCTTTCCCACCACCCCAGTTTTCTCTTCATTGCCTTCTGACAACAGGCAACTTACGAAGCCTGTGCAGGCTCCTTTTGAGAGAGTGTTGTGATGCCAGCTTTTACCCAGTAACCTTGTTTTGAGAGAGTTGTCTTTTCCATGTAGTGCGAAATGAAAAGAACTTCTCCAAAGATGGCTTCGGCCAAATCCTCAATTGAAACAAAACATGGTGGGTCATTCTGTGACCTCTGTACAATTCCAGTTGGATCCACTACTTCTTTTTGAGCTGGACTTGGCTTAAATGCACAGTGTTTATACTGGGAACCAGTGCTCAGGTCTGTCAGAAGAGTTCAAAGGGTGATGGAAGCTTTGCTGTTAAGTAAGGCCTTTAAGCCAGTGGGTGCCAGCCAGGGGGTCTTAAAAGAAGCTAATCTTCAAAACAGTGTGGTGTAAGAACTGTGGGTTGAAAGAGAACTTGGCAAGTGAAGTTGATTAAGTGTGCTGTACTGTAGATAGTGGCTTCCTCACATCAGAATTTCTTTGCAAGACTCTAAAATGAAATGCTGCTAGTAATATGTGGGAAAAGAGAAATCACTACCAGAATCTCTGTTATCTTTCATTGCAGATTTCTGAAAAGTAAGCAAAGAGGTGCTGAATATAGATCTGTACCTAAAAAAGTTTTTAACAGATATTCTCATTTCCAAGCTCCGTAAGGGAAATTGTAGCCAGTGTGGGTAGTGCAACACTTAGGAGATAAAGGCAGGCATTATTATACCCACTTTTATTTTGCAAAAACTGTATTTTTTTTTTATTTGCTAAGACACATTTGCTGTACGTTTTTGTTGCAAAAACAAACCCTACATAAGCTTCTGACATAATTCTCTATGCTTTTTCCCACCCTTCAATATTTTCCTGCCTACAGCTTTTAGGAGACTCCAGGAGCAAGGTACTAGTGCTTTCTTGACTTTTTATTTCTACTTTCCAACTCTCCCCACCCTGTTGCTAGCACCCATGATACTGCACGTGAGTTAATTTCTATGCTTCAATTCTCCAGTCCTAGTGGAAGCAAAACTCTGCTTGCCAAGACCTGCAGGACTGGACACTGGAAGGAATTCTGTAGCAAACACTTTAGAATGTAGATGATCTTTTTTTGATACATTATCTTGTCAACCCTGTTCTGTTAAGGTTTATTTAAGAGGGTTTTTTGCTGCTAATTATGCTGCTATTCTTTCTGTAAGGATCAAGGCTGTCAAAGATGTACCTAAGGGAATTAGGTACTCTAATGCCATGCTATGGGAATGAGTGGGATTTGAGTACGTAACTCCCTTAGCAGCCTCTGGAAAGAATCCTAGCCCAAACTATCAGAAAAATTGCTATCTCCCATATCCAGTTAATTTGTAAAGTCACTTCAGTATCAATATCAAAATGACTGGGCATGCCAGCACAGATTCTTTCAGCTATTTCTTCCTTATCTTTATATTTTTTTAAAGTAGAGGTTGTATCATCATAGTATCTGTAACAATGGAACTGACCATTATTGCCAATCGAACACTTATTGTATTTAATTTCATTACCAGTAACTTAATTCTACTGGACATAAATACATCATTTTCATGCTGAGGAAGGCAGGTTCCCTTCCCCTGAGTCACTCATTTCTCATTGAAATCAGTGGGGTCTGTCTTGCTCTACTGTCAGAGGTAAGCAGGCAGTGCATGGTGACATCTTTAAAACACTTCAGTCACTGTAACAGTAGCACTAATCTTCTTTTTAGTGCTTGCAAATAGAATGTTTTTCTTTTGGCATCGATGTAACTATATATAACTTGATAAGCGTGAGTTTCCCCTTTTCCAGAAAAAGCCAGTGAGAAGAAGATATGAGCCCTATGGGATGTACTCTGATGACGATGCCAACAGCGACGCGTCCAGCGCTTGCTCGGAGCGCTCCTATGGCTCCAGGAACGGGGGCATTCCACACTACCTGCGGCAGACTGAAGACGTGGCTGAGGTCCTGAACCACTGCGCCAGCTCCAACTGGTCTGAAAGGAAAGAAGGGCTCATAGGTCTTCAGAATTTACTGAAAAGCCAACGGACACTGAGGTGACTTCATACTCTTCTGCTGTCAGTAATTCATTAGGGATGACTACAGCCAGAAGGCAGTATTATGTACTTGCCTTATGGAGACAGGTAGTGTCTGCCACGGCTGTGAAGGCTTTGTCTCCACAATGCGGGATTGCAGTTAACTTTTGGAAAGGTTTCTGCTGTGTCATCAGTACAATTTGTGGCAGTAGTGTAGAAAGGGCCCAGGCAAGCATGCTGTCTTCTCTTAGCCTTCATCCGTCTCATGAAGACCTGCACTGGTAGGTGCTTGTTGTAGCACAGTGAGATTTCTCCCACAGTGGTGCTATTATAAACATACTCAAAGGGTGGTGCCGTTTTTACAATAGTCTGTTTGAACCTTCAATATTTTTTCCCATGGCAATTTAGTTGGCGAAGCAAATGTTGCACTTACTCTACAGTGACTCAGGGTGTGTGTTTCAAAGTTAAGATCAGACAGTGCTGGTGCTGGCTGTACTTTGACTCTTTATGAAGGCTGTGTTAGGTATAATTATAGATCCTGTTTGTAACTCTTGAAAAATTTTATATCAGAAACTTGAGTCCTATAAATGGTGTAGTGTGTAATTTAGAGGGAAGTTTCTTTAGGGCAGTGAAGTATGTGTACCAGCTCTGAAACTGCATATGGTAGGAGAGGGAGACCTTTTTTCCTTGCTGAGAACCACATAACCCCTTCAGACACCTTTGGCACGTCATGCTTTTAAAGAGGTTTTAGAATTATTCAGTAGGTCTCAGAATTAACTAATAGTCATTTGGAAACTCCCTGTGGCCACAGGTCACATTAACAACTGGGTCTCAGGCCATAGACATTTCACCCTTAGTTTATGGAGAAAGTGTTTGAAATAAGTTGTTTATCTCTTGGCTCCTTTGAAGGTAACATTGACAAATAGCTGTGACAATTTTATTTTTGTTATGAATCACATGTACTTAAATTATAGCCAAGTTTATAAGTGGTTGTTTAGAGCCTCCCTACTTGGGTTCGTGTAATTGCTTCTATTTTAAAAGGGCTTCACACTGGCTGAAAATAATTTGATGGTTCATGTTAACAGTCTGAATGAAAGTGTACTGAGGGCAGGCCTGAAAAAGTTGGTTTCTTGCCATTATAAAAATATTCTAGCACTTCACATGATGTGATACAGGCCTTAAATGGGAAGTGCTGCAGGTTTTTACAATGGGTAGTTAGAGTCTCTAGATCAGAGATGCTTTTTGATGTGGTCTATTTCTGAGTCTCTTAAAAGATACTTCCACCATGTATGCTGTCTTTTTTCTTTCTCTTTAACAAACTGGAAAAACTGGCACCTCATTACATGTATGAAAAATTTGGGTGAGATTTTGATTTTGCCACGAAAGTGTGTGAGGATTATAAGCAAGGTGTGGAGTGCTGCTGAGAATAGTTGCAAGGAGGAAGTGCTGAGAGGTTTTGGTGATGGGCTGTTCATCCAGGTCAGTAGATCTTTGCAGAAATACTAGTGGAATTAAACTCTTGATTTCAGCCCTGCTGGTTGTAGTGTTTGAACTGTGCTGTCGCCAGTCCTTCAAGCTGGCAAGTTGTCTTAGCTTTGATCCTGAATAATTTTTAAATTTGTCCCAGAAACTACACCTCTGTGCAGTTATTTTTAAAATTTGATACTGTGTTTAGTTCTCTGTGTTTCATTTTGGTTTTCTTTTGATCTGCTTCCTCCTTGGTTCGGAGTTGATCTGGTGCCTGTTCTAATGATTAGATTTTATCATCCTGCTTGTTCCCACGGCATCTTGAGAACATCATCAAGGTCATTAGTCCAAGGGGCAAGCCTGTCTTCTAATTAAACCTGATACCTTCTGTTGTGGTGTAACAAGTTAATAAGAGGCAGTGATGTAGCTGGGCTTGCTTTAGTATTCTGGGCTGAAAGATGGCTGATCCTGTGTTAGCTGGGATTTGCATATCCAGAGATCTGCATGCAAAGTGGAATTGCACTTACCCATCCTCTTTGTTTCATACATCTTCACGTGACCTACTTTTTTAAGGGCTCCCCATAAGGTCTCCTAAATAAAACATGGCAAACAAGTCCCTTAAGGAAATGTTCTTCCACTGCCTGTTGCAGTTTGGTACTTGCATTGTTACCTTGGGTCTGTGAGCTTTTAGAAACAGAGCCGCATATACTTGCTGACTTGATATAACCTTTGTCTAGAAAGAAAATTCATTATAGTCATAAACAGAGATTCATTCAGAGACCTGCAATCTGCATGATGTCAGGAGAGTGTTGTAGTCATTTTGAGCCTGTGTAGCCTCACCCTGAATTAAGCTGACAGTTTACTGTGATGTTGTTACAAAGACTTTTCCCTCCCTACCAGGCTCTTAAACCCATTGGTTTTGTGCCCTTTTAAAATTTAATCCACCTTTCATACATAGATTTATTGGAAAAAAAAAAAAAGTCCTATGTTACTTAGAAACAATATAACATAAAACATCTGTAGACTACTGCCTTATTCTGGCCTGTTTGAAAATTATTTTTAGAAAGAGAGAAGTTGGTGGATTGTAGAATTAATGTTGCTCTGGAAATACATTACCTAGAGTCAAAATCTTCAATAACTCTTCTCTGAGCAGTCAGTGTTCATTTCACTAGTTGCTCTGGTTTCATTGTAATTGTGAAAAATGTCTGTTCACATCCGTAGTATGTAGGAAATGTAACCTAACTGTGCCTTGCTCTGTTTTTGTTTGCACCATAAACAAGAAGAGCTTCTGTATTTTTTGCCAGTTTGCCTTGCAGGAGAGCTAAGACTTCTCAATACATTGCAGATAAGAGCTGCACCAAAGAGTTCTGTATGTGACTCCAGCCCACTATCTCATGCATCATTCTATTTTCCCCTTGCCATAAAAAGAGCATTATGGAGTACCTAATAATCTCTTACGAATAAGAAGTTAGATCGTTCCTTGGTGTAATGATCTTCTGATTTAATAATTTGCCATTTGTTAATGTCTCTTCCATTTCTGTATGTTTGGCTCCTCAGTGTGCTGGCCTGCTGTCAGACTTCGGAGTCATTTCTGATCTGTTAATAGTCTGTGATTCTAGGCTGATACTACTGAAGCAACTGGGATTTTAAACCAAAGGATTTGATTAGTATATAACCAGAAAGTTCTGATTTTACTATCAGAAAAAAAACCTATTTTAAGGTCAAAAAAAATGCATAGTTCAGTGACCTTGATCCAGACAGAAACTAAGTGCCTCGCAAACATGCACATATCAAGTTGTGTTCTGGAATCCAGAATACAGAAGAAAATAAAAGCAGCAAAAAATAAAATTGTCTGGTTTAAGATTTAAAAAAATAAATGTTTATTAGATTCTTAATGTAAAACTGGGGATCCCAGCAGTTAAACTGGAGTGCCAGTAAAGACTTTGCCTAGATATACAAAGTTTTCAGAAGTGTGACCGAAGTAACATTTAAATAAAGAAGGTTAAATCTTTCAGCTGTTAATATTTATTAGCTGCCTTTTTTTTTTTCCTGCGACTAGAACTTTGGCATTAATGTTGTGTTTTATTTATGTATTTTAGCCGAGTGGAGTTAAAAAGGCTGTGTGAAATATTTACTCGCATGTTTGCTGACCCTCACAGCAAGGTAAGATCACAAAGCCTTGGCTCTCTCTCCTGCATTGTTGTGTGTGCACATTTGACACTGTTCCAAGATGAGTGGTTTGTATTTCTACCCCTGCCATCTGCTGGGGAAAACTGGCATTTTAAAATCTCCTTGGTTTTTTCATTTGTTTTACGAGGGGATGTCTCAGTCTCTCCTGCGTTGCTAGGATCTGGTTACTCCATGCTTCCTGAGGAGAAGCCTAATGCTTTTCAGAGGTCACCCCCTGGAGCCAGACGTTCAGTTTGATTTGCACTTCTCTAGGATGTGTTTTTGGTGATACACGGGGAAGAGTGGTCCACGAGGGGTCATGAGCATCACAGCCACTGGGGTTTGTGTGTTGTGTACAGCTGGGAGCAGGTGTTTCACCAAGATACTATTCTGAATCTCATAATCAAGGTCTTTAATATAGCTACTTTGCCTTCCTTAAAACACTGACCTTTGAAGTTAACGGCTGTGGCATGAATTTACAGACATTTCTTAAGAAGAAGTGGGCCACAGAATGGGGAGGTAGGGCCCAGAGTCAAGTTCAGAATCAGTGGATTTCTATGGACAGCTAAGGAAGAGCAGGGAGAAAGGAATAGGGAATTTCATGCCCTTTCCTGAGTTTTGCTAGTTGAGGAAAACCAGTAGTGGCTGTGTAAAAACATCAGCAGTTGGGTTAAATGCAGTTTGAGAAAGAATAAGTTGTATAGATCTTTGAACTTCTGACCTCTTGGTAAACCAGTTTTAATAAATTATTGTCAGGTAGAAATTCCATGGACAGGCAGAGTAGCCTGTCACAGGTCTTGCTCAAGATGTGCATTTTTCACCTTAATTATACTGTGGACCAGCTGTCCCACAGATCTCACCAAGTTTGTAGTACCTACCTGTAAATTCTTAATGATTGGATTCCTCAAGGTATGTGTAGTAGAATGGGTGAAGGTGTAACTATTTGTTTGCAAAATAATTCCAATTTCTGAGTAAGGTGGGAGTTTATTGCACACTGGGCTCAAGTATGACCTTTGTGGCAGCAGTGATCTGCCATCTTCACTGCTTTTATATAATTACTGATACGACCTCATTAGTTGTGGTGTTAAACACACGTAGCTTTGTTACTTTCTTGACTGAGGAGACTGAATCTGATCCAAGGCATATAGTGTTTTAAGTAACTCTGCTGAGAAGAGATTGTGTTTTAAGAAAATGTAAATTTTCAATGAATGTGTCTTTTATCTGTTGAAAAACTGCATCCTTGATCACTCTGTGTGCTAACGAGTGGTTTGTTTTGTTGCATGGCCTGCTTTGCCGTGGAATTCACAACAGAGAGTAAGTGTTTCCTACCCCTTCCTTCATTCGTTACATGTGGTATTTTAATACTACACATTTTAGACATGTCTTGTCTGATTTTTTTTTCCAGAGCAATGTAGTCACTAAAATCATTCATTCATGAAATTTCTATAACAACATCATCCTGAAAGTCAGACTGTAAACCCCCTTCCCCTTTGAATATTTTTATTTTAAGAACTGTATTTCTTTTTCTGACTACTTGTTTTGTTTATAGGTTTTCAGCATGTTTCTGGAAACCCTGGTGGATTTCATCATCATTCATAAAGATGATTTGCAGGATTGGCTTTTTGTTCTCCTGACCCAGTTGCTAAAGAAAATGGGAGCAGATTTGTTGGGGTCTGTGCAGGCAAAAGTTCAAAAAGCTCTGGATGTCACCAGGTAGAGTACTCAGATGGCAAATGTTGTGGAGATTTTTTTGGGTTTACAGGCAGGTGTGATTGTAGAAATCCAGCAGTGCTGTGTATTTTGAGGGTTCAATCTTGATGAATATAAGAATAAAGGAGAACAAAGTTATGTCGCAGTATTTCTAGTATTGAATTAAAAAGGCCTGTTTCTCTTCTAAATAAATAACTTTAAAGCATGAATTCAAAAATATATAACGGAGTAATTTTAAGGTTTTGTGGGATGTATGCTTAGATATCAGGGGTTTTTTTGATTGACAGATACCCAAAAAATTGCAGTATTCAGAATATGAATGGTGCTTTACCATGAAGTTCAGCACCTCTCTCATGTTGTTCAAATACAAATAACAGGTCCAGATAAGACCTTGAATGCTACTGCAGTGCTCACACCAATTCTGTGCTCCATGTCCTTTGCATAGGATGTCCAGCACAGGACACTATTACAGTAATGTTTGGCTCATTCTAGAAATAGGATAATTAAAAAAGAAAAGAAAAAGTAGTAATAATCTGGGAGAAAATAGTGGGGGAAAAAGAGGAGAGAGATCAAAACCAGATAGGAACCCTAAAGACAAGATAAACCAAGCTGCTTCTGGAGATAAGGGAACAAAGCAGAGTCTGAAATGAAATGAAATGGACAGGCATGCCAGAAGAAGTGTACGGACAGTAGAGTAACAGTGTGTAAAGATACTGGTTTAGCAGTTTTCTCCAGAATTGTGTCAATAACTAGCTAATCCTTAAGCTTAGAGTTTCTCTTATTGATGGTAAAGTTACCAAGAAGAAAAGTGTGTTGAAATCTGCTATGTAAGTTTGAGATACTGAGTTAAGTTTTTTTATGTTGCATTACATTTTTGCTTTTGTTTCCTTTGGACAGGGATTCTTTTCCATTTGATCAGCAATTTAACATTTTGATGAGGTTTATTGTAGATCAGACTCAGACACCAAACCTGAAGGTCAGTATCGAAAGCCATTTCACTAAAGCATCAATGTGCTTGTCTTAGCTTGTCATGTCAGGCATACCATAAAGCACAGAACTCATGAGAAGGTAATTACTGTATTATGTGCATGATATAGAAACTATATTGGCAGCTTGGAGACATGTCCCAGGAATACTTCCTCCCCACCATGTGATGTAAGTCCTGTCAGTCTGTAGTGGGATCTGTTCCTGTGGAAAAAATGCGTCTTTGCCAACTCCTGAGCTTCACAAATCCTTTTTCATGTCTCAGGTCAAAGTTGCTATCCTGAAGTATATTGAGTCCTTGGCAAGACAGATGGATCCAACAGACTTTGTGAATTCCAGTGAGACAAGACTTGCTGTATCTAGAATTATAACTTGGACTACAGAACCAAAGAGCTCAGATGTGAGAAAGGTAAGCCAGGATGACAAAGTATTTGTAGTAATTATCGCTCTTCAGGAAGGAGAAAAAAACCAACAAACCTGTCATAAAAATAATGAAAAGTTCAGTGACCAGACTCTAACTTGATTTTACATACCTCACTGTCCAAACAAAACTGTCAGTTCAGTCCACCCACAATTCTGAAGCATATATTTTTTTACTTATGTGACTAACTATTATTACCATACAAGAAGAGATCATGGTTAGAAAATGTGCTTTTTCTTGAACATTCTGGAAGTATCTCTAGGTTGGTATTTTGTTTGGGTGAAGGCTTTGTGCTTTGTAGACTGAAAGCTAGCACAACTTCAGTGTTATAATATTGTTAGAAGAAAGTAAACAAATCAGTAAGCTGCCAGGGGCTCTCAACCCTTCTCTTTTAAGCAGTGTGTATTTATCTCTACCTGGAAGAAACTGACACAATTAGGTCAGGCCTGGGTAATAGTTACCTTGTTCTTTATCTTGCTCTCGATGCAAGTGTCAGGCAAGCTAAAATGGGACAGGTAGTGATACTCATCTCTCCCAAGAGAAGAGCAAGACTTAGTTTTTGTGTAGCTGGCAGGTGTAACACAATTTAAAATTAGCTTCTGTTTCTAGCAGGAGTTAAAGGCTTTGAGGTGTACTTGTACCCAGCCAAATTTTAATAATTCCAGAATGTAGAAATTGAATTAGAACCTTACATTATATGCACATAAATTGTTGAATTGTTGACTAGAATAACATGCAATTTTATAACTCCGACATTAATAAAATTACTTTTATTTGATTCGGATGAAAAGATTGCTGGGTATCAAATATGCGTGTGCAGCATTATCCAGCAGCTGAAGGAAGGCTTCAAAGAAGCTGTTTGGGCATGTGCTGTTTGCTTGCTCACATACAGATGATTGGTTCTGGGGAAAAAAGGAACATCCTCTTTTCTGAAGTCTTCCTGCAGGGATTATTCACAGCACTGTAACTGAAACTTGCTTCTCTAAGATAGTCTCCCTCAGGAAAAAAGGGATACTTTAAATTCTGGACTTAGATCTGGAATATGGGTTTGTATTTTAGTGTTTCCATGTCCAAAGCCAGGAAGAATTCATCAGGCAAAGCAACTGCTTCTGTGTTACAGTTCAGGTGAATCTCAAGCAGTTTATTTTGCTGCTGGGCTGTGAGGGGAAGTTGTAATTATTTTAAGTAGAAATATGCATTGAAAAGCAAAATCTCTTCATAGTCCTCAGCAGGAGAAACATTCCACCATTAGGGGTCATCATTGCTGCGTGCAAAGGGAAGCAGAGAGTATCTGCTGCAGCTGAAAAATTGGATGTTTGCTGTTCCCTGTGGGCTCTGGGGAGCAGGTGCTCACTGTGTGGTGCCCATCCTTTTGTCTGTTCCAGTGGCTTGCATAGCTCTGGAAAAACTTCCAGCAAACTCTATCTGAGTAGTACTTGGGCAAATGCCTTGGGGCACACAGATAACTGGCACCAAAGCAAATCCAAGTCACATGCAGGTTTAATAAAAAGAATTTTGATTCAGTAGTTTCCAAGGAAATTATTACACAGTTAAGCTAATTTAGGCTGCTAAAAACAAATGCACAGGTGATCTTTATTTCGTCATACCATTGCTGTACTATGATTTTATTAAGAACATAGTACAAACCTGAGTTTTTAGAAGAAACAGTGCAGCTAAGGATTTATAAGCAATCATTGGCCGTTATCTCTGTCAGGACTGTAGTTAACAGATTTATAAATTGATTATGCAATAGAGAATTGGGTTATCAAGAGCCAATCTAGGCAGCTGAAATGTGCTGAAGAACACAATTAAATATTGCTGTGGGGTTTTTGGCAATATAACTTGGGGGAAAAAAAAGTACAACCTTTTTAATATCAAGATGATTCATTTAAGCGTCAGAAGATTCTGCCCTTGTGAAAGGTATTATGGTGGCCTTCAAGATCAGTGGTTTTCTAAATGCAAAGCAGATCATGCCCTGTAAATACTGTGACAACCTGAAAATGGAGATGGCAGTGGAGATTACTGGGGAGAAGGAGGAGAATCAGTTTTGTCTTCAAGTGATTGAAGTTCCGCAAGAGGCGTGTAAGAAGTGTAAAGATAGTTTTTCAGTAGAATCTGGTCTTAAGACTACCAGTGCAATGAGCTCAGCTCCTGCAGGTGACAGGAGTGCACAGCATTTGTGGCACCGAGGGCTCCTGGGTGGTGTAGTGCAGTTACAGGTGTGACTGTGGCTGACTTGGTGCAACAGTGATGCTGCTGCTCAGCTGCTTGTGGAGGCAGGGACTCTTTCCCCCAAGAAATGGAGTCCCACAGCCAATATCCTCTTCATCCAAGTCTGAGTTACTGAATTCTACCCTAATGCAAGTAACATCTGTGTGTGGTGGCCATGCTGTTCTGTCTGGGTTTTGCCTTTGAGCAGAGGCAGATAAAGCACACTTCCTCACACTGGTGATGTCTGTCAGTGAGGAAGGCATGTGGCTGCTGTGTGCGTGGCAGTCATGCAAATCAGATCCTGTAACAGCAATCAAGGCTTCTGTTCAAGAACAGAACTGATTGTATTTTCAGTCTATACTGAGCTTATCTTTTTGTTAGTGGTAGTCTGTCCATTGCTACTACTTTGTGTGATGGTCATGAGGTCCCAGCCACATGGGACACTGGGGAAAAATAGAACAAAAAATGTCATTTAGCCCAAAAACCTTTTCAAATTGAATGCTACAGCTTTATTAATAACTTTGTGTATTCTTGTGACAGCACTTAAACACAGTGAGCACACTTAACCTATCTGACACAACTTGAACTACAGCTCATGTTTTGTAGCTAGTGAGATCAGAAAGAGTCAAAAGCAATGCTGTTTTGCATAAAGCAGTTTATGGTCCTGAAAGGAATGACATCTGTAGTTAAAACATAAGCTCTGTTATCACAAGGAAAACGTGATGTACTATGAGGAACATGCAATTGATACTAAAGTGTGTATTGACAAAATGTTGTGATTCCCTCTCAGGGCAGAAACCACTTAAACTGCTGATAGTAGCCATGAACTATGTACAGTTAAAATTACTGTCAAGCTTTAGGTTTAAAATAAGGTGATCTGCAGTGTGTTACGGGTAAATATTTGTCTTGTTTTAAAGATTGTTAGTACTTGTGGGTGTTTACCCTGCATTCAGCTTAAGGTTTACTTCCTGCAAGCAGTGCTGGAAGAAGGGTGAAGACATTTGCCTTCCATGCTGAACAAAAGCCACAGGGTAGGAGCAGGTCCTGCAGTGCCATGTGGAGACCTGGATGGGATGTGGTCCCAGTGTGAGGAGAGCACCTGTTGGTGATTCCTGCACATGCAGCCAACTCGTGGCTTTTTCCCCAAGCAGAGCTTATCAGTGGGCAGGGCACAGATCAGGATTTCAGATAACTGAGCTGTAATTTCAACTGCAGTAGCAGCTAACCTTGTGTGAGGTACTTGAGTTTCCTCTGCACTGATTCGTTTCCTGCTGTAGCAGGGTATTAATTCTGATTTTCCTCTGGAAATTGTTTAAGATTTGATGAAATAATTTTACAAAAGCCAGTTAATTACCACACAGAAAAGTAACACAGTGGCAATGCCAGTACTGTGATGACTGGTCTGTGAGGACATTGTAAGTCAGTAACTTCACCATTCTGTTAGTAATATTCCCAGCAAAGTTGTTGTGCAATCCTTATGTAGGTAAAGTGCTGATTGAATTTGGATGACAGGCATGGGCTCTGTGTGGGAAAATACTTTGATCCTGGAAAAGAGCCATCAGTTTGAGAAGGGAAATTAAAATAAGGCTTCTCATTTGACTTTGGCCAAAGCCTACAGAAACCTCGTGTCCAAGGCTTGTCTGAATGGAAACTTTTATTTAACATGAGTGCTCAGAATTTGTGGGTGTGGAATCAGGTGTGAGGGCACACAGGATCTTAGTGTTCAGGAGGACCTTGTACAGGCTGAAGGGGAATGAGGCCTCTGAGGTGAAGGGCCAGTGACAATTCTTACCATCTTGTTAATCAGCTCCACTCTGATAAATAACAATGAACTTAACGATAAATAACAAGACATGTATTGCTTGATTGGTATTTGGAGTACTAATCTCAGGGCAGAAGAAATTTTTTCCTTTGCTCCAAATATCCTGACTGGCTTCTCTGTTGATGAAACATTCCTCCGGTGGTTTTATTTTACAAGCCTGAAGGCATTTTTACATGTTATGGGCAGCCTTTGGTCACGTGTGCATCATGTTCTGCCTTCCACGTACGTAACTGGGAAAACTTTAACTGGGAAAACTTTTTCTTTCAACTGCCCCGCTTGTCACTACAAGCTGCCCTTGAGTACAGACAATTGGATGGGTTTTGGTAAGAAAAACCAAATTCATTGCACTGAATCAAAAAAGCCCAGGAGGGTGCTTGTGTTACTCTAATTTTCATGAAGATGAGGCCCTCCTGAGAGTACCTTGAGGAAGGCCCTCCTTGGATTGCTGCCACTGGTTTGCAGGTGAAATCAAGGGACATCCAAACAAAATGAGTTTGGGATTAGATTTTCTTCACTAAAACTGATTGAGAAACAGTTTCTGAATTGTGGAGATGAGGAAGATTTCAGAGAGAAAACTGCAGGCCTACAGACCCTTCATAAGCTGAAGCAGGCAATGAAGATGTATTTACTTCTTTAGCTAATAATACTCAAAGTCATTTATTCAGAACTATTTATGTTGTTACTTTGATGAGTAAAACCTCTCTATCAGTAAAGCCTAGGTCAAGCAACTTTAGATAAAATATTCCTGTGATATCTGTAGGAGGACTAGTGACAGGAAAGCAAACACTTCTAAGGAAAGGAAATTAGGCTCCACTGCATGGTGATGCCATTAGACCTCTAAAAATTCTTGGAAGTTTTAATCTTCCATCTAGTATCAGTCTGATTTCAGCTCCTCTGGGACAGATGTATAAGAGCACTCTGAGAGCCTCTTAGTGAGCTGAGATGGCATTGCTTATTTGTACTGGTGTTGAGCAGTGAACACTGTTGGTCATGGCCTGTTACAGTAGCAGTGGCAAAGAGGACATTTGCAGAAATACTTCTGAATGGCACATTATTTTAGTACTCTCCAGCCACAGGCCCTTGCCTTTCTGGGTCAGAGGTTTCTCTAGCACTCTTGAAGTATTCCTACAGCAGACTTTTGCATCTCATGGACTCCATGATGAGCCAGGTTACCAGAGCACTGGGCATTAGGATTTCACTTCAGGCTTACGGAATCTTAAATAAGACTACGTCCATATTGCTGAGGTCAGCCTTTTAGCCAAAGAATATTCCTAACAATGTCAAACTCAAGTGTAAATGCCCAGAGGAACTTCTATCAGGCATTAAAAACATAGGAAAAATACTGTAATACATGAAAAATGGCACCTGTTGGACTGTAGTGTTTACTTGATTTAAAGCTATTAGAACAAAAAGGATCTCTGTGTCCTAGCTGTGTTTCCAAAATAGTATCCCTCATTTTCTGTTTGTTTTGAATTTGATGCCACAAACTGTGAGAGCCCAAATGTTTTTAGTGTACGCAGTGTAAGGAAAATGGCTTTTCACCCAATGTTAGTGGCCTGAAAATCAGGATGTGCTTGTTGGAAGCATGGTGCTGGGGTGGATTTCCTTAAACTGAGTCCCTCCACTTTATATAGCCTTCTAGGATGCTTTGAGCTGAAAGCAGTTTGAATGTACATACTCTGCACTTACTCTATTTGTTAGAA
Organism: Irena cyanogastra; assembly: GCA_013397155.1. Lineage (NCBI taxonomy): Eukaryota > Metazoa > Chordata > Aves > Passeriformes > Irenidae > Irena > Irena cyanogastra. The sequence goes on along the minus strand of VWZV01011307.1, from coordinate 636,006 downwards.
GAGCTAGTGTATGGTAATATGAGAGAAGAAATACCTTCACAGAATTTGTATACTCACACTCTGTCTGTGCACAATATGTTTGTGTGTATGTGCCATTTATATAAACACTCACACGCCTACAAAGGTATAGGTGATATTTCTGTTTTGAAAATCAAGTCTAGAGGTGATGTTGACATGATGTATTGCAGAGCTGTTTGCAGTGTGACAGATACTTTCTGCCATACTTCCTCTAGCATTTCAAAAATCCCTGCAGATTAAAAAATTCTTGCATGTTTTCATTACAAATCGTATGACTTCAGTAGCTCTTCTTCTTTCTTAGTTTGTATGTGGGAACTTTTGCCTGAGAATTCAGACTTCTATGGTGCCAGTTTTATAAGTAAAGTTTCTCAGTTGTTGATGAAAGGTAACCTATATTTGTAGTCCTGAAACAGCAACTGCCATTTTATAATGAGCAAAGTTACTCAGGGTAGCCTTCATCAAACTTGATTTCTAGGGTCATGTCTGGTTCTTAAGAAATAGTGAACATTTTTGCCATGGTCTTTTCTGTGCCCAGGTCACAAAACAACAGCACATATGAGTCATAATCTGCTATAGAACAGTAATCCCAACATGTGGTGGTTTGGTGCTGCATCTTTTTTGCTGTCACTTTTCTGAGATGCCTTTGACACTTGTAATGCAACTATCTCTGACTTTTAAAAGCCTTTTGTGATGTATAAAGTATGTACTGTGTAAAACAGAATAGCAACATGGATTTAATCTGTTTCTGTATTTAAATCTGTTAAACAAATCCTTCCTTTTCAGGATGTGGATATGAACAGCATATGTTAATGCTAGTGTTTTGGGAAAACCATGTGTTTAAAAACTTGTACTCAAGCTAACATGCTTGGATTATGTATAAAGTGCTAAAGCCATCATGCTTCACGTGGCCATGTCTGTAATGTGTCCTTGCTCATCTGATTCTAGGCCTGAAAAAGGAACAAGCAAAAGGTTTGGTAGTTTGTTAGTTCAGTGCCAGCAAATACTTAATTGTCTGCTGGAAAGTACTCTGAAATAACACTTGTTTCGAGCTTGCAAACTCTCAGTAGATGTGAATAACTGAGTTAACACCAGCTGCTCATTGGAGAATTGAAGCCGTGTGCCAGTGTGTGCTAATACAAGCTGCCTAATGTGCAGGTGCTACCCCTGGATCTCAGTGGATCTCTGTTTGATCTGTGGTTTAGTGTAATTCAAAGTGACATGAGAGAGAGCTTCTCTGCTCCATTGTGCCTTAAGTTATTAAAAGCCACATTTTTCTTAGACTGGGTGGTAAAGCGTGTGGTGCATTCAGAATATAATTGTGTTTGTCAAAAGTGAGTAGATGTTAGTGAGGCTCTTCCCCAGACTGATGACATGATAAAAGGCATTATAGGTAGTGTTGGTCCATCAGGCTGATGTCCAGACTGGACATGGGAGTTTGCAAGTTTTTAACTGTAACTTCATCTGAACTTAAAGATGTCTGTGAGGGCACGTTCAAGGAGATGCACTGTTGTTCCCCCATTCTGCATCTGGCTGGCCAGATGCAAGTGCCATCTCAGTTCAGCCCTGCCTAGGCTCTGCACCTCAGCAGAGGTTTTCAAGTGATTGTGGAGGCCACCAGGAGGTTGCCAAAGCGATGCCTTGTAGAAGAACTAAGGGATGATCGGTAAGCCTGAGCGCTGTGGCTGAATTTAATTCTGAATTTAATTTCAGCTGCCCTCTGCTGAAAGGAATGCTTTTTTGATGACATCAGATAATGCTTTTTTAATTAGTTTCCATTACTTCAAATGAAGCAAGAAATGGATTGAAATTCTTCTGCAAAAAGATAGTGTGTGTATTGTTTAGGTGATTGAGTTGAAATCTTACGTTTTCTTCAAATAATACCAACTTTCCTGTTTATCAAACCCAGACGATGCATAGTTGGGTGGGTGAGGATTTGCCAGCTAGGACAACTACAGCCTCCTCAGGGCCTGGTGAAGGAAACTTGGAAGAGAAATGTAAACAGGTAGACTGAAAGCCTTGTGCACTAATCACACTAATTATGTTTGCAATCTCAACTCAACTGTCTAGCTGTGTAAAGAGACCTAGACTGGGAGCCTGAAAAAAGTGTGTCTGTCTGAAGAAATTTTTGACTTTGATGTGTTTTTCTGTTAACTCTCTTGTTGTAGTTCCTCATAAAGGATCAGGGTACAAAGTCCCCTTCTTTTATGGGGCTGACAGTGTTGGGAGCCCATCACCAACAGATGTTTGAGTAACTTGGAAACTGCCTTCATGTAGCTCAGGCAACTATCTGCTTATTCTGCTTGGTCCGCTGGACCAGCAGCAGCAACAATCATAAGGCACTTTTATTAACCTAACACATTCTTTCCTTCCTAAAATCAATGGATTTTTTTTCCATTTAGCCTTGATCTGTTTGCTTAATAAGCCCAAAAGATTTCAAAGACGTTTTATCATAATTCAGCCAAGTAGAAAAAGTTACAGACTTTGATGAATCTGACTATCATCCCCCATCTAGGTAAAAATGAAAAACAGATATTGCTGAAACATTTGTATCCCTTTAGGAGTTGCCACTGTTGGACAACAGGAATTGCAGTGACCTGAGTGTGAAACTTGGGAGCTGCTACTGGCATGTGGAACCTGATCTCTCACTGCATTGTGATAAGGGAAATAATAAAGTGACATAAGCAATCCTTTGCAAATTATTCAAGAACCTGACACTGAGCCAGACCCCCTCTCTAGCATAGTCAGGCTCTGAAGTAACTGGAGTTTCTCCAGCTGAAGCCAGCAGAGAATGGCTTCATTAAGATTAGATAATCTGTGGGGTCTACATTATATGTCACTGAAGGAGATGGATTAGTGTTCTGTACTAATGGTACAGGGACACAGAGGCAAGGGAAAATTCAGATATTACTTTCTTCAGACTATATATCATCAAGCATGAGTGTTGCATGGAGAATGTTTCTACATTGTGTACAGAAATAAGTTTTTTTATCGCTTGTTAAATTTATTTACTCTGACAGTAACCTAATGAAGCAAGATTTTCAGAAGACCTTCAGAAATTCTGAGATTGTGAAAATGTCTCTCATTTGTCACAAGCTGAAAATCCACAGATTTAAAATTCTTAGAAACATTATCTGTAGATGTCCTTTGATTGGGTAAAGGCATCTAGGATATCTAGGATATGCTAGATAAGTGAAACTTAGAGGATTATCAAGTGTGTCCAGATCTAACTATTACGACACAGGTGGAAATGCTGCTCCTGATGCTCTTCATTACTGAAATAAAATTACTTGTGTTAGAAGCATTGCAGGAGTGAAACTTGGAGCATGTTTCAAATGTGATTTCAAACTGGTGTGGACCTTCCAGCTTTTGAGGCCAGTAACAATGTTGAACTTACGGTGGTAGGGAGCAATACCTTTGTGTATTAAATATTAAGTAGGAAATTATGGGCATACTTTCAAATAATGACTTTTGCCTGAAATAGACCTGAAGTGCTGTTGGATGTCTGAGGATAATTTAGAAAGAACACAGACAGGGTTTTACCCATGCAACTCCAGTGTTACCTTTGAGACCTTTACTGGAGCACTACTCTCAGGATGTAGTAGTCCTTGGCTTTATTTCAAAAGGCATAAACTATAGGTCTGGGTTTTTGAGGCCACAGAAGATTGAGAGCATTGGGAGCTACCGTTAAGCATTTCATTAAAAGCCCAGTGACTATTTACAGATGACAAGAAAGCTGCTGAAGAGCACTGAGTATACAGAATTCTGGCAGACACACCTAAAGGCAAGCTGTATTTTGTGCAAAGAGGGAGAGCAGACATAGTTCTGTTTTTATGAAGCCAAAGCGCAAAACTGGAACAAAACAAACTCAGTGTCCTCTGAGACCTGAAACTGCTCTCAGCTACTCCTGTAGGACAATGTCTGTGCTATTAGTGTTTTTGGTGGAGCTTTGCTGAAAGTTTTGCTCAGATCTCTGAGATGCATCTCAAACTTCTCAGTTGGGCAGCTAGTGATTTACCAGTTGATATCTCTAGATATTCTAGTCTCTAAGCAATCTCTCAATCTGTGAACCTTGTTGATCGGGTGTTTTGGGTTTGGTTTGGGAGTTTTTGTTGTTTTTGTTGTTTTTTCTTTTTTATCTCAATGAATGTGAGATCTGCTTGTTCTGACACAGAGGATCTGCATGTCCACTCCTAACTATTGAGGATATGCATGCCATTCACCAATGGGAATGTATGTTGGCATGACTTGTCACTTTGCATTCATTTCAACTTGCTGTTCCTTGTTCTGAGATCTCTTGTGTGCAGTTAATATTTTTATTACAGAAAATACTGTGCTGGTGAAAACTTAAAAGTTCTTGGATCAAAATGGACAGAAATACACTTCCCTGTTGGATACCAGGCAGGCTTCATGGCAGGTGTCCAAAACTTCAGGTCAGAGGAGGGTAGACGATGGAGTTGAGAAGCCGTGGGGAAAACTGTCTTCCCACTTCTTTCATCCTTAGGTCTTTAGAATGGAGTGAATAATGATATACTGTGTTTCTGTTCAAGTCAGTAAGAGTTTTGGCAGGAGAGGCCGCATGATCCATCTGGAAGGAAGTCTGAAGACCTGTTGTTTGCTGCAGTCCTTGGAAGCCTGTTGAGTGTTGTGGGCCTTGGTTCCTTTGTTGGCCATATGAAAAGGATGATACTTACCAAACTTCCATGGATGGAAAATGTTTTTATAGACGAAGCTGTGCTAGTTGCTGCTGATGGCAGAAGAAACAGTATAGCTCGAATTGCAGTTTGCACACTGAAACAGTGGGGTACTGTGATTCCCCTCCACTATGAAGAGTGCTTGTGTATGCAAGTTCATCATATGTGAAGAATTCCTCTCCACAGGGAGTTGCAGATACAATTAATTATGGCAACTTTGTGAGCACATTACTTATTAAAAAATCCTTCTTTAAAGTGATGAGAACAATGAATGTACGTTTATCCCCACAGAAGTGAATTACATTTGTACCCTTTTCAAAGTTATTTTCCATTTTTAGGAGATTTTAGAAAGTTCCTGAAAGGGTCAAACCCAAGTGTCTGCTCTTCCTAATATGCGTATATATGTGTATGCTTTTCCAAAATAAGAGTGTATGTAGCTTTGCTGCTAAACTCTGTGAGCCCAAGCCACTGCTTTGTGTCCAGATATGTGTTCTGGAAGTTGATGTGTCAATGGCTACACCTCCCCTTGGAGAAGATGCTGCTGCAGACTATCAGAGGTCCTTCATCACATCTTCATTTCTGTTGTTCTTTTTATCGATGTTTGGATACTTTTGAGGTAAAGTCAGGGAAAAAGCCCACAGAACTGGTGCATCTACACAGGTTGGATGCTGCTGGGGAAATCTAGTTAGGAACATGTGATGTTAATTACTTTTTCAGGTCTGCACACTGTGATTTATTCTGCTTCCATTGCCATTTGATTCCATTGTCTTAGTTCAGGATCTGCAGAGTGGTATGTTTGCTAATGGACATGGGGAGGTCCTGATCTGGCAGGATTTCTCTGAGGCATGTAAATCAAGCCCTGTCCAGTAGAATTTATGATAGAACACTCAATTGTTTCAGTGGTACCTCGGTTTCACTTACTAAATTTAGGAAATATGGTGGGGTTTAGCCTGTCCGTGGTCAAGAGAATGGTGGTTGTCACTATCCTCATGAATCTTCCACTTCAGATGGAGTCTTTTATTGCTGAAAAAGCCTGAGTGGTCAAGACTTAAAAGAAGAGGTGGATTATCTGTTTGATGAAACAAACTTGGGATCCCTAGGAAGAGAAGAGGTTGGGTGGGAAGAGAATTCATCCCATTCACACATAAAATAAAAAGCACAGGAATGACAAATTGCAGTTCTAGAGTCTTTGTACTTGTTTGAACTTCTAGTTTTATATATTTTCAGTAAATCTTTGCAGTAACTTGTTCAATTGAAATATGTGCTGAACAGCACAATGGTAAGAGTTTCTCACTAAACTGTGAATAGCTGTACACTTCACATCTGGGAAAATAATAATATAAATGCAGAAATATATTTAAGCTTTAAGAACCAAAACTTACTATTGCTGTTAGTAATTCGTTATGATGTATCACAAAGAACATTTCAAAGATTTGTCTGATAGGGGAGTCTTCTTTTTGAAAGAAAACACACATCATTTACTGTAAGGATCACTACCAAGAGAGTGCATGCTCTTTTCAAAGAACAAAAACTGATGGTCTCTTTTTTCTTCTTCTTTTCAGGCAGCACAAATAGTCCTGATTTCTCTCTTTGAATTGAACACTCCTGAGTTTACCATGTTACTTGGTGCCTTGCCAAAAACATTCCAGGATGGTGCTACCAAGCTCCTGCACAACCACCTCAAGAACTCCAGTAACACCAGTGTGGTGAGAGGCCCTTGTCCTTGCAAACAGCAGAGCCCCAAAGACAGCAACTCATTGATAAGCTGTTGCAGATGTTCAGTTTGAATTATCTGTAACTGTTGTCTTGAAGCAATATGGCAACAGAGGCTTTTGTTTGATTTTACTTTTAATAGGGATCATTAAAATAAAAAACTCAGTTATTTTAAAATTTAATATAGTCCTAACCAGAAGAGATTAAAAAATTACTGAGAAGTACATTAAAATTGGTGGAATTTATGCTTTCAAGTTGTTGGTGCTTTTGAAAGTCCTGCCAGTAATGACTTTTTTGCTAAAACAGATCCTGATACCACAGATTTTCTGGGCTTATTGCCATTATTGAGATCAGTTTAATAACAGTTATACTGTCTGTTAAGAAGCTTGAGGGTCTGTACTGGGACATACAGGGTCACCTCACTCTATGCCTATTACCTTGTGTTTTGCTTTTGTATGAAGCTCTTAACATATTTTTATTTCACAGAAGGCATATGTTAGTAGATTTAAATAGAAAATTTCTTTCCCTTCCCAGAGCAGCAAGGATTAGGGAATTTTTTGTCTTTTTAATGTGGAAATCTTGTGAACTTGCTGGAATTTGAACCCTCCTATCTTTGCACTTCCACAGGGCTATGTGGAATCTAGTGTAAGCTAGACATGCAGCATTAGGCTTCCAGGCAGATGGTCTGGATTCTCTCATACTTTTGACTTTATGTGAAAAGTGTCAGAATTGAGAGCAATTTCTACTCATTTTGCTGTGGTATGAAAGATTGTGCAGGCCAGTGGAAAAATGGTGAGTTAGACTGCTTACTTATGCTCCTAACAAGCATAATCAGAATGCTTTAGACAATGTGGAAAATAGCCGTGTAATTAGAATACTAAATTGCCAGGGTAATGGTGAACATATTTTGGAGCCTTACAAATCTTGTTTGAGAAGTTGGATTGATTGACCATTTCTCTGGGAATATTTGCAGGCCGTACATGTTGTGTATTTAAATTGCAGGTACTGTGGGTTGTAAAGAAGTGCACATACACTTTCTTTATCCTCAGAGTCATATCTTCAGGAGCATATTAATGACTACATGAACCATGGCTGCAGATTTTTTGGTCAAGAGGCATAATCAAAACTGTGCTGAGCTTGTCTAGAGCAAACAGAGGCACTGTTTGGACCTGTTGTTGTGCTCCTGCCTGTGCATTGCAACATATTGCTAATCCCTGTCTTCCTGCTTCTGTGTCAGGGTTCCCCCAGCAATACCCTTGGTCGGACTCCTTCCCGGCACTCCAGCAGCAGAACCAGCCCCTTAACTTCACCTACCAACTGTTCCCATGGTGGACTGTCTCCAAGGTAATGTGACAGGCTAATTAAACCCCTTGCAAAATACTAAAGGATTTCAACACTGAGTGTGCGTTTGCAGAATATGACTCACTTTGAAAGCAAAAACAAGACAATAAGTTTACAGTAGATTTCTGCAAAGAAGCAGTACTTGAACATGATAATATCTGGCTGGCAATTGACTTCAGTGTTCCAGTCCTCATGCTGTCTGTGTAATCTTAATGTCTTTTCTTATCATATTAGTTTTTTTTGTGGCCTTCTTCAGAATTACATTTGTGGATGATAAAGGTAATACTAATTGTCAGCATTAAAAATAAGGTCTTGTTGAGATTGCATATGTCACAAAGTCTGTGATGACTCTCGTAACAGGAGTTTCAGATTGTGCCACTTTTTAGGTGTGGACTTGTAATCAGTAATTCTTCTGACTATATTACAGGGCTTGTGCTGCTGAGAGGAGTGCTGTATCTGCTGTTCCCCTCTTATTCTTTGTGAGGATGCAGGACAAGCAGAGGTGATGACTGTGTTTCAGTGCTGAATACCTCCAAGATTGGTCACCTGGCTCCTCACCAGCAGAGCAGTGGCCTGGTCTTTTGAGCAGCACATCTATTGCAATCAGGTGTTTTGCTGAAGCTGCAGGTGCTACCCTAGAATGTATTGGTCCACTCCAAAATCTTGTATTCAGCCAGTGTGGACTCTTGGCTGCTGGGAATGTGGATGTTTTGCAGCATTAAAGCTTAGAGCAGGGGAGATGGCGTTGTAGACAGTGTGTTCTGGGACCATAGAAATATTGGAGGAAAGTAGCAAGCTGTTACCTGGACACACTCTGGTTCATGCTGGAAAAGCCTAAATTCTGCTGCCCTTGTCTGCCTGTCCTCTTCATGGCAGGTTGTGGAAGAAGTGTAAGGAGCCATGTTGGGTGAGGACTGCAGTTCATAGTGCAGTATGGTAGTTTACATTTAAATCTATTGATCTACCCATGTTTCTGGCAAAACTCTCTCTGAAGGGATGCTTAGACATGCGAGTTCCAGTGTGTCAGGAAAGGTGCAGGCCTTTAGCATTTAATGAATATTTATACTAATTCCAGCAGCATAGGAACCATTAGGGGTCCTGAGAAAATTCTGGATATCTGAATGCATCTTTGTGACTTCTAAATCTGCTGTAATTCAAAACTAAACCAAGAGTTTGCAAGCCAAAGCCAAGTTGCCTATTAGGAGTTTTCTCCACAAAGGTTTCATTAAGAAATTAAGTGGTAGAGTTTCAGGGGAACGGTTCCAGCTCTGTTGCTTCCTTTTTGACTAGCTTGAGCATTGTTGCCCCGCTGATTTCTGTCATGGGAAATTACTGACTGTGTCTCCCTGTGGTTATGTTGTGGTTTTGTTGGCCATGTTGGCATGTGGCACTTATTTTGTAATTCCACAACCTTTTACCATGCTTTTTGGGTTTTGCCATTGGGACACAATTGTTTATTGCCACTTTACTCACTGTTTTCTATTTATCTTTGCATTCTTCTCACCTCTTGATGTCAGGAGGCAAATATGAAAGTATTGATTAAAGCATCCAGTGTACATTGTTGCTGTTGCTTTCTAGCATTTTGGATTTAGAAACTGAAGGGCTTTTTCTATATGTGACTTGTTCTCAAGGACTAGTTTGAGAGGGTGTATAATTCCAGAGCATTCTGCCATGGATGCAGTTGGCCAGGAATTTCCTTTAGAAAACAATCATTCCTTCCATTTTCTATAGAGTTCTTGGAGGTGTTTAATCAAAAATTTAGGTGTCATTTTGAGAATTGTGTCCTGCTTCCTCGCTAGATTTAGTTATTCAAGAGTGATGTTTAAAAGTTACTCTTCAGTGGTAGGTAAAGGTGGAACTGCTATGAAAGCCCTTTAAAGTATTTGGAAGGGAGAAGCTGTACTTTTTTGTGGTGAGTGCCCTCTGAGCTGTAACAGTATCTGCAGATTTTTGCCATTTGTAGAAAAGGCAATGGCAAGTGCTACAAATCAGGGGCTGTAGCTACAGAAGCTCTGCTGGGCTGCCTCCTTCTTGAAAATGTCTTGTGTAGCACAGTTTGTGCATGGTCCTGACTTAAAGGGAGAATTTAGCTCTGGTTGTCCTTTCAGAGAAGAGACTTTGAAAGATATGCTGACAGATTGTGGTAAGTAGGGTATGCTGCAGTATTGCATTCTTTGGTAGAGGTGCTTCAGTGTTGTGTTTCCATTTCAAATGCTTATCGTTCGCTATTCAGCATTGCTGTGAAATGTCACTTTTCTCTCTACAAATTCAGAGCATAGGCATGCCCAGGTCATTCTGATAGCAGTGTAAAAGGATAAAGATTCTCAGTTTCTTTGTCCAAAAGTAGGCTTGGCTTTACATTTTTATGGGGCCTCCTACCAAACGTTTGTAGTCAGGATGTGTATTCCCATTGCGTCCTGGGGTGCTCTGTGTGCAGGCCCTGCTTACCTTGTCCCTGCCCATGTCTTGTACAGGCAGCCTGAGTGTAGTCAGTGGAAGGGTTATCTCCAGTTCTTAATGCCAGCTTTGGTTTTGAAGATAATGCTTTCCTTGTATTTTTTTCTTGGTTCACAGATTGGAGTCAAATCCAGAGGCATACATGTCTCTGGAGGTGGGATATGTGTGGAAATGATGTTTGGGTCCTGTAGAAATATGGAAATGCTGCTAAGCATAGCTGCTCTCCCATATTACTAATGGCTTGTGGGCAATATCATCAACATCAGTCGGCAAGGTTTCCTTGATACAGATTTATTGTATTATGTATGTATTCCAGATGACAGATTTTTTTTGGGAGTTGTGTGTTTTTGTATTTATGTGTACATGTATTTGGGCTCTCTGGATAGATTTTGAATGTTTTGGTTGAAGTGGACTCTGCAAACAGCTGATTTGCCTATCCAGATGATAACATCTACTTAAGTATTCCCCAAAGTATCTTCAGGAGGGTAGCATGCTTTCAGGGTCTTGGACAGAGTCCTTTCTCCTGCCTTCATTTACTCCCTCCAGTTCTGCTTCATGGTCACTATAACATATCCACTACATCTGTGAGTTACTTCTGCATTTGTATCTGCTTGTTTTTGTCCTTAACAGTTTTAGTTTTTGGTGAGAGGAGTTATGGAAGAAAGATGTGCTTTCTGAAAAAGAAAACAGGGAAGGGCATTAGAGAAGACTAAAAATAATAGGAAAAAACCCCAGACTTCAGACTGAAAGAGAAGAATGTTTCCTAGAGAAAACACAGATAAACGGCTTGGGTTTGTGTAGGACAGAGAAGTCTTCTGAGATTTAATAGATTATTAAATAGATTATGTTGTAGTACAAAACAGCAAACACTAAGTTGTGAAGTCCTTTAGTGTTAGAATACTGTTCTGAATGGCAAATCGACTTCTGCAAAGTTAAATGTTACATTCAGCTTGGGAATTTTGTAGGAGAGATTAAAGGAGTATCAAATGAATACATTTGGAATGTATTATTATTAGTAGCCCAGAAGCCTATGCTTAGTTTTGATTATTAAAAACAAATAAACAAAAATCACCCAAAATTTAAAAAAAAAATTTAGTCTTTCAAAGATCTTCAGAGGAAATGCATCAGAATAAAAGACTACAATTTTATCTGGCTATGTTATTTTACATACTTGCCGATACTCGCTGATAATAAAAAATACCATTAAAAACAAAATTTGACACTTGCAGTATTAAGTTGAGCAAGCAAAGGTATGGAAACAGAATTTAAATAAGCCACCCACTTTATACAATAAGGACAAGCCTGCATTGTTTGGTGGCCCGTGTTCAGGCAGGTGAGACTTCTGATCAGCAGTCTGGGAGTCTGGAGTATTTCCTTGATAATGCTGCCATGGAATAGCTGAGATTTGATTGCTGGTTAATGAGTGAAATTCTTGACACTGTTCTTCAGAGGAATTTTTAACTGGCTTTGCTGCTGTTTGCACTGGAGCAGTTCTTGACTTGTTTGTCACTTCTCATGTGAAAATATCTTTCACTTGCATATATGTACAAATACAACTATCCAAGACAATGTGCTGAAATGTAATAGAAACAAAGTAGTGTTGTGAATACTCCATCAGCTCAAGCATCTATTCTCATTTAGGAGGTGATTTTGAAAATCCCTGTACCTTAATGGGAGAAGGACAAAAGCAGAGGTTAGACAAAATGACACAGGAATGGGTGTCTTGACCCAAAGGCACAGGGTCATACAATAGCTAAAAGGGGCCTGTGAAAGTTTAGTGAGCCATCAGCTCAGAGTTTGGTTTCACCCAGTCTTTCCAGCTTTGTCTGCTGAGACCTGGGCCAAGTCCCCATGATACATTTACATTCTAGACTGACTTTCACTTGCTGCATATTTGGGTTCAGTTTGAATCTGGTTTAACAGGATCAGATCTTAAGCCCTGCGAAGGTTTTCTGATTGCGTGGGGGGGGCCTGACTGCAGGGTTTTATAAGGCACCAGGAGGCAAACTTTACAAAGTACTTTCAGGTGTCTAATGAAAAAATAAATTCCAATTTTTTCTTTCTTCCACGGAACTTGTGTTGCTTAGAAATACCTGCTTAGAGTTTGAATACACATGTGGCCATGGATTTTTTGCGTAGAACATTATAAATGGAGTTGTTTATAGAGGCTATATCCATTTGTAAAATCTACTGGTTAGTACAAGCAGGGACTGGATTTTATGTGACTCATACTATGTTAGGAATAAAAATGGAAATGAATAATAAAGGCCAAAACAAAGACTTGTGAGGCGCAATGGAGTATTCTTGTTTAATTTTGTTTCTATTAATTTTTTTCTCTCTCCAAGGCAGCATGACAGCACTAAGCCACTCAGATTATAGTTTCTTTTTTTTTTTTCCTCCCTCTCCTTTCTCTGTTTTTTCTCTCTTTTGTTTCTCCTCTGGTCACGGCAGTCGGCTCTGGGGTTGGAGTGCAGACGGGCTGTCGAAGCACCCCCCTCCCCTTTCTCAGCCTAACTCCATCCCCACTGCTCCTTCCCACAAGACTTTCAGGCGCTCTTACTCTCCCAGGTAACAAGCTACCTGTTAAACCAACTTGTCTGAGGTGTCACAGTATTATTTACCTTTCACACCACAGAATTTGTTTGAATGTGGGACTTGCAGAGGCTTTGGTTGGAAGAGGAAAAGACATGATGATAGCTGTCAGAGAGCAGGGGTGATGGGCAGCCACTTGCTTGCTGCTTGAGGAAGATGCAGCATGCAAGTGGGGATAAAAAAAGTGGATTTTTCCAGATTCTTTCACCCATTCAAGAAGATGGCAGGGAAGATGCTTCACAGTCAGTTTCCAATGCAGAACACAGTTGCTGAGCACTTTTGGCAGGCACTGGTTGTGTCACGATACCAGGGGCAGGATCTTTCAATTTGGCTGCACTGTGCATGTGGCACTTGAGTACCTCCAGATGGACACATACAGCTCAGGAGTGACTCCACATAGAACTTTGCTTGTATAATGTCATTCTGGAACATCTTGGAAATTTGTAGTATTGAAATTAAAATTGTCCTTACCTTACCACAAGATGTTGAGTTTATCAATCACAATTTCAACATCTCTTCCTCCTCCTGTGCCCTCACATTTGTTCCAGTCTGCATACAGCTCTTGGATCAATATAGTGGACTAAAGCTATATGCTGGTTTTAAGAAAAAAAAAACCCAACCTGAATGCAAATTTAATTTTTCAGATCTCTGTTAAATTCCTTGGATTTTTAAAAGTTCAAACCCTGACAACAGATTATCTGTAAATGTGGTTTCTCCTGACTTAGATATGTCTGTTATCTAAGGAAGGACTATATATAATCTTTCCTTAAAGCAAAAGGTCCTGATGAAAAACTATTGAAAGAAAAGCAAAGAAATTTTTCTTTGAGGGCTCAAAATTTGAGAATCTGTGACATCTGAGAGAGAAAGTAGAATGCAGTAATAGGTACCTCTGTGAATACCTGCAAAATTAAAAACTTTAAATTAATGTTCTGACTCTGCTAAGACACTGTGAAGATATCTGTGGAGGGGATCTATGTTGATTTTTAGAATAAACCTAATTGAGAGTGTTTTTTTCTGTCTTCTTGTATCTGACACCAGATAATAAGGTTTGGAATAATGTAACATATATTCCAGCCCAGAGCCTGAAAGTGCAAGGACGTCAGTTACTGTGTACTGCTTGAAGACATTAAACTGTGGATTACTTAAACATCGTTTGGATTGGAAACTGAGTAACAATTTATGGAAGTAAAATGTATTTCATGCCAGACTGGAAAACTGCCAAATAGTTTCTTGTTAAACTTATAGACAGCTGCATTGGTTTTGTGCAGCAGATGGAAAATAATGTTGTGACATCCCTAAACACTGCTCATCTCTACTCACTTCTTATTCATCCTGTGCCTTTCCTCTAGTTTTCTGCATGGGTCATAATTTTTTTTTCCCTTTTGTGCCTTTTTTTTCCTGAAAGGTGAGTGTAGTTCCATTTTTCTTTTATTCCCCCCATTGTGTTGTCTGTGAAGTATTCCAGTGCACATACTGTCAGTAGAGACGTGTGTTCACATTGTAGAATTTTCATTCATGTAGAGCACAGCCATAATGTGACCTCCTACACAGGCTTACTCTTGACATATGAAATCACTGGATTCTTTAGATTTTTATTAAAATGTGGGCTTGTGCTTTGACAAATGCATCAGATTGGTGGCTCTGAGAAATTACTTTAGTCCTTTAGCACTGAAGTCTGTCTGAATACTGTCTGTATTCTCGTTGTTCTTTGGTCACAGTATAGGGCAAAATTCATCCCTGAGGAAAGAAGTGATGACTAAAGCAGATTTATTGTCAGTGTTATATTTATGATTATTTCTTGGTTTTTCTGCCATGGATTTAATTGTGTGACCTTTGGTAAGTCATGTCATCTCTTGGTGTGAGAACACAGGTACAGTCACATGTATACCTTTTCAAGTGGTGGTTTCATTGCCCACTTCAAAGTTGTGTGAAAAGCCCTTTAACATCTGTGAATTAAACATGCTTGAGCTCAAAACATATATTTTTGAGATTGTATGAAGCAATGATTTTCTTATTCCTGACTGGTACTTCTAAAGAACCTAAAAACTGCCTTGCCTCCTATTTGGAAAGCCATCACAGTGCATTACTGTTGTTCAGCTGTCTGAAAAGCCTTCAATACTTCGACTTCTGTAGGTTTATGAACAGCTTTTGTTTCCTGATCTTGGTCTGTTAAGTGATTTCTCATTCTCCCTGGTCTGCCAGAGACTGTTTGGGGAGTTGTTCTTTGGTTTCTTTGCCAAAATGCATGGTGCTGATGCTTGTGTGAGTGTAGTGCGAACACGTTGCTTGGGAGCCAGGGATTATGGCTATTTTCAGTGTGTTAATCCCAAAGGAATTGGGCAGCCAATCTTACCCTGTGTCTGAAGTTCCCAAGTTTCTTCCAGAAAAAAAGCTGTGGTTCTAGATATTTAATAGATATTCACTATCCTACTTTTGGTTCCATTGAAAATAACATCTGTGTACCCAGAAGGGATTTTCTTGTTTGTTTGGGTTTTTCTCCCACCCACCTCATAGGGCATCTTTCTTTTATGGAAAAGGAACACAACCCAGTTCAGCCATCTGCCTCCAAGCCCATCCTGTCATTCTTCCCAAAATGTTATGAAATAGTAATTCACCACTGTAGGGAGCCACTTCTTGCCATTTATTGACAAACAACTTGATGTAAATGTCTGATTCAATCTGTTTGCTTCTGGCTCTACTGAGATCTGAGACTCTGCCAGAAATTGTTCTCTCTTGCTGGATCTATTAATTTAGTGATTGTCATGCAAACTCAACTTCTCCTAGATAGAGCAAAGCCCTGCCAACAATGCTTTTTTATTTTCTCAGAGATTTTAGGGGCTTTTCTTTACCCAGATCTTTTAATATCATCTGCCCTTGCATGCAAGGCATTTTATCATGGAACTTAATTTTGGATAACTCCTCAAGGAATCCCAAAACTTCTGAGGATTTATGTTGCTGAGAAATTTCTGAGGAACAGATAAACTGCAAGAAAGTGTCAGGTTTGAGTGAGAGAATTTCCAAACTTATGACAAATACAGAAATGCTATTTTTTACCAAGGCACTTTGCAAGTGAGTTAGGTTTTACTACTTTATAAATTAAAATGGGCCATGTTAGACTAAGGTTTATGTCAAGTTACATTTTTCTTTCCATTTAAATCTGTCATAGTTTCATATATTATTAAACTTAAATTTCACTGATTTCATTTTCACCAGCTGTCACAATCGTTTGAGTTCTTAAAGTGATTGATATTATTTTCCTTTTTAAATTACACCACTGCCACACTGGGGATAGGGTTTTTTGGTTTACAGAAGGTAAAGCACACTTACTGTATGTAAGAAACAGTGGACCTTTTTTCCCTTCACTTACAGCAATCTGTTCTCCTTGATTTAGACCCATTTGAGGAGAATCTCAGACCTGAACTCTGCTTTGATTCCATCCATGTTGTGTTACAAGTCACTGTTAGAAAGGGTACTCCAAACCATATGTCTCCAGCTTGTTTTTGTTGACAGTCAGAAGCGGATTCCAATTTCATTTGTAACATTTCATATACGTTTGGTCTTTAGTATGCTGGATTATGACACGGAGAACCTAAACTCTGATGAAATCTACAGCTCTCTTCGTGGAGTCACAGAAGCGATTGAGAAATTTAGTTTCCGTAGTCAAGAGGACCTGAATGAGCCAATCAAACGTGATGGAAAGAAGGACTGTGACATTGTAAGTGTTCTGTTGTTTAACGTCCCCAGATAGGTTTGATCACAATGTTTTAAAATTCCATCTTTCTGTGGATTGTTAGTGTACAAAATCCAGTTATTCCTGCTGTATTGTTACGGGCCTCTTCTGCCTATTGGTTGTTATCTTCTTACACCTCAATTATGGAGTTTTACTGACTATTGCCGTTGGCTCCCTTTAAACTCTGGCCTCCTGTAGAATGTGCTCACTGGGCTTCTGTGTGAGTGCCATGAAGGATGGAAGCAGTGCAAGTGTTTCTCAGGCTCAGCATGGCTCAGTGATGGCTTTTGCGTGGAGTGTGTATAGGCTGATCTGTAATGGGAAATGTTAGTTCTTAAAATGTGTGGATGGTTTCCCTCACAGGCTTATGACCTGTCATCACTCCAGGTGCACAGCTCATACAGTACCTTATGCTGCAAGAGTGGGTACAGAAACTGTGATGAGATATTTTTGAGCAGGTGTAATTGTGTGAAAGAAAGAGGTAGTAATTGAAGTTTTACATAAGTATTATGTATAAAAAATACGTGCAAATCTGTGCCTCTTCCTATTGATGGGTGAACCCTAAAAATGCTACAGTTTCCATAGAATTTTGAACATACCTTTTTATACCTTTTGCCCTAGGTGTCTCGAGATGGTGGCCTTGCTCTCCCTAGTGGTGATGTCCGTGGAAGCAGTGACATTGTGGAAGGCGGAAGGATGGCTCTGGATAACAAAACCTCCCTCCTGAACACCCAGCCTCCCCGCGCCTTTTCAGGGCCCCGTGCCCGGGAATACAACCCCTATCCTTACGCTGACACCATCAACACTTATGACAAGACTGCCCTGAAGGAAGCAGTGTTTGATGATGACATGGATCAGCTTCGGGATGGTTTGTATCAGCTCACCTCGTACCACTGCAGGCAGCTCGCTGCCTTCTGGTGTGTTTGGGTATGGGTAGTGCCCTCAGATACGTGCCTGCCTGTGCATGTGTTGTGTGTTACATTGCATCTGAGTCGAGGCTTGGTATGAAATACTCTTTGTTCTCGTGTCCCAGCAGAACCTCATCTGTGGCTACTGAGAAAAAATATTATACTGTGGTTTTGATTCTTGTTTGCCTGGGGTTTCCTGCAAACTACTCCCTTAGGCATCCACATGCATCTGTAGGGACACTGCTTTGGGACCTTCCCCTCTTCATGGCTGAAACGCCTCACTCAACAGCTTGTTGTTATGGAGTGTTTGACTTCATTTAAGTGCAACTACCCATCAGCTTTATTCTTTTGCAGTACACTGATGAGTCACTGTACTTTAATCTAAAGGTCATACATGTGACCATTGGTTTTGGGTGTGTATGTCTGGGAAAAACCACGGCAGTTCTCATCTTGTAGAAGTAATTGTTGGAACTGGAAGAAAGCCAGTTGTCATCTCTTCCTGGTTTGTTAGAAGCCATGTACAGATGCATGAGCCATGCTATGAACTGAGTTTAAATTACAGGCTAGTCTAATTCTGTTGCTTGCTTGACTCAGACCACCTGGAAGTTGATGCATTTTTGGGGGGCTCTTTGTTACATGAACCTTACTCCATAGTGGGTGAGAAATCTTACCACGTTTGATCTTTTCCCCATTTCTCCAAATGATTTGCTGCCATTTGTCCTAGAAGTACCCATTGACCATTCGGATTTGGTGGCTGATCTTCTGAAAGAGCTCTCCAACCACAACGAGCGCGTGGAGGAGCGGAAAGGAGCTCTCCTGGAATTGCTAAAGATCACAAGGGAAGATAATCTTGGAGTTTGGGAGGAGCATTTCAAAACCATTCTGCTCTTGCTGCTGGAAACACTTGGAGACAAAGATGTGAGATATAGATTTTGTCTTAACTCTGCTGTACATTGCTTCATCTTGGGTAATAATTCCTACACACCGGTTTAAATGAAACCTGCCACTCATCAGTGATACTGCACTGCTCATTTTTGATTTTGAAGGTTAACTACTCTAGTTTTCACTCTGTTCAGTGATGAGATTTAAATTACTCGAAAATGTCCCAGTTTTTCCCCCTTTCTCAATTAGAGTGTTACTAATAAATAGTTAGGAAATGGAACTAGAATCAGAAAAGAAATTCTAGTTTAGTAAAAAACTGTCAAGACTTCAGTTATTCTCTTCTCAGTTAGGATGAAGTTGCAAACTCTGTTATATTATACCCATTCCCAGCAGGGAGAATAAAGGCATTCTAGAATAATTTCTTTTTTTTCCCCTGTGTGGTTTAAAGACCCAGGGTATTAGATCTCCTGGGATGAGTCTCTGTCTCTTGTAAAGATGTCATCAAGAACAAGCTGCTTTTATAAGGGATCTTGTTTTGAAATGCTAAAAAAAACTGTGTTATTATCACAGCTTTATGTTTGGTAGTTGATCAAAGTGGTAATTTACAGGCTAGGCTTTTTTCTGTTTGGGAATATTCGTTTAGCTTGCAGCATAATGATATTTGGTAAGGGCTCAACACCCCACTGCACCTTCACATCAGAGCCATGCTCCATCTCAACGTTACAATATTGAGGCTTCAAAGCACTCACAGTTTTGGGGTTTTTTTTTGTTTCATCTGATTCAAAAATCTGTTGTATTTCTTATATTCCTTGTAAAATATATGTCATGCTCCCAGAAATGTTAATTCTGAAGCAGGGTAGGTGGCTGACATTTTCTCAGTCATTGTTCTTAGTTTAGACATGAACTGCTCTAGTTCTGCATGTTTAATGATAGCACCATCACACAAGTATCAGAAGGTCTGGTGACTTTGTCTTAAGTACATGTGAATTGTGCTACTGTATGAATTTTGCAGATGAATAGCAAAGCATATATTTTAAAGGCAGAGGATGAAGTAAAGTATGTATTCCTCAGCTGAAATAATGACATCTATTTGGAGTGGCCACAGGTCAAAAATTCAGTGTAAGTTATGAAATTGAAACAGGTGTTTTAGATCCCTTCTGCTCATGATCTTTTGATATGAAGGATGAAGACATTAGGTCAGTGTTGACTACAGTAACTTAAGTCCTTGAAAGTAATTTCCATAGGAGTTACAGGAAGAGTCAGTTTTACTGCTTTAGTACATGAAAAACAGCTTTGTGGCATGGATGGATCCCAGTCTGAAATCTGACAAGCTAAGTAAAAGAGGAAAGGCAAAACGTAGGCAATCTGACCTTCTTCGTAAATTCATGTAACGTAGATGTCCTCCTGCAAGTACAGATTTGTACTTCATTGCCAAAAGAATATTGAATTTAGGAAGTAGTCTTTCTGATTCTTCTATATGTGAGAACAGTCATTTTATGTGGCTTTTTGTGCAAGACCAAGCAAGTAGCCGAGTTCTGAATTTTGTTACATTGATTCCACTGCTCACTCCACTGGAGCTGGTGGTGTAGGGAGCCATGCAAATTTCTGATGAGCCATGAGAATTCACTTCAAACTACAATTTTGAGAAGCAACTTCTTCTAATCTTTTTCTAATATCTGTTTTTCTCGACACAGCATTCGATAAGAGCCCTGGCGCTGCGAGTCCTGAGGGAGATCCTGCGGAACCAGCCGGCGAGGTTTAAGAACTATGCGGAGCTGACCATCATGAAAACACTGGAAGCACATAAAGATTCCCACAAGGAGGTGAGTGAGCCTTTCAGCTACTGGAAAAACAATATGGACCTGCTGAAGAAACGTAGGACCTGTGAGACTTAACAGGCAAACATGTTGAACCATCTTGGCAGTGGAGCAAATCAGTATTAAAGTCTCCCAAGTTTGAAGAGACAGGATTTTTACATGCCGAAACAGTGAGGAAAAAAGTAGAGACTGTCAGAGCTATTTATGTGGACTTGGAGCTGTCTGGAGTGGTATGGCACTGTTCGTTAATTTCTCAGGATTTCCTTGCTCATTCTGGGAGAGGTTGAGAACTGTAGGAAAAAAGTGCATGTTTAATTACTTTTTAGAGCTTGCTGGGGGCACTGTGCTGCCTCTGTGTGTACAGGTAAGAATACAAAGTGTACTGGAGAACACAAAGGCTGTGTTCAAGCAGAATTGTGTGTGAAAACTGAATGGTGAAATTGGGCTGTGCTGGAAAATTGAGAACTGGTGAGTAACAGAAGAAAATGGACAAAGAGGCCATGCTGCAGTGGTAGAGGAAGAAGCAAAGGGAAGGGTGAATTGCATTTTCCTTTTTGTGAGAGAACTCTTATACAAAACTGAAAGTATTCTGATGTAGAGCAAGAATAAAGGGACATGATAACATTTTAAGTAGATCAATTCAAATTACATTTAATCTTTGTAGATTGATTTTCAAGTTGGATCTTTTAATCTATCTCCTCCTACATGTTGAAAGTTTGAACTAAACCTTCTGTAAAGTGCTACCAGAATTTCCCTATTGGTCTGTGATGGTTTTGTTACCAAAGTCCTTGGTTTGAAATCTAAGGCATTTATTCTTCTCTACAACAGAATTATTGTAAATTAGCAGTTTTAGGCATCTCTGAAAGATATTTGGCCATGAAAAGATTATTAAAATAGACCAGACCGCTCCAGAGCATTTGGTGACGGACACAAGGTTATTTTAACTGTGGGTAGCAGAAATTGTACTTTTTGAAAATCAAAACAGTGTAACAAAAAACACTCTCAGGAAAATAAAATGACAGTCTGAATGTCACTAAAATGCAAAAGTAGAAAATGCTTAATGCTTTAGTGAATGAGGGCTGTCCTATTCTGCCTACCTTCCTCTTCTTGATTTAGAGCATTTGCACCCCTGTCTTTTTCAGTTCAGAGTAGTAAGAAGCAGTTGTAAATTGATTTTCTGATAAAGCAGTCAGACAAAACATTATGTTCTGAAGGAGTGCCTTTTATTGGCAATTTTTCCTGCTTGCATGCTTCTCAGCTCACCTTGACTCAGTGCCTTTTGTGTTTTTTGTCTGAGGATCCTCCAGAACTAATGTTTCTAGCAGGACCTTTCCAAATTGTCCCTGGCATTGTTTTTAATGCCCCTCAGAATTCACCCTCCTTGTGGGACTGGTGGGTTTTACAGAAATCAAGACCAATGTTGAAAACACCATGCTTTATGCCTCTATTCTTGTGGTGTGGAAATGTCCTTCAGGATTTGCATAAGGTGCCTCCCATGGAAAAGCAGGGACAGATAAACTCAAAGCAGGAATGAGAGGTGGGAGTTCTGGCACTTCTTTATA
Organism: Irena cyanogastra; assembly: GCA_013397155.1. Taxonomy (NCBI): domain Eukaryota; kingdom Metazoa; phylum Chordata; class Aves; order Passeriformes; family Irenidae; genus Irena; species Irena cyanogastra. Next base: position 614,295 of record VWZV01011307.1, on the reverse strand, counting down.
GAATAATTGAGCTGTGCTGTGCTCAGTAAGTAGCTGCTATGCTGCACTTAGTGTGGCTTTGATTTGCCATGGTTTTCCACAGCATCTTAATAATGAGACATCAGCTGCTGCAGTGGGACCCTTGGGTGACAGCTGTCACAGCAGGACACTGCAGGTATATTCCTGTTTTGCCATCCCTTGCATGTGCACAGCTGTATTAAGTGGGGGCGCTGGTTCTGGGTTTTTCATTCTGTGTTTGAGAATTTTCTGATCCCTGTGTAAATGAGGCTCTCAGAACCATGATGCAGCCCAGAAAAAGCATCATCTGTCTGTCCACAGTTTGAGGGTATCAGCATTCCTTAAGTTAAGAAAGGTACCTGCACTTCAGTATCCACATGAGCTAGGCTAAATGTGTACCTGGGAATATGCTCAAAGTAGTTTTACCTGTAGTTGGGACTTGCTGATTCAGTTAAGTCTGTGAAAAATTAACTGAGAGATCATTTGGGCATGGCTCAGTTGGTCAAACTCATAGCCTAGAGCCAGAAGGTCACAAATTCCCTTCCTGTGGTGGCCCTCCAGCTTGCTCCCACTGCTGACTTTGTGGCACTGCTCTCTCCAGGAGGGGAGGAGGAGCTGCCCTTTGACTGGATCCCACTGAGCAGGAGATTAAATGAGGATTCACCAGTTTGTGAGTGAAGGGCACTTTCAGTGGGTAGCTGAAGAGGGAAAGGAAGTTCTGAGCAGTCTGTTCTACAGCTTTCTTTCTCACTATATCAGAGCAGTATTAAAGGGAGTGGTGCACTGCCTTAAGCTACATAAAATCCAGTCTTCCTCTAAACTGTAAGAACTTATTTCAAGAAAAGCTGGTATATAATTTAGTTGGGAAAGGGTTAATCTTTGTGTCAGTGATGTCCTGATAAGATGTCAGTCCAGTTTGTTATGTTTCTGGGCTGCTTCTGCCTTGTAGCAGAAGATAGAAGTGATCCTTGGTTATAATTTGATAATTTGGTGTCCAACAGGCTGTGTAAGTTAGGGGAAGATCTCTGTTTTGAGCAAGCTGTATCTGTTTCCATTTTCTTACCTGAATTTCCCCTTCAGCACAGGAACTGCTAATTGCTCCCAGCTACTGCTCACATTTTCAATTATATGTGACCCACAGAGACTCAATCTAAAGTGACCGAGCAAAGGGAATTTGAAGAGGAGCAGAACTGTTACAGTTGGGTACTGCCTCCAAGAAGTCATAGTAAGAGGCAGTTCTTTGGAAATCAGGAAGGTTTGTTTGTCTACTCAAATTCCAATATTGCTGTTGTTCAGCATCTTCAGGAGACATCAAATGACAAAAGCAACATATTCATCGACCAGCAAATATTACCCCCTCCCCCAGTTGAGTGCTGATATCTAGTTAAAGTTTCTTTTCTTTTTTAAACAAGCAAAGGCCTGTGATTTTATTCCAGATTACATAGTTGGAAGTATCAAAGCAGTGGTAGCATAGTTAGATATTTTGGGATGCCTGGATAACTGGCTGTTTTTCCAAGCCCAGGCAGAAGTCTTTAGACATTTGGGTCTTTGCCATGGCTAAAAATCATCTGCCTTCTGTTGCTGAAGGCAAGGTCTGGGATCAGCAGAGCAGCACATCTGAGAGCACCACATTTCCCCCCAGGGATACGGGAGAGGAAAAGTTGGTACATGGAGGTGGAGCTGAGTCACACTGTGTTGTGAGTGCAAATGCAGGAGATTGGCAAAGCACAGACCTCAGTAGCAGGTCAAAATTAATGTAACCCTGGGCTACAGACTAGAAGGCTCTGGGTTGGGATTCATGTTGAGTTTGCATTTTTTAACTTTGTCCTGTTTTTATGCTGTTTGTAGTATAACAGTCTGGTCGATGCTGTTGATTTAATGGGGTGATGTGAAGAGTCAAGCCTGCTTCAGTCATAACTGGAAACATTTAGTAAATGCCTTTCACTTACTTTTGGAGCATTAGAACGTAATTGAAGTTGTGGATGATATTAAATCTTGTTGATTTTTATCAATCTTTATTTGTAGTTATTTGGAAGAGAACCATCTTTCTGTTGCCAATTAGTTAATATTAACTCATTTGTTCCAGTGTAGTTACTCACCCATAACTAAGGAGAGATGCTGCTTGCTGACCCAATACCACTGATAATGACATTGCTTCAGATTCGTGCCAGCAAAATGAGGATAATTTCTTATTATTGAGTATTTTAAAACAGAAATAATTTAATATCTTGAAAATCAGCAGCAGAGTGAGAAAGCACAGGATAGCTAATTCCCTGCTTCTGTCTCTGGCACAAATCCTATAGATTTAAATAATGTATCTTTTCTATGTGTAAGGAAAGGATCCTGTGCCATATCTTAGATATCTAATTTCTGTATTTTATTATATAGAAGGGCCATAAGCATAATTGAGATGCTTATTGTACATTCTTTGTTGTAACCCTCTGAAAGAGGTAGAAGAAGAAATCAGTTACCTATTACCTGTAGATAATTTTTATTATCTTGCTGAGGTGCTTTTAGATTGGCCTCTGACGTTTCTATATTGTAACTGTCCTCTGGTGATGGTATGATCTGTGTAGGTTTCTGCAATAAGAAAAGCACTAAATGATGATAGTCTTGAAGATTGTTACCTAGTCCATTCTGGAAGCTACCAAGTGCTGCAACTGGGCAGTCAGTGATGTTTCATAATATATGTTTATGTGCTTTTTCTGTTTCCCAATACATTTCAGATGTTTAGTGCCCAGGACAAGCAGTCTAATCTACTTCATCTCTGAATCCTTTTAAAAATCACACTGCTTTTGCATCTGCTTAGCACTCCCCATTGCTGAGTCCACTTTTCCTGCTTTGAAACCAAGTCCATAATTGTTTGTTCCTGTCTGGATTAGACTGTAAAGCCTTCAGGGATGGGAGTTTGCCTGACTAGGTACTGGTAAACCTCCATCCCCTCCAGCTTAGATTATACAGGCTTTAAGTAACCACCTCTAAATGGCAAAAATTGGCTCAAAAGCACAGCCACATGCCTCATAAGCCTGAAGCAAAACCTTGTTCTTCTGCTTAATGAACTTCTCTGGTTCTCTGTGTGTTCCACAGTGGTGTACAAAGCCTCTCAACTTTCAGTGGGGCTTTGCCTGCACTGCCTCATCCTCTACAACCTGCAGAGACACTGTAGCTAGCAATCATGGCAAAGTACTCCAGCTTAAGCTCCTGTGGGAAGCTCCTATCTAGGTGCCACAGGTGCTGCTTTGCTGAGATCCCTGCATGTTACACTGATGCCCTGTGTAGCCTATGAACCTGGCATGTTCTGCCTTAGGGGAGCCAGGACATTTTTTTTCCATGTTTTCCAGTAATTTGTGTCTTTTGAAAGCAGAAATTAAGCTATCAAAACTTGTAAGCTGGTTGCTGCAGCCATGAGGCAGCAAGCAACATGTTAATGCATGAAGTGTAATAGCTGAGCAGAAGAAATTGAGTGGAAGAGATGGATTCTGAGTTCTGACTGTCTTAAGTGAACAGGACCCTGTGGCTGCAGTGTGCTGTTAACCAGGTAAACCAGTGGGAATTGTCGTCCAAAGTTGGTCCAGCAAATTTTATATAACTTTGATGATTCCAGTGTGCTTTTCTATTTGAACACAAGGTCTGTGACAGGTCTCTCTTGATCAAAGTAATACTGCACATCAGCATATCCCCTCACACTGAAATCAGGAAGCAATTCCCATGCATATTCCTGGGACTGCCTGACCTCTTACTGCCTAATAGAAGTTTACTCCTTGGTAGAATTAAGGAAGACAGTGCTAGAGGTGAACAGCTTTCTGTGTGCTACACCTCGCTGGCTTTGTGCATGTGAATATGGCTCCTTCCCTAAAGCAAACTGGGCGGAAGTATAAAAACTTCTCTTTCGTGAGACTCACTAGAAAGGGCTTAATGCATCACAGATGTCTTTCAAGGAACCCACCAGCACACAGAGCTTATGTTATGCCAGCAAAAGTCAGGCTGAATCTAGTCTCCAGTGTGTAGAGCATAAGGTAAGCCTTTAGAAAGGAGAAAAACCTGCTGCTTTAAGGCCAAGAGCTATCTCTTAAATCTGCATTCCAGGGCTACCTGCCCTGTGTTGAATGATATCACACTATCCAGTTCCAGCCATGGTTTGCTCTAAGCTTTTACTGGGGGGTAAAATCATGTTTGTAACATACCTTACATACAGCTTAGTGTCCGTGTTTTTAAAGAACTGCAGGCACTCTCTAGTCTTGCACATCTTGCTTCATAGCCACACTTTTGAACATGCTGCTTCCAGCTGCTGTCATTATTTGATGGCTTTTCTACTTTTATTTTGTATCTCTGAGATTCATAGGAATAATTAGGTCTTGCTTCACTTGATACCCTACCTGACCCACTAGCAAGAAGCAAGCATACAATGATGCTTCCCTGTGGATATTCTTCCCCCTTGCAGCTGTCTTAAAGCTTTTCTGTGTGAATGGTTCTGCCTGCCTCCCTGTGTGTTGGCTTTTTTTTCCCTTTGGTTAACTTGTCTAACTTCTAATCCTCCTGTGACAGCAAGCTCCCCAGTCTGAGCACGTAGCAAACAGCACCCTTTCATTTTCTTGGGCTTAAAGGATAGATTACATAGACACTACTTATTGTGGTGTCACTGTTAGTACAAGCCTTTCCTGTCACTTCCCAATGTGTATCTGTTGATCTTGCCTTCGAAGCTGGGAGGAAGACCTGTTCCTTGATCCTGTTTATTCACTTCTCTCACTCCTTTTAAGGTTGTTTCACTCTGCTGGTCAGGTAAAAGCCCTGATTAAAAATGATACTTAGTTTTTTGATATTGTAAGGTACGTACAATTTGCAAGGCACAAACATTGTGCCTCATGGCAAAATGTCTTTGCTAAACTCTGTTAGAATTGCATGTTCTTGTTGCCAAATGACCTGGCATGTTGTGTCTTTTGATAATTCACTTCCCTCTGTGTGAAAATGCCGCTGATTTTTCTGGCATTGCCAGGTGAGTGGGACTCTGAGCCGGTTGGGTAAATACTGAGAGCCCCTCATGGGATGCAGAGTCTGTCTGGGTGGCTGAATGTTTTGTTGTGCCTAAGCCAGGAGGAAGGGCAGGGCTGGTAGTTGCATTGCAAAATGGTGGCATTTGGCTTCGTGTGCAAGTAGGGAGGAGTTTTTCTCTTTGGCTCACCATCAGCTGGTGCTGCCCTACCCCTTCACTTGCTGGTGCTTCCCTGGGAGCCAGGGGCTGGTTTCCTGCAGAGGCTCTCATACAAACAAGCATGTAAGCACGTGCTGGAATCCCGTTGATGTCAGTGAGACTTGAGCATGTTACTAAAGTTAATCACACACTCAGGGGGTTTGCTGAAGTGTGGCTGAGATGCAGGCATTGTCCACCAGATTGCTCATGGGAGGCTTGGAAGTCTCCCTGGTGTTGTCACATTTACAAGCTCCTGTCATGCTGGACATGTGTAGTGCATCCTCTTGTGTCCAGGGGAGAAGGGATGTGAAATAGCCAGCCACTCCCTAAATGTAGCCACATCTGTGCTAGAATTGGGCAGCAGTGCTGAAAGCAGGACTGTCAGGGGCATAAAAAATTTCTGTACCTTCACAGCTTTCCTTGCTCACCTTTTGATGGGCAAAATATGTGTGACCTTTGTTATTGTTGAACCCTCACTTCTTTGTGAAAAGTTATCACTGTATTTTAATGCTCCTTGTGCTTGGCTTAATAGGCTTTTTGTCTCATGCACTTGCTTCATACCTTCAACTTAATAGGCATAGGAAACTGTGTGCAAACAGGATATGGAGCTGAAACCCAGCTAGAATATTCATTAAATTTTTCACCTATTGCTTTTTTTTTTTTTTTGGTAGTGTGTTTGAGATCAGTGTCTAGCCGTAGGTTTATACTAAAATATTGTTGCTTTTTTATCAAGTAGTATACCAAGAGGATATAAGGTTTAATTTTTTTTTACAATTTTCATTTAGTGTGTTGTGATATATGTGCAAGCTTTTCTTTCTGAGAGTGTCTGAAAACACTTCCCAACAGTGTTTGGCGTTGCTGCAGAACAAAATCCCAAGTGGCTTGTTTGAAATGGTATTATTTGGAGTTTTTTGGCTAGTGGATTGCTAGTGAATAGTAAATTGTAAATGGTGAAGTATCAGAGCTCTCTAAGTTCATGCTTTCCATCATTTGTGGAAAGCAGACATCTGAAGCTGCAGTGCCCAGAAGTGGATTCCTTTAGAGACCTTCTGAGAGCTCCTGATTAATCTACTCCAGCAATTCCACTCTGTGCTATCAAAGCCTGGCATTAGGTTTCCCTTAAGTACTTGCATGTTTCTCTTCTTTCCCAACAAAATCATACAGTGCTGGCTCCTAAGCTAGTACTAACTTATGTGGAACAATATTAACTTTCATGCTTCTTATATGTGAAATTGAAGAGAAATCAGCAAAGAAATGGCTGGAAGAGGGAAAACTTGCTGGAAGTGGGAAAGCAAGCATTCTGTTCTGCATGGCTACTCATTCACAGATCTTTCAGGAAGAATTTTATTATAATATTGACCACATTGTGGATTGACATTTATTTTGGAGTATGTTTTAATGTTATAATTAAATGCTGAGAAAGGCTTGGAAGTAAATGGAGCACTTGGACAGCCTTATCTCTGTAAATAGGGCACTGGTACAGAAGCAGTCCAGCATCTCAGGTTGCTTCATCATCCTGCCCATATCTTGCCTGCATGCAATATTTGTGCTATGTGAAGTGTCTGAGATCACATTCACTGTTGGATCTGCCTTAGAGAATGCCAAAAGCCAAGTGGACGAGTTCTGCTGTTTCCTGGGAATACAAGTGTCTTGTGCCATTCCTGTTGCAGGGAGGTAGCTCTCAGCATGAGTGGAAGATAAATGTTAGCAGCGTGGCTATGATGCTGTGACTGTGGGTGAAGCAGGCTCTGTAGGTGGAGATGATCCCTTTTGGTCACTATCAATTGCTGTTATCTTAAATGTCAATTGAACCTTGTGTTTTGTAGTCCATGGACTAAGATAAGCTTCCAGCTACTCCTTGTTCATGCATTATCCACAGTAGTTGCTTAAAAATAATGAAAGCTCACCTTCTTTCGAGGCTTTGATAGAGCTACATCTGTCCGTAGGTTGCCTTACTCAAATAGAAATCCCTGAGTTTGATACCATCACAGTGTGTGGGAGAGGAGAACAAGGTGAATTCAGCAGCCATGGTTTCAGTCTAAGTGACAGGAGACCTGTGGTTTGGTGTATTTGCTGTTTTGCAGATTGCCTGGGACAGATTTCCTAGTGCTGCTTTCAAAGTATTGACTTCAGACAACCCCAGGTAGTTCCGTTTAGGAGGAGGTGGAGAACTGGTGCTGGGCACCTGAGCCTCTCACACAGCCAGGAAAAGAGGGGTGCTTCAGTGTTCCTGGGCCTAGTTAGGGACTGTCTGGGACTAGCTGGAAGATCCCAAACATGAGGATTTGTGAATGCTTCTTTCTTCTTAAAGTTGAGGTGTTGGATTTAAGTCTGCCCATGGGGGCATCTGTCTGTTCAGGATTTACCCTCCCTTTAAAGTAAGCCTTGAGAAGAGGGGAGTAAGAGAAGATGGGAAAAAGCATCCTCCATCTTTTGTGTTGTAACAAGAACATGAGAAGCAAAGAGTGTGTTATTTGTGGCCAGGAAGAGGACAGCCAAGAGGAAGCTTCATTTTGTTGCCTGGCAATTAGCACAGACACTTGGAAAAAGAAAACCTGCCTTCCCATCCTGTTCTTTTTTATCCAATTACTGCAGAATGTAAAATTAATAAATTCTCTTGGGAGGAGAGACCAGATTTGGGTCTTTCTTCTTTGAACTAGCTGTTCTACCTGCTGGGGAAGAGTGAAAGTTGTGAGTCTGCTTTCTTTCAGGGTAGAGTTGAATTTAGCATCATCCTTGCTTTGTGTGACTGCTTTACAGTGTGGGCTTGTTGCAAAGGGTGGGTGCTGCTGCTGCTTCCACTTGTTCTTCCTCCCGTTTTGTATGATGATCCCAGTGCTGCCTTGATGAGTTAGCAGCTGAGAGCAGAGCTGCCTGGTCAGGGACTCCCTAAAGCCCGTTTGTGTCTGTGACCTGGATTTGACTGCAGTGTGGTTCAGCTGGGAGGGGGCAGACACAGCTGCCATGGGTGTCAGCCCGGGCACGTGCCACTTGGCACTGGGGCACACTCTGAAAGCTGCAACAGGGCCATTCCTGGTAATGCTTAAGGAGATACATTTTCTGTAAGTGTAAGCTGGTGGGTTTGGGTTCTTTGACAGTGGCTGGAGAGATGTCATCCTCTCGCTCCTCCTGGGATGGGAGTGCCTGTCTGTCTTGGGTGACAGATCATATTTTCAAACTAGCCACAATTCTGACACAGTTACATTAGGCAGGAAGGCCTTCTTGCCACTGGCTGAAACAAAGATGCCACTGGAGACAGAGGATGTGAAGTCTCAGAGTCAGTTGCCCCTCAACAAAGCCTCCTGCAGATCTGTTAATGAACATCCCCAAGCATTTCCTGGCAGTCATTCCTAGCACACACCAACGGTGTTGGCTGTCAAGTGTGACCTCATTAACATAAGAATTTGCTCTGCTTTCATTTCAGGTTGTCAGAGCTGCTGAAGAAGCTGCTTCCACCCTGGCGAGTTCCATCCACCCCGAGCAGTGCATCAAGGTGCTTTGCCCCATCATTCAGACTGCAGATTATCCAATTAACTTAGCTGCCATCAAAATGCAAACGAAAGTCATCGAGAGGATTTCCAAGGAATCGTTGCATCAGCTCCTACCTGATATCATTCCTGGGTTGTTACAGGTACAGAATCCCAAGTCACTGCTCCTGAGCACATGCCACCATTAATTTGTGACATCTGTGCCCTAAGGGAGGGAGAATGATGAATCCTCTGGGGCCAGATTTTGGTAAATTAAGCCATTTAATTTTTGTTAAAATATAATTTTTATGTATGAGGTTTTGATCCTTTTAATGTTAAAGAAAGGAAAACTCAGATTCTTACATGGATGTTCCACAATTGGATGCCTTTTTCTGACTCCCAAATAAGCCAGTAGCAGCCATGTAATACATTTGAGGATAGGAGTTAGCCACATTTTACACTGTCTCTATACATCTTGTAGTCCCCTTTAATTTTTAGTTCTGCTGAGCTGTTCTGTGCTTTGATGGTACTTTGCACTTGAATTTGAATCCCAGCAGGCAGGTTGCTCCTTTCCTCTTTTCTCTCTGAAATTAGGACCAAACTACTTGCTGACTTTATTCAGCCTCTTTCATAACCCTCTGGGGCTGGGTGGGGAGCTGTGTTTTTGCCAGTGCTAAGGCTTGGTTATGGATTTAGCTTTGAGCACTGGCTGTAGCAGTGTTGTCTTTTGGTCCCCTGCACAAGCAGTTGGCAGTGCTGGGATGGGGCTGCAAACAAGAAGGAAACAAGTGAAGTAGCAGTGAGGGAGGATAGAAAATGTGTGTATTTACTGGGGAGGGACTGACAGGAACAGATCAGTCAGAGTGAAAGGGGGAGATGTGTTTAGGTGGGTAAGACTTCCATGGAGAACTGGGATAAAGAGGCCTCCTCATTGTGAGCTTAAAATGTTGGAAGGACAAGAGCAAAGTCAGGAATTCCCCTTATGCATCCTGGCATTCATCCCAACTTTGTAGTGTCAGCTCTTGCAATTCTTAAATCTCAGCTTCTGGGAATTGGACAATTCTGTATTCATCTAAACTTTTGTTGTAAAATGTTTTAGCCATCATTGTTGGAGACAACAATCTGAACAGCAAAGCTTTGATGCACTGGAAAAGTCTGAGAGCCTTTAAAAAGGCAGTTTTATTTGTCTTCTTTAGTTACTTTCAATGGTTCTTGTTTCAGAGTGTAGTTTGCCTGAGATATTTCCTTACCTTAGAAATTCAGTGATCAAGGGAATTTACTCCTTACATTTGGGAAGTACATTTGGGATCCTGGCTGAAGGACTGTGTGTGGAGAGAATCACCTTTGTGCTTGCATACCACAGAGGGTCCTGGCAGAGTGGTGAGGAGGCAAGGAGTGTCAGCAGCAGTGTGAGCACAAATGTGCAGCTCAACACTGTCAAAGAACCCTGGAGCAAGCTCTCCATGAACAGATGGGGGCTCCATGGAAGAACAGGGCTTGGCAGGGGAGAGTTGTGGTGCTTGCCCTGGTCCTGGTGAGGAGGCTCAGCCTTTTCTCTACCTTGGTGCTCAACAGCTTGGTGTTTCTCTGAGCTCACCAAGGTCTGCTTTCCTAGCTCAGTGCTTTGTGGGATTGCAGACTGTCATTTTGGGCTGTACTTTGGCCTTGCAGCTGGAACAGCCCCAGCTGTGCTGCATCCCTCCTCTGGCTTTCCCGGCAGAGGTCACCCTGCATCCGGAGGAGCCGGCATCCCGCAGGCTGAAGTGGTGTCTGCCTTTCTCATGGGATGGGATGGCTGCTGAGTGATGCACCTCTGCCTGAGTTTGGGGCTGGTGTCATAGCTGCTGAGTGACCTAGTGGCTAGTTTGAGCTCTGCCCAATCTGCCAGAGATCAGCACATGTACAGGGGTCTTTCAGCATGTTTTTTGCTGTGGTGTTTCCTACTTGATAGGTAAGCAGCCCTCCAAAGAGTCCTGACTGTTTAGGGTAGTTTGTGTTCATCTGAACTGGACACAGAAGTGTGTGTATCTGATAGAGTCCTGAGCTCACGTTAGGAAACCGTGTGTTGTTATCTAATGCTATAAATAACTAGATATTAATAACTTACAACATGACAATAATAAGTAGTAGCAGAAGGAACAGATAGGGTGATTGCGTTCTCTTGCTCTTTGAGTATTCAAATTGCAAACTGTTATGTTAAGCAGAGGTTTTTTAACTGATCTCTTAGGTCAGCCACATGTGCAAAATATACATCAGCTCTGTAGTGTATTGCTCAGGAAGGGTGTTGAGGAGTGCTGTTTGTTCTGACCTTTTTCTGTCATTTCCAGGGTTACGATAACACGGAGAGCAGTGTCCGAAAAGCCAGTGTATTTTGCCTAGTGGCTATTTATTCAGTAATTGGAGAAGAACTGAAACCTCATCTCGCACAACTCACAGGAAGCAAGGTACAAGAGTAATATGTCTCTGGTGTTTTGGTAGTGCAAGCCATTCTGCTGGCAATTACTAGCAGCAAGACCAGTGGCTTCACTGTAGCTCTGGGTCAGGTTCCCTGAATTCTGTTAAATTCTGTCTCACCCTGACAAATGCCACTGGAGCATCACTGCACTTGCTCAGCAGTGTGAGCATTTGAAATCCCACTTAGAAAATTTTAATGTTTTCATTATACATTTGATCTTGTGTAACTGCAGGCTGCCTCTGAGCAGGTCCTTCTCCAGCCATGTTTGCCTTCCTCCTTTGGCATTACATCCAAAGGTGATTATGTGGTGAGCTGGCTCAGCTGACTGCTCTGGCTGAAAACCAGATCTGCAATACAAATTAGCTTTTAGCCTGCTCTGTGGCCACACAGGCATCCTCGTGCAGAGAGTGGTGGGAATGCATGGGGATGGTGGGAGAGCAGGTTGTGATTAGGGCTGGTAGAAATGCAGGTGAAGCTTCACTGTTAATAGCTGGGCACACGTGTCCCTTTCCTTCTGGGACAACAGCAAGCTCGAATGACCCTTCGAAGGACTTCGTACCCTGGAGTCAGACTACCTGCAAAACTCAGATTCTGACCTGATGCTGCAAGTGAAACCAAGCCCTTAATTCAACTCTGTCCTTCAGACAAGAATTTTATGTTGATGTTTGATTGCTTTTCAGAGCTGCTCAACAAGCCACCACAATTTTTTTTCTGCTGTTTTAAGTCTTCATACCCAAGATTTCTATGCAATTTTAAGATGAATTCTGCAGTTTTTGTTTCAGATTTGTTTTTGAAAAAAATCTATGCACATAAATAGCTACTTAGTTCAGAGGGCTTCATTCTGTCATTTTGAGTCATAATTTCTTTCATGGGTAAGGAAGTGTGGTATAGGCCAAAACAATCTGAGACTAAAAACGCTTGGATTTTATTTCTGTCTTGTCACTAAACAAACTACAATTGTGCCTCCAAATTGCTCTGCAGAGAGACAGCTATATGTGCTGAGGTTTACCTCTTTATATTTGGGATGTTAGGAAATCCCCCTATAAAATGTTGTAGAGGCTTTATTATTCCAGTATCCTTGGTGCCACAAACATAGTCCAGCACATCACTAACTATAAACATGTAAGTAATTCTTCTGGGTTTATGCAGACTGCCTGCCTGTTTAAAGTTAAATGCAAACATGAGTCATTACAGGATCTGGAGTTTAGGTGGCAAGGAGGAAAAAGAAAACAAATCCATGCAAGGGAACTATATAGTCATAACAACTGCAGTTGCACTAGCTGTGCCACATTACTGAAGATATAATGTCATTGAAAAAGAACATTTTATAAAACAGAGAAAGTTAAGGGTGTTTCCTAGGAGGGAGACCCATGGCTCTTGGATCACCAGTGTGCCTGCAGCCCTACTGACCTCTGTGGGAATCCTACTTGACCTGACCTGGCTGCAGGATTGAGGTCTGTGGACTGATAGCTGCTGAAGTGAAATGCAAGAGGCTTTTCTAAATCCCATTAAGTCTGTCTGTAACTTCAGTGGGACTGGGCATAGCCTCTTGTCTCTGTTCTGGAATATGGTCAGTTTTCTTGCTTTTCCTACAGAGTGCCCAATGTCAGCTCACCCCAAAATGAGCTCACCACAGAATACGAGTTTTTACATTGGCAGTCAGCTTTTCCCCGCTTGATTTTTTCTGGCATCTTCTCCTGATGTTTCTTTCTTTCTTTCTTTCAGATGAAGCTACTAAACTTGTATATAAAGAGGGCACAGACCACCAACAGCAACAGCAGCTCCTCTTCAGATGTTTCAACGCACAGTTAATGGAGACCTGTGGACATATGTGTAGACTTAGAAGCAATCAACGGTGCCTCTCAGAGACCTTTCTGCTACTCTTCACTGGCACGCTCCATCAGCTTAAGGAGGCCATGCAGATATTTATTGCAATCAGTATTTTAGTCCCTTAAAAGCTTTTATGTAGAATCTTACTGGTATTGAATGTAAAGGAAGCAAGGTCTGTGTCGCAGTCTTCATTAAAAGTGAACATCAGAAAGCCATACTTAAACATATTTGTATAGCCTGCTGAAATCTCAGAAATATGTTTAGGTTAGCATTCTAACACTGAGTCCAAGAACCTGGACACATGTAAAAGTCAAACAAATCTTGTTGGTTTAGTTCATACCCAGTTTTGGTTTCTGTGTGCTGGTTACCTGCTCTCTCCCCCCACCCATTCTGGCTGGGTCCTTCTCTTCTTTCAAGTCTTGTGTTCCTGTTCTGTACTCCCTGTTGCAGCTTGCCTGACTTGCAGGGCCCTCCATGGGGAGATCTTTGCAGGTGTGGGTGTGATTCCAGCCTCAGATGCTTTAATTCTGAGAGATACCAAGTGAGTAATGAAAACGTTGGTTCTTTTTAAACATCTGAGTTTTGTACATAGTTCTGACAGACCCAGGATGGGCTGATCTCTCTGTAACTTCTATCCAGCCAGCTGTGCTGTGCATAACAGCTGGGCTCTTGCTCTTTTCATTGACTTTGTAAATAATTCTCCCCTCTCAACCCATTTGGCTCTTTCATATGTTCAAAAGACTCTCCAGGTTACCTGTTAGTCCCCAAAGGGAACCTGAGACCCAGTTCTGGGACCGATGTCTGCAGATAGGATAGTGGAGTTAGGTGGGTGGGATTGGGTTAGGCTCTGGGTGTGTCACTGGGTGGGCAGTGGGAGGTGGCAGAGCTGTACTTCAGTGCCAGCTGTTTTCCATGAAATCTGTAGCATCAAAGGGCTGATCTGCTGCTCTGACTGACCCACTGATGCTGGATGGCTTTGTCCCCACAGCTCCTTTGCACTTTGGGCAAAATGTTCATCCCAGAGGACAGAAAGGGTGTCTGAATCTGAACAGAAATACCACATGGAAACACCTCTGAACCAGCTGGGACAGTGCTGGTTGCCTGCCACAGCCCCTCCTGTTCCTGAAGACCCTGCAGTGTTGTTAACTGCCTTTAGAAGCCTCCTTTGTGCCATCTCCATGCACAGGCTTGCTGAGTGCTCTGCATTTCAGAAGAGTGGGGTGTCCCTCACTGGGCACTGCTGGCAGCAGGGTGCTCTGGGTGAGGGTGCAGCAGGGGAAGTCCTTTTGCAGCCTGATGACACAGACCAGGTCAGAGGCAAACCAGCAGCAATCAAATTCCCCACAGCACCTCCCTTCCCTGAACAGAGATCCTTCTTTTTGCAAAGTGGGAGCTCCCCCGGGTCTGCCTGTAACCAGGGAAGGCAGGAGTTTGCTAATTAACATGCTGTGTTTGGCCCTGGGCTGGATCCTGGCTGATGGGCATGCCCACCCCAAACCTGCCATGGATCACAGCTGGGGTTTGGCTCCAGTGATGCAAGAGGATGATGGACTCGCAGCTTATGGCTGCAGCTGTGGTGATGGTTGTGTGTTCCCTGGCTGCTTTCAGTGCCCTGGAGTCTCTCCAGCTTCCTCCATCTCCCTTTAGGGAGCTGAAAGGACACCTTGGGAACATAACTGAGAACGTGAGACTCCATTACTGCAGCAGGGGAGGGTAAAGCCCCTTCCATCAATTATCCCTCTGTGTTTCAACCCCATCCCTGAGGAGCTAAGCTGCGAGCTGAAACCTGGTGCCAGCTTTTCTCCCAGTTCTCTTCTCAGGAGGGGTTGGGGCTGGTGGGGGACCATGTATCACTGGGCTGCAAAGTGTGTTGGTCCCTTTCCCTGCTCACCTGAGTACATACGTGTGCAGGCTTTTGCTGGCTGCAGGGCTAATTCCCTCATCTTTCCCAACCAGTAATGCTATGGCAGGAGAAACCATGTGCTTTCCTGGGGTGTGGGCTTTCCCCAGGGTCTTTCTGCAGGCTCAGAAAAGCCATCCTCATTAAAGGGGCAGGGGGAGGGGATTGGCTGCTCCATGGTTTGTGTCTGCCTTTCCGTGGACCATTTCTTTTCCACATCTTTCTGTATGCTTGCTAGAATGCTCTTTTTAAATTTTTTTGAATGCTTCAAATTTGATTTTAACACAAATTTATTTTTCCTTTTGAGGAAATACTCAGTTGACTTGTTGGCAGCAGTTAAGCTGTCCTGTTTGAATTTTTAGTAGCGGGCTAGGTCTTTTTGGGGGTGTTGGTTTTTTGTTAGGTTTTTTTTGAGGGTTTTTTTGTTTGTTTGTTTGTTTGTTTGTTTTTAATTGTGCTCTTAACTGCTTAGTATTTATGCCTCTCTTTCTCCCCATCTCAGCTCAGCATCTTCTGTTCCAGTTCTGGGGTTCAGAAGGTCAGCATAGCTGACCAGGTGGTGTTAGTCCCTCCCAGCTGTGATGGAGCTTGGCCTATCATCATTTGCTGTTTGTTGGTTTTGATTTTTTCTCTTTCCATTGAATGGCACACTGTAGCAAATCTCCAGGAATCGAATTCCTTCTCCAATGATTTTATATGCTTTATAAAATCCTGTTGGTATGCACTGAGAGTGAACGCACTGTAAGGTCCCTGGCAGCTCAGTCGGGGCCAAAGCTCGTCCTTGAAAAGGCGCCTGCGGCCAGCCCGGCTTCCCGCGGCCCTGGCCCGCCCGGGGCTGCAAAGGTGGAATCAGGCCTTACTTCTGAATCAGATTCAGTTCTCTTTGTCAACAGATGCTCATTAATGTGCTACTTGATTTCACTGCGTGAGTCGAGGACTGTCCATCCTTTGGGTACTCTAGGATATGTTCTACCTGTACACAGTAGGAGCATTCTGCTTAGGTATTTATAAATCATCGCGGATAATGTACATAGTAGGATTGTTTAGTATGTTGAACATGACCCAGTTTTTATTTTGTGTTTCCTTTGAAGTACTCAAAGGGCTAGCTCTGAATGTCACCTCTCTGATCTCCAGTTTTGACTTCAACAAGCTGTACAATCATCTTGTTTTCTCTTCAGCAAGCATAAAGGTCTCTCTGGCTACAAATCACAGTGTCCACGCACGCTTGCAGAGGAAGGTCTGCATGCTGCAGTGCCTCACTGCTCCGGTGAAGCTTGTGTTCACCTTCTCCTGGCAGTAGCCACCTACTTCAGCTGCCTTTTTTTTTTTTTTCTTGCTGCCCATTATGCAGGGCTTCAATTTTTCGTACCTTTAAAAAAAAAAAGAAAAGAAAAAAAAAAAAGAAAAAAAGTGTATTTTCTTTGCCCACCATGCTTTAAAAATCTGAATGGGAGAAAACTCTCAGCAGACAGCAGCTCTTGGCTGCAAGGTTGCCGAAATCTCAGATGTGGATGTTTTTTCTGCCATTGGCTGCACCAGTGCTCCGTGGGCATGGGCAAATCCTGGCTCCATCTGCCCCACAGGTCTACGTACTGTAGTTCTCATGTAGTTCAGAAATACCGAGGCATGTGGCTTTCTTAAGGTACACTATGTGTGCTTGCCTGGATTACAATACAATATGAGACTGTCTTTTTAATTGCTTATTACTAGCTTACCAATAACCTGTATAAGTAATGTAACTTGCATCTTTGTCATCAGAACCTTTTCTCCCCACCCCTTTATTTATCAAGCATAATATTACATATTAAGGGACAGAAAAATAGACCTTTGTAGTACACAGCAGGACGTTGCTAACAATGTTTTAAATGGGAAGTAAAAAACGCTCTGAAAAATGCCAGCCATGAGAAATGACTTTGTTGGCACCGTGTTCATGCGCATGTATTTTTTTCTATTTTTTCCGCTTTTGTCATGTTACATCCATATCTGTATTTATATCTTATTTGTTTCACTTTTGAGTGTATCATGGCAATTGTACAGATGTTTTTTGTTAACATTTACGTGATAGAATTTGCTAAAAAAAAAACTAAAATAAAACCTTTTGAGTTTGCCCTAGAATAAGTGGGTTTCTTCTTGGGGAAGAAACATCAAAGTAATTTACTGTCCAACACAGCTCCTTATTCCAACCTGTACTTGTAAATGATTTGCTCTTATTTGACACAATTGTGTTTGAAAGGTGATGATCATGCAAAGTCATGTAACTCAAGGAGGAAGGGCTTGAAAGATATCTGTATTCTGAAGCTTGTTGAGTGAATTACAGAGGTTTTAAAATACATGTCTGTAGAAATTTGGGTGATGAAGCATTTAGGGAAGTGAAGGTGTGCTGAGAACTGCACAGGTCTCTGTGCCTGGTATCAAATGACAAAAAACTTGAATTTGAATTGTCTGGGCAGCCTGAGCACTCAAACACTTGAGTGTTTTCCTGTGGGAATAGTAGCTCATCACAATTTAAAAACCTGAAGTGAAGCTGTGCTCTACACTCGGGAAATGAGTTCCCTAAGGTATGATCTTTACCTTGATGATCAAGGCAAAAACTCCTCAAATACCTTGTGCTGTGGGAGCAAGGAAGCCAGGAGTGCACAAGAGGTTCAGATTTTGTAGGAGAGGCTTTTGGTTTGAATATTCCTAGACAGAAGAATATATGGAGAGTCACAGAGCATGAACACCAGCACTAGCACTCCTCACTGTCACCAAGTCCTGCCCCAAGTCCGCCCAGGGACCCTTCT
Source organism: Irena cyanogastra (assembly GCA_013397155.1). Lineage (NCBI taxonomy): Eukaryota > Metazoa > Chordata > Aves > Passeriformes > Irenidae > Irena > Irena cyanogastra. The sequence continues at coordinate 596,675 of VWZV01011307.1, read as the reverse complement.
GCATTGAGGTTCAGGGGCTGGGCTGGGAGCAGGGGACAGTGATGGCTCTCCCTGCTGCAGATCTTGCCCCTGTGGTGACAGGGTCTTTTTTGACTCTTCCATGTGCCAGAACAGTAGGAGGGAAGGAACATCCTTGCCCAGTGACCCTGGCTTCTTCCCAGAGCACTTTCTGTGTGGTTGTGCAGAGAGAAAAGTAGAGGGGCTGAATCCCAGCTAGAACTTAATCTGTCTTACTGCTGTAACATTCAATAAGCAATTAACAGCCAGAGGGGGAATCCTCATCCTTTATTGGATGCACAGGAACATAGTGACAAGAATGAGGGACTATGTGAGGTACTTAATGCATGAAGCAGATCCTCCTGAGTGCCATCACAAGCCATGTACAGACCCAGCCAACACTGGTTTGTGAAAGGCAGGTCCTGTTTGACTGACCTGATCTCCTTCTGTGACAAGGTGACCCACTGAGTGGATGAGAGGAGTTGGATGTTTTCTACCTGGACTTCAGTAAAGCCTTTGACAGCATTTCCCACAGCACTTCCTGGCTGCTCATGGTTTGGCCAGGTGCACTCTTTGCTGGGTTAAAACTCTGGATAGCCAGGCCCGGGTGAGTGGAGTCAAATCCAGTTGGCAGCTGGTCACCAGGGTGTTCCTCAGAACTCAGTGTTGGGGGCAGTTGTGTTTCATGTCTGTATCAATGATCTGGATGAAGGCATCAAATGGACCCTCAGTTTACAGACAATGCTAAGCTGGGTGGGAGTGTTGCTGCTGGTGGATGGCAGGAAGGCTCTGCACATGGGTCTGGACAGGCTGGATTGATGGTCTGAGGACAATTGTATGAGGTTCAATAAGGTGAAGTGTCAAATCCTGCCCTTGGATCACAAAACCCCAGCAGTCCCTCAGGCTGGGGCAGAGTGGCTGGAAAGGTGCCCAGCAGAAAAGAACCCAGGGGTGCTGGTCAACAGGGACTGAACGTGAGCCAGCTGTGCTCAGGTGGCCAAGGAGGCCAGTGGCACCTGGCCTGGATCAGCAGTAGTGTGGCCAGCAGGACCAGGGCAGTGACTGTCCCCCTGTACTGGGCACTGGTGAGGCCACACCTCAAATGCTGTGTTTTGGGCCACTCCCTACAGGAAGGACATTGAGGTGCTGGAGTGTGTCCAGAGAAGGGAAAGGGAGCTGTGGAAGGGTGTGGAGCATAAATACTACAAGGAGTGGCTGAGGAAGCTGGGGGTGCTTACTTTGGAGAAAAAGGCTCAGGAGACACCTTACAGATTTCTACAACCAGCTGAAAGAGGCTGTAGAGAGGTGTTCTCTCCTCCCAAGTAACAAATGATAGGAAAAGGGCCTCAGGTTTCACCAGCGAAAGTTTAGATTAGATATTAGGAAAAAAAAATCAAGGAAAGGGTTGTCAGGCATTGAACAGGCTGTCCAGGGAAGTGGCTGAGTCACCATCTGTAGAGGTATTTAAAAAATGTAGATGTGTCACTTATGAACATGGTTTCATGGTGGGCTTGTCAGTGCTGGGTTAACAGCTGGGCTTGGTGACATTAGGGGTCTTTTCCAACCTACATGATTCTATGGATTTTCATGTTTTTTGGGATGAGACAGCAGTGCACTGACAGAAGAGTTTGTTTATTGAGCCACCTGAAAGTATCTGTCCCTTGTATCCCCTTTGTGGTTAAGTCCCTTGTCCTCAGCCATGTGACTGCTTCACAGATGGAGAATGAGGAATGGCTGTAATCCTTGGTGTAGAGGGTTTTGCTGAGCTCACCCCTATGGAGGAGGGCTGGAGTTGCTGCCAGCCATTAAAGGTAGGTAGCAGATTCCTGGCAAGTGTGATGACTTGCTGGAAGCACTTACAGCCCATTCTCAATTCATTTCTGAAGAGTCTGAGCTGCTGCTTCTTCTTCCCTCTGCATTCCCCCTCAAATGATTTTGTGACCCCTTCCCTCCCAATAAGGGATGTGCCAAGGAGTGACTCGGGACATGTCAGCAGAGTTGCACTCCTGGACCAGGTAGGTGTCTTATCTCAATTTTCTCCACTTAAAGAATAAGGTATTTTGGTTTAAAGCCTCTGAGAAAGTGCAGCTGAGTTGATCAGTGGTAACTTAAATAATTCCACTGCTTTTGATTGTGCAACCCAACCTCTTACTTTTACAACCCTCGTTTACCCTCTCTGAGGAAATATTGCACACCACTCTCTTCCTTTCACCAGCCCAACACATTTTTCCTGCTTTACCTTTTCATAGACTTCCATGAAGTATGGAAAGAGCCCACCCCAGCATCTGCACTCCAGCCCTGGCAAGGAGCCTGCTAGGAAGAGGCTCAGGGCAGAAATGGGTGTAACACTGATCTCAGGGAGGAGAAGGCAGACCATGAACCACCATCCCCTGCTCTTGGTGGGGTGAGGGGAGGGGAAAGCCCTGCAAAGCTTTATAGAAACTGCTGGGGCAGCAGGGGCATGGAAATCATCCCAAGCATCAGGCTGGGATGGAGGAGGTCTCTCAGATGGTTGTGTGCTTGTATAGGTCCAGAGAAAGGCCCTCTGATTGTGATCCCCAGTCATGGATCCATTTGTGGACCACATGGGATTGCAGCCAGGATGTGGATGTAAAACAGGCTGGAGAAGGTTGGTTCAGTAGCAGGCTCAGCCCCTGAGTGCCCGACTGAGCACAGCTTTCCTCTGCCGGGAGGACGGGAGGGCAGTGACACCCACTGCAGCCACTGTGCCCCCTGGACCACTGCAGCACAGGAGATGCTCACGTTTCAGATTCTGCCTGGGGATCTGACTGCAGCCAAAATTGGGAAATATTGGCCTGTTAATCCCAAGGCCCTTACACAACATTACTCTGTTCTTCATGCTGCTTTGTCATAACTTGGCACGTACTGAAACAGGCCCGGCAAAGCCACCACTTTCCAAAACTCAGCTATTTACAGCCAGACTTGGGTGCCAGCCCATTAACCAGGAGCCAGGGACTCCCCTGGGCACGGCTCAGGGACACAGGAGGTGGGTGCTGTCCCTTGGGGCAGGCAGGACGCACAGGATGATGCTCGTGGGGTACAACCCACTGGGGGACTCGGGGCCGCAGGAGTGCGCAGGCAGAGGCAGCGCTGGGCACAAGGGAAAGGCAGGAGCTGGTTTGGGAGCGGGAGCAGCAGCGCAGGGACGGCGAGGGCAGCGTGAACCAGCCCGAGCTAACGCGGGGCTGGCGGGATTACGGGGCGCCGGGGAAGCTGCTCACAAACACATCGGGGACACAGCAGCCCTCCAGAGCTGAGGGGTAATGAGTAATTAATGAAGAGAGGGATGAAATTCATAATGATTCAAAAATGTCCGAGATAATGAAGTCCTTTTCTTTAAATCCACCTTTAACAAGAAAGCTAAGGGAAAGGATTTAGATCAATTAAGAAGTAAAGAAAGGCAATCTTGTAAAAATAGCTATTGACACAAGCAAGTGAGGGAACAGCTGGAAAGTCTTGCCATGGCAGTGTATAAAACAACCGTGTATGGCATAAAGACACCCATAAGTGACAGCAGGTAGAGTAACAGCCAAGATTCAGAATGCATTTAACAAATCCCTGCAGGTGTGGCAGGGGGCTGGTGAAGTGTCTGAGCTCTGAGGAGACCACGGTGAGGAGCAGGAGTCACAGTGCTCTCCTGTGGGGTGCAGCAGCCCTGTGTGAGCACCAGCAGCCACTCCTGGGCAAGGGACACGCAGTGGCCCTCAAAGGGATGGCCCCATTATCTTCAAACTAACCAAAGCCCAGGGGAGACAAAAGAGGCTGGAAACACTGGAGCTGCCCCTAAAACATGTTCATTACCTCCCTCTTGGAGGAGATATTTTTGTCTCTCTCTGTCTGCCATGCAGCAGGATACTTGGGATATTCTTTTCTTCGTCCTGGTGACCCAGCTTCTTAACAACCTCTCTCCTCAGTGCCTTGCTGAGGAATAGCCCCTGTAAGCTCCATCGTGCCTGGACCTGTGTTCTGCCCCCTCTACAGATGCCCTGGTGCAGGATCCTGCTTCCCCTGTGCCAAACTACTCCTTCATGGCACAGGCTGAGTGGGCTCAGCATCTCTGGGGGGTTGGTGCTTGGGACCAGAAGGGTTAAACAGATGGCCCTGTCACAGGGGCAGTTTCTTGACTGCTGGTCTATAAATAGGAGCTGGGTTTCTAATCTGCTTGCCACTTGTTTCCACTCCCTGCCAGTTTTTTCCTGCTTTTTCCTGCAAGGAGGTACCTGCATCAATTACAGTTTGCAGCCCTGCAGACACTGCTGGGAGAGGATGAGGAGCAGCCCAGTCCTGCCTGAGGAGACTCGTGTCAGTCCTACTCCAACCCATCCTTGGTAACACACACACACACACACAGGGAAAAAAAAAAATAAAAGGAAGGAAGGAGAGAAACCAAGCCCTGCCCTGGGAGGAACTTCAGAATCCTGGTTTGTCCTGAGAGTCCTCAGTCCAATTTGACTCCCTGCCTTTCCCCTCCAGAGCCGCCTCTTTTGGGACAGGGGAAGCCCACCCTGGTTCAGGCACTGCAAGCTGATGTGGTAGACCTGGTTCAGCTCCCTGGGTGAAAAATCCCTCTTGGTGGAGAGGGAGCAGGGAGTGAGGGCTGACAGTATTTTTGGTCTCTTTGCAAGTCTCCAGTCTGCTGGCTACCCCCAAGCCTGCCTTCCCTGCCCTATCTCCTCCATCTCTCCAACAACGAGAACAACTCCATCCCTGCTGAGCGACAGGCTGTAAATCCTTGGAGGACTTGCTGGAAGAAGGGACTGGGGGTTTGCAGAGAAGATCTGTGAAGAAAATCTGGCTTCCCACAGGGGTGAGGAAGACATGGGCAGGTTGGAGGGAGGCCAGAGATTGGCAAGGACATGATGACTCCCAGCAAGCTTAACCTGGGTTGGATAACAGGCAACGGAAGGGGCTCAGGGAGACATGAGAGCACCCCTCAAATATGCAAGAGGCAAATGCACAGGGGGGTTAATCTCTTCTCTGGACAGGGCAAGACATTTTGGGTTTAGCAAGAAAAATTTAGATGAGGAAAACATGACAGTCAGAGTAATAAAGTTAACTTGTTTCCAGGATGAATTTTGTGAGGAGATGATGTGATCAAGCATGTGAAGAAACAAAATCCTGTTGTTTTGACCTGTTGCACTTCAGGCCACTTAAACCTGAAAACTCAGCTTGGACAAGCTTCTCTGTTGAGGGACAAGGAACAGACTGGAGGAGAATTGGCCAAAAAGTGGGACAGTTCATTGCATGTCTCCTCCTGAGCAGTCCATGCTGGGTCAGGTGCATTTCCTGCATCAGGTCCCAGGGGCCTTTCCCTGTGCACCCACCTCGAGCTTCATTGCTGCTGACTGACAGACTGCTGAGTCACACAGGCTGCTGACTCACTGAAATGGAAATATTCTCCCAAAAAATGCTGAGTTTGATAAAATTGCTAAGGGATCCTGCTGGCTTCCCTGACAGCTTGGCTCTCTGCCCTGCATTTGGAGCAGCTGCTGGGAGGGAGGGTAGTCTTGGCAGCTGAAGAAATGTGATGCTCAGGGCTCCCAGGGTGATGGCTGAGGCTCTAGACAGGCTGGGCCAAGCCAGGGCATCTTCAGCCTCATGTCCCCAAGCACTCTGCCTTGCAGCTGCCCCTGGTGCTTCTTGGGCCATGGGGTGTCCTCCTTGGAACATGTCTGGTTCAGACACCAAACTAACCTTTTTTTCCTCACACGTTTTGCACCCTACCTGCACCCCAGCCCCTCTTCCCCTGGGAGGATGGAGAACACCCACCCAGAGTGACAGTGGTAGTAATTTAGTCCCTGTCTTGCAAAAGACCAGCTCTTCTGGCCAACAAAAAGAAATAAATGGAGGTGAGTATTTGCCTTGTAGAGCCAACCCAGGTCAGCAGAAAGCTCCAGCTGCTTTTGCATTCCACTGATGATGGAGAAGCACCTCCAATCTGACCCAGTTTGGCTCCCAGCAGCATCAGCCTGAACTGTGCTCATCTGAGCTCTCACAGGCTCCCCAGAGGTAGGTCCCTCACCCTCTTCCTCACTCTTAGCACTGTCATGGGTGCTCCCCATGAAGCCCAGAGAGGGCTCCTTCTGCTGTTCACCCCTTCTTGTTGCAGCTCCCTGTTTTATGCCTGGCTGCAGATGGTCCCTGCTAAAGGACCGTGGTGGGATCTGTCTCTGAAAGCTTAAGGCAGCTTTTAAGAAGTCCTTGGAGGTTTTCCTTTCCAATGAGCTGGTAAGGCAAAACTGCTCCTGTCAGCTGGAGGCTGAGAGCCAGGGGGTGGTGTCCTTAACCTCTGCAGCTGAGAGGAGCCCGTGCCCTACCCTTGGCTGTTCCTATTGCATGGTCAGCAATAGGTGACAGATCCAGGGTTTCCTCTGGGACAAACCCTTGCTGGTGGGAGGTGGAGACAGGACAGCCCTTTTAGTTCTGAGCTAGAAGCTGAAATCCAGCCTGCTCCAAAATAGTGCTTAGAGCAACTAGGAGTGCTTCAAAGGGAACCTTGAAAGGGATCTCAGCTTAATCTGTGAGACCTCTGCAGCCAGGGCAGAGGGCCTTGGCTCTCCAGCAAGTCCCCTGGGAGCCATCAGGGTCACTGTTGGAAAGGGATGCAAGCTTCACTGCAACAGGCTTCAAAAAGCCAAATTCCTGTGAGTTGCCCAGCTCCTGCCATGCAGCATGGGAGCCAGAGGCCTCTTGCATCCCTCTGGGATATGTCCCCAGCTTGGAGGGCAGCATTGCTAGGATGTGGGAATGTCCTCTCAGTAGCATTTTTCTTGCAGTCATTACCAGCATGGGTATTCTCACTCTGTTTTGGCAATCACTGTGTCTTGGGCAAGCACTAAACATTAACTTAGATTTGTACTTAATAACTCGCTGGTGTGTTTGAAACTCAGTGCAGAGGGAGGGGACACCCTCAACCCCCTTCTCCTGGCCTTGCCAAATGTTTAGGGATGCCAAAGCAAGAGAGTCCCTGAGTGCACACCATCATTCACTGAGCACACACCTGTGTTTGGCTGAGGGCATAGTCAGGTATCCACCGAGTCTTGTTTTCATCCACCAAAAATCTTTGATTTCCACAATTATCATAACTAGGAGGACCTTACTGATTTGAAAGCAGGGTGAATAACCTTCTCAGCAGAAATCAAAGCCCTGGAGGGGACCAGTATGTACAGGAATGGCATTAACAACTAATCCCCTCTAATCCAAGATGACATCCTTATCACGTGAGGACATAAAATGTAATTAGACTTATATAGTGCTATCTCCAGAGCACTAAGCAAATATTAACTAATCCATCTTCCCAGTGCTCCTGTGGTGACAGCCCAGCTGTCCTGGAGGTGCAGGTGGGGAAACAGAGACATGGGATGGTGCACTAACAGAGTCCCTTTCAGGAGAAGGCCTTGCAAACTGTGTATCCAGGACATAAAAAAAAATGAAAATTAGCAAAGCAATTTACAGTCTGGGAGATTTTTTGGGGACATGGGGCACATCTTCCTTCAAGGCTCCTGTTATCAAGGGGATGGTGAGTTTCTGCTTTTCTTCTGTTTCTCAGCACTTCCAGGATCCCTCCACAGTTATTACATATCTGCAGGGAGATAAAACACATGTTCAGTCATGGGCTTCCTCTATTGCTGAAACACATTTAAATTCTATCCAACCATCCCTTCAGCTCTGTTTGTATTAGGGTTTGTTTTCTAACCTCATGTCCCAGGTTCCCCCCATCTCATGGATGCTGGAGAAGCCACCTTTGCCAGGGGGAGCCTCCCCTCCCCTTGGCTCTCTGAGGTTAACTGGCCCCAAGATGGAAATGCAACTGATGGTCCCTGCCTGTGTGGGATGATGCCACTCCCCTTGGGACTCAAGCCAGCATGCAGGCTTTGCAACCTGAACTGAGCACTGCCATCCCTTGGTGCCAAGGGCAGCTGGGAGTGGGCAGGGAGCTCTGCCTCAGCCCTGCCTGCACAGGGCCTTTCAGTGGGCTGGTTTTTCCTTTAGAGCCCGATTCCCTTGGAGCAGCAGGGCCATTTGGAGCAGCAGGGGATGTGATCCTCTTATCACTGTTGGTTAGCCTTGGGTGCCCTTGAGAAAGAGCTGCTTGTGATGGAGGAAGACACTCAAAACCAGCCACCACGCCTCTCAAGGCTTTGGGATAAGATTGCATTTCTTGGGCTGGCAATGCTCTCTGCTTTAAAAGCAGTTGGATGCAACTGAGTGTGAAGTACAAATTCCTCGACCAGTCTCTAAAATCAAAGACACCCACAAAAAGGCCACTGGCATTTGAAGGACAGAAAATTGAATAGGTCCCTCTTCGGTGATGATGTTGCCTTGACTTGAGGACATCACCCTTGAAGCTCTGTCCCAACACACACTTACCAGAGGGCCTGGGAAGAGCTGTGTAGTGCAGGGTGAGGAGAGACAGTCTGTGTCCTTCAGGTACTCCCCAGCTCTGGGTCTCCTCTCCCTGCTAAGAGCTGTTCCCACACCCTTCAGGAACCAGTCAGTGAATGTTGTGCTTTACTTTCCCTTGGGTTATCGAGACTGAATGAAACAAAACAGGGAAGGTTAGGACTCACGGGTTTGTTTGCTTTATTAATAAGGTTCCAGATTTTCTGGAATACAAAAGAAGATGCTGTATGCAGAAAATGTCAGCAAACTTTGTCAGGAGGGAAGGAATGCCACCAAGGCAGGAAAACGTGGAAGTGGTTAATGGAAAACTATTTAGACACTGGTCTCTTTGGAGCTGAGACTATGCTATACCCTCAGTGGTATTCACACCTCGCTAGGCTGAGAGCAGAATCCACCCCCAGCCCTCCCTTGCCTTCTTCCTCCCTGCTCCACACACTGTGCTGGCACCACGGCTCCACACTGGGACTCAGATCCAGGGACTGATCCATCTGAGAAGCAAACTGAAGACCAAATAAAGGCATTTTTCCTCTCCTGAAGAAAGTACAATTCCCAGAGGGAGCTGCTCACCTCCTGGCACTGCTGGTACAGGTGAAGGAAGAGGTATGGTGTGTCTTGCAGGTGGGTGGAAGTGCATGGGGAGGCAGTGCAGCTCTCAGGGCAGAGCTGTGTCACCCCAGAACCTGCTAGGGACACCTCAATTGCTGAGAAGTGGGTGCCACAGCAGGTTTCTGCCTGCTGAGGAGCTTCTGCTAACTCTGGTTAGGGTGGCCAAAATCTCTATGCTAAGAGGTTGCCTTCCAACCATGATGCAGTTAAAACCTGCAAATGTCCTAATGTTAGCATGCTCCAGAGTAGCGAGCAAGCTTTGCCCTTTTAGAAAGCTCACCTGACACTTCTTTTCTAGCTTTATAGTGCTGCCAGTGAACTGCTGGAACATGCATGACTTGGCCAATGTGTCCTCTAAAAGCCATTGAAAATGTTCCCTTTCCTTGCCTGAGGGCCCCTGGCTCCAGAGTCGAAGGGTTTCCTCCCTCTGCTTCTGGAGCTCAGGCTGCCCAGATTAAACCATGTATTGAAAAATTCCATAGCAGCTTCCGACCTCAATGAATAGCATATTCAAGGCCACTGGAAGGCTCTTGCATTTGTGTAGTTCAATGATTTTCAACCATTATTTTTATTTCCAGAGATGGGAATCCCCCAAAAGTCACATCTACAGCCAGCTGACCTGTGAAGTGCAATCACCTTCCATGGAGAGGAAATGACACAAGGAGCAACCTGGGCCCTTGCAGGGCCACTGGTTGAAGCCTGCTGCAGCATGACCCCCTGATCCAGGAGGAGCCATGGGATTGCATATGCAGTTGCTGGCATGTAAATCCCCACAGGGGAGGGGCTGCAGAGGAAAACTCCTCTGGTCACATTTATCCATGCCCAGCTGTGCTGGGCTGGACCTGGCAGAGATGCAGTGTCAGGCCAGATCCAGCAAACAAGGTATGACCTACAGCAAAGGACAGCCCACAGGCTGAAACAAAGCCTCAGACCATCACAGGGGTGACAGCAGGAGAAGAAGTTACCTTTATTGAAAGCACATTTCCTTTCACTCAAAGGTCATAGTCTGATTCTTCCCAACTCCCTGCTGCTGAGCTGGGATAACACTTGGTGTGCCACCCACAGCTTTCACCAAGAGACATCTCCCCATATCATTGTGTTTCTTACTGTTTCATTCCTAGATCTGGGCAGTTAGCAAGCTGCTCAAGGAGGCCATCACTCTCCTTTTGTAAATATTACCACAATGTGGCTTTTTTTTCTGAAATTCCCCGTGGATTCCAAGTCATGCTGTACACTGGCACCAATGGTTCAGACAATTCTTCAGTGCTGCTTATATTTGGATTGCTGTATTAAAACCTTGTAAGTTTACTCACTGCTAAGGTTAGAACAGGCCAAACAAGAAACCTGCAGGAAGAAGAACTCCAGAATAATGTATTTTATGCTTTTAAGAAAAAAAGCACAGGAGGCAGGTATAATGATAAAATCAAAATGTTAGCCACTTCAAATAAATGGAAACTATTGAAAAGCAGCTGTGATGATTAGATATAAATCTGACTGCTTGACACTACTAAGTAGATGATGTCACTTTGGGTTTATTCTATTTATTTATCATAAAAATAACAGTTCTGTCTCACCATTAATAATCTCCACGACTGCTACTGCTCACACCAGGTGTTATGAGCTGGACATTGCTGGATGCACTCAGCTTCCCCTTCAGTGTTACCACCTTACTTCTGTTTGTGTCAAGAAAAGACCCTTCTCAAGAGATGTTTATAAACTGTGACCAGGTTTCTTAACCTTGTTTTGATAAATGAAAGCAGATGTTTGGCAGGAGTCATCTGATTCATCTTCAGTGTTTATAGCAATGGGATTGCACTGGCACAATACAGGGAATTCAGGATGCTCTGTAACCTATACTAAACAAATATTTATATTAAGTCAAATAAGGAAGGTAGAGCTACACTGAAACTACTACAATCTTAGCCTATTTCACACTAGTATTTATATTTTTCACATCTTTAATGACAATAACCTGTCTTCAAGCCCACAAATTTCTTTTACGATGGGCAACATGTATCTATAGCACAAGGCTCTTGATTGAATTATTCTGTGGTAACACAGCTGTTTAGCTGACGCCTTATGAACAGACATGTCAGGAGTGGTTGTTCCATTCCCTGCTCAGGGTCAACTAAGAGCAAATCCACATTGAATTTCAGTATCAGAGGAACCCATGTCCTGAGATGAACCAGAAAAACTGTTTTATGGACAGAGTAAGGTTGCATTTATACAAACACACGCAGAGGCTGGGTAGTAACTTTGTGTCATCCTGGTTCTAGAGAGCGGAATGAAGATGGTTTGCATGTTAGACTTTTTAATCTCAGTTAATTGATTGCCAATTCATCTGAGGCAGTTAATGATTTGGAGAAGTTGATGGGATGTTTGTCTCAGGACATAATTATTTCTGTCATTCCTTCCTCTAGCTTAAACTAAATGTTGGTTAATTGGCACTGATTGATTAAAGTAGAACAATGGAAAAAACTTCCTCTGAAAGTCTGCACTTGTCTTTGCTATGAAATACAGGAGTGCTTCTAGCCTGAGACAAAATCCTACTGCAGACAAGAGTTTCTGCTCGGAACAGTGAGCTTTAATTATATCCTTGGTCTCTGTTGTCTCTTTAGTCCAACTGCTGCTGGACAGTCAGCCCTAGAGGAGGCAAGAAACGGGTCACTTTTGCCATGCTGCAGCCAGCAGTACTGAATACTGTGCATCTGAACTGCTGCTGGCCTCCCCCAACCTCATCATGGGAAAAGCTGAAGTAATGGCCCCCAGGAAGGCTGTGCAGTGAGGTTAGTTATTGCACTATGAAAGCAAACCCACAAGCCTTCTTTTGCAAGTACAGGTGCAGCAGTTTTGTGCTTTGGTCACTGGGAGTGTCTTATTTGAGGGTTTTCATTACTCTTTGTGCCCTCAGATGCTAACTCATTCCCTTCTGGGAAGTCTTTATCCACAGCACAAGAGTACCTCAATGGGCAGATGATTTGTGTATTAAAGAGACTTGAAATTGGTGATTTCAAGTCTTATAAAATTTGGAAAAAACAGTATCTTAAACCATTGCCCTGGGTTGTGTGGGAAGGTGGTGAAATTGTCACATTTCTATTGGTTCCGCTCAGGTTATTGTAAAGTTATATCAATGTGCCCACTGTTATGTGGAAAATAAAGTCTCTAGGTTAGCTATTAGGATATCAGGAAAAGGTTCTTCCCCTAGAGGGTGACTGGACACTGGAACAGGCTTCCTGGGGAAGTGGTCACAACACTGAGCCTGGCAGAGCTCAAGAAGTGTTTGGACAATGTCCTCAGGCGCATGGTGTGACTCTTGGGATGTCCTCTGCAGGAACAGAAGCTAGACTCAATGATCCTTGTGCATCCCTTCCAACTCAAAATATTCTATGTTTCTATGATTTTTCTTCCACGTGCACATTTTTGACATTCCTGTAACGCCACTACTTTTTGTCAAACAATTCTTAAGTTTATCCCTGGATGCGTAAGAAGAAAGTGAAATCACAGACTTCAGTACTGCATGTCCCACTGTGAAAGAGATGGCTTCTCCCTGGTCCTACTGTATGGCTGCTAAGGAGAGCTAGACTGGGACTCGTCACCCTGGGATTTACTCACACATCCATCACTGTCTTGGTGATGTCAGTTTGCCCTTAAGTTTCCTGCAGTGTGAGATGACTTGCTCATTACCTAATGGTGATGGGATATTTGCACGTGTAAGGTGCATCCACGCTCTGTGCCACCATATGAAGTTAATACAAACATATTAACTCATTAATTTAAATGTGTTAACTTGCACCACAGGACTTGCAGAGAGAAGAGATGACACCTTGTATAAGCAGGAAATCTGGGATATCCCGGGGGAGAAAGGAATATTGAGGAAATAAATGCATTTGTAACTAGCAGTAGAGGTCAGTCTCCACTCACCTTACCTTACCCTACCTTGCAGGACACTTGGGAGGCTTCATTATTTGACGTGGGAATTGCTGTGCAAACACAATAAAAAAGAGTCTTAGAATTAGTTTATAAAATTTAAGAGAATAACATGTTATTAGAATAATTGTACAAATTACTGTCATTGCAAAATGGCTTTTATGTACAAATATTCCAGTTGGGAATAATTACAGTCAGACTACATGTAGCTAATAAAAGAAAACCACACTCCCTTCTCCAATCTATCTCCTTTGTTATGAATTTGTTGTGTGAATCATCTAACTAGAGCATTTCTATAAGAAAAACCTCATTTGACGGAACCTTTACTTTGAAGCAAAGAACAAATATTATTATAATAATAACGTTAATAATTGCCAATGTATTCTCGTATTTTGAGTTTTTAAACGTAATGTTTGTGAAGGACTACGATCTTGTAGCTGTAAGTTTTGATTCTGCTGAGGTACTAAGCATTCTCTGAGGGACTATTTAAAGGTGTTTTGAGTACATGAAGCATCTTGAATTGTTTTCCTCTCAAGGAATTTAAATGTCTCTAAAGTGTTTCAGGGGAAATGAAAGACTGTAATGTATTTCATACTTAGTGCTGTCCTACAACAGATAAATGCCTTGGGGTGCAGCATTTGAGTTCTTTCTACATGCTCAACTGTGTCTGGTAATTATCCTGGAATTATTTCATGTCTGAAGAGTTTACATCGGAGAGGATGTGGCTACTTGACACTGTTACTTTGCCAACTCCAGATTATAATAAAGCCTTTCCTCTAGAGTTAAAAATAACCACTTTTCAGCTGGCTTTTGCATAGAAGTCTCACTGGGGCAGGACAGCACATGCAGTAGAGCAGCAGGCAGACCTTTTACCATGAGTCTCATCAGGAAGTAGGAAGCTGTGGACATTCCATGTGTTTGGTAAAGACCTGGACATTGCCTTGAGCGGGAAGGGGATTGTGGAGCATGCACACTAAAACCTGGGTCAGGACCACAGTACCCCTTGCAGGACTTCACAGACATGTTGAAATGTTGGTGGGAAGTGACCTCTGAATGTCTCTAATCTAAACTCCACCTCAAAACAGGGCTGGAGCCTGCACTGGATTGCTTCAACCATGGCTCTGCTGCTGTCGTCTTGAACACCTCTAATGATGGAGATGCCATAGCCTGTCTGGTAGCCTGTTCCAGTCCTCTGGTGAAGAAGTTTTTGTTAATGCTCAGTCTAATCTCCAAGTGACAGCTTGTGGACATTGCCTTGACCACTGCTGTTGATGAGAAGTGCTTGACTTCATCACTGTTTTTAATGCCTTTGCATAGCGGGCTGCTATTAGGATCTGTCTTGACTTCATCATCCTCAGACACAGCCTAATGCCTTCAAGCTCTTCTCACAGGAGAAGTGGCCTGTGCCCCGAGTGTTTCAGCAGTTCACCTGCTGGATCTGTCTAAATTCTCCACCTTGAACAGGAGGCTCAAACAGGTGCAGTTCCACCATCACCAAGCAGAAGAGGTGATAGCTTCCCTTGATCTCATGCATTACCAGGAATGGCTTGCCTCATTTGTGGCAAGGGGCAGCTGTTGTTTTGTACTTAATCCTCCAAGATAACGCTTGGGTTCTCCTCATTAGGGCTGCTCTACAGTCAGGTGGTTCCCAGCCTAACCTGATGGGGTTATTTCAGTGTGGTGCAGTGCTTTGCAAGGCTCTGCAAAACTCAGTGGGGTTTCTCATGGCCTCAAGCTTCCCAAGGTCCCGCTGGATCAAAGCACGGGTGCTCATATGCCAACCACCCCACCCAGTTTGGTGGTGCCTGCAAATCTCCAGAGGGAGTCTTCTGCCTCTTGCTCAGGCTTTTAGGACTCCCTCTCCATGAGTAGAGAGGACACAGCCTTGGTCTGTGGGATCTATGGACTAGACATCTTCTGGCACCTCTTCTGCTTTCCCACATCCCCTCCCTGGCAAAGCTGGCTGAAGCAGTCAGTTCCTGCTGCAGCCTGGCTCCTGGCCTCTCCTTTCCCTGCTCTCCTCTCCCTACAAGTGCTGACACAGTGCTTGGGGCAGGGTGGCAGACCAGACTGGTGGGCGGATGTGGGATACACTCAGCCCTCACAGATATTTTTGGCCCAGCTACAATTTTTCAGCTATGAAGCAAAGCTTCCTCGGGCAGCAGAGCTGTGAGCAGAGCTGGGCTGTTGTCAGCTCCGAGTGACGATGCTTCACCCCCTGCCACTGCTCCTCACAAAGCACCAGGCAGTGACAATCCCCCTGCTCTGCCACCCTGGTGTGTGAGGGTGTGATGTATTCAGGCTGCTCCAGCCAGGACAGGAGCGCAGCACAGACGGTGACCTCGGCAGAGGTAACTAACCCCAGCCATGTTTTGGGCACAGCTGTTTGCAGAGTCAGTGTCTGCTGCTGGCCAAAAAGTACGTGATTTTTTTTTTTTTCCTGCTGTTGTTCTTTTTTTTTTAAGTCATGTGCTGCTTTCCTACTCGGGCTGTTGGCTCCGGAGGTCTCTCTCGCAGCAATGTAAACACGGCTACTGTGTGTCCCCACGAGTGCAGCCTGTAGCTCACAATGAGACAGCCAATGCCAACAGATGTATAATGAGCATTTAAAAAGCACTTATTTTGTCATCCAATCATCCATCTTCCTCATTGTGTAAATATTTTTTTGTTTCCACAGCAAAATTACTTTAAAAGAAATGTTCACCAGGAAGAAAGAAAATTTTGATTCTGGTGATAAAATCAGGACAGTCAAAATGATTAATACGACATTGGGGAGAGCTCACAAATGAGGCTTAATTTTTTGTGGCAAAAAGACCTCGTGGATACATCAGTTCAATGTTGTGCCTGGAAATTTAGTGGCAGCTGGAAATTTGATGGTGACCTCTGATAAGTAAGAAAATGGTGAGGGTTTTAATGAATTACTTGAATAAGAAAATAAACCAGTCTGTGTGGTATTCTTCCTGATATTTGTTTTGCTATTAAGTGCAGTTAATGTGGTTCTCATTGTGTCAGGATGATTGTGTTGACAGCACATCACAACATATGAGCATCAGGGCAGTTTGTCTGTTAGGGAAGGGGACACATTGCTCCACACTCACGAGGTAGAGCAGGGAGGTGACTTTAATAAGATGGTTTTTGGAAGCCTTTGACAGGAGACGTCAGAGATTGTAAAGATAGAAAGAGTCCTGGTGAGCTTCTTTGCTCTCCTCTGTCAAACTGGCCACAGGACCTAAATGAATTCCTTTCTGTTCACTACTTTTTTTTGTTGCTGCTGTTGCTGTTGTTGTTGTTGTTGTTGTTGTTGTTGTTGTTGTGTGTGTGTGAAAAAAAAAATTAGTCTGTAATTATATCTAGAATATAGGGATGGCGGGAGGTGACTTTAACCACAAAGTCTGGGAAAGTTACACTCATGGTTGATTACATTCACTGCAGTCTGTTCTTAGCCCCACTTTATTAACTTGCAGTGTTTATTCTGTGACTTTTGTATCTTTGTTGTGAAGTTCAGGAGCATATTTTATGAAATGTTGATTTTCCATGTAAGTATTTACAGACTATTTTTGAGTCACCTGTTAATCTTCCTCTTGTAAAACCAAAATAACCAAAATAAGCTCCATGTTTCTGTCAGTAGAATACACACTTTCAAGACCTTGTTCAGTCTCAGTTTTTCCAGTTCAGTGTCCTCCTCCTTGGCTGTAACACCATGAATACATTCATGGTCCTGGTGGTAGCCACTGCCCAGAGCTTCTGTTCAGTAGAGGGCAATGGGAACCCATCCAGGCTAGTTTCCATCTGAAAAGTGGACCAGCATGGAATAGATGAGGAGACTTTGAGGGTCAGTGGGCTACCTGTGAAAGCCTGTACTTGCCACTGGAAGCAGTCCCAAACCCTGTCAAAGGCAAAGCAATGTTTTTTTTTAATTTAAAGCAATAAGAGCTGTGTAAAAACTGTTCCTTTCTTCACTCATAATATTGCAGTTGATTAAAACCTCAAGTCTGCAGTCCTTTCTTGTTTCTGGTGCATTCAGTATTTTCCAGGGAAAGTTGAGCAAATTTAGCCAGTCACAGCCCAGTCACATTTCTTGGTTATCTTGCAGAGCCTCCTTCAATATAACTCCCCCAAGGATCCCCAAGCCAAAGGCTGGAAACCTGTGAGCTAAAATACACAGAAAGGCAGCACAAAAGGCACATGCTGACTATTTTTCCTAAGAGCATATTCAGTGCTTGGGTGACCATCTCAGCAAGTCTCTGCAGCTCCTTTCAGATCCCTGCAGTTCATCCAGATTCTACGGTCTGTGCATCAGGAAGGAGATGGAGTAATCCCTGAATAACCTTGAGTAATGCCATAATGAACTAATGGCTGCTTTTGGAAGCTCTTTGGTACAGTATAACATTCATCCTTGATCCTTTAAGTTTATCTGGGGCTTTGTGAACACAAAATTGCTAAACTGATATAGAGCATCCCGTTAGACTTCCCAGAAGCAACTCAGATGTTTGTGATGGAAGTCATAAAGGTATAGAGATGTTCTGTTTCTTTTCAGTTTCATGCAAGTGAAGTGTTTCACTTCCTTTACAGATCTGTAGCCATCTCTACAGTGTTATAATGGTCACACTCCTTTAGCCCCTTGGCTAATGGGAACATTGTTCTTCCAGAGCAGAAAGGGAACTGAATATGTGACTGTATCTCAGTCACTTCTCTGCAAATTCTGTTCGTTTGGTTCCAGGTGCTGAAAAGCTGATCAAAACCTCTTGCCTTTCCAGTGAAGCAGATGAAAGATGTTTCCCACTCAGTGCTTAGCTAAAGGGATTGCAACAAACAGTGAGGCAGCAGAATGAACTTTTGGACTGAATTCACTGGCACACTTCTTGGCTTTCCAGGTACAAACATCCACAGGAAAAGACACTTGTTTTTTAAATACCTTTTTTCAACACAAAAAGTATCTCAAGATCCCTCCATAGCATTGCCTCAAGTAGAAAAATCCATCAAACAAAATATTCAACCAATCCCTTTTAAACATATGATCAAAGTATTTTACCATGGCAAATTGAACAAGCATCTAAAATGAGAGATGAAAAGCAATCAGCACAGTAAATAAATTACTTTATTCTGGTAAGAAGTAGGAGAGTAAAGGGAAGTTTGGGTGAGAAAGCTGTGGTGGAGAAGACTTCTTCACTGAGGGGTTGTGTTAAGATAAGAGGAAGAGCAGATGCTGGGAGCCCCAGAGAGGAGCAGAGGATGATTTGGCCTATGTGATGAGGTTGGTTCTGAAGGCCAGGAGAAGGTATTTGACGTTGTGGTACAAACTTCTGCACTGGGGAAGAGCAGCAGTTAGACCAGAAAATGGCTGAGATTTCTTTCAGGAGAGGTGGAAAAGGAACAAAGAAGTCTTTTTCTTCATCAGATTTGGCTTAGAAAGGAATGGGAAGGACAGGAACATTTAGAAGACAGAGCTGCTGCCAGAGTCTCAGTAAAATTAGTAGATTTCACCTTATATTCTACATTCATCAACAGGCTAGAGAGGAAACGAGTGGGATTATTTTAAAGTAATTTTCACTCCAACATATGTACTTTCCAGAAGGATAGCAAAAAAGAAATATCACACCAGACTTGATGGGATCCTTTGTTTCATACAGTGTGGCAATTTACTTTTACATTAGACTTCATATTTCCCCAGTAGGTGCAGCGAACTACTTAAACTGTGGAAGGATATTTACTGTCTAGAGAAGTCCTTGGACAGCTCAGCAAACTTTGTCTTGTTTCTCTGTCCAAGAGCTATATATAGTCTTTGCTTAATCAAGGTCTCAGATGTTATGTGAGCAGAGCAAAATATTTTCGAGAGTATAAAAGAGATAACTCCAGCCATTTTTTTCTAGATTTGCTAGAAACAGTGTTTGTCTAACTGTGTAGTAACTGAGCATACCGTAAAGGTGCGTTGATTTGTGGAATTTCTTACTCTGAAATTAACAGAGACAGGCAGATATAAACAATGCATTCTAAATACTTTAAACTCATAACATTGCCATAAAGCTGCTTAGTTATCTTTCAGGCTACCTTGTTGTTTACCTCAAGATACAAAAAAACAATGCCTATACTTATATTGCATCTGACTCTATTGGGGTTGACCTAACCATGATCTATAAATGCTATGACAATAGCAATATTCCATAATCATGGCAGGAGGACAGAAAATTCATCTGTCTGGAAAAACTCATCCAATGGTGAAATCTGACAGCGAATGATGACAAGTATCCTGAGTAAAGTTCCTTTTTCTCAGCTGAAATTTGACCAGGACCCTCAGGGATAGGAAGCCCTCTCCTGAAAAACTGACTGAAAGATGTTTAATGACGCAGAGTAACTAAGGATATTTCAATTTCTGCTGGTGGATAGAGAATACAAAATGACCAAACAGGGGGTCCCTCTACCCTTTTGTTGTCCCCCCCACTCCAAACTATCAGACCAGAGAAGGACTGGTGGGACGTGAAGGTGCCCTGAGAGCAGGGGGTGAGGAAAATGACAGCTATGGGCAGCTTTGTGGGTGAGGATCAGGAATGGAAAAGAAACAGATTTCTCCGTACTGTGTGATGGAGTTGAGATAGAAATGACAAGAGGGTTTTAAATGGGCTAGGTGTGAGTTTAGTCTCTGACAGCGTTCTCTTCTTCATCCACCTCCTCTGGCAAACTTTGCCTCTTGCTCTCTCAGTTGGAAAATACCCCCTGACACAAAGGTCGCATTAACATGAGGCATAGGGCAGTGTAAGAGACAGCACGGAGCTAACAGCCATCAGCTGTCTTTCATTAAAGAACACGGGGACCTCAGAGGAACCCTAGCAGGGCTCCGTTTAAAGCACACCTCAGAGACCAGCTCCATTACAGCCGGGGATCGCCCTGGGCCGCCCTCACTCCCTCGCCCCCCACGGCCCCTCACNGCTGGCGCTGGGGCGGGCCGGGGGAGGGCTCGCCCGGCTGCGGCGCCCCGGCCCGGCCAACCCGCGCCCGCCGGGGCTGAGCCATAAAAGCGCCGGGAGCCGGCGGGGCCGTGGCTCCAGTTGGTGGCAGCCGTGCCGGGCACCCGTGGGGTGGGCAGCGCGGCCGCCGCTCCGCAGCGCAGGGACCGCCGTCGGCCGCCCCCAAAATGCTGTTTTGGCACACGCAGCCGGAACATTACAACCAGCACTCGACCGGCAGCTACCTGCGGTGAGTCCCGGGCGGCGGCAGCCCTGGCACGGGATGGATGTTCGCTCGGGTGCCCCCGTCCCGCGGCCGCCCGCCCGCCGGGTTCCCCGGCCGCACTCCCGGTGCCTCGCCGCGCCGCCCGGGGTTAGCGCCGCTCCCTCTGTCTGAGAGACCGTTTTCCTTTTTTGCTTTCTCTTTTTCCTTCTTTATATTTTTTAGCGCCTGGTTAGGCAGCTCTCTGCAGCGTTGCTTTATTGCTTGTGCCGGGTTCCCTCTTCTCCGGGCTGGGGTAGCGCAGCTGCAAGGGAGGAGGTGCGGCAGCGGTGGAGCCCTGTCAGAAGTCTGCGGAAATTTTGACGGCACCCAGTTTTCTGGGGATGGGATTTCTTTCTCTGCGTTTTAGGACGATGTGTGAAAAGCGCAGAATTTCACTTTCTGAACTTGCCTAAACCAGCTTTTTCCTGCCTCCGCACAGTTGCGTTCAATTAAATGTGCCTAATTTAAGTACAAGGGCTGCTAAACAATAGCCTGTGACATGTGTAGCGCAAACCCGTGTTTTCTCCCTCCAAACGATGTCAAAGCAGGCAACTTTGGGAGTTCCCTTTTCGCTGGGTGCTTGTGAATTATTTGCTTTCTGAAGATGTAAAGCTCAGCCGTTACCTGGTGTCCATTGCTGGAGTGGGATTTTGCTGAATTGTGGCAGTGGAGAGCCTGGCTGTGGCCCAAGAACCCTGACTTTCAAATGTACCCCCAAATAACCCCTCTAGAGAGAACATTGAGTTTGTCTGGGGAAGCACTTCGAATGCAGATAATGCTTCTCTTTCAAGGAGACACGCTATCTTGGCTGTTCCTGCTGCCTATCAGTGTACTTGCAGAGGAATTTTATTTTGGACTACGTAATAATCTCCCATTATCAAATGATACAATATTGGGAGATTCTTGCCTTCTGGCAGCTTTTCCATTTCTTTGTACAAGATTCTTCATCTCCTCCCTCTATGTCAATAACTCAGTTTCACAACATGTATGTGGCAAAAGTCTTGTTCTCTCTTGCTTTGCACTTGCAAATCTGATTAGTTTAGGACAGTGAAAATGGTACTAGCAGAGGAGCATCAGCATATTATCCATTAGAGAGTGTTTTACGGTGGTCAGGCTGCTGCATTAACTTCGTGGATTTGTAGCAGGCGTGCTACAAGATCATCAGGTCTGGGTCAGGCTTCACTCCACAATTTAAATTCTGTTTAATGGGCCAGAAAACACATTAGATTATTTTTGCTGGCTTGATGCTAGCTGCGGGATGAAGGATATCTGTTCTGTCAGAAGGCTGCTGGTTTGGAGGTGACCTGTTGGTGTTTTAGGAACAAACTTCGGCTTTAGTGAGTATCTGCCTCTGTTAAATGGTGGGTTTGATCTGGGATTAAAATCCCTGTAACCACCTTTATGGTAACAATGCCCTCAGGTGTTTCAGGGTAGGTTGGTTGAACAAAACCCTTGTTTTTTTATGTAGAGATGGATAATTCTGGCCAATTCGCTTTCCATGACAATGTGTCAAGACATGCATTTCTAACATTTTTCTGCTGAGCAATGCCTTTCTGAAGACTTTCCGTACCCCCTTGTTGTGACTGTACAAGAAACTGAAATAGTACAATGTTTGAGGTTGCTTTAAGAAAAGTTTGTGTAAGTTGTATTTTGCAGAGATAAAGAGCTTCCTGTGTATTTGAGACATCCATATAAGTTCTGCTGTACCTCGGTGGTATTTGTAGCTGGAGCAAGATGATGCTACAGAAAAATTCTTCTAAATTTTCATTCATTTTTTATGAAAACCCAGTACATGTTTTACCCTCTGTTCTGTCAGCTGTCTGAACTCTCAAATAACTTCCTCTCCTTCCAGGTATGCAAGCTAATTGTTATTTAAGTCCAGAACTGTAAATCTTTAGCATAAGGGTGAAAATTGGGAGAGTTTTAAGGAGTCCAACATTTTTTTTAAAGGATAGGAACTGTTGTAAAAGCCTATTTTTCCCTAAACTTGATTTGCAACTCTTGAGTGAAGAGTTGAATAGGTGTTGTGATGGCTTATATACTTATAACTTAAAAATTCTTTTGACCTCATTTTGAGTTCCAAACACTTACAATAAGGTTGAACATTTAAGAAGGTCTTGACCCAAGGCAATTATACCACAGCCCATTAGTTCAAATGAGTTAGTTGATAAAAAAAATAGTTGAATAGGTCAAAATAGTTAGGTGATTAAAAAAAATATTCTAGGAATAAAATGTGAGTAACTTGTGTGGCTTTATTAGCGCTTTAATATGGTGAAGCTTTCCAGAAACCAAGTCATGGATTCCTCCATGCTTGCAGAATTCAAGGATCAGACAGCTGTGCTGGCAGGTGTAGGGGTGCAAAGAACCTGATGTGAAATACGATATTTAAATTTTGACTTCCCCTTGCCTGAATTTCTCAACTGTTTCGGGCGAGTGTATGTACAAATTCCTCACCCCTAACTGTTGAACCCAGGCCACATTTTATGCACTGTTTCTGTCGAACTGCAGAAGTTTTCGGGCGCTGGAGTTTTTGACCTGTTCTCATCTGTAAAGCCACAGGCATTCAGAGAGCATTGTGCAGAGCGGGTTAGTAGCAAATGCTGGCATCCTTCGGAGCAAATATTGGCATCCGGGCTGAGTGAGATGACTCCGAAGCAGTATCAGATCCTGCATGTGTGTGCAGCAATGCTATCTATTTCAGAAATCTACTGCAGGCATTTCTGTCACTTCATTACTGTAGTAAATCATCACTAAGGAAAAAAAAAAAACAAACCCTCTCTGTGACAGCAGTTAGGCAAGAGCCGTGATTATGTCAGTAATGCCAGGAAGCAAATGGGGCTGGATGCCTTCGAGTGGCTGATAATACTGGGAGCGTGGGGTTGGAAGAGAGAATGGAAACAGAGATGAGTGTTTCTTTTCTCCCGTCTGCATCTGAAATGGCACAATTTACTCTCTGGCATTGTTTTCCCTTAAACAGGAGTACCTGTGTTTGAACCAGGCACTTGAGCAGTTTACTCTAAACTGTTTCACTGATGACCTGGGTGGCCTTCAAGGTTGTGGGTGCTATGAGTGGATCATTAACTGAACAGGCAAGGAAAAAAATCTTAATGCCCTTTCAGGGTTCGTGCCCGTACATGCTGGATGTTTTTTCTTAGAGCATTTTGTGTATGGGGTTGTCAAAAGGAGCAGAACTGCAGCTTGTGTAAAGAGAATCTCGAGTCTTCACACACATGGAAGAAACAGAGGAGAAAAAGAATCACTCATTTTGAATTGTCACCGCGTTCAGTATAATCCTCTTAATTTGGAAGGGTATTAATGTTTTAAGTTGGTGGACACAATGATCTCAGCAGCGTTAGTGGCATAGGAAGGCTAATGTGGTTCTTCAGTATCAGACAGGCTGAGATAAGGATGCTTATTCCTGACATCTCGTTTTGTGCTAATCAACTGATCATTTGTTGAGCTCTCAGCCTTGCTAATACCAGTTCTGCTTGGGGATTAGTGTGGGTTGGGATCAGCCTGGGACTAAATCAGCAGGCAGGTCACTATCAGCATTTTGTAAAGAAGTGGGAACTGGTGCTGTGTGCAGGTCCTAGTGAAGCTCCTCCCATGCACCTGTGTGTGCATTTACGAAGGTAGCCCAGTGTTGACTTAAGAGCTATGTGATTCCTTGGGACCAGGTTTGCTAGAATGCAGGGAGATACTATGAATCAATGAATCCAGCCGTTCATGCCATCATTTACCTGAATATCTCCTTTGTGCACCAGAACGGTATCTGCTTCTCACCTGTGGCTGCTACTTGAAGATGTTTTATTGATCTGACATTTGGCTGTCAAAGTGCCCTTTTTTTTCTGAAAGGCTTTCATCTGAGAGCCTGAGAACTCTTAATCAAATGTGTCCACAAGGATGAAGGATCTATTTTTGGTATTTCTTTTTCTCATCAAGAAGACTGCTTACCTGAAAAGCAAATCTGATTTATTTCTTAAAAACTTGCATTAATTCTCAGACATACTCTGTTTTGCCAGTGCTGTGTTCTTTTGTGCGCAGTGCTGACACCCCAGATGCAGAAGTTGCCTGGTTACATTAAACAGGCGAAATTCTTCCTCTTTTAGCTATTTTAACCATGGTGTTTCTCCACAGACCACCCCTGTTATCTCAGATTGAGAGCCAAATGCAGATTGAGGCTAGAATAGTCCATAAACTCTTTGCAGCTGACCGTGTATAACCTGTACATTGCAGGGATGTCCTTGCGCTGCCGATCTTCAAGCAGGAAGAGCCGCAGCTGTCTCCTGAGAACGATGCCAAGCTGCCACCCTTTCAGTATGTCCTCTGCACAGCCACCTCACCCGCCGTGAAACTGCACGAAGAAACTCTGACCTACCTCAACCAAGGTAGGGTCTGCAGTACACTGAAGGAGAGGATGTTTCCTGGGAACAGTTCATGAGATTTAATCCCATACTTTGCCTTACTGGGAGGGCAGCGGGATGGGAAAAGAGGGATAGAAGTTGGAAAGAGGGTGGAGGAAAGGAGGAATATTTAATTTTCCACATTTAGATACCAGATTATCAACTATTTTAAAATAATTAAATACCACTGATTTAACTGTTGACTTAAGGCAGTGTTACAGCATGCACAGTTCCCTGTGGCAAAGTACTGGCTTGATCTCAGACAACTTAAACAGCTTCCTGCCTTAATCTCACAAGGCCAGACTGATGAAGCAGATTGGACTGGGGAGGGCTCTTACCACTGCAAGTCCCCCAGCACTGCTGGAGGGCATAGCCAGGGAATGATTTAGGAGGTATCCAAGGGCTGCTCTGAGGTCTGGGCAGCCTGTCTCCTACAGGCTGGCTGGTGTGGCTCTGCTCAGTGCCTAACTTGACAAGTTGCCAGGGTTCAGTGCAGCAGGGTCCTCTGTAGCTGACCTCACCAACTAGTTCATACTCCTGGATAAACAAACACTTTATTTCTCTGTGTTCTTTTCTTTTTCCCCCTTTGGCAGCATTGTGTCACTTTGCAGGACCTCCTGTGTGTGGGTCTTGAGGGGATCAGACTTCTCCATGTACAGATTATGCTAAAACATATTTATGCTCAGTTTCTGCCAGGCTGTAAAAAATGGCCTAACAACAAGCTGAAGGCTGTCTGCCCTCTCACTGAGATCCTCTCCTGCCTCAGGATACTGCCCTATCTCTTTAAGCTTCATGCACTGAGTAGGATGCTCACTTGGGTGCTTCCCTGGATAGGTTTCTCTTAATGGTGGTAGAAATCAGATCCCTGACCTCCCTTGGACTCTGACCTCAGGTGCAGCTGGCTGCTGGATCTCTGTTGGTAGCTGGTAGACCCATAGAACCCCCACAGAAAGATCTGTGAAGTACTGCAGCCTCTACCCAAGAAACCAGGTATTTCCTGTCGTGTAAGCTGGCACTGTTTTGTCTCTCAGGATCAAAAGATGCTTGGGATATGTTATTATGTCATCCCAGTTTGTTAATCTAAACACAACAGATCCCAGGAGGTTATAATGGGGCATATCAATTGTGAGATTGAGATGAGTCTTCCTATGAAACACAATTCTTTCCTGTATTGGAATAAAAGATTTTTTTTTAAATAAAAATCTGTGGACAGCCAAATATTTTAGCATACGTGAAGCAGTGCCTACTTTTTTACTGTGGCGGGGAAAAGTTAGACAACTCTTAATGCAATACCATGAGTTTTTTAAAAAACTGTGTGACTGGAGCAGCCCAGGTTTTCCTTTGCAAAGTAAGACTGTTGGTGCCTTTTAGATAGACCATGTTGTGTTAGGCTTTGTTCCGCTTACTATTGCGAGGAGTTATCTACTGTTACATCTTGACGCTGCTTCCTGCTTCATTGGCATTTCTTGGATATCATCTGTCTTTCATCCCTCAAGGTGGGATGTGTCTTTGCAGAATACACCCTGAAGAGCAGGAAGCTGGACAGGCCTGGAGGAGCAAAGCAGGGATGAGGCTGGCAGGAGCTGTGCAGAGCGGCCGAGTTGGGAAGCTGGGGTGTCTTGTTTCTGTTAGTGGGCTATTGGTGAGAACATGACCATGGGTTAAAAAGGCATGAGGATTTAAAGGCTCTGTCAGAAAATGAATCCCCTTAGTAGAGTTATGTTCTATGAGCTTGAGGAGGTGCATGAAGGGAACCTCGTGGCCGTTGAGGTTTCTGGAACCGACACTTGTGGTACAGGAGAAGAACTGGCTGACTCCAAAGCACTGTGACCCAGCTACGATGCCACAGCCATCTCGTGAAGCAACTCTAGACCATTCCTTACACTTTATCAGCTTGTGCTGGCTGTAAGCAAAGGGACACCTCTTGCACCTTAACCTCTCCCTGTGTTTATCATGGATTGGCCAAGCACTGTTACATAAAACTTCCCTTCCTGAGAGTTGTGTTGGGTTACTTTAGCAAATGGGTAACTTCATTAATGAATGTCCCTCTATCTTGCCTGTGTGTTGGTCATGGATGGCTTCTAGTAAGGTAGATACAAAGACAGTGGCTGTCCCAGCAGGACCAACAAAGCAATTCACATCCAATGTGGTTACTTTCTCAAATTGTGAATAAGGGCTTTGGGGTTTTCTGCTTGCTGAGTGATTCTTGCCACTTGCTGTTCAAATGTTCCTTCTCAGCTTTAGCTCTTCACCACTCAGTTATGACCTTTTGTTACTGTGAAGCAGCTCTGCTTCCTGCCCTGAAACACGTTCTCCACATGTGACTGGTTCAGTGGTGGTGAGTGGACCAGCTCAGGAATGTCCATATGCAGAACTGCATGGAAGAAAGCTCTGTCAGACCTGACCTATGGGCTGTGGAAAGCTGGAAGTACTGTGTAGCCAAAATTGAAGGCCAAGTTGCATAGCAGATGTAGATGAGGAATCAGTGGTGAGTTTCACGTGAGATCTGAAAAGACTTCATATGGGCTAGGAAGGAGGACTGTCCAGTGGCTGTGTTTGTGTACAGGTGGGAGAGGGCTCCAGGCTTGTGGAGCACAGTGGCTTCTCTTGAGCCTTTGCAGAATAGACCCAGAGGGATAGTTAGTGGTGTTGAGGAGGAAGAGGTCTTTGGCCTGGACTCTCCCCAAGGATGGAGGCTGAGAGAATTCTGGAGCTGGAAACCAGAGACCAGTGTTTGCACAAAGGGGCAGGGGAAGCATTTGTGAGGGAGCATAATGGAGTCAGCTTAGCTGTTAAGTTGACTTGGGAACATTCAGCAGTGGCAGAATCCCAGGTTTGTCTGCTCCAGTTTGAAACCATGAGTGCTCTCTGGCCACAACTCTAGAACCAGCCTGTAAATGAGGTAACTAGAGTCAAATCTGTAGCTTGGTTTCCAAAGACTGACTCATTACACTTGTCAGTCCCAATCTCTTTCCCCTCCTGCCTTCCCACATTCCTTGGGAAACTGAAGCCAAATTGAACACAGTATTGGTTTGTTGATCCTTAGGGCAGTTCCTTCTTTAAGAGGTCTTTACTGGATCTCAAGAGGATTACTCATCTGATGGGACAAAGTACAGGCTTATTAGTATGGTATCTCAATGCCACTCCACCTTCAGTCCATGAGACTGGTAAAGGTGCTGTCCTTGCACTGGAAGCTGCTGCTGGCATTGCTCCTTTGGTCGGGGATCACATCTGTCAACAGAACTGCACTGTCCAGAAGTCTGCAGCACAAACATCCTAACATTTCTGGAACTAGCCTGCCTTTTAGCACTGTTTCAGTGTCTCTTGTGGATAGGGATTTTCAGACAAACAGTCAACCAGCAACCATATTACAAACCACTGCTTCAGCAAGATGGCTTGATGCAGTGCATATTCCATGGTCTGCAGTCATATGGGGTGTGGTTTGAGCATGGCTGGTTTAAACCAGTTTCAAACATAGACAGAGATGGACAGCAATGAAAGGTGGTTCCAGAAATTGCAGCAGGAGGAACATGGAGGAAACAAGGACTGTGTAAAGTAGATCTGACTGCTAATAAATGTGAGAAATAAAGTAATTCTTTTAAAAAACAAAATGTCAAAAATCACAAAAACCTGAAAGTCATTGCCCAAGGGAATCAGCTTGTAGTGCCAGAACCACATGTGGACTGTGAGCTGTTCAAGTCATGATTTTGTTTCATGACCAATGTTGAGCTGGCTCAGAACTTCAGATGTTAATTACCTCAAATAGAGGGATGCTAAGTTTGGTGGCAGACGGTCACTGAGAGCTGTGTGAGAGATCCAGCCCAGTGTCCCAGTGGTACTTCAGAGTAGCTTGCCGTCATCTGCCTGTAAAGTTTTATTGGCTCTGTTCAGCTCTCCCAATCTGCAGTGTGTGACTTGTGGTTCTTGGCTGTGCAAAGTTTTTAGCGTACAGCTGGCTAGGGTTTGGAAGGCTGGGCACCTCTACTTGATGGTGTCTTCCAGGAGTCAGCCTTAGTGCCAGTCCTAGATGGTTCAGAAGACAAGCCAAAAACCCAAGCCATGAGGGAAAACCACTAATCTCTGAGAGAACTTGTGATATTGGAAGTGTTGCTGTAAAGGTGCATTAGCAAATGATGCCTCATAAACCTAATTATGGACTTGAGTCTGGGTCACACCTAAACAAAAGCCCAAATTTCAACCCCAGGGTGCCAAGGCATATATCCAGGTTCAAGATATGTGTGCATAAACTTCATGTGTTTTAAATGGTGCCACATTTGAAATCTGTTGGGTGTTGTCCTGCCTCAGCTCAACTGCAGATGTGCTCTGGTTGCTTCTCCAGAGGAAAGATGTAGGAAGCACTGGGCAAGAGGACGCTTTGGAGTAGATGCCTAGTTGTTTGGGTAGGAGATGAAATTGCTTATAGCAGGAGGCAAAAGAGAACCTTTGCCTCCCTTAAAAAGTCTAAAGCTCAAATTTGGTTGCCTAATCTGCAGCCAGAGAACCCAGTTTTAAACAGTGAGATTTACAGTAAATGAAAAAAAGCTGTTTTATATTGACGTTAACTCCTACGTAATTGAGTTTTTATAGGGTCACAACTGCCTGGATGTTTGTACTTTTCCTGGAACAGTTCTTTATTTGCCTAAATGAAGTGTAGAGAAGGCCTAAAGGAAGTGTAGGGTGACCATCTCTGGCTGGGTGTGCTTCTGGTTTAATTATGGCTCTGTTTATGGGGATATTTTTGCTTTGTCCCATGCTAGGAACTACCTCTTTTCCTAACAGTGACTGCCATCACTGACCAGGCCCTTGGCATGTATAGGAGCTCTGCTGCTGGTGGCTTCTCCCATGTGGACAAATGCTCCACCTTTGCCTGAGATCACAGGCACAGCAGTGGCTTTGTGCCATTGAAACTGTGAGTACCAGGTACTCCCTGGTTCCTGCCAACCTATCCATGCATCCATTTTCCCTAATCACTATGGAGTGCCATACTGCTCCTTGACCCCTTTCCACTCTGTTCTTTGCTTTGGATGGCTTAAAAAATGAAATGGCTAACAAAGCTAATTTGTCTTTCCCATTTCTGAAAGTGGCTTTTGGTGTCTTTGGTTCTTGTGGTGCACTTCATCTTTGGAGAAGGAATTTGTCTCCTGCCTGACTTTGAAGACAGCTCTGAGTAGGTTCTGGTGTCTCAGCTGAAGCCATTAATTGTGCTAGAAGCAATTTCCCCATATGTTTGGCAGCTCTGTCTTCACTTGGCAGCCCAGGATAAACAACCCTGTCTCCAAACCACACCATCCCAAAGCTCACTATGAATCTTGCTTCAGATGACAGGGCACCTCTGTGTAAGTAGAACATCTGACTTCTGTTGTCCCTAGGAAGCAAGAATCTCAGTTGTCTTTTAACCAAGAGGCTGTTTTCTATTCTTTTTGCAATCCTTTCTTCTGTTGCTAACATCTGGATGAAATTCAAACGGGATTGTGAACTTGCTGGATTGTAGCCTGTGCACAAATCCTACTGGAAGCCCCTAGACTGCATTTTGTTCCCCCATAAATCTTCAATATCTGTGAAAAAAGGGAGTGCTCAGAAGTTCCTCAGAGTGTAGTAAGAAGTATGAAAATATTGAGAAGATTTTTTTCCTTATATTCGACATAATTTTAATACTTTACCTCATTATCCATATCTATTTAAGATTCCTTTAATTATGACAGAGAATTTTTTGCCTGTGATTTTACAGGATTTGATATTTGTGTGACTGCTACTGTCAGTGTGAGATAATGTAGAAATTTTTCAATTAGCCTCCTCTAATTTGTGACCTAAAAGACCACATTTTAGGTGGTAGTAAGAAGTTCGAGAAATACTGTAGGTTTGACCTGATTGTTTTTGTAGGAATAATGTACATTTTTATAAGAGAATATACTTTTTTTTTTTCCTAAAGAGGTAGGGGAAAAAAGCACCTTTTTTTTTCTCCTGTTTGCTTCCTACCAAGCATTTATTATGTGTCCCTGAAACTAGACAGCAAGCAGTGAGATTCCTGTTGTCCCAGCTTGGTGCCACGTTTGTGACTGGTGTCTAAGGTACAGTCAGCTTTGATCTCATCTCCTTCCCTGCCTGTGGTAGCAGCCTGATTGAGCAGCCATGGGTGGGAGTGGGACTTGCTTCTCCCAGTTTCCTATTGCAGAAATGTGGTGAAGGAAGGGACTTAACCTGAGGGCATCTGAGGGAGCTGCTAGGTGGGGCCAGGAGTCATACTCAGCTCTTCTGCATCCCTTGTCAGCACCCTCACCCAGGACCATTCTTTTTAGTTATCTGAAACTCAAGTAAATATTACACACAAAGCTACTCCTTCAGAGCTATAAAACCTGTTGTCCAAATTGACTTAAAACAGGTTGAAACCAGAAAAAGCCTGTATTTTTTACTAACACAGAGAGGGCTGAAGTTTTCTGAGCTGGACAGATGTGACTAAGATAATGCTGAGTGTTTCAAGTACATGCTAAAGAAGTGTAAATGCAGGAGGAAATTATTTTTACAGGGTAGGTATTTTTCAGCTTTCCATTGGAGGTCCATAATTTCTTCACTGATTAATTTGTATTAAAAGTCGGAGTTTACAATGTGGTTTAGATTAGGGGAGATCAAGTGGAAGTCTATGCAAAAGAAACCCAAGTGCACACAGTAAAGTTAGCAACTAGAAATGTTTTTGTGTCCACTGGCTTGTTTTATGTCCTTGATTCAAAGCGAGACTGTATTCTTCAGGGATTTGAATGCACCTCCCTCTCTCGAGTGGAAACCATTGTAAATGAGGAGTATTTCTGTTAGTGCCTGTTAGCTATGAAGTGTCACCACTGTAGAATAGACTGTCTTCAAAAGTCTGTGGAGAGTAGGACCCAGAAAAATATTCATATAGTAAATGAGCAGTGAAATTTTCCTGTAGCAAACTTGGCTCCGAGGCACCTCTTCGGCTTTCTCACAAGAAAGAGGTATGGAAGTAGAAAAAGGGGGCAAGAAAAACCCCCTTGAGTTGGGGGCACATTGTAAAAGGAGGAAAAACAAAAAAGTGACGTGATGACAATGAAGCTCTGTGGTGTGGTGGTAGAATGAGGAGTTGAATTGCTGTGCTGTGTTCCTGTAGCATTGCTGCCCTGTTGGTAGGAGCAAGCAGAGCAGTAGTTGATGTTGAACTCCTGGGTACCAAAACGTGGTGGAGCTAAGGGAGCTTTGTGCAAGGAGAGAGGCAGGAGGCAGATGAAGGCCCAGACTGTCAATGCTAAAGCAAGGCATGTGAAAATTGTGGTTCTGGTTGCCACAGTACAAGCAAATTCAGAAGGAGACCACACAAAAGAGTTAATGAGCATTGGTCATGATGGGGCAGCTCAATGTAGATGCAATCTGGACACTTCTTCCTTGCCATATCATCTCTGAAACTGAGAAGATATGGCAAGGAAGAAAAGGCTGGATGTGTTGACCCTGCTCCATCTCTGGCTGCTGTGTTGAGGATGGGATGTGGGGCAAGTTGGGCCTGCAGTGTTAGAATGACTCCAGTGTTCCTTTTGCGTTTCTTGGCCCAGAGCTTGTCCTCCTTTGCAGGATTTCCATGTTCCTAGCATAGTGGGAACTTCCAGGGTGGCCTATTGTGTAGCTGGTGAATTCATAATATCCACTGGATAAACATCTACAGCATCTTGTCAAATGAGGCTACAGTAAGCAACTGCACAATATTCACTGTCATTTGTGGCTCAGGGATTGAGGGTTCTGCTTTTGCTTCTTGTCCTGCAGAATGTCCACACATGGAACACTTGAGCAAGTCTTACGCTAATTTTTATTTTTGCTTTTGACTGGCTAAAAAGGTGTGTGTCATCAAGCACACAAGTTCACATGCCAGCTCTGCCACTCTTGTTGGTTTACACTGAGGGTTCATTAATCTTTCTTGTCAGAAAAATCTTTGTGTGTGCCTGATGCCCTGAATAGTTGTGTTTGGCTGTTTCAAAGGTGATCCTCCTGCCTGCTGGATGTGCTTTGGTTTGGTAGGATAAATACTTGCTCTTTTCTTTCCCCTCTCCCTTCTTCTGCATGGTGCATTTGACTGTCAGCATTCCTTTGCCTTTATCTGTGCGCTCTTTAGGATGTCCATATAAAGTTGCTAAATGGAATTTTTATTGGTTTGGCTTAATAATCAAACAGTTTCCAGGCTGGTTCTGTCTAGTGCCGTGTGGATCCATTCTGAGAAAGAAGACTCTGTTGTTTTTTTGTTGTTTTTTTTTTTCCCCCACAGAGTTTTGTTGGGGACATTGCTAATTCAGAGGTTAAGGTTTAATTAATTTCTGGAAAGGCTACTTTATTAGATTAAGTAAGACCTGAGTCATATCAGCCTGGAACATTAGCATCTTAATTGGAAATTAGTGTATTATATCGGTGTATTGTGCAGAAAACCACAAAATGCGTAGTGCAAGTGGCTCTTGAAATGTAACACCAAAACAAAGAAAAGCAAACAGGATATTGTGGTTGTGGAGTAAATAACATTTGAGCAAAATGTAACTTTGAGCTTGGAATGGTGATAATCTTTTGTACTCAGAAATTACCTAAAATTTCTGATGGCTGTCTAAATTCCATGGAAATCAGTAAGCTGTTAAACTTGTACCTTTCGAGCAGGTGAAAACATTCCTGTCTTGAACTAAATTATTTTTCATCTGTAGCAAGTGCTTGACTTTAAATTCTATTGGCCTCGCATTAAATGGCCATGCCCACATTTAATGTGTGTTAATTATCAAAGACAATGCAAGTTTAAAAAAGTAAGCAGTCTACAAATCCTCCTTCAGATAGGTGGAATTGCTTCATGAATTATGAACCAGGAACTCTCTGGACCTGGGTGGTTACTATTTTACAGGGTACTACTTTGTTTGTAAAGCGAGTTGCTCAAACTCTAGCCTAGGAGGAGATTACATAAATTTGCTTTTGCCCAGAGAATGTCTGTTTGAAATAGAAATCACAGTAGATCATCACCAGCTCGGGCTTCTACTGGTGCCCCTGAAGCTTTCAATGAAGTTGGGAGACAAGCTGCATCTCAGGAATGTGCTGTGGTTTTCTAATATTTATTACTGACCTGTTCTCTGCCTGAGGTAGAGAAGAAGGACTGTGGTGAGTGAGGGGAGCACTGGGTCACACAGTTGTGCAGGAGGCTGCTGCAGCATCAACTGTGCTGGGAATTGCTTTCAAAGTGTCCCCTTCATTTCGGGGGGTGACAGAAGTGCTTTAGGTGCCTCTCTGCATGTGTCCAGTATTACACCTGACCTGAGGTATTCAATCAAAAAACTGTAGTCTCAGCACTGGTATCCTCTGCTCCTATCTCCAGCTTTACCACCACATATTGACTTGGAAAGTTGTAGTCTGACCTGTACTAATCTGTGTTTCCATCTGAGACACATGGAAAAACTCAGTATGGGGGAACTCTGTTAATTCAGCTTTGTTTTGAGCTTAGCTAGTTGTAGTCTGACTTGGTAACTGGAAATGCAGATTGTTTAGTCACATTTACAGATGTGTTTCTTTACAGATTTGGATACCTGACTGAGAATGATCTGTTACTGATTTAGTTTTAGCAGAAAACTGTCAGTGTGTGCCTGCTCGTGCTGGTGAGTCAGCGATGCAGGATTCATAAATGATCTGTGTATCACAGCCTTGTGTGACTTCTTTGCCCTCTTTGACGCCAGGGGGAGTTCAGCTTTCTTCAGGTTAGATTGCTATTATTAGCTTTATTTTACAAAGAGATTTTGTTTTCCAACATCCAAGTGGTCATTCTTTAGATCCTTTTTTCTCTACAGTAAGAATTGCAGAGCTGAGATTGTAATTCACTGTTTCCGTAGTTTTGCTGGTAGTGATGGTGGAAAATAAAGGGTGAACAAGGTTTGGAAGGTATTTTTTAAGGAAAAAGTATAATCCAAGCAGTTTGGTGCTATAAAAGTACAAGTATCTGAATGCTGTCCATGCTAGTAAATTCTGGGTACCATAAGCCACAAAGCAATGAATTTGCTGGTAAGCATTAAGGAGAATAAATTAAAAACCACTCCCAGAAGATGGATATATAAGGGAACTTTGAGGAATTGGGACCAAATTCTCACTGACAGAGTTTCACAGAGAGGGGAAAATACCCTCATGTTTTCTGAAGCTTGTCTGAGAGCAGTCTTGTTTGATAATCATGTAGCAACTCAAGTTAAACATTCAGAGTTCAAGGGGGAAGCAGTTAGCATAAAATACCATTTTGATTGAGGTTTTTTGTGGCATAAACTGCATTCCAGGGCTTCCATCAGATGACCCATATATCTTTCATCAAAGCCTGTTATTTCCTCTTTGGCTTTCTGTTTAATATTAACTCTGTCTACACTGCTGTTTCTTTTTCACTGATCTGCAGGACCTGTTTCTGACTCCCTCCAAGGAGAATCACTCCTGTCAGGTGGAGATG
This sequence comes from Irena cyanogastra, assembly GCA_013397155.1. Lineage (NCBI taxonomy): Eukaryota > Metazoa > Chordata > Aves > Passeriformes > Irenidae > Irena > Irena cyanogastra. The sequence continues at coordinate 561,671 of VWZV01011307.1, read as the reverse complement.
TGTGGTGCCCATTGCCTTCCAGGCTGCAATTCTGTCCCTATCCCATGCAGAGGGGGTCAGACATGGCACGCTGCAGAGTTTTTGAGTGCTTGATGCTAGTTTGAAAGGAACATGGATGATGTTTTTATGCCCATTATTTTCTTTTGTCTCATTGTAACTGAAGATAAGCAGATGAGGCTGACCAGAGAGCGAGGGTGTGTCAGTGCACAAGGATGTCCCAAAAACCTGCTTGTTCCTGAGATACTTGCTGAATGGCTGACAATGCTTCTGGTTTGACCATTGCCTTCCTCCATAGCACAGCTCATACCACTACATTTTGCTGTCCTTGTTACCCCTGAGTACAGTCACAGATGTATTTTACTCTCTTGTTTTCAAAACCTAAATTAATCTGTAATGATTAATTAGCCTCATATTTGCATGGGACTGAACTGTAAGTGCAAGAGATGCTTGGCTGTGTAAGTGGGTTCAAGGTGATTAACTGTATCACTCTATAGCTGGTGAAGTGTATCTCCAGACTGAACCACTGAGCAGCTAATTTGTACAATATAGATAAACATGTACAGCACATACAAGTATGTAGTACAGCAGATGTGGCACTTAGGGACATGTTTTAGTGTTGGACCTGGCATTCCTAGGTTAATAGTTGGACCTGATGGTCTAAAGGGTCTTGTCTATGATTCTGAGAGAAAACCCATTTTTTTAACCTGGCCTTGATCTTTTTAATGCTAATATAACAGTATTAATTATGTACATATCTCTAAAATTTGCCAGGTGAACAATATTAACATGTATCAATGGGAACATTAGAAAGTCTTGTGAGTTTAAGTGTGGAAGACCTCAATTTCAGGACTGTGGTTTACAAAATCCGCTTTTGTTGTCTAGCAGTCTTCAGAGGTAGGTCACTGTTGTAATTTTGTTTTACTTATATGCCAAGAGATGGGTAAAGATTGGTGCGTGTTTCCATGGTTATTTTGGTACTTCATATGGTTTATTCTCTGCTCTCCCCATGCCCTAAGTCACTTGCTGGATTCAAGGATCATTTCCTGTTTGTGAACCCCTACTAACATCAGTAGGGCTGTTGTGCAAACATTTGGGGGCTTCAGTATGGCCTCTCTTGTCTTTTCCTTTTTTTTTCCTTTTTCCTATCTGCCAGCCAGCTGAATAAGCACAATTATCTCTGTGCTTTGCAGATATGGTCTGTACTCAGGTGGATGGGATTCTTAAAAGGCGGTCTGCCTCTCTGACACATCTGCTGTCATAAGTCTTCCATTTCTAAATCCAGAGCCAAAAATGTAGCATTTTTGTCTCTGCTGGTAGAAGCTGCTTAGAGGGAGGTAGATCTGCTTTGCAGTTTTCTGCGGGGCCAGTTCTGCAGAGATACTGGTTGAGCCAGAAAAACCAAACCGATCTCCTCCTTGGTGCCTGCCCTGTGCATTTTTCAGGAAAAGGTAGGATAGCAAGGTGAACAAGAAAAGCTAGCTATAAGGTACACATATGCTCCATTAATCCTAATGATCCTATCCTGCCTTGGTACTGGTTGCAGGCTTATTGTAAAGACTTAGTGTAGTACAGTGAGCTTTTGTATTGTCTTAGACATTTCTGTGCGTAAGGTAGTGAGACATCAGTCTCCTTTGTCTGCTGCCAGCTTTGAAGAGATGTTATTTCATTTAGCTGAATTCTGTTGAATTGACTAAATTCCTTATGTGAGGGTGGTGGTGGGGTGGTGGAGTGTGAATTCCCTTCCCAGAACTGGTCCTGTAATACCCATTGCTGCCTCTGCACACGTCTGAAGGCATATTTATGCCCTTGGCAGCGACTTTCCAGGCCTTATGAGGCAAATTTTGTTTTTGTGGTTCGCCAGAACACTTGAGAGGCCTAACTGCTCCCTGAAGATGGGAAGATTTTCCCCAGTTGCCATCCTCTGCAGAATTGTTCCTGGACCTGTTGTGCTAGCACCTCTTCACACAACCATTGCTTTGGCAGAATTGCTTTAGCAGAAGGGACAGGCGAAGTGCATGGCTGTTACAGCCATGTGGCATGGGGGGACAACTGCCTCAAACACCCTGGTGACTTTCTGGAGGGTGACCAGAAAGCCATAGCCCCAGGACACAGCTATAATTGATGCCCTAATGGAGAGCTTTTAGCTGCCAAAAAGCAAACCTTCCCCTCAGATTCCTGCTGTGCTTTAGTGCCTATCGGTTACTGGGGCAAATGCATTATGTTAGCAAAAATAAGCTTTCCCTGATCAAACGTATGCTTTATCAGCCACATAAATGCCAGCATGACTCTCTCATTGCTACAACATATTAAACACCTTGGAAATGTTTCCTTAAACTCTAGGTCAGTCTTATGAAATCCGTCTACTTGAGAATAGGAAATTGGGAGAGTTTCAAGATTTAAACACAAAATATGTAAAGGTAAGGAGAAATATAGATTTCTTTTCTTCCTGCTACTACATACAGCCTTTAATGAAGGGCCTGACCTTGCTCCCACTGAGACAATGGAAAACACTTTGCCATTGTTTTTAATGGAAGCAGGGGTGATGGAATCCCTAGTTTCATGGGACTATGCAGCTTGGCTTTGCAGGGCTTCAGGGGAGTCTTTATTATGTTTGTGATCATGACCCCGGAGTTTCACTATGAATATTGGGTTCAGGGGAATCCCAAAGTTCAGTGGTGAACATGGTCAAAGCTGTGGAGAGGCAGACATGTCTCCCTGCTGAATTGCAGCAACGTGCCTGGGTTTGTTACGTGACCAATGGAGGGCCCAGCTGTTTACATAGTTCTGCTGGGCAGATTCTGTATAGCTCCAGTTTACTTTGGTAATGGACATAATGATGAACATATAGAACTTGATCATTTGGTTTGGGGGACTTTTTCCTGTTGTTGTCTCCACTGCCAAAACAGTTCAAATTCAAAAATGTTGGTCTGGACCCTGGTTCTGGGTCCAACCTTCAATTCTTGGCTGCTCTGCCTCAGGATTTCCTTTGAGAAGTGGGAACTAGTTGCAAAATTTGTATTCCAATTTGGATTTCAAGTGTTGTCCAAGTTTAGGCTGTTTCCTATTTGTCTTTTGGCCCATTTCAGGTAATACGTGGATTGGGATTCCAATTTTGCAGGTGTTCCCACTGTGGCTTGTTTGCATCTTGAAGCTAGGATTTGATTTGGGCATTTCTCAGGTTCACTGGCAAAAATTGCTCACTCACTTGATAACAGAAGTCCCCAGCAAGAGTGTGGGCTTGAGAAACTGGGATGTTAGGGGTCATTAACTCGTGTAACTATAGCACTGAATATACAAAAGAATATACTAGTTAGGAGTACTTAGGACATGTCTGCCCTGGGGATTGCCCTTATTCCAGCCTTTTTTTTCAAGTTATTGGTATGGCTGCACCATTGCAGACCAGCCTGCTGTTACAGGTGCTTTCCTACTCTATCTACCCTTGTTTAACTACTCTGGGGCAAATCCAATGACTGGCTCTTAACGGCTGGAATAAAGTTGAATTCCCACTGACAAGGTGTCTGGACATGTCGGCTCCACCAGGGCAGGGACAGGTGAGCTGGCTTCCACATTTGCAAATCAGAAGGGAATATACTGGGGTTGGGACATGGTACAGATGCATTAAGTATTACCCCCATATCAGCCTTTTTGGGTGTTGAGGCAAAATAGTGATGTTTATATGCCATGACACCTTAGATTAGGTGGACATTGCTATAGTGAATCCCAGAAAGCTGTACAGGGCTGTGTTACTCTTGTAGGATGTGCCCTGTGAAGGGGGAAGTGTGTTTCTCTCTCAGGGTCCCTTAGGAGTTCAATACACATGGTGATGGGTCTCTTAGGTGGACCCTTCTACTCTCCTGATGAATGAGAGTGAGAAGCACAACAGATCAGCTTTTGCTTCTACTCTGGAAAACCAAAGTCATCTTGAGAGAGGATTCTGGGTCCCATTGTTGATATTGCTGTCTTTTTTTAACAGAGTATAATTCGTGTGGTTTTCCACGACCGCCGCCTGCAGTACACAGAGCATCAGCAGCTGGAGGGCTGGAGGTGGAGTCGGCCTGGGGACCGCATCCTTGATATAGGTGAGACTATTTCATTGTGCCACCTCTGCAGTGTTGGGGAGATGAGTGGTGTATGCAGTGTTTGCATCTGTGTTTAGGCTTTTTAAGAATCCTGTACGTCTTGGTGAGGGAAGCAGATCTAGCACTATTGGTCGCAAGTAGAGATGTCTTTGATGGCTTCGCTTTCACATGCATGTTCTGATTGTATGGAAATGCTTTCTCTTCTTCAATTTAATATTTTTAAAATTTTAGGGGTTTTCTTCTACAGATATCCCACTGTCAGTTGGTATCTTGGATCCCAGGGCTAGCCCAACCCAGTTGAACACTGTTGAATTTCTCTGGGATCCATCAAAGAGGGCTTCAGCATTCATTCAGGTAAGAGATAAATCATATTTCTGTGGTAAATACAATGGTTAGATACCTCTTAAAGACCTGGGGAGACAAAATAGCCAGTACATGAACAAGAGAGGATAGTAATAATAATTACTAACTCATGTGATAATCATGTGTAATTAATTGTAGGATACTTACTAAATCAATTTGCTGGCAACTTGTTAATGTTTGAGTACTACCTGCTACTGCCAGGATTTTCTTTATAAAAATACTCAGATGCTGGTGTTGCTTTCTAAGCATAGGTTTTGTTTTGAGGAAACTGTTCACAACCTATTAGTTTTCCTTGCTTTCCTTTTTCATGACTATTTCTCATTCTGAGCATCAGCTGTCTGTTTTTAATCTGAATGAGGGATTTACTTAAATCATAGGATGCTTTTCCTGATGCCCTGTTTCTTTCTGAACTGCTTGTTCTCCTGATTATTTTGTCCAAAGGAACAGAAATGAAAACATACGAACTCTTCTGCCTCTTTTAGTTTTTTGTGAGGCGCCAAAACCTCATGTTCAGGCAGTATGTGAAATTCAGATGAGCACAGGTTCCAACTGTCTCCAGAGATGAGCACAGTTTCTGTTTTGCCAGGTACATTGCATCAGCACAGAATTTACTCCACGGAAACATGGAGGGGAGAAGGGGGTGCCCTTCCGGGTGCAAATCGACACCTTTAAGCAGAATGAAAATGGTGAATACACAGAACACTTGCATTCTGCAAGCTGCCAGATCAAAGTGTTCAAGGTATGAGGTAGTTTTGGCTTTGTCATCTACTAGATTAAGGCACAGGAACATGGAAAGGTTTCCGATGGTGTAGGAGCAATGCCAATATTGGAGTAAAAGAACAGACTTTTAACTGGGTGTGCTCAAGATCTTAAACAGGACTCCTGTGAACAAGGTGACATAAACACTGACTTACACAGCAATTCTCGTTGAACTGTTGCACCAAGGCTTGTGCCAGTCTGTTGTACCTCAAACACTACAAAAAACCTGAGCTATTTGGAGTATCCAGTGTGTTTGGATGCTCCTAGGCAGTCCAGACATTAGGGCGTCTTCGGTTTCTTTGATTGAACCCTCCACGAACAATAAAGTTTTATTTTGGACACCTTAAATACCTTTTTTTTTGTTGTTATTGGAGCAGAATTTGTCTCTGTGATACCTGGAGGAGAAAAAGCATCTTTGAAGCTCCTAATCCAGGCATGGCAGACCTGTAGCCACTTAACAACAAGCTCCCCATAGGCGTGTTTTCTCAAGAGATCTGAGAAAGAGATCCAGTTTTTTTCCTGTGAGCAGTGTCTTTCCTGTTTCTGTAAAGGTGGTACAAATGCCAGTTGAGGTGCATAACTTATGGACTGAAATAGCTGGAATCACATCTCAGGACTATGGTTGGCCTATTTCAGAATTGCAGTAGGCGTTAGTGGTGGATGTACAGAAACAGTAGGGATGCTTGATTAATTCTTTTGTCTAAAAAATGCAGATCTGATCTTGTTTCATATGTAGAATTCCCATAAATCTTAAGGAGGCTTTTGTGAACAGATGAGATAAATCTGTTGGACTCTGTCTCTAAACTTGTAATGCTTGGCATAAGGGAGAGCCTGTGCTTGTACTTATAGCCTAAAGGAGCAGACAGAAAACAGAAGACTGACAGGGAAAAAATGGAAAAGAAGACCACCCAAGAGAAGGAGAAGTATCAGCCTTCCTACGAGACAACTATTCTCACAGAGGTAAAGTGGTTTAGACACATCATACTACATCATGTTGGGAGATAAATTTAAAAGAAAACAGCATCTGAGCCCTGGAGATTGTCTTGTGTAGACTGTGGCACTCAGATCTGAGTGGAACTGAGAGTGGAGCAAAATTATAAAATGACTCATTGTTGAAATTTGTGAAAGATGCCAAAGCTTCTTATGTTTTAGGGTATAAACTAACCCTTAGCAGTCTGGCTTAAAAAAAAAAAAACAGAAAAAAAAACCATCAACTTTCTCAATTTTGACTGTGCTCCTGGGCACTTGTCATGGCCCTCAGGTGCCAGTTGTATAAAAATACAATTGTCTGTATTTTTTTCAGAACTGCTTGGCAAAAGCTCCTGTTGGAGATGGGACACTTGAGCAGATGAATAGGCTGTCTGATTAAATTATTAATTTGTTTTTCTGTGAATGTGTCTATGAAGCTGTTGAGCTGTTGTTACATACAAAATTCTGGATTGTACTCTAGGAATATCTTGTGTCTTATATTCTGATGCATCTGGTGTAGAGCTGTATGTTTCTGCTCCTCCCTGTCATTGCTAAGATGTTTGTATAGACTTACCATAGGCTGCAGAGTTAGTCAGCAACAGGGCTCAAGAAAGGGATTTAAAAGTGTTGTTTGGTCTTCCTGTGGGAATGACTTGTTTTTTGAGCAGCTTTTTGGAGCTGCTGGATTTCCAAAAATGATGTTAATTATTCTTAATTTAAATCAACTTCCTATTTGTGAGATCCAGTCTCTCCCATTCTATTTTCCTCTTGTTGCCAGGAGCAACCAGCACATTTTCTGATTGACAGACCTAATTCTACTGAGTTGGCAGATCCCAGACTCTCCCTGTGAGCTCTGATGCACTTTGACATATTGCGTGGGGAAATGTGGGTTGCCAAAGAGTTAAATATTTGCCAGTGCTTGTGAAGATTATAAAACATTTGCTAGTGTTTGTGGAGATGATAAATCTCCAAAGCTACACTTGCTGTCTTTTTATCATTGCAGACAAGGCCACTACAGAGCATTTTCTTGAGCTCTTGGTTGTGGGGGGTTCAACAGGGCTAGATTTCTCCTGCTGATTACTGTGGCCTAAATTCAGAACAGAGTCACCAATTCTAGCTGGGTTACTCTGGTTTTACACTACTGCCATGGAATGTGGAGTCTGACCTATATTTGTGAAGGCTTTTAGTAGCTTTGAGTCTGTCAGTCTGTCTATCTTAAATTTGCTCCATTTAGTACCCATTTATGGCTGGAGCTGTTTGACTAATAGCAAGAGGTTTCAGCAGGCTGGTTCAGATTCTGCTCTTTTGCTGGTATAAACCTGAAGCAATGCCACAGGAACATTTTTGTCACTCTTGCCTGGATTTAATTAGGGATTTATAATTGAGACCATGGGTATTTCTGTATCATTGCTGCCTTCAGTCTGAGTTGACTTACTGGCGTTGCTCTGACTTACAGCTGTGCACACTTTGGCCCAGTGTTATTTGGGGACAGGCTTTGTGAAATGGGAGAAAGAAATGTGGAATGCACAACTGGAATCAATCTTGGCCCCCTGACAGCCCGCTTGGAGAGCAGTGTAGAAAACCCATGGCCTGTCTCCTCCTCCCAGCAGGAGTGATGAGCTGAAGTTAGTGGCGTGGCAACAGCATGAATGTGGTATTAGAGGAGAATTGAATCCTTTATTTCCATCCTTATGAAGTTTCCCCGCTGTCTTTCTTCCAACAGTGCTCTCCCTGGCCAGATGTGCCTTATCAAATGAACAATGCTCCATCGCCAAGCTACAACAGTTCTCCCAACAGCTTTAACCTCGGAGATGGGTATGTAACAAATACATGCTTTATCTTTCCTGTTGATATGGTAGCCTTTGTGTGTCCATGCATTTCATACCCTGCAAGATGATGTTTAGGACCTCCCTGCTTTTGGCAAGGAGAAAGTATTTTCCAAAAGCCTTTAAGACCTTCCATCCAGGAATTCCCTGTAATGCAGAGTGCTGTTTGAGCTGCACTGTTTATGTGGTGGCTGGAAGGTGAGCATCAGAGGGCCTCCAGGGCAGCTCCTGGTGAGAACACACCATGCTCTGTACCAGCAATCCCCAGTATCTTCTCACAAGTGTGTTAGAGGCTTTCAGCACCTCTTCAGAGTTGGTATTTCTTCCTTATTTTCTGTCTTGAGGTAGTTTGGGATGCTGAATTCCTAGGTGAATAACACAAAGAAATCCTGTTTGGGGCAAAACAGCCTGGGTTTTGAGATACCATTTCAGAAGAAAGGACTAATGAACACGTCTTTAATTTGTTAAATAGCCATCATAACGAGACAGCTCTAGTGATTCTGAAATGCTAAAGATGATAACTGGTGTCAGAAAGGTACAGCAGTGTCCCTCAGAACTAATCAGTCCTCCCTGCTACGTACTTCCCTTTAGGAATTTGGTATAGACCTTTTTCTTTTGGTAGGGCCCTGCCATCTTATTGCCTTCCCACACAACTTAATTACCATGTTGTATTAATCCATGTTGTATCACTAATTTTCAATGAATCCCATAAAACTATGAGAAAGAAAAAACATTGAAATGACAAAATTTTGTGTTAGTAGAGAGATCTGCTGAGTGTTTTTTTCCTTTGGTAAAATCCTTGATGTGTTTTGGAGTCCTGTCTGTGTTCAGGAGAATTTAGCAGAAATGTGGTTTTGCATGATTTATGGCACTTGACTTTGCTTAAGATAACACCAGGGTTGGATTATAAAGACTTTTATTCAATCTTTGTAAAGAATTGTTATTAGACAGTAGATAGACTTGGGATATTTCTGGCTCACAGAAATTTCAAGTTCAGCCCCCCTGTAGGTTACAATTTTCTTGCTTAGATGATGTCACATTAGTGAGTAAACCATATGGAAAAGCTTGATTGAGGTCAGTAAACCTGAGTTTTTCTCTCAGTTTTGAGGAGGACCTCAACTAACCAACGAAAGACTCAGGTAGAGAGGTTTTTTTTCTTATTCTTGTTCCAAATTTTGAGCACCTTTTTAAAAATCTGATAGACAAAAAAAGCCAAGTTGGATGTAACTTGTGGAAGTTGAGTCAAATAGAGGAGGGGGAAGAGGATGGACACTGCAATGTAAAATTTAAAATAATATGTTTTTTTTCTCTTCCAACTTTATATAATTTCTTTTAGCAACAGTTCTCCAACCCACCAAATGGAGCTCCTGCCTCCCAGCAATGATGTAAGTATTTGAGATCATGTTAATGTGGTGCTTTTCTCTTTTAGGACACTGGTGAACAGTTCATTTCAAGACCTTCTTATTCTTTTTGCAATGTAGCATCTCCTTCCTTCTGCTTCTATTCAAGATGCCCAGCAGTGGCTTCATCGTAATAGGTTCTCTCCATTCTGTAGACTCTTCTCAAGTTTTTCGGGTGAGTTTAAACAGTCCAAATATTCTGGTTTTTTTATCTTCTCTAAGTGCAGCTCATGTAGCATCTGCTGCTGGCCACTTCTGATGGGATCCTTGGTCTGATCCAGTGTGGTTGTTCTTTGGTTCTTAGATTAGTTACCATTTGTCGAAACAGATTGTAGACCTATAGAGTAAGTAAAAATGAAGGAAAGAAGTTAAGATGGAAGGGACTTCCTAAGTTCATGAAGTGCAACTTCGAAGCAAGTCCAGGGCCTTGTGCAGTTGCCTTTGAATATCTCCAAGGCTGGAAATTCCACAGTCTTTCTAAACAACCTCTTCAAATACTTAACTATTCTGACAGTGAAAATGTTTTTTCTTATCTCTAATCAGCATTTCATCTTCTGTTTGCTGGCTATTATCCTGTCCCTGTGCACCTTTAAGGAGCATCTGTCACCTTCGCTGTACCCTTCCATTAAGTAGTTGTACACACCAGTAAGATGGTGGAAGGGGCAGTTGTTGGAGGTGTTGAAACCATGAGGAGACTCTCTCTGACTTGCAGCATGATGAAATAACTCAGTGGATGTGACAGTTACAGAGGACTGGGTCATTTAATGGCCAGTGTGAAATATCTAGCTTGTTTATGAGTTGGCTCAAGTATTTTCCAGTGCAGCACTGTTCTGTTGGCAGCTTCCAGCTTTCTGTTTCACAGTGATTGATTTAAAGTGCACACCTCTCTGAACTTGCAACTTCTCTGTGTAAGTCTGTCTGGTTTAGCTTTGTGGATTCTCTATGTCCTCTACCCCTGCCCTTTTTTGCTGCCCATACACACTATTTGGAAGCTAAGATTTGCTTAACTTCTGAAGAAAAATAAATTTGAAATGTGTAGGTGCTGACTTACTGAAGATGTCCAAGGAAGATTTTGTTCAAATCTGTGGTCCTGCTGATGGAATTCGGCTCTTTAATGCAATTAAAGGAAGGTTTGTACTATTTCCTTCCTATTTTTTTGTTATGATCCCATGATAGTTTCAGCACTAACTAGAAGTTAATCCTGGAGCTGTAGCGTTTAGACTTCCTTTTAATACTTGAGAAAGGTTCTCTCAGGACTGGAGATCACGATGATATTCAAATCCAAGCACAGCTCAGAAATGTTGCCAAAACAGAGCAGCATAATGTGGATCTCTAGTGGTTTGTTTGCTACCAGCTGATAGCTTGCATCCATTTCATGAGATACACAGCCTGCAATACCCTATGCTGCATCTCCATCAGAGGTAACAAACAATAAAACCAGTTTGTTACCAGAGGTAACAAACAATAGAAAAACCCTGGAGCCTCAAATGACTCTTACTTTCATTGCAATAACCTCATAAATTCTACCGCTGAGCAAGATTTTAATCAGTAGAGGCAGGTATGATGAACTGCTTAGCAAGTGCTGTGAACTGTTTATTCTTACCTGATCTTGAAAAGATTAAGGTGCTGTGCATCACCTCCCAGGGGTCTCTTACTAGACATCCTAAGCCATCTAGTCACCAGCATCAAGACTATCCCTTAGTTTGTTATTTATGCATGGTCTGAATGATTCCATCTTACTGTTTGATAGCTGACTTGGAACTATTTCAGATCTTATCAGTAAGATAACTTACTAGTGTTTTTGATTAATCCATAGAAATGTAAGGCCCAAGATGACAATTTATGTCTGTCAAGAACCGGAGCAAAACAGGTCCCATCTCCACCAAAAACGAGACAATGGAGATGGCAGTCTTTGTGGTAAGTTCTTATGCATGGATTCTGTTAAACACTTACCTGGTGAGAATGCTGCTTTCTGCCTGAGCTCCTGTGCAGGACAGCTTGGTGCCCTTGTTTGAAGGGATCCTGTTTATCCCAGTTTTGCCACTTTAGTTATGGTTTCACAGCTACAGATTCCAAATGACACTGTCTGCCTGGGGGACAGACCCAGCTTACAAATTATCTGCAGAATGCCACAGCAAAATCTCCATTCAGTTCTTAGAAGGGACAATAGCATTAAAAACCACCCTTCCATCCACAATTTTCTTTAGATTGTCTTGTTTCAAAAAATTCAGGGAAATGGAAGTGAGGTTATAATTCTTGAAAGTTGAAAGCTCTTGGGAATTTGTCATCCCTCATGACACAATGTACAATCAAATGATCAGATCCTTAAATCTTGCATTTAGTAATAAACAGGCACAGCTTTCCTACCTGGTAGCTATAATTTGGGTTAGATTTCTAAAACAATACTGTCATCCATGCTGTTACCTTATACATTGTATGTTTTAGTTTGTGCCTATGAGATCAGTGAATGGTATCTAATAAAATACTGCTTTTGTGTGACATAGCATGTGTTTTACTACTTGATTGAATTCTTTTTTTAACTTCAAAAATCAGTAAAAGAAGATTATCCAAAAATACAAGCAGCTTTATGAGAAGGCTATTTTAGTGCCTCATGGTGCAAGTTGTAATTAGTCCCCATGTTTTCCTCTGGGTAAAAGTTGTGTGTTTTAATTGCCTGCTGCATACAAATAGTGGGCATTTTCCTGCAAATCATCAAGCCAGATATTTGGGGGATGCTTTAAAATACTAAGCTTGCTTATTGCATTTGAACCTTCATCTTAAATCCATTTGGTTTTTGATGCTGAGTGTCTTGGTGCCGTCTGTATTTGCTGTTCTGTAACTGCATTCCACTTGTTGCAGTGTATCATGCAATCTACTTAGAAGAATTGACCACGCTGGAATTACTGGAGAAGATTGCAAACTTGTACAGCATTTCTCCACAGCAGATCAATCGGATCTACCGGCAGGGACCCACAGGGATCCATGTGTTAGTGAGCAACGAGGTAAGGGGACTACCTCTTTGTCAGAGGTGGAACAGTTATCTGACTTCCTGGAGTTAGAATGAACTTTCACATTATGGAATGCATCTTCAAGGGAGAATTGTAAAGCCATTAATCCCAACAAGTTAAAGTATCGAGTCAGCCATGCACAGCACTGATTTTGGTGTGGTTTCAAGACCTTTGCTTTGTAAAAGATGTTGGGGTTCTTGTTTGTTTGTTTGTTTTTTTTAAGCAAAACCAAACAAAATTGGTCATTTATTGCACTCTACCTGAAAAGAGGTTGTGGCAATGTGTGGCTCTGTCTCTTCTCCCAAGCAGCGTCAGGATGAGAGGAAACGGCCTCAAGTTGTACCAGGGAAAGTTTAGATTGGATATTAGGAAAAATTTGTTTCTTTAAAGGGTTATCAAGCATTGGAACAGGCTGCTCAGGGAAGTGGTTGAGTTACCATCCCTGGGGGTGTTCAAAAGTCCTGTAGCTGTGGCATTTGGGGATGTAGTTTAGTGTTGGCTTGCTGGTGCCAGGTCAATGTTTGTGCATGATGACCTTAGAGGTTTTTTCCAACCAAAATGATTATATTAATTTCTTTTCATTTTGGCTACTTACATACATTTTGAAGTGAGGATCTAAAGTAAGAACTTTTAAAATTAAGTAGGTAGGTTGCCCAAAGAAGGTAAGTTTTAAAATCTGTAGGGCAATTAGTTTTACATCTTGGCCCACGTTTCCAGGCACTGAGTCTGTCACTATAGACACTATATACACATGATAATTTATGGACCTCTGGTACTCTGTGTCCCATTATATGATGCCTTAATTTAGTCCATTCCATTAACTTACAGGTTAATAGTGAGTTGCCCTTCTTCCTCTTTTTCCTCCACTAAATTACTTACTCATTCATGCACCAGAATCACTTAAGGAGCTTCATTTATAAGAAGCATTGTTAAAACAAATGAAGCAGAGCTTAGGTTTCAACTGGAGCCTAAATTGAAGGCTGTAATGCTTATTCCTGAAGTCTCCTTGCTATTCCAGCCTGATTAAATCTGAAACTTTGATGCTTTATGGATGCAAAGTGCTTGGAGGCAGCTCTTGGTAGGGGAATTGCATGAACCAGCCTGGGTATAGGGCTTTAAGTATTTGTTTAGGTCAATTATTAACAAGTTCTATTGCTTTTCTAATATTTTTTTCTTGTTCTAGTACTATAGTGGCAAGAGTGTGGCACTCTGTGAATGTACTTCATGCATCATTAGGCAAAGACACACAGACTGGCCAGAGAAGTTTGAGTTGAAGGAGTAGAGGCTGGATGTTAAATCCAAAAGGGTATGGGGAGATCAGTCAAAGTTGAAAAGGGTATTTTGATGTGAGAACTTATGGCTGAAAAATGCACTACTTGAATGATACTCAGTAGCTAGGAGAAGGCTTTTTCACAAAGCTGGATTTCATGAACTGATCAGAGAGGTTCTGATCACACCTCCCTTCTCTGAAGTTGTGTCCAGCATTTACTTCAACTGTGTGAGACACCTCCTGAAGGTAATTTATCTCCTCTGTCCCACATAGCTGCTCTAAGATGGGAGGAAGCATTGACTAAGGATGAATCTTAAATGGGCTTTTCATATTGGAACTGAAGTAATTATCTCTTGATTTAAAGGTGTCACTAGAATCTGTACTTCTTCTGAAAATCTGGTTGCCTCTTGTGAATACCTTAAATAGCTTTAGGTTCTGGTCTTCCCATGATTTGCCGTGCTTCTCATAACAGTTTCACTACAGTTCCTGTTCCTTGACAAATTACAAACAGGTAAATGAATCCTGCAAGCACAGCATCTGTGCTAATGCCTGATCAAAATAGCCAGATGGATGCTGCTGAGGTGGCTTTTCAGTAGCAATTCCTTTATTCAGCAGGGAGTCCATTTCTTGGGGTTTCCATTTCCAGGTATTCTTTAAATGCTAATGTAAGTTCAGCTGAGCTCCATTGTTTAGCTGAATATATAAATTACCACTGTTGGATTTTTAGGAAAGGGACTACCTTAATCCTGTCTAAACTAGTACAGCTTCACTGAAAGCAACAAAGAACATTACCTTTAATAGAATAATTGGAGTGTTATAAGAACCTTCAGGATCAAGAGCTGCAAAGAGGATGATAAAATGCAGTTTCAGGCAAGCACATTTAGTGTGAGCTTCCCTTAAACACACTAGCAACTGCAAGAACCTTAACTGATCAGCCATGTACATTAATAATCATGGGTAGGGTTACTCAGGACTGTGCAGGACTGACACCAAATGCTGTTTAATGCCTCTCCTCTAAATCTATAAAGAAAGAAAGAAATGTGAATTTAATTGCTAAAAATCTGTTGTGTTGGCTTTTTTCCTTCTGCCCTTCAGATGGTGCAAAACTTCCAAGACGAATCTTGTTTTGTTATCAGCACATTGAAAGGTGTGTATTGCTGCTGCTGTTACCTGTTACTCTAAAGATAATTCCTCCTTTCAATTGCACTAAATGTTATCACAAACTCTATGCTGTTATCCTGAAAAGATAAGTAATCTAATCTAGTGTAAGTCAAGCTGTTGACTACACTATGATAGACTGATCAATGCTTTACTCTCAGTTACAGTATTACAAAAATTCCATAAATCCATTGACACCACTGACATAAATAAGCAGGAAGCGTTCAAGTAAAATGATAAAATATGATAGTATGTAGGGTTTTTAATGTAAATTATTTGTCTTAGATTTCAACATTGGTTTTCATGAGTGGGTTGTGAAACCAGTGTATGAACTATTGCAAACTACCTAGAAAGAATATTTGAAGTTCTGTATCTCTGGTGTTTCTTAAAAGCAATGAAAAAATGCTTTGCATTTCTTTGTTCCAGCTGAAAGCAATGATGGCTACCACATCATTTTAAAATGACCGTGCTGCACAGAGAGACTTTAATGGCCTAAAATTTAGTGCCTCACTGAGATTGCTACAACCTAGACTGGAAACACGAAGAACCTTCTGGATAAATGCTCCTGTGAACTAAGAATTACCAAACAACTTAAGAAAAAACTTGCTTTTACAGATAGAAATTTTTGGTGGTGTGTGATTTTGGTGGGTTTGGTTTTTTTGTTTGTTTGGTTTGATTTTTGTTTTTGTTCTTTTGTTTGTTTTTTTTAAGCTGGAGCTGAGAACATCATCAAAGCTTGTACATGTTTTTTCCTCCCTCCCTTCCTCTTCAGTCTTAAAAATTGTAGAGGTTTCTGCTTATTACTTAGAAACATCTGCCTTGTACTAAAGGGAAATGAAAGATAAACAAATCCCAATTCTCTTCATCCTTCATGTTCAGATGAATTGATTTACTTATAGTTTTGAGTGCTCTCTTGCTTTCAACACACACCCTGATGCTGATGGATGTAGACTCCCCAGGGCTCCTCTTGTACTCTTTGAGGTGGAAGGCTTGGGGCTACCTCCCAAAACAGATTGGGCAATGCAGAGGATGGGTTTAGTGCCCAGCCTTCACCCCAAGTGTCAGCTCTGGAAGCCCACACTTAGCTGTTCTCCACCTGCAGATGTGCTCAAAGTCCAGAGACCCTGGTCCCTCCTGACAGACGTTCCAGTAGAACAGTTCAATCCAGCAGAACAGTTCAATCCAGCAGAACAGTTCTGGGAGGGGTTCAAGGGAGGACAGACAACTTGAGGTGAGCAGTTCAGTACCATATTATTATCTTTAGCTTAAGAGTAGTCTCCTTCAATGGAGCATATGAAGGTTTTCTGAAGAACTGTTTGGAGCATTGAAAGCTATAGTGCTCATGACAAATTCATACTATGGATTTATTCTACTCTACAAATTAGTGATTAACTGCTATCTTTACTGTAACTGGGAATCAGAAGTTATAATCTTAATGGCTTTTCATCCTCCTACTGAAGTAAAACTGTTTTGATCAAGACCAGGTAACAGATCATCTTAGTTGCTGCTTCTTGCATTCTTACTCTTTCACTTTGGACTCCTGTTTCCCATATCTGTAACTATGATCAACTCCACCCTCCCTTGGTCTTTTGGGACTCCAGGCTCCATTAAGCTAAAAAAGGTGGCTTCCACTGAAATCAAAGGCAAACTGGATCGCACATTTCTTGCATGGATGAAACCATTTTACTTTTGACAGCTAACTCATATGGCTGTTTCCCCAAACTGAGTGTCTATATACCATCAAAATCTGATTCTTGAACATGTCATTTCATCCTCAACTGACATGGAAAGCTGAAATACCAAACATTTTCCTGGAATGGAAATTTTTCAAAAAATGAGAAATTGTCAGCTGGAAAACACTGAATAAAATGTTCCAGCCTTTTGAAATGGAAACATTTAATTAAATCCATTTGGCCCTTAAAGCAGCATCGGTTTGAGCTACTGTTGCAGCCCTCAGAAATTGTCATTCAAGTGCCTTGCGCGCCGTGTCTCCCTTGGGGCTGAGCTCTTTGGCTGAATTACAGATCCCATGATGCTCCTGCCCTGGGTTAGTCAAACAGGGAATGCGTCATGAGGGCTGGAGAGGTGCCCAGGGAAAGAGGGGGCCATGGAGCCCTTGAATTACAGCTCCCAGCTGACACTAGAGGAATTCGGACAGACACGGACTGATACTTCTCTGACAAAAGTTATGTGTTTCAAGTTTTCCCAACAGAAATAAACAGCAAAATATTGAGAAAAGCAATCTTTTTTTCATTAAAGCATCAAGTTTTGCGCAAAAAACCCCACCCATCCCCACTGATTTTTTTATTTTTTTTTACACCGAAAATAATACTAGAATAGAAAACTTGTGTTACAATGGGAAAACCTTCAGCCAACTCAGCTAATGGAGCAGCAGTGCCTGCTTAGGCACGATCTTGGTCAACTGACTGTCCTGGATGCTCCATGAATTGTAGGCATGCAAAAGGATGTCTAGGCTTTGGGACATGGTGGTTCCCCCCTTCTGAAGTGAAGGAATTGAGGCTTCTTGGTTGAGAACCAGGCTGTGTAGGTGAGGAGGAGCTCCTGGCCATGGAATCCTGGTTGTGGCCACACACAGCTGCCTTCCAAAACAGTGAATGAATTCCAGATGCTTTTGTGAGCAGGTGGGACCAGAAACCCCTGTGTACCAGGAACTGTTTGATTTATTTTCTAGAAGGTGCTTTGGAAGATGGATGCTGGCTGTGGTTATTCATCCTGCTCAGTAATACTAGCCCATGGTGCATGGTATGGCTGTCATTGGCATGCAGCTCAGGTGAATCTGACCTCATGGGAAGGGTTCTAAGTAGACTTTGAAGTTGCCAGAAGTGTAGCCTGTATCATATATCCACATGGATGTGATAGCCCTGTAACTGGGTGGATACAGCAATACTGATACACAGTGGAGTGAAGGATAGAGGTGACTTTGCCGCCAGAGTTAGGGACTGAGAACTGTTTGCTTGTTTTAAAATGTTCTTGATTATTTAAAAAACAATTCTTGCCTGTAAAGAATTATATGCCAAAGTCCTCATGGTGTTTCAATAGCACTTGCTTGATAAATTTTGAACAGGAACAAGTCTGTTAGGGCCTTGCTGTATTTAGATTTTTTAAAATGAAATACTTATCTACTCATCTAAGGATGAATTTGACAATATATCTTGCTCTCATGCTCTAAAAAGGTATACCAGAGTAAACAATCTCATAGACTATAAATACTTTCCTATGGGTTGGCTCTGTGTGAGCCTGTTGTAAAGCTATACAGCTTAGGGGTGTGTGTGCCATATCTACCCTTATTTGACAGAGCAGTTCTAGTCCTTGTTGAACCTCTGTAGCCCCAACAGGAATTTGGAAGTTTGTGGTTAAGTAACATACACATCTATGAAGACACAGCGTGGCTGGTCTGGTGTCCAGGAGAGTGTTGAGTTACTTCAGCTTAGAATCATAGAGTGTCTTGAGTTGAAAGGGACTCTTAAGAGTCACTGAGTCCAATGCCCTGGTCCTTACTGGAGTACCTGAAACTGATCCCTGTGACTATGAATGTCAGCCAGAGCAGCCCAGGTGCTGCTTCAACTCTGGCAGGCTTGGTGCCATGACCAGGGGCAAGGGAAATCCTTGGGGAGCCTGTGCCAGTGACCAACCACCCTCCTAGTGAAGAACCTTTCTCCAGTGTCCAGTCTGAACTTGCCCTGATTCAGCTTCACTCCATTCCCTCACTTCCTGCTGCTGGTCACCAGAGAGGGGAGATCAGCACCTCCCTCCACTGCTGCCCTTGAGGAAGGTGCAGAGAGATAAAGAAAGACTTGTCTCACCTGTGTGTCAGGTAATCCTTGACTCCCCTTGGATCTGCCATCCCTGGAGAGACTCGTTTGACCCGTTTGTGGAAGTGACAGCTTCCAGAAGGAAGCTTTTGTTTCCTCAAGACTGGAGGAAGCACAAATGTTTAGTCTGGGATAGATATCTAAGTTCTAGATAGACTAAAGGCAAGGGAGGTGAGTAGCTCCCACTCATCTAAATAGCATTTACATTTTTCTTAAATGCCTGTTACACTTATTTTTACTCTTTTTTATTGTTGTTGCTTCTATTTCTTCCTTAAAAAGTAAGAAAACCTACTCAAAGTGATTTAACTGGAACTTTTTTTCAGCTGTATGTGAAATTTGTGCAGCAGAACTTTATGAGAACTGGAGCTTAGGATTTCCCAAGCTCTCCAGCTCTTCAGTTGCATGTATGATGACAGCCACTATGAGTAAAAGTGGGCTTGCTGGGGATGAAAAGGCAGAATCATTATGTGATTAATACCAATATGACTCCAGCCAGTACTGCAAAGTATAAACTTGCGTTCTTGTCGCATCTGCACTGTCTGTTTGAAATTTCATGAATTGTGGCATTTTCTCTATCAACTGAGTAAAATGATAGAGATCAATTAACATGACTCTGGTGATGTCCTGAAAACTCTCAGTAGTGCACATGATACACAACTGCAGGGCAGGGAGAGGGCAAACAATCTGGTGATAAATACTTGGCTATCTGACTGAGGTGGCAGGACGGGTGCTATCAAAATTAAAGCTCCTGTTCTTTCTGCTGGCCCTGCATTGTTCATTGGCTAAAGTAGAAATAATCATTCAATATGGAAAATACTGGAGTTCTCATTGTCTTAGTGTGAAATTTAGTGGGCTAAAGTTTCAAGACTTGGAGGTGGTAAAAGGATTCTTGCATTTGAGAAGCCCTGAATGGCACTCTCCTTATAATGTAACATATACATATATATGCATATATATATACATATATATCCACATACATACTGTACTGTATCAACACATATTTGTGCTGAGTACATGTGTTCTTTGGCTTAACTGGTACTCTGCTTTGTTTAGTTGCAGTTCAATGTAAAAGACTCTGGTTGATCAAGCTTCAAAACCCAGCCATTCCTTGGGTAGAAATGTAAAAGTCCATAGTAGCAACTAGGTGATTTGGACATGGTACACTTGGAGTGATGTAAGTTTGGTGAATTTCTGCAATATAAATCCCAGGCCTTGGTGAAGATGAGCATATTCTTTCACTTACACTGCAGTTCTACATTGCAGCTTCTGAAAATTAGTTAAGAGTAACAGAGAAATAGATTGCCCAATGCTTTGTGAACTAGTAAGGCTACTCCATAAGCAGAACAACCATATGATGACTTTTCTTAGCTCAATGTTGTATTGCTTAAGCATTGACTGTAATTCTAACAATCATTTGGTGGATGACTGAAACAGGTTTTTTTTGTCTCGTATCTGTTGGGATTTTTTTGATTTCTCAAAGAAATGCTTATATTCACACTGTAGCTTCTCTTTCTCCTCCAGTTATGAAATGGTTTACTTCGCGCTAGTAATAGAAATATTTTCATTAGATTATAATCTATTTGACAGCACAGGGTACTCAGAGTGGAGAGTGTTTGGCTTTGATCATCAGTACTGTGAGTGAATATGAGAATGCAGACTGGAGGTGTAGCTAACATCCTTGGCTCTCTTTAACAAATGGGTTAAGCTAGTGCCTAATTTTTTGTGCATTTTTGATTTGTACCTTTTTTTTGCCATTCCCTCAAAATTCTGCTCCCTGGTGAGGGATGCATTGGTGACCACATGGTGTGCCCAACTTTTTAAAGTAGCCTACTGTCCTGGTTTGCTTGGGGTGAGTGTTTATCTTTCAAAGGGGAGTTACCTCTCTTCGCTGGCAATGCAGCTGTTAGAGGCAGGCAGTGCTGGCCACAAAGTTGGCATGATGGGCAAAGGCGAGTGGAGGTGGGTTGATGGGAGGCTGAGGCGTACCAGTTGTGAGTAAATACTGCCACACTCTTCGTCTTTTTGTTTGTTGGTTTTTGGGGTTTTTTTGTACATGAATAAATAAAAAAAAAAAGCATATTTTGCACTGGCTCTTGTACTGTTGTGCAGAAGAAATCTGTATCTAGAATCTGTGCTCCAGTCAAAATGCAAATAAATTTGTTTGTAAGAAGCACGGGTTTGGTCTCTGGTTTATTTGGTGTGGTTGGGCACCGGAGAGCCTCGGCATCGGCTGCTGCTCAGCGGGCAGCTGCGAGGGGCTGGGCACCATCTCAGGGCGAGGGGGAGCAGAGTTTGCAAAGTGCTGGCCAGAGAACATCGGCTGCAGCCAAATGTCCTGCAGCACTTTCTTTGAGTTAGGACTGACTTCATTTCCCCAGAGCACAACGCAGTGACCAGTTCGTGTCTAATCCGGGTCAAGGCAGGAGGAGAAGCCTCGTTCTGCAGAGCTGTGACAATGGTCATGTGCTTTACTGAAGGCACCAGCTGTGTCAGAGGGCAGCTGGCTTTGGTCTGGCAGTGCTCACAAGGCACAGCCATTTCAGAGCCTGGTCCTTGCTGACAGCAGAGAGGAGCAGAGTCCCTCCTCACAGAGCAGCAATGCTCTGTCCCAGTGAGCAGCTGTGAGACACATGCTGCCAGTGAGGTTTGGACTGTGGAGCATTGACAGTGGTTTGGCTGGAAGAACTCCAGTATCTGCTGAGGTTTAAACCATAGATCTAGTAACTTACATAGTCAGGAAATTAGCAGATGTTCAGAGTCATTTTCCAGTTGGAGAAGATGGAGCCCAGTTTGGAGATAGTATGCTTTTCCAGCAGCCAAACTTCATGTCAAGGCAAAGTAGTGAGAATGGATGTACAATCAGTGTAAGGGTGCTCCTCAATCTGAATTGACCTTGAGCAATTTCAGCTCCTTTCCTTTGCTGAAGTATCTGAATCTCAAAATTAGAAAATGCATCTTGGGCCTGTATTTATAGCAGTTCATATGCAAAGTATAAGGCACAGACAATGTTCCTAGATAGAGATTAAAGAGAATTTGTTATTTTTTCCTACCAGTACTTGGGCATCCCTGAGAAGAGGAAAGGGAATGTCTACAGGATCTGAGGCCTGATACTGTTTTCAACTGCTCCGTGCATGGTGAGGCAGCATTGTGTCCCACAGGGCTGCTGGGTTCAACACAGCTTCAGTGTAGCTTCAAATCCACATCCAGGCAGCAGCAGGGGATTTGGGTGGGTTGTTCCCTGAGGGCAGGATGCTGGTAGTCACTTTTGGGTCCAAGGCTGGCATTTGGGCTCTTCAGGGCTGGCTGAAGGGTGCTAAGTGTGTGGGGTCACTGGCAGCAAATGCTTGGCAGCTGTATGAGCCCTGCCAGCTGCCCCCAGGGGCCATCCCTGAGGCTTTTGGGAGCTGGAGGTGAATCCCTCCCTGAGTCCTGCAAGGTGGGGGTGCTGAGGGAGTGTCAGGTGCATGGATGGTTCCCACCAAATTCAATGCAAAACTATCCCTCTTCTGTAAGCTTGACCCATGTGCTGGCAGGGGTTGGTCAATGCAGAAAGGAACACTAGGAAGGTTTTTAGCTAATAAAAATGGTTCAAGGACTGGGAAAGTGGTAATTCTGCACAATTTAATTTCTGTGGGAAACACATGTAAACAACCTCAGAACAGATCCAGAAGCTAGCAGCAACTATAGGACTGGACAGGAACTGTTAAGAGCTTTTAGTGAGTGAGGAGAAACAAGACTTAGGACTGGAGCTCTTTAGTCAAAGCACTGGCATAGTCTCATCTAAATCCTCAACAGGAAGTAAGCATTTTAAAATTCATTTTCTAATTCACAAAACAATGCAGTCTTCCAGTTAGATTAGTCACAACTATGGAGCAGGCAGAGAAATAACACCTGTCATACACCTTCTGTAAAGAGATTAAATGCTTCCAGGCTTTTCTGAGTAGGAAAGATTTGACCCTGTAAAAATTAAATTGTTTAGAGTATTTTTTAGTATATTACAGCAGAGGCTGGTTGTCTTGATCAAACTAGAGTTTCAGACAAGTGTTGACTCCCCTGCTCCCCAGAGATGTGTGGCCTAGGGAGGCAGGACTATCTCATCCTATCATATCCTATCCTATCCTAAATCTTCTATTTTTGGCTGTTGCAAACAGTGCCACTATCCATTTTGCTGTCTAGAAAAGCCTCAGTTCTGATTTATCTGATATTAAGTAACAAGCAAGTATGATGCAGCTGGAAAAAAGTTTGATTAGCAAGAATCCAAAATTAGCTGAGCAGATTAGTGCACTGAGAAGTAGTTTTTTCAGTTGTGAAAATTTAAATGCTGTAGAGAGGAGACATGCTAGAAATATTATGCTGGAGAGACTTAAAAAAAAAAAAAAGGCAATGCTGAGAGGAATTCCTTCTTGAAAATATTTCCAAAGCCTAGTATCTCCCAGAAGAAAGAGTTCCTGGATGGCTTGGCACCACTTTGGGAATTAAGATCTCCATGACATCACCTAATGGTTTAACCTGTGGTAGTACAATAAGGGAAAAGTTAAGTAAAAAGATGAACACATGACTCAGTGCAGGTGGGAAATCCTGGCTGAGGGTGCATGGCCAGAGCACCCCTGGAATGGAGACCCAGTGCCAAGGCTTGGAGGCCACAGACGTTGAGCCAAGTGCGTGCTGCTGCACAGCTGTCCCGAGGACAAAAACATTGTCCCAGACAAAATTATTCCAGAGCCACCCACAGTTTCCCTTTTCCATCAGATTCACCTCATTTCGTGGCAGTGCCTACGAGCCCACAACTCTTGTTTCTCCAGCAGCCATAGTTATTTACTGTCACATGCATGGCTTGAAAGAAATTAAAAAAGAAATTTATCTCTACATGAAAACATGGGGATAATTTTGGTGATTGTTGAAATGAGTACTGGGGGAAAAAAAGGAGAGATTTTTTTTTCTAAAGCTTTGGCTCCCTTTTGGTTCTTCCAGCCCTTGCCAATGGCTTTGCAAGTTTCAATTCTCAAACAGTTGAATTTTTGATCTATGATAATGGTTGTGGTCACCTGCTGGCCAGATAAACAAGCAAAGTAATTGAGAAAATGAACCTTTGGATTCTTGGAGACTCCCACTGTAACACAATGAAACAATTTTTTCTCTCTCATGAACATCACCAAGTGGTGTTAATCTGTCACCTTTCAGGCTCCCATGCCCACAGGTGATGACCCTCTATCTCCCTCTATGAAAATGTCCTTAAAATTATATTTTAGTGCAAAGCACCTGAGCCCCAGTGTTGCAAAGAGCCTGACCAAGGGCCCGAACTCAGATCCTGGGCCAAAGAGATGGATATGTTTGTCAGGGCTTGGGGTTGTGGAGAAAAACTAGCCTGATACTTGCTTATGAAATTAAATACATTGCAATAAATTCATTAAATTAATTACGGCACTGTGAAACTCAGAAACCCCCAAACCACCAGACTCTTGGTACATTCCTGACCAGTGGCCACCACTCTCAGTTGAACAAATGTGGGAATATGTGAGGGGGTGATTTCAGGTTTGAGAAGGGAATAAATATGAGACATATACATTTTAAAAAGAAATTACATTCTATACACCCACTAAGCACAGGAAGCAATGGTAAGAATTAAAATACCATGGCAGCACTCTGCCACATGCGTGTTGTCTGCAGTATCTGTTTTTTAACTTGATTCTTCCTGTGGAGATTTATAGCTGAAGCATGGGTAAGACATTAAGTAAAATGTTAACAGGCCATTTTGGTAGTCAGGAGCACAAGACACAAAGCCCATCCCAACAGAGGGTCAAAGCTGCACTATCAGGGCCCTTTTTCAGGTGGTTTCTTGTGACCTTAAGGAGGGTGCCTGGTGGGTGGAGGACAAGGAAGCTGACTAGGAAGTGTTGGGGAAGAAATTGATAGCCCTTAATTAAGAGTGATACTTTTTTACATACACATTTCAGGAGGTCTTACACAGAAGCCAGGGCTCAATGCACTGTTTTTGCCAAGGCTGGGAGGATATCCCAAGAGGTGCAGATAAGCCAGCAAGGGTTCCTAAGGGTTTGGATTTCCCAGATTTGCCTCCAGTGGGGTCAGCCTTATATAGCTCAGAGACAGGGAGCCCTCCTTGCACCTGCTCAGGGGACCTGGCTTTATAAGGCACATGACTGGGCCTCTCCAGCCTCCCTTGGGCTGGGAGAAGAGCATGGAATTCATTGCAGGTGAGTGAGTCACGGTCACATGCCAGCTGTGGTGCAAGTCTTTGCTGTTAAAATGCTGGGAATGAAGCTATGGTATAGTTTGGAGAAGTTTTGTGATGAGAACATCTAGTGATGGTCTTTTTGTAGTGAGTGGTGCTCCATGTGCTGTTTGTACTGTGTTCCTTAAGGGTCTGTGTGACTTGAGGTTTTGCTTTTCTCATTGTGTAAATGAGACAAATCTTGAGCAAATCAGAGCAAAAGTCATCTCATCTAAGCTGTCCCGGGGATAAAAATGCAAGAATCCAAAATTAGCAAATAATTTTCTGTCCCCAAGTCGTAGGGCCAAAGTCTTGGTATAGCCAGGAGTGTCACCTGCAGCTGTAAGCTGTGCTGATCCCTCCTGGTGTGGTGGGGCTCACCTGTGGGTGCTCAAGGGATTTCCAGCCCACTGCTGGCTGTGCAGTGCTTGGCATTGGTGGGAGCCATAGAAGGATGCAATTAAATCAATTACAGGCTAGTGATTTTGCATTCAATGGAATAATTACTCTTGAAAACTGGCAGTATGGGTGAAACTGGCTCCCAGCCTTAATAGCAGGTTTCAGTGACTTGCCAGAAAGTGTGATCGACGTCAACCTGTTACTGTGATAAAAGCTGTAAACTCATAGGTTCATAAAATAATTTAGTGGGGAAGGAGTCTCCAAAAGTCATCTGGCCTAGACCTTGCTCAGAGTGGGGCTAGGCCAAAGGCTGCTTGGTGTTGTGCAGGGTCAGCAAGGGGAAGCCCGTGGTCAGTGCTAGCCAGGAAACCCAACCAGAGATTATAATGTCCCATTCTTGCCTCAGATAATTTATGAATCACTAAGAAAAGATTTTTGTCTTTCCAGTGTTGGGTGGGAGAAAAGTAAAGCAACATAGGCGTGCCATGCAATAATTTTCTTTCAGTTCATCCCTTAAGAATGTCTATTTAAAAATTATGTTTTACTTTACTTGGGATATATTTATTTACTTACTAATTTTCCCCAGTGAATAGAAAAAAATATAACTTGGCAACCACTTTCCACCAAGTTGGGCAGTTCTTGTGATGGTGTGTTTGCCAGCTAAAGGTGGAGCTGGACACTAAAACCTTAAGGTTTTACTTGCTAACAGTACCTTGCTTCACAGTGATGGGTAGGATTGGCAGTGAGAGGGTCTGGGGGGCTTTAAATTGGGGTGAAACTTTAGTGGATGAGCTTTTCCATACTGTGCAGATGCCATCATGCTCCACATGTGCCTGGCAGAGCAGTCTGCACTTTGGGGAGCCTGTGCTGTGAATGCATTAAATCTCCAGGCTGGGTTCTTGTGCAATTGGTTATGTGTGCTGCAAATTCTCAGCTCTGTTTGCTTGTTCTGATGGCTCGAGATGTGACAGGTTGCATTCACTTGGCTGGTTTTTTTGTACACAGTGAAAGAACACACAGTCAAGAGGAGAAATGGCTCTAGAGTTGGTGGATAAGAGATGCTTATCCTTAAGTTACAGTCTTGAAGTAAATGAAGATGTAAGCTATTTTCAGTGCTTTTAAATTTGGATGGAGAGGCTGCACCTGGCAGGGCTTTCTACACTCAGACTAAGGTAAGTCTTACAAGCTGAGCCTGGATCATGGGCTATAAGCACAGGAAGCATTACATGGTGCCTTTATGTGTCCTCTTTGAGGAAAATCATCATTGTGTTCCTTCAAAAAGGGGGAAATTCTAGAGGGAACTTGATGGGAAAACTCCTAAATAACCCAAGTCGTGACCATGGGCTTCACACTGAAGAGTCTAGTGCAGTCCTAGGTGCAACTCTCTCAGGAGAATGTGAGGCACATGCTAGAAAGGGTTTTGATCTTTGAAAGATTTAAAATGTGAAAAATGGCATAATCTGATGATGATAATAAAATCACTTATATATTTCAGGTTTTCTCCATTTAAAATCTTACTTGACACATTTTCTACTCTGAATAGTCCCTGCCAACATTACTGAGCATCTGTAGATACTGTGGTCTGTTCAGTAGTAAATGCATCATGGAAATTAATTTTAAACTTCCTTCAAACAGTCTACCTGTGACTGATAAGAGAAGACTTATTCTGTTTCAAAGTGATTTTTCTTGGAGTAATTGATATTTAGGGTGAAAATGCTACTTTAAAACTGCAATTCAACAAAGGATAAATTTAGGTTTTGCCATTCAAAATTCTCCTGCCTTGTTTTCAAAATGGGGATTCTGACACTGACTTTTTTCCCCTTGGCTGAGTATTATTTAATTCATTCTTCACCTCAGTAAATTAAAGGCAGCAGAGCAGGGTAGGACACCAATTGCTTAAGGTACATTTTTATTTATCAAGTTATTTAGGCTGTACGCTTTGTTCTCACTGCTTTGAGAACACATCTGTTTTCTGAACAGGTACTTGACATGATGGTTTGGCCACAAGACCCATGGAATTATGTTTGATAGATCTGGATGCCTCCTGAGTATCATTGCAGCATCCATGGGACCAGCTCAGCTGAGATCTACAGGGTTAATAGGAATTTTCTTAGAATTAGGTTTAATCCAACCTTTACTAACTAATCTCTAACAATTTATTTCTTTATGTATTTTTAATGGAGTGCCTTTGAAAGACATTAGTGTTTTTCTGGGGGAATTTAATGCTGTTAAGGTTGAGTTTTCTCAGCATATAAGAGGCAGCTATGCTTGGTATCTCCTAGTTCTTTCAAAAGTTGCTGAAAAAAGGGCAGAAATTTTTGTTATGTTCGGGTGGACTTTTGGGGGGGTTGATGATCTTTCTTTTTGACATGATCTTTATGAAAAGGGAAATTCTGTAGTGCAAAAATAGTTTTGGTCTGGCAGAATCCTGTGGCAGTAACTGAACTAGGGAAGCATGGCTAAACCCTCTTTACCGCGGGAGAGGATGGGATGGGTGTGACTGCTCGGTGTTTGAGGCTTGCACACACTGCAGCCAAAAGCATCACTTCAGTGGTGGTCAGAGAAATAGACAACAGTGTTACAGAGCTGGCCAGGCAGTGCACCCTGCCACACTGACCAACATATGCCCTCTATATTCTTGAGTAACAATTTTTATGTAGCACTTGATACCCAGTAACATTTCTCTTTGAAGGGCTTGCCTGAGTATTTAGATATTCCTAAGCAGATCCAAAGAATTCATGGGTTGATAAAATATTTTCAACAACAAAATATGACTGAACTGTAGGGTTGGTTTTGCTGAACAGCTGCAAAAATGGATGAGGTATATGTTGTACTGCAGCTGAAACACTTGGATGTTTGTATCAGCTTCCTTGAGAGTCACTGGAACAACACTCAGAGATGCTACTGAAGAGAAAGTCCTGCTGTAGCAAATAGTGGGTGAAGTTATCCAGGACTACTCATGCTTATAGCAGCTCTGTCTTTAGGTCTATTGATCTTTCTTTGTGTGTGCTCCTTTTCCACCTAATTTGGCACAGCTCTGTTGCCAGTTGGTTGCTGATATTCTAATGTAGGGGTTGATAAGCACTTGCCAGCATTCAGAAACTTTCCATTCCCACACTTTGCAAGCCCTGGCCATTTTTCAAGCCTGTCATTTGAAGCTGTTTGAATCATGGAAGAACAATGACAAGTGAGGGAGAATCTGTTACTACTGATATTTATCTGGGTGCCTCCTTTGGTGCAATTACCAGCTGGGGAGATAAAAAGTGTGGTGCAAAGAGTGTGTTTGGATGATGGTCAAAAAATAGAGGTTAGTGCACTCTAGGAGAAGCTGGAGAGTGCTGGATCAGCACCAAGCAGTCACAGAGTATCACACTGTACAGGCTGGGTCCTCCACATGGGAAAATGAACCCTGGGACAAGGAGCAGAGAGTCCTGGCTTCACCTGCTCCCACTGTCACTGGAAATTTAGGGCTCAGAGGAGGAGCTCCCTGCCCTGTGCAGGCAAGAACAATATTTGATCTTGCTGCACAGGTAAGGTAGGGGCCATGGGCAGTCACCAGTGAATGCTCTGACATTTCCTCTCTGTGCCCCACATGTCTTCAGAGACTTTGTGATCCTGTGAACTAGCAAGGGGTAAAATCCTCATGTAGACATAGTGAGCCTGTTATTCACTGCTTTGCTGATCAGAGTAAACCTCTCCTACTCCCTGGCCTTGTACATCTTCTGTGTTCAGGTGTTGTGTGTCCAGACAGTCCCAGGAGCTGATGTGTGTGTTAATGACCACTCACTACACACTTGTAGGTAAGATCAAAAAGCATTTGCCATGTGCTTCCTCTTCCACAGTGTGTTGTTTCCATGCCCTCCCCACCTCCTCCTTTTATTCTTCTTTCAGCTTTTCTCTGTGTAATTTGCCCTACTCCTGCTGCTGATCCTGCTCTGCTTGTCTTTGGACGAGCTGTCTGTGCTTGGGGATGGGCTCTCACACCAGGACGTGTCTGGCTGCTGCATTCCTGCCCTGCATTCCATTTCTGCCTGGGCTGTGGTGTAAGCCCTGTGCCAGTGTCTATGCAGAGACTACTCCAGGTTAGAGCTAAATGACTGCTTGTGACTTGGGAGAATTTCTTAATCTGGTTCATCTCATAGCTACAACCATGGGTATATTGGTCCAAGACAGTGTGTTTGAGATGGCTGGGGAAAGAAAATGCACATTCAAGTATGACAGTAGCAGCCTCAAATGAAGAGTGTGTGTCTTGTCCTCTTTCAGACAATACCAGAGAGGTGGCAATAAAGTTGTGCTACACCCTGGGGGGCTGGTTTTGGTTTTCAGTGGAGTGTGAATGAGGGGCCACATCTCCAATCTCTGTGAGTAACCTCTGTGATGGTTTAACTTCACCATCTTTCTACCACGTTGCAACCATAAAGCTCTGGTTGCCCTCCCAGTCCCTTAATCTCATTTCCCAGGATGTCTCTGGCACAGGTGCTGGCAAACCTGGATTGTGAGAGGGGTGAACACTTAGAGAAGAATGTTTTAAGCAGGATCAGTTGGCTGATCTGATCCTTAACACCTCCATCCCAGGGTGCTGAAGCCCATCAGCAGGATGGGGTGTGTGGCCTGGCTGAGCCCTCTGGAGGCCAAGGCTGGCCCTAACTCTACTGCTCCATAGAGAATGGAGCATGGCCTCACCAAGAGGTTTATGTATCTGATTGAGGTCCTCAGCCAGGGAGGAGGCAATTAACTAGTGAAAAACTGCAGGCCCAGAGAGACACAACAAAGGTCTATTGAGGGAGCAGGCAGCACTGTGGATCCAGAGCTGTGTGCAGCTTCCTGCAGCAAGTACAGAGCAGCCCCAGCTCCTTACACTGGAACTTACTTTAAAAAGCAATGTCAGTACCATTATTACTTGATACGGGCTGCTATTTAATCACCCAGTGAAGCCCTCACTATTTTCATGCTTCCACTAAGTACAGCTCCTTAAAAGACAAACAAATTCATGGTTTCTTCTTATTTTCCCTCGAGACAAAGCTGTAAAACAGCCAAAGCCCTCAGTGGCTCTCAGCGATTTTATTAGTGCTCTCAAAACCTCACACTATGTAAAGCTTTAGGATTGCTCAAACCAAGAAACCTGACACAGAGCTCTCTTTTTTATCTGCAAAAAAGGACATTTTGTCATGGATTTTTAGGAATAAAGCTGCAAAACAGCTTGATGTGGGTTTTTCTTTTAACCAAAACAATGTGTTGAAGCATTCAAGCTGTGTCAATTTACTGAACTTCATGGAGTGTGTGTAGAAGTCCTAAGGTCTTCTACCTGCAATGACACATAAATGCCAGCACAACTAATTTTGCTTAAATGCTTATGTGCAACTTTTTCCATAAGGTTTGAATCAGAACTGCTCTTTTGAGATGAGTTATGGATGCATGAATTTCTAGCAAGACAGCATGACCACAGTGGAGACTTCAGTGCATGTGCTGGTTGATCATCACAGGTAGCCCTGCTGTGCCAATATTACTTTCACATGGGATTTAGCAGTGCACAAGGCAAACTGGGAGATGTGGTGGCTTGGCAAAAGTGAGCTAGTTGATGCACAGACCAAATCCTTACCCTGCAGTATTTTTTTTTAGGTATTAACTGGGAAAAACCCCAAACTCAGACCACTTATTCTGCAGGGCAGCATGGAATAAATGAACTAGCTTGCTTTAGGCTGCTCACAGACCATTTCAAACCCAAATTCTGATTGCAGAGGCAGAAATTCCTCCTTGTAAATTCTGAATGTGGGCATTTTCAGACGTGAAGAAGAAAGCTGCTAGTAACACCAGACTTGGAAAATTGTGTTTCAGAACAGAAAAATTTACCTTTTTTTTTTTTTGTATGGATATTGCATGCTGAACACAATTAGTATTTTTCTGTAGGACTAATGAATGAGAATTGATTAGGGACCATTTTCTTTCTGGACGAATGTACTGTACCATCAAAATCTCTGGTAAAGAAAAGATTGGTTGGAGTTATCCTATGATGATGAACTCAAAGTCAAGAACAAGACCAGTCAATTTTATGATTTCTTGCTATGAAAGAGGTGTAGGCACATGCTGTGATTTGTGATGTTCTTCACATCACAATCTAAAGGTCTTTCAAAATGCTGTGGGTATTGCTATTGTTATGGCCTATTGTGAATCAAGATCCATCACTTGATTTTTTACTCATATCCCACTTGATCTAAAGCAACTGGATTCCCTGGGGGGATGCAAAGGTTTGTAGGTGAAGGGTAGGGTGCAGGTGGTCAGGGCAAAATCTCTGGTAAAGACATCATCTTTTGGTATTATATTTGGAAAATGCTGGCATGTTTTGAGGCATGAAAGGACATTTTCAGCAGTACTGCCTTCTCCTTACAGACTGTGCCTTGCCTCTGCCCTTACGCCATCACAACCACTTCTGTTTTCTCAAAACAGTCACTTCCTTGGTTGTCTTCAAGCATCACCCAAAACACTTCTTGTTTTTCCTGCAACTCAAAATACAAACAGTATCAACTTTGTCTTGTGTTGAGCAATAATATTGATAAGATTTCTCAGGAACCTCAACAGAACAAGTTAAAAGTAATTTCATTGACGCAGTTCTGTGGTGTACCGAAATACATCAAGTTGTCATTTATGGCATACTTGTTTTCTTTCTTTGTCTCAATCCAAAGATGTAAATAATCGTAATGGATTATTTGTGGTGTTTGAAGAGAAAAATGTTCTAATCGTATGTTTTAGGTTTCTTTCACTTTTGGCTGCAAGGTCTGGAAATAATTAAACCTACTAGACTCAGAAAGAAATGCATATGGAAAGAAAATATTTGGAGGTAGAATTTTAAATCTATTAAAGGGAGAGAGTAAATAACACATCATGATGAACTAGCCAGGGGATCACTGGCTTTGGGCTCTGGTCATATTTATAGGGAGAGATAAACCTGAGGTCTACATAGTAAATGACCCCAAAGCTGGGGCATCAAAAATCTAATTTGAAACTATCTCTAGTGAAGATACAGATCAACTGAAGAGATGGTTTTAAAATATCATAGGCTTAGTAACAAAAAGGATAAGTGTGACATTAGTCTCTTTGAAATGCCATGAATTAGGAATGTGGATAATGATGGTTGGAAATGTAATTGCATATGAATTAGCCTACTGATGTGGGGGAACAGAACTACACACTATAACCAGCTCCTGAATGGCTTCCAGATAATATTGGAAGATAACTGTTTGTACAGCTGGATCTTCTCTATCTGCTTTCAAACCACTCTGCAACCATATGGAGAAGATTTTATTATATCTTAAATCTAGGTACCTTCAGAATATTCCAATACCTCCTGAGCTTGGAGAAAAACTCTAATTCTTGCATAGCTCCAAAAACTTTGGACTGGAAACATTTGTACATCTCCATGGGAGGAATATAATTCTTAAAATTAACCAAGTCCTTAAGAAATGAGAGAGTTTCCACTCTTGAGGCCCTCTAAGAAAGCTCAAGACAAGATATTCTTCATTCTTCAATATTTTTTTTTTTATTATTCTTGGGTACATACTTAACAGTCTGGCTGTATAATTGCAGAGCTATTGAAATGAATTTGAGGATCAGGGTGTTATTTTGGTGGTGGATGAAACAATAGTACAGCTGTCATAAGAATGCTAGGGGTTTTTGGATAAATTATAGAGTAAACAAGGTAGTGGCTTACATGCTTTGAACAGTGACTATTTTAGTGGGTTTTTTTAGTAACAGTAGTTTTTAATATATTTTACCATACACAGATTACTTCCATTAAAAGCCTTGGCCTGATAAAAATATGGCCTTAATAGAAATTGGTCTTTTTATTTCACAACATCAAGCTCCTAAGAAGAGGAGAACATAGTAGTGACATGCAGAATGCAGCATTTTTTTTCTTGGCAGTGGTGGACATCAATCAAGATTTGTAAGAAAATAAACATATTTTCTTGAAATGAATGGGAGGCAGGAGCTGGTCAGGATGAATAACATGCTTGTAAAAAGTCTCAAACTTCTCTGTCTGACTAGATCTACCCAGAGAAAGTTCCTTTAACTCCATCAAGGCCCAAAAAAACTTCTTAACTGCACAAGTACCACTCATGCCAGCCATGAGAAAGGCAAAAGGATGGGAATGGAAGTGGCTGTTGGTGAAAACAAGGGTATCTGGAATTTGTCTAGTGTTGGAGAAGCTGCCTAGATGATTTTTGGTGGGAAAGAAGGATATGCAGAAGATGCTGTGCTAAAGTACTGTTTGTAGTTGCTCTGATGGGGAGCCCTGGGGAAGCCTGTTTTCTCTCTCTGGACCCAGATCTCCTCTAGCAGAACTGCCCCCTTTCCTTTGTGCTGCTGCAGAGAAAGCAGTGACAGAAAGGCTGAGCAGGAGGAAGGATGGATCAAGGGCTGGAGACTGATAGCTGCTTTGGGAACTTCTTGCAGGCTTTGGTTATTGAATTTCTTCTTTCTTATTAATTGTTTTCTTTTTGGTGTTTTTTGTTTTGGTTTTCTTTTTTTTTTTTTCATATTCTCCCCCAATTTATGTCAAACTGTCTTAGATTACAAATGCCAAGGGCTACTTTGACTTAGACTCCCATCACATTTTCAACTCCTGAGCATTGCTGCCTAGCAGTAATCCACTCCAGTCTGAGACTCAGCCTTGATATGGTTTGGCCCCTTATGGAAAGGGGTTTTTGTGACTGCACTGCTAGGGGGAAGGGCAGCTGCACACAGGGAACCAGCCAGGCTGTGGGATGTGAGCAGCACAAGTGTGGGGCAGGTGGATGGATGGAAGATGAGGAGGTGCTAGCTGTGTGCAAGCCAGGGAGAGCTGTCTGGGATGGGCTGTGGGCACAGAGGTCTGTGTGAGGGGACAATACAAGATATCCCTTAAGCCCAAACTGAAAAATACTTTATCCCACCCTGCAGGCCTCAGGGAACTGCTTGGTGCAACTTGCTGCTTGGATGCAGAATTGAGCCCTGCTTTGTTCACAGTCACACTGGGCTGTAGCTTGTGCTCCTGTACCTTTGATGACTGACTGATGTCTGTCAGTCACTGTGTTTGAGTTTGTTTCTGCTTTGACTTCTCCCCTGCACCACCCTACTCCCACCTGCACCTACTCTATGTGAAGGGGCCTCTCTGCTTTGCAGCAACCCATGGAGGCTTTGTGTTCTGGGCAGAGGTGCAAAAGAAACCAACCAAGCCATTGCAGAGCAGTGCTGCCCTTGTTCTCCTCCCTCTTTTGAGTGCCTGCTGTTCAGTTTCCACCAGCAAGTTCTGGCAGGACAGACCCTTTGCATCTGACAGTGGTCTGATGTCCCTGATGCTGGTGTGGTTGGCTGGTGGGATGCTCAGAGAACAGTGTCTTCCTCCTTGCTCTGCAGAAATGTTGCATTTCTGAAATGAAGTATGTTGTTTGCATGTCAAATGGCACGGGGCATTTTCACAGCTCTCCTGGCAGCCACAGGCTTGGCGTATTGCAGGCTGAAGAGCTGCCAAGGGCAAGCATTTAGAAAAAATATTAAAAAATCCCTTGCAGGCAACTGCCAGAGTTTGGTGCCAGGTTAATCAGAACTCCCCATTGTCTCTCTGAGACAAATGTTTGATTAAATCTATTGTTGTTGGGCTTGATGGGACAAAGTGTTACTGAGTTACATCACAGCTATAATGTGGAAACTGGAACACAGCACAATTTATGGTGGAATGTTCCCTGGTATTGTTCAGAAATATCACCACAGAAGAAGTTTGTGGGAATGATTATTTGAAAGCTGCTGGTCTAACAGTGGCTTGAGCCCAGCTCCAGGGTGTCTAACTAGGCTCTGCTCCATAGCTTAAGTAAACCACTTAACCTCCCTGTTTCTGCTTTGCCCTTTATGAGCAGTGGTGTTAAAGTGTTTGTCTGCCTTCCTGCAAGGATCTGCTCATGTTTCCAGCTGGCTCTGGTTTATGCACCCACGCTGGTGTTGCAGACTTTGGCCGTGTCTGTTGGACTGAGGATTTTCTCTTCTTTCTGTCCAACCTGGTCATTGTGTTCTCATCACTGCAGCATCTCAGAGATGACTTGGAGTGACTCTGAGTCCTGCCTGCTAGGGCTAGTGTGTCAGAGAGAACCTGGCCCCCACTGCTTCCACAGTTTGCTCCTGCAGGTGTGTAGTCCAGCGCCATGGGAAGAGGACTGGTACCCCCTGGTCTTTAAACAGTGCTGGCTTAAGGACTGTTCTAGGCACAGGCTTAAGGACTGTGTGGTTCTTAAACGTGGAAAAGAAGCAAGTAAAGTGTTGGTTGTGCAAGAGGCAGCACTGATGAGACCTCAAGAAAGCTATTGCAGGACATGAAAGAGGTGGGAATCAGACTGCCTTGTCTAGCCACCTTATGTCACTTAATAAAAGACATACATCCATGAGACATGGAGTGCATGAGATTGCATCCAGATTTCCTGGCTCCCATCCATCCTCACGCAGACTGAGTGCTGCCTGGTTCCTGGCTGTCCTCAGCTAAGGGGGCTTACAGAGGTGTCAGAGCACACTAGGTAACTTCAGCTACTTTAGGCTCATCAGTATTAAGCTGAACACTGAAATTTGGAGAGAAGGTCATCTGTCTCTTTCTCACTGACTCGTTTGTGTAGCAAACAACAAGGTTTGCATGAGCACCTTCTGACATTTGATAATGTCATCTCTGCAAAGTGTCATTGTGTTGGAGAACAGGAGACAGGCTGGACTAAAGGCACTAAGGAGACTTAGGAAAGCAAGTAACAGAGCATACAGGCATCTTAAATGGAGTCTGTGTGGGATCTAGCTGGTCAGGTTTACCATGATAACAGATCATAATATCTCATCTTATGTCTGTAATTCTTTGAAGATGCTCTGGGCTCCCAAACTCTGAGGAAAATGTTTTCATGATGGCAAAAATTCTCAGCCTTTGATGGCTCTCCCTTACCTGGCTGAGTGGCCTGTTCAGGTGCCTTTCTCCCTCTTGTGCACTTTGGGGTGGAGAGAAACAACATTTCCCTTTCCTTCATCTCATCTTGTCTTTGCCTTTATCTTTTTTTCTCTCTGTTTTTTGTTTTGTTTTACCTGGGTTTGGGGAGAGGGGTGAGTTAAAAGCTAAAAAATGCAGCCTGTGGCCATCAGCAGGGAGTTTTCACATTGTAATCACCTGGGTTGTATTGTCATAGCTTTGTTGGTATTTTGGCCATGAACACACCACTCTCACTTAAGACACAAAGACCATGCTGTAAGTTAATTTTGCGTGGCAGTATGTGCTTAAAAAAATAAAAGGTTTCTTTTTGTCACATGTGTTTAATGTATAAGCTAATTAGAAAGGAATGTTAACATATGGCATTAACCACCAGCTGCAACATAACAGCAAAACTAAATTTGGTAATAGTGAAGGGGCATAACCCAAGTACCCAGACCAGCAGACAATGGTTAGTGTTACAAAAAGGGTTTGTGATATCAAAACAAGTGGGAACAATTCAGCTGGCAGCTTGAAGATTGACATTAGGATCAGAGGTGTAGACAGAAATGAAAAAATAAAGTGATGGAACAGTTTTGTAAAGAGATGACTGCATGGATTAGTACCCTCATCAATTGATTGAAGTTAGTTTGAGTACCAGCTGGTGAAGCTGTACCAATGATTTTCATGAGCCATGACAACTTATTGCTTATGAGCTACAATGGAGGAAAGTGCTGAAAATGTGTGCAGTGCTGTGAGGAATGGATTCAAGATGATGTGAAATGGGAGTATGTGGTGTGTTCTCATCCCTGGAGGGGAAGAATAAAATAGTCTAAAACTGTCTTAGGAATAGCATCTCAACATAGTCACAAGGACACCACAAGAAATAAAATATTAATTGGACAGCTTCCAAGGATGGGAAATTATTGACCATAAACCCTGCGTCTTTCACAGAGCAATGAAATTAGAGAAGTTCATAAAGACACTAGGAATGGTAAAAGGAAATTCTACCAGCAGTGAACCTGATTGTGGGTCCCAAGCACTGAATATTATAGCAATGTATAGTGAGGCAAAACAATGATCTGGGTTCTTCATGTATCTGGTGATGTGATTTTTTCATTGATGAAAATCAAAGACAGAAAGTAGCTCAGCATACAGAAGGAGTGAAGCCTTCCTGAGGAGAAAATGAGGGGGGAAAGTCTGATGTGTGTAAAGAAAATAAGATGCCTCCTAACATTAAGGAAGAAATTAGTGGTTGATGAGAGAAATGATGAACTAGACTCAAGCCTTCAGAGAAAAATGTACAGCAATTTTTTGACTTGGGGATGCAGGCATAGCATGTGGTGGATGACAGTATCTGCTGGGATGTGACAGTGTAATGCTGTTACCAAACACACTGAATTAATTGGGTGTTTTTCTCAAGGTCCAGATCTGTTAAATGTCTGTAACTCCTATATTTTTATGAGATGTACTATACTCTGCCTTTTCTAGAAGACATTTATTAGACAGAGAATGTCAGTGGTCAGAATAAATGTTTCATTGAAGATGAATTTATGATATTTTGGATGTAGTCAGATGGTAACTTTAGCTAAGCTGAACAGGACTCAGGAGTCACTCCAGGCAGATGTCATTGAAAGAAACCCTCAGTATTCATCAGTGCAGCTCCACACAGATCTGCCTTCCAGAAAAATGCCATCTCCCTTGCCTGAGAAACTGAAATACTTAAAATAGACAGTGACTTAGGAACTGCAGGGGACCAAAAGTAGTTTTACTGTGACTGCCAGACCCAGTGCCTGATCCTGCTGTGTCTCAAGGCCTGGCAGAGATAAGATCTTGACATGCACAGTCTGGTTTTTCATGTCAAGGAAACTTGGATGCATTGGCCTGGAGGAAGCTATGGTATTACCCAACAAAGAAAAATGGACCTGGTCTCAGCAGATCAGGAAGTGCTTGGTCCTGCACTGTCTGGTACCAAAACCATTGCAGGTAAAATGGCAATCTGTGCTAAGGAGTCATCTTTAGCCCTCCAAAACTCAAGTATCTTGTCTAATCTAGTGGTTTCCTATACCACTGTGGTCAGCTTGTATGGAGTAACTGATCCAGCCCACTTCAGGTCCCCACGCACATTTGGGGTGAATCCTGTTTAAATGCAGAAGGAGCCTGTGTGACCAGCATACACTGCTGATGAGCTTGTAAGTGCTGGAGAGTGAATTAGTTGAGCCCAGTCCTCCTTAAGTGTATCCCTCTCTTTTCTGGAAAGTGAGGAATTGCCCCCAGTCCTCTCTGAGTGTTTCCCTGTGCAAAGCTGCAGTTTTCTGTGCTCGGGTGGGTCAGTGTGATGCTCTTGAAGTGGAAGCATTCCTGCAGCCTCATTTCAGGCAAGCTTCTTGTTCAGTTTGGTATTACCTGTTTCTTAATATGTTTACAAACCTCGACTTCCTTTGGTCTTGGACTCTGCTGTTCCAGGTATTTTTATTTTCAGCTTTCTGTTTCACAAAATGTCTGCAGCTTTTAATGGAACTGAAATGTACCTTTTAAGGGCTAAAAATGCTTCATCAAAATTCTTCTAGGAGTTATTTCATTATTTTGAAAATGTTTTAAAGTGCCTAGTTGGATTGCAAGCAGTTATTTGCCTAAACAACACCTCGAGGTCTTTAAAACCCAGCAGAGCTGTAACCTATGTGACTGCTGCCCCCATGTCAGGTGAACTTTGTCCAGTAAAAAATACACCTGATACAAAATCATTGCTTGGCCTGTGTTATCTCCAAGGAAATAAAAATAAAAATGCAGATTAATTTCTCACCCAAAGAACTGCACATGCATTGAGCTAGGAAGGACACCTTCTCTTATTCCATCAGCATGAGGTCTTTGCCTGTGCTGCCAGCTTCACCAGTGCTGCCCACTGGTCTGAATGGCCCAGTGGATCTCTAATTTCTAACTATAGTTAATGATGTTCTTGTAAACATGCTCACAGATAAGATTCTCCCTTGGGAAAAGTCCTGGTATCAAAAGTCCTGCCAGGCTTTGGACTAGTCTGTGGAGATTTGAGTTTGCTGGACATGTCTGGCGTGACATTTCAGGTGAGTCACCACCCCTGGAGGTATTTAAAAGCTGTGTAGATGTGGTGATTAGGGACATGGTTCAGTGGTAGACTTGGCAGTGCTGGGTTAATGGTTGGACTCTGTGATCTTAGAGGTCTTTTCCAACCTAAATGACAGATTCTGTGATTCAGCTTGTCACTGCAGCCTGCTGTACTCCCTGCCTGCTGCATGGTGCAGCCATGCCTGCTGTATGGCTATGAGAGGGCACTCCTGTGACCACCTAAACCAGCATGGTGGCACTCCTTTTTCTTCCCCAGTGTGTGGAAAATGTCTAGAGTGACAAGTGACAAAGGATTTTGTGTGCCCAGCTAGAGAGATGTCATCAGGCACCCTCATTTTTATCTTATGGTTATTTTAAAGTAGCAACATGTAAATCCATGTGTCACCTGTAGGAAAGTCCCTGTGATTTAGCAGTAGAAGGGACCACAGACACAAAAGTGCATCATGAGGGAAAGCTGCATCACCACAATTCCTGAACCCCTTGGCTGGCACCTGCCTCCACCTCCAGCTTTGTGGGAGGTAGGTAATGCTGAGGTGAACTGAGGACACGTTTACAACAACTCATACTTCTATATATGTGTTATCTGAGATGCAGTTTGTATGTGTGAAAGTATAGTAACCCCAGACTGATGGCAATCAGTATTATTGGCAAATAGTATCTACTTATTGTCACTGTTAGGAGTAGAGTACAATTAGGAGGATTTTCATAGCTACCCAGAGCAGTGTGTCAAGGATCATTTCCCCTTGGCTTTCCTTGCAAGAGACTGATTGCTGATAGAAAGGACATAAATTTCAGCCTGTTTGTTCTGGTTGTAGCCAGTTTTCCATAAAGGCATTACAGTTTAAAGCCAAGGAATGCTCTTTAGAACAGATGGTGAGAAGGAATGGCATCCATTCAAACCAACACGGCTGAAGAAATTTTGAGTGTGTTTTTTGCAAAATGAACATAATGTATGCATGTGTGTTTTTACATATAGGTAGCACTTTCATTTATGTAATTCTCAATAAATAATCTTGACACATTTTTCAGCTGTCAAATACCTATAGAAATATCTGTCAACCATATTTTACTGCTGTCTTGGTCATTTGCTCAGTATTATATAGACTTTTGTTCTTCTAGTGACAAGATGGAAATTATTCACATCAATATGGTAACTGGAAGTTTATTACTGTAAATCTTCTGTTTTAATTTTAGAGATAGGACATACAGTGTGCTGATGCTGACACTGTCTGAAAAATGTTGTCTCCTTTATCACAGTGCTTGTTTTACAATGGGCTGTCAATAAGTTTTAAAAAAGTTCTGAGCATCTATTTTTGAAAATCAATATATTCAACAATATATAATCCTATGAAACACAGATTTCCTCTGTCCTATTTTAAGTCTTTAAACACCTGTGAATAGAATTCCATATGTGCCCTGCTTGAAGAGACTCTGAGTTGTTCTGAGAAAACATGAATAATAATTGACTATAGAGCTGGCCAGCTGTGTTTTCAGACATGATTTGCACACACGTGCTCACACTCCTACAGGGCTCTTCCTTACACAGGCTGTATAAGACAACATCAATTTCCACAGCAAAGGTGGTCTGTGGTTCGAGTTCTCAACTTTGTCCCCCCAGTTACACGTGCTGACAGCAGTTCTCGTGCTGAGGGGCAATTACAAACCTAGCTGAAGGTTGGTGTTCCTGCAGAGTGTCTGGAGCAGCAATGAACACCCTTGCTCTTGCAGGAGCTTCCAGAAAAACCTTCCCTGTAATAAGATCAGATCATCTTGTTCGGATTAACAAGTCATCAGTCTGGTTGTTGCTCCTGCTCGTCTTTAATTTCTAATCTAGTGACAAGCTGTGAGTTATTTGATTTGATTCTTATGGTGGATCCAGGGGAAAAACGCAATGCCTTGAGGATCACTGTGTAGCTGAGAGTGAAAAAGTATGTCCAGTTTGGAAGTCTGCTTTTTATGAACTCCTCAGTGATGATATGAAGCGCAAACTTGAAATCCCTGCCAGGGCAGTCTGAGAAATACAGATTTTATGAGACGCTTAAGGAATTTGCAAACATTTTTGAGGGGAGAACCAACAGTTGTTTCAAACACATTTATCTGTGACCTAGAAAAATTGCTCTTGTGGTTTTGTGATCTAATGCAGCTTGTGCTATAGACGTCCACAATGATTTTTAATAACCGATTCATTACCAGTAGTCCAAATCCATGGACCAAAGACATCTTTAACAGGCATAAGAGCTCTGAGTGCACTTCAATTACATTACACAAACAAGATATTACTGTGTATGAAGGAGCTGTACAACTTGTATTTTTGCTTCAGTTAAAATATAACCAAAACATAATCTTTTGTACATGGCCTTATGAAAGACTGAGTCACGTGCAGCAGCACAGAATAGTGGCACTGCCATAAAATGAAGTGGCTGTTAAAGGATTTAAGATATGGTCCTTAAAGTTTGAAAAGGCACTTCTTCTAAATGGAGGGGATATTAATCTCTGCAGTTCTAGTAATTATATTTTATTATACTGTGTCATATTTTATTTTTGTTCTTTTTGTCACAGCCGAAGCAGCTGGTGTGTGTTTGAAGTGGAGCTCTGAAGTGCCAATAGTGCTTTTGGAAATTGACTGCATTTCAGTGGCGGGGAAGTGTTAAGTATGTGACTAAAATTTCAGTAGATTTGTAGCTTCTAATTCTCTCATTCATTTGCCTGTTCACCTGGGTTATGCTGCTTTTATCAAGTATAGCTGAGATTGACACTGCCACAGAGTCTTCACCTCTGCAGCTTTTAAAAGAAATTTTAAAAAATGAATGGGGCACAGAAAAGTACTCCAAAAGGGTGTGTTGGGAGAAGCCTTTTCTTTTACACTAAGAGAAGTAAGAAACTCTGTCTTTAGCTTATGGTAGGGCAGGCTCACTTTATCACCCTGAGTAGCCACAGCAGCAAGAGGAACATGCCATTTCTTCTGGAAAGAGGCAGGAAGATGAAGGGTTTGCAGCTGAAGAGAGATGCTGGAACTTAAAAATAAAGCATAACTTTTAATGGGAGAGTGATTAGCCAAACTACAATGTGATGGCATTGGTTATCTCCCTCTTGGTAACTACTGAATGAGGTCCTTGCTGAAAGGTATGTTTTAGTAATACCAAAGTACTATTTTAAACAGAAAATAGTTTAGTAAATAGAAAGGGATCTGACAAGCAATATGGTTCCTTCTGGCTTTAAATTCTCTGAATTATCAAGGTACTGCTGGTTTTTGCAGCCATGCCATTTATGAAGTTCAGTCTACCTTTCTCCAGTGTGCAGTCCTGGGAAAAGACCCAGCTAGTCCAAGGCCAAATGCTCAAAGATTGATGTTTGATGTTTATTCCTTTCTGCTACATTCAGTGGGTTTTGTGCTGTTATGTACTTCATGATATGGCCCCTTTGATCCCTTCTGGGAAGGTAGGTACATATATATATTTTGTGTTTCCCCCTGTTTTGGAGAGGCATGTGCAATGAGGATGGGGATACATGACAGAGGCTCATGCTGAGCTTTCTATGAGACATCAGCTGTGTGCTAGTATTGGGATGAATATTTGTCAAAATCTGAGCCTTTGGATAATAGTGTTACAAATGTACAGTATTTTGTACTCCACCTCTTGGCAAACACACTCATTAATTGTCCATTTGGTAAAAAGTCCTCATGCTGGTAGGAAAAAATTAGATGGGAAAACCTTTTGCTCAATTCTCAGAACATGGGAAAGAAACAAGAACATGTGAAAAG
Organism: Irena cyanogastra; assembly: GCA_013397155.1. Classification (NCBI taxonomy): domain Eukaryota; kingdom Metazoa; phylum Chordata; class Aves; order Passeriformes; family Irenidae; genus Irena; species Irena cyanogastra. The sequence goes on along the minus strand of VWZV01011307.1, from coordinate 518,556 downwards.
TATTTGGGAAACGCTTGGATGAGTGGTGTAGGAGTGTACATTAATTCATTATAATGAAAATTGCATCAGCTTTCTTTCTGGAATTTTGGGGTTTGCATATGATGCCCCCGTGGCTACAAGGATCATGTGTTCTCATCAGCTGGCTGTAGACAAGCTGGTGAGGAGCACTAATGTCAGCAGAACGTAGCAATGCTCCCCAGTGCATGGTTCCCTTTGCTCCATGTCTGGCCTCCCATCTTGGTGCTCTGCTCTGTGCCTGCGTTCTCACAACCCTCTCTGGTTCCTACCATGGGGCAGAAAACCTTCCCTTGGCAAAAAGGTCCTCCCTTGACCATCTTCCTTCATCTCAGTTGTTTGTTCCCAGATGAGTTATTGATCTGGTGCTGGTAGCCTTGAGCATTGTTTCCAAACAGCAGAGACAGAAGCTGCTTGGAAAGGCAGTGATGAAACCAGAATGATAATTACAGTTAGTTATGAAGCATTTCTGCAGTCTCAACCAGGCAGGGACCAGTGGGTGGCCAAGGCATGGCTGAGGGACAGAACTGATCTCAAGACTGAGGAGCTTGGTCATTTAAAGGTGAGTCAGGGATCTGCGCAGTGCAGATGGATTATTGGTGACAGATATCCTTCCACAGACCCGTGTTTTCTTCAGCATGAGAGAAATGGGGTGGTTTCTGAGCTTGCAAGTTGGAGACTGCCTGAAAAGGGTCTTTCTTAACCATTGCCAGTGGGACCACCTCCCTCCCTCTGCCTTGGCTCTCTGTGAGCCTGCTTTTCAACAGCCTCTGCAGCAATCCCCAGCAATCCCCCTTCTGAAATCTGTTAGAGGAAAAATTGCTAATACTGGAAATGACCTGTTCACCTTCGGATGCCTTCATGCAGGCTGTGTCAGGGAACTTCATGTATTCTTTTTCAGTAATGAAGTAAGTTGGCAATGGAGAGTTTTCTTTGCAGGACATCATTAAATAGCCCACGTGCTGTGCTGGCTGTTACACGTGTGCCCTTTTGCCCTCTGCTGGAACCAGCAAAAGGTGTGTCATAAGGACATTATTCCTGTAGATGAATCAATCCACTAACCCATTTTCTAGCAGCAATGTTAGGTTTCTCTGTTCCTGGTCACCCTGAAGCGCTGGGTGGATGCTGTCTGTGGCTGGGTGATGTCTCTGAAGCTGAAATGACCCAATGACCAGCCAAGCAGACTTTTGTCTCCAGCAAATGTGTGCAAGAAAATGCTTTGCCAGCATGCACATGGACTGCTTGGAAGGTGTTGCATTAGAGTCTCTTCCTAATGAGCTGTGGGATCTGGGAGTTGTGCATTAGGCTAATCTTTCCAGGAATTTGACTTGAAAGCTTACCACATTTCCAAGTACAGGACATGCCCATGCAAATTAAGAGTTGGGTATCTGAACTCCTATTTGACTGCATTTATTCTAGACATTTATTGGCCCTTGTTCTTGTAGGGCTTTTTAAAGTCCAGTATAATGTCAGATGTGCTGAATGCTGTAAAAAAACCCTGACTCATCAATCTTGATGGATTTTTGTTTGGCACTTATAGGTTCGGCCTGGAGACACAGCCCTTTTATAAGTGTGCTGTGTGCTTTTAAACTCATATATAAGGACATTGAGGCATGAGGTTTGCATTTGCTTTGCACTGACCCATGCCTGCAAATGAACCAGCTGCATAAAACACACAGCAGTGCTGTGTTTGCCTGCTCTCTGTGATGGTGGGGCTCCCACAGCCTGCTGAGGCTGGTCACCACCAGCCTGTGCCCCAAATCCCTGGAGCTTGGGGCTGGCACACTAACAGGGGGGCAGGCTCCTGCTGCAGAAGGACAGCCCATCTCCTGCCGAGTCTGCTGTGGCAGCTGCATCACCCAGGCCCCATCCTGTCCTTGCTGTCAGGCTGCTCTTGCCATTCCAGCCTGTCAGTGCACCGCAGCCATCAACATAGACATTCCAGGGGAAGTTGTGCAACGGTCCCTGCTTAATCATTAACTGGGACGTTCCAGCTGTTAAATTTTTTTATTTATGTCTAGATTTTTGTGAGGGGAGACACGCGTTGGCCAGGGCAGGCTGAAAGGCACACAGAGCTCTGGCGCTCAGACGTGCTCTGCCCTGTGTGCATGGAGCTGAGCAGTGCAGGGCTGGCCAGAATTGAAAGCAGGGCTCCCAGCGATGAAGTGAAGTGAAATGGGCTGTAACTCCTAAGGAGCACTGGCTTTGCTGAAGGTCCTGGCTGGGAGCTGCTCGGTGCTGTGTGTTGCAAGTGTCAATACAAGGAGCCTGCCCTGCAAGGGGCAAAGCCAAGGCACAGGGGGTGACCCATGGCCAGGACTTGGCCACCTGTGTGTGAAGAGTTGGGTTGTCACAGCAAGAACCAAACCCCCATCACAGTGGGAGGATCCCTGGAGGCTCACCGGGGCTGGGGTGTGTGGGGGGGGCTGGAGGGAGGTGCAGATGGGGTTGTCTTTCCCCAAGTGGGGTTCATGGCTCTTGCACTTGGGCTCAGAACTCTCTTTTAGGCAATGCTGAGCCAGTTCCAGCTCACTCCTGGCCAGAGGTGGGGAGATGATCCCTTCTTCTGCCTTCATCCCCCACCTGACGTTGCATTTTACTATTCAGCTGGGGCATATCTTGGTTTGAGTCAGTGTTTTGGCCACACTGATTGATTTCAGAAATTTGTGTATTTGAAGCACTGAAACAGCATGACTTGATCAGCAGAGAAGCAGTCTGAATCCCTGCTCATTTTTCATGGGATCTACTGTGTCCCCCCTAAGCACCCCTGTCTAATTCACTATCACAGCGGCTATTTTGGAAGGCCTGAGTGATTTTGGAAGAGCTTTCTCAGCTACAGCAGAGAGCTCTTCAGGCTGTTCTTTCATCTCTAGCTTGCAAGGTCCTGCCAAAGCCACAGAGGAGCAGAGGTGAGAGCTGTCCCTGGGGCAGAGCCAGGAAGAGGGAATCTGTGTTCCCATCTCATCTTCCCTGCGCCGTTACCCCTGGGACCAGGAGCAGTGCAGCAAGGTTAAGGCAACGTGTTTTGCACCCAAAATGTACTGACCAAGGAATCAATCTAGCAAACAATCTCATGCTCCACAGAGAAATGTTTGAGCTGTGTTTGCTGTTGTTTGCAGCCATGCTGCACCATGGCTTCCCAGTGAAGTCACTGAGCCCAGCTGGGTGTAACTGAGGGTGGTGCTGACATTGTCTGGGCTAAATGTCAGCAAGGAACAGGCAGTTGAACAGAATGGATTTCCAAGCATTTCCCTTCTTCTGGTCACACAGAACCCTCATTCTTGAATGGCTGAGGCAAAAAGACAAGAGCAAAGTTATTTTAGATGGAAAAGTACCTAAATGTTTTGTTCTTTGTTCATAGAAATAGACAGAAATGACCTATGGGTCTTGTAAACATCAAGACCCAGTTTTGTGTATCTAGCCCAGCTGCTAGGAAAGCTTGATGTGTTCTAACTCCACTTTGAGTTTAGGATCTACTGCTCAGCCATAGGGTTCCTGACCATGCTTCTGAGGATGGCCAGTCAAGATTTGAGTGTTACCTGTACTGATGTGATTCTGCCTTCCTTCACGCTGGGCTAGCTCAGAGCTGCCTCTGAAACTGTTTGATCCAGGTGAATGATCAGAGGGCTCTCTGGCAGATGGACCATAACATGCTCCTGGATGCTTGTGTTGGGTGTCCCAGGTTTCTCAGCTGCTACATCCGCTATGTGACTAACACAGGTGACAGCAGAATGTTGAGAAAAGCCCATAGTTCTAAGCTTTCCCAAAGAATGTGACCCTGAATTTGGACCAGATGTGAAATACAAGACCTTTCTTTACCCTGATACAAGTCTGAAAGTGTCCTGGGTGAGGCACTGACTCTTCAGTGACAGCGTGGAGGGAGCTGAGCCATGCTCTAAGAGGAGCTGCTGTCAGATGAAGGTCTCTTGTAAGGTTTCTAAGCTGTTAAAGACTGGCATATTTACACTGAATGTTTTGCTAATGTTGGTCTTCCAAGAAACCAGTTGTAAAACTTGCTGCAGGACTGCTTCTGCAGTTGTGTGCCAGGCAGCAGCTGGAGCCTTGTGTCCAGGACAGGGCCTTGTGAACTGCTGTCTAGGAAACACTTCTGCACAAGGCAAACCCCTGGTTTTCTGTGTTTACTGTTCTGTCTTATCGTGAAACCTGTTCTGAAATATTGTTCCTAACTAGAAATTATTTGAAACAGATTCTTTCCTGCTATCCTTTTCATGGTGCTCAGTCAAGACTTGATTTTTCAATTATTGACTGAAATTTTATTACAGGAATCAAGATATCCAAGTCAGTAGGAAAGGGGAGATTTGGTCTTAACCTGTCCTTCCAATAGGCATAGATAGAGTTCCACTTTTATAAAAGTATGTGAAACTGGAATTGGTTTGTGTTCTTTTTATATAGGATTGAACTCTTCTGGTGTACATGTATTTATAAACTGAAAGTATATCAGCAGTGGGAAAGGAAATTGACTTTTAGTGTTTTCATGGACTGGAGTGACTATAGGCATAAACTTGCACGTGTAGAGAGCTGCAAAGCTATGATTTCCTAGGCTGTGAGGTGATGTTGGTGAGTTTGCTTAATCTTGCAGTTGTCATATCTGTTGGGATCCTGGCTGCCACAAGCTGACAGCAAAGCTGGGCTCTGTGCAGGACAACACTGTGCCCAGTGTGTGCACTCTGCAGGGCTCTTCTGCTCCCTTCTGGCCGAGTCTTGAAATCCAAACCAGAGAAGATTTTCTCCACATCTTGGCTGGATATCAGGATTGATCTTAGAAGTTCTGTGGTCAACACAATCCTTGATGCTGCTGGTACAGGAGGTGAAGGCTGGGGATAAGTGCACCCCATCATCAAGCAAGTGGAACCATTTATGGGTTCCATTTCACTTTCCTTTTCACCCACAAAACTGCATGGTAACCAGTTTCTTCTATGAACTTTTGAGGTGCTCAGAGGATATGTGCTCAAGAGTCACAGCTACTGCAGTGCTGCAGCAAGTTAGTGGTTTCTTTTCTCCTGCTCAGGGCTTGCTTTTCAAGCTGATTTCTTTTCCTGGTTGCTGTATTCCTAATGTGTAAACTTGGGGGCTTCCTACAGCCCAGACCCTGCAGGAATGGCACAGAACTGTCCTGTTTTTGTTCAGGGTAGTTGATTTTGATGTGGAGACAACTTCTGTCTCTCAAGGGTTGAGAACTTTGGAAGTGGCAAAGTACTGCCCATCACACCTCAGTGCCTCGGTGCTTGTCTGCAAGTCAGTGTGCTTATTCTGGACCAAAATTAAGTATACTGTTGAATTAAATGAAAGAGAATTTATAACCATGACTGAATTGTGTTTGCAGGTGAAGTTCTCACCTCTTTTGCATACTATTCAGGTGCTCTGAATAGTTGAGACAAGTGGGGCCCCACATGGGATTAGTGTCCCCTTTTAGGGACAGGAAACTTGGACACAAAGGTACATGGCTAAGGTCATATAGGGTCATGTAAGGAGCCAAGGCCACATAAGGTGTTCAGTGTCCTCACTAGAGTCATTGACCCAGGCACTGGAGTCCTCTAGTTGATGGGAAAGAGAGCTGTACCACATTCAGACCCAGGGTCACTGCCTTGTGTGGCCCGTGCCACTGTCCCCCTCAGTGTCACCCCTGGAGGGGTGGCTTGTCAAGCAGACTGTGGGTGTTGCCGTGGGTTCGCACTGCAGTGCTGCTCTGCTCTGGGGTTACAGGGAGCTAATCCTACACACTTGGCTCTGGCTGCAGTTCCCAGGATGAAAAAAATCACCTTTATCTGTAATCAAAGTTTTAACCTGCACAACTGACAACCCTAAACAAAAGGCAGTTAAAAAAGAACCCCAATGTTTATTACCTGACATGTTTTCAAAACCCCATCATGTTTAACCTAAACATACTGCTCTTAGGGGGTGTGAGTCATGTCTTTAATCTCTAAGATTTGACAATAGCAGGTAAATTAGCAGGCTGCAATACAGGAAACCTTTCTTAGACTGTCACATTGCCAATCCTGTTGCAGGCTTGAGACGTCAGGTGTATTTTCCAAGAACCTACCTAGGCTGTGGACCAGCATTAGTTAGATATGTTCAAATCCAGTGCTGGCAAAAGTTCTTATGTAAAAATCAAGATGGTAAAAAAAGCCTTTTGTTTGGGTGAGTTGTATCACTCAGGCTAACCTGCCCCAGCATGAGGGCTTTTGTAAGCTGTCTGCAGGTGTGTCTTCATGCTAGTGGAATTGCATAGGAGAAATTTTTAGAACAGACTTGTGTTATTTTCCTACAGACACTCATGCCTCCAGGTGCCACGGCATGGAATATAAACGAGTTATTCACCATCATGAACCAGCTACTGTTAAATTTTGCTGGGATTTAAAATACCATCCCACTGGTTTCCTGGCTATTAAATTACTACTGTTTTGTTTATAATACTCTTTTCTGCTACACACGTATAACCTATGCCAATATTTTTGTTATTTTAGTTATGTTGAAAGTGTTCTCCCATCTTTATTTCATTTTTCTCTTCCTTCTCAGCCTTCTGCAAGCTTTCCTTTTTTTCATCTAACCTCCTACAGACTACTGCTGCTAAAGGTACACTGGATCACCACTAAGACAATCTGCTGACTGATGATGTTGTCGTAGATATCTGCACTTCTTTTCCATTGTTGCTTCTGTCTGTCTGTACCAGGTGGGAGAATCTTGCCTTTCAGACCTTGTTTGCTGTTTTTCCCCTTCATTACCTGCCTCGTGCCCCCTACTCACCTGTGCCCTATCAAAAGCTTATGAGCATCCCTTATAAGGAGCCTGTGTCCAGCAGAGCTCAATGGCAGGCCTTCAAAGGAGACTGTAAGAAACAGAGAACAAAACCAGGAATTTTTTCCTCCAAGGTCTATGTCTGTAATAAATACTAACATAAGAACCAGTAGACTATCAACAGCTAGGGGGGCAGCACAGATGGAGTTAATGCACAGGTACTATAGATTTGCACACTGCAGACTGATGTTGAATTATATACATTTCTGTTTATCTCCTCACCTAGTTCCTCCTGTATTTGCTGGTCATCTTTATAAATTGTAAGCTCTTTAAGGCAGAGGTTTTTGTGTAACACCTGTAACATCAATCTTGGTGGAGTACTGAGGGCACAGCTACTTAATAATGATGTTATTACTAAATAAAAATGAGTGTTCTGGTCATGACTCCAAGTTCTCATTTATCCACATCTTCATGATGATTTCTTGATGAGAATCTCCTTGGAAGCTGAGGAAACTGGAATGTCTTGGACTTGGCATATGACGCCAAGACTCTGCAAACTTTGGAGACTCTGTTGAGAGTAAGTTAAGAGACTAACCATGTTTTTGAATTTCTGGGCTTCATGCTGTGTAGCTGGGTTCTTGTGAGACCCTGGCACTCTTATTAACAGGACATGCCTTGAGCCTTATGAATTCTGCCTAAGGTAGCACCACAATATGGGTTGGTTTTTGGTATAGATCCATGGGCTTCCATGGTCAGGACAACAAGTTGACAGTTTTAAGGTTTGTCTTTCTCTAATTATTGGAACTGCTAAGACTGGGGCAATTCTAATTTTGAGTTCTTTTCACCACTGGCCTTTTTAATTTTCTTCCTGGGCTTCATATTGCCTCACTTTAGCCAAGAGGCAGCAGGTAAGATATGGGAGATTTGGACTGACCCAGAGAGGTTCAGCAGCTGCTCTGCCAGGAGCACAGAGCCATCAATGAACCCTGGGGTCCATGAGCCCAGATCCCTGGAGGTCCTGACTCTTGCAGAAGGTCTGAGCAGAGATGTCTCACTGCACAAACTCATTGTGTCCAGGCAAGGCTTGCAGCAGATTGTCTTCTCCATGCATTGGCATACACTGTCCTTTGGTCTTGAGAAATAACAGGGAGGGAGTTTTACATATGAGGCTTTTGCCATGTTGTTTAGATTCTGGTGTATCCTATCCAAGATTTTAATGGAAAGCTTTCTTCTCCATTCTTATGGGCCAGCTACTCAGCTGGTGTAGACACAAGAGCCATTGCTGCTGTGTTCTTTGACGCAAGGTTAGGGCTGAGCTCATGGTGGTGTTGTGTCTGGGAATATTTTTATCCTTTAGAGGTATTTTCCCCCTCTCCCCCTCTGTCTCCTCAAGGATTGTTTCTTCTCAGCAAATGTGCTCCTCTGTCTGGAACATATGGGACAAGTATTTTCTTCCATTCCTTCACTACTCAAAAACAGTCAAATCAATTTGGCTAAAATTAAAACCTTTTGGGTTGAATCTTAGCCTAGGAAAACCTCATCTCCCAATGGAATCCTTGAGGAAATTTGTGAGCAATTTCCAAAAAGGACGGAGCTGTTGATGCCTTAGGTTTTAGCTTTTATATTTTTCAGATTCTGTACTGCTTTAGTGTGTACTTCTGAGCTTCGTGTTAAGGGATGGTAAGCTCTCCTCACAGAGCAGCTAGATAAAAAAATATCTTTTCTAGCTTGGGACCAAGAACAACTGATCCAAATTTCAGGCTGAAGAGCATAAGGAATGTGGACTGAAGAGAGAAAAACAAGAAAGATTGGAGTTTATAACCTAAGGCTATAATTAGACAATTAGTTCCAATATGCAAATGGACCAGAGCTTATAAAAGTGGGAGACCTCATGACCGGTTGTCCATTTTTGTGACCATTTTGGGTTCTTCTTGAATGTAGCCCTGGCTGGGCTCTTGTGCTGCTCAAGGTGTATCCATTGAGGCCTTTTAATAAATCCCTACTTTATTCTTTAACTCTGTCTAGCCTCTGTTCTAGGTCAGCCTTCACAAGGCATCACTCTCTTGTAAAAAAAAAAAAAAAAGCTGGGGTAGAAACCAATTGGAAAAGCCCCTTGGTAGTTACACCCATGCCTTCAAGTGTACAGCTTTGACTGTCACATGAGAAGGAATGGTGTGGCTGACTTCTGCAGATCTATACAATCAGCAGGGTAATCAAGTCTAGTGACCAAGGCATGCCCTTCCCCACCTTTGTTTTTCATCTGTGTCAGTCTTTACACTTCTGCTTTTGGCTGGAAATGTAAATGACTAAGTATTTGGTACCAGACCTTGCAGACTTCAGAAGGTCAAATAGCTTGGAAAAGCTTTTCAAGTTTTGGATTGTTTAACACAATCCTTTGAGATTCACTGAAAATTATATAAAAAGCTGTCATCTTTGTGGATGAAATAGGGAAGGGTACACTGGTGAAGCAGCAAAAAGACTAATTTCTTACAGTAAAGCTTAGTAAGTTTTGTTCTGATTAAGTGAATAATAGATAACTGATAACTGTCCTTCCAGCCCAGGATTTTCTTCTTTGGTTTTCTTGGATATTGAATTGAGTCAGAGTGAGCTCTACCTTTGACTTGTACCAGTTACAGTAGTGGGTGAATCACTAGCAGTTTGATGAATTCAGTATGGGAAAGAGCTATTATGTGGTTGTAGCCAGGTGAAGAACATTATCTGATTTGGGGTGAGTGATTAGGACTTCTTCTTCAGAGTGATTCATCCAAGGAGAAGACCTGTATAAGGAATAAAAGCCGTTCACACCAAATGGACTTTCAAGGCCTGTACCACATCTAGCATTAATTATTACAGAACATTTCTAGCACCTTGTATTGAGGAAACAAGACCTGACTTGTGTGAAATACCTGCTTTGCCATTGCATTAGTGTCTCAGTAGCACTGCTGCTTTTGTTCTATGCACTAGCACAGGTGGGACTGAAGTCTGGTTACATCTGACTTTTTATATGCCTTCAAAGTCTGCACAGAAAATCCACACTCATTATGATTAGAGCATTTCTTTGTAACATATCCAGCAGACACTTTTCTACAGAACATTGCTTGAAGCTGAAACAAGTACTCTGATTGTCTGTCATGGTAGAATTCCTATCAGAACACCTCAATGATAACTTCTAGTGTTTAAATATCAAACTTTTCCTTTTGCAGATGTCCTTGCCCTTTTTAGCACTTGGAACATGTTATACTATGGCCCTGTTTTTTTGCCATCAGTACTGTAGCACATGCAGCAGTGTTAGGCATGATATCTTTACAAAACAAGGAAAAGAAAAAGCTTTTTGGTAAATCTTGGTAGTTCTTCTAAATCCAGAGTACACATATCTTGAGGGTTGGCTTTACAGAGAACTTCTGCAAGTTATCCTTGCTCTTTTAGCACCCATCCCCTGCTTTGCACTCAGTATGTCACTCAGGGTGTTGATAAAAATGTCACTATCACACGTGCTGGATACTCTGACCCACCTCTTTGCTGCTCAAGAACCATTATCCTCAGATTGGATATCAGCACCTTGAAAAGAAAACTTCTCTAACTTAGCTGGGAGATATTTTAAATGCCTATTGACTGGAAAAGTGAAGGATATAGACAGAACAGGACCTGAAGTCCCTCTCCCAGCTCTGAGAAGCATCTGTGGGATGTCTGAGCTCTCTGCTTGGCAATGTGTGCCTCGAGGCTATTCTCATTTGCTGTACAAGCAGCCACTGACCCGTGCCTGAGGCATTATCCAGGGCAGGCATGCTCTCACTCACCCAGGCACACCAGCAGCTTACTGTGCCCCCAGGCAAAGCCAGCTGGGTTTTCTACAGGCAAGCACAGAAGAGCAGGGGGAGCCTGTGCTGCTCTTTCAAACGGGACAGGCAGGACCTCTTCTTCTCAGCTTTCCCCCTCTGTCAACCAGGAACTGTGATACTGACTTCCTTTATTAGTTACTTGAGATATGCTGAAGGGTTTTTCCCTTCTGTCGGGATTCCTAACCATGCAGAAAGATCTGGCAGGCTGACAGTAAAGAAAATACTGTGGTGGAAGAAAAGGTTGATCCCTGTCTATCCAAAAGCTTGCAATCTTAGTAGAAAGTAGGCATTGTGGATAGATGAATATTTTGGATGAACATGGGGATAGGTGTTGTAGATTCCTCAGGAGTCTATTGCCATATTCTTCCTGCCCTAGTTTAACCCAAAAATGTTGCAGTATATGAAGACTTACCTACTCATGCAAATTTAAATATTTACACTAAAATAGAAAGAGAGATTCTTCAGATCATTGCTTCCTCGTAGTAGCTTGTAGCCATAGTGCTTCTTGGATCATGGTTTTCACTCACACTTGTTTTCATAATGCCTGTGAATATTGAATTTCTGTTACAAACAAAAAATTGCAAAAATAGCAATGTTACAAGAAGATTATTTAGCACAGCACACTGGTAAGGACAAAAGCTCCTAACTTCAGTGTAAACACTCTACAGAGCAGCACAAAGGTGTCTCTGAGGACACAGACCTGAGCAGAAGCTGGATGCCTGGTTACTGAAGGTGTGGTGTTTGCTGTAGGTGTCTTGTGTCCATTCTGGTGCTAAATAATCCTTGGCTGTGTTTGTTGGTATTAAGTTCAGTAGTTGTCTTGTATTTAAACAATTCCCAAAATTTTGTCAAAATATGGTGGAGAAGGGAGAAGACTGTGTGCTCATGGCATTCATGGAGTTTGCTGTGTGTGTGCAGAGGTGAGGTAAAAGCAGAATTCTGCACCTGTCCTCACCTTTGCTTGATGCAAAACACCAGGAGCAAGACAAGGACTTGTATGCCTAAGATGGGCATGGGAGGTGCAGCAGCTTGTTCTTCAGCTCAGTTTGCATGGCACTTGGATGGAAACATACCTTCAGGAAAAAACAAATTAAGCTTTCTGCAGGTCTGAGGACTTTTCTTTGTGTGGGAACATGAGATTTTCTGCCTGGATTTTTTCCTGCATGACCCACTGAAGCTAGATGGATCCACCACGATGGAGGAATAAGCCATCTGCAAGTAGGCTCAAAGGGATATTTAGTTCCATGTTTGACTCAGCAGGTCTGAAAATAAGTAGTAAACTTGGATTAAATTTCACAATGATATTTATGTTTCTAAGTAGAAATTTGGGTGCGCTGATAAGAATTAGGATGTTGAATGCTTTCAAGATGTGAATCTGTGATGCAACTCTGTCATGAAAATAAGAGGTTTCTTTACCCCGTTGAGCAATTTGATAGGATCAACCATGTTAATTTAGATATGTTGAGGGAAGGAGGTAACAAGTGGAAGATTCCTCATGGCTCAACCAAAAGCATTCAAGAAGTTTTTCCCTCTCACCCTCTCTTTACTTGATGCACAGAGATGGCCACATAGTAAGTGCACTGTGAAAGGCTGAGCCCAGCCTCCCTCTGCTGATCTCAGCAAGGTCTGGCTTGTTTGCTGTTTGTTCTGGGTGTTTTCTCAGGCACAGCCAGCGTGCACAACTCTGCTTTTGACCACTGCTGTGAACTGAAGTCACGTGGGATGTTTCACTTGCCTGAGCCACCTCCAAATCCCAAACTCCTAACAATGCTCTGGCTGGAAATCTCCTCCATCCAGCATGGGTTGTGCTGGTTGAGAGCCCATATAGAACAGGGAGGATATAGCCAAGCATGATGCAGTCCCAAGGAATACACTGAACTTGATCAGGTAAATGGATGATGTTGCTGGATCTCACCAGTCAATACCAGTTACTGGTAATACCATTAGCATGAGCCAATACTGGTTGAGGACTTGGTCTCTTGCACTTCAAGGAACTCTTTCATGGTGCATGTGGCTGGCTGAGTCAAAGGATGCCTCTCCTCTTTGAAGATGTCTGGGAATGAGATCAGTCAGTGCCAGGCAGGGTTTTTGGAGGTACCCACACCTGCCTGGGGGAGATGGGTACAGCCACGTCTCGTAGAACAACCCCTTGCAGAGATCTCACTCAGGTGCCTGGAGTGCCATAATTATATGGGGTTTGATTAAGGATGTCCTGTCTGTGTGGTGTGCCAATTAGGGATGTATGGTATTCCCAGACTGGGAAAAACTTACTGCCCTAATGACAACTGTTCTTGCATAAAAATAGGTTTGCCTTTTACTGGGAGCTGCATACATGTATCTGTGACTGCTGAGAGAGATCTCCTGAGGACTTGAGCTGCAGAACTGGAATTTGCTCAGGTCTGAAGTTGTTTAGCTGAAATGAAGGGCAGTAAGGGAAATTTGCACCTTTTGTCCCTAATTATTGCAACATTTCCTGCAAACTTCGTAGTGAATTTCAGTGAAAACTCTCCAAACGAGATCATCCATACTCAGGTGACATGCTGCTTCCCCAGGCTTTGGGACCAGGCATTTGAGTCAAGGAAGGTTCCTGCTGCCTTTACGGGCTTTGTTTAAACCTCAGAACCTCTGAAAGCAGCAAGCTTACATTGAACCTTTTACTGCTGAATGTGGTATTTACATCTGCTCAAATCCACAGAAAGCTGCACGTGCCTGCACTTACTCAGCCAGGGAAAGACCTGAAAATCCCCATTCCATTCAAAGGACAGAGATTTGCCTTCCATTCCTCTGCTAGGAATTCTTAGTCAAATCCTATGGAAAATAGTCCTATCTGAGTAGTAAATCTCAGATGCTTCTGCATGTTTATTCTCTATTTCCATCTCATTGGCCTGAGTTCATTTTTAACCTTTGATTAGGGCAGCTATGTAGTGAGGCTGAGTGGGGTATGTATTTTTTTTTCTTTCTAGCTATGCTTTTTTTTTTAAAAAAAGTAATCTAGCAAAAGAGCAGGGCAGATGGTGATAGAAAGACTGGCTTTGCTCAGCAGTGCAAATAAGTGGTCCCTCCTTCTTCCTCTCCCTGTGATAGGTTAGACTGGAACCAACTGACCTGGTTCTGCCTGAGCCAGCTCCAGAGGGATGATAACAGCCAAGAGTAAAAACAAATTAAATACCTCCATGGTGTTTCAATATTGCAAACTACAGCGTTTGCAACAAAGCCCTACAACAGTTTGGGTCAAATCAAGACTGGTCTGTTACCCATCTGACCAAAAGAATTTATTGTATTTTATGCAGTTCTTGCTCTCTGACTATTTTAGTATATAGGCTGAGTTTCTCACACTCATTCTGTTTCAGGTGGGCTCCTGAAATGCAACCTAAATTCAATTCAGTGCATAACTACCATGGAGAGATGCCTTTAAAATTTCTAGTTTGCAATTTGGGCCATGTGCTGTGGGCCCAGATCTGCCTTTACAACAGCTCCTTGCTTCCTCTGGGTATGACTAATTAAAATTATTCCCTACTTGAACATAGTGGCCTTGGCAAAATATGGGATCAGCAGACATACAGATGGGCAGTGCCACAGGCTGCCTGTCTAGCTTTTAGGAGTTGATATGGACTCTTTATTAACTATAATAAGCTTTCTGTAAGACCTGTACAAATGAGGTACTGTGCATTTCTGTTACCACAGCTGTATAGAAAAATAATTTTGCACTGTAAATCAAGCACTTTAATGTCCATTTTCCAAGGAAATTCTGCACAGGAGATGGTTGTTCCCTTGTCCAAATGTTGCTCTCCAGTCTAATTCAGAGACAGCATTTCAGGGGCAGGAGCTGGTCCTTAATCCCAAATTTGCATGTCATCAATTGAGTCAAATTTTGTCTCCAGTACCCTAAAAGCTGCTGATAAAGAACTTGAACCTCAAACCACATTTAGCCAGAAGAAAAATGCCCTGAAATCAATCTAGTGCCTCACTCTAGTGACTTAAGGTGAAAAGTCCCTGATTAGATACACCTGCATATTCTGAGGGAATTGGTGGATGACATGGCTAAGTCACTGTCCATCTTATTTGAGATGTCGTGGCAGTTTGGTGAAGGTCCCACTGACTGGAAAAGGGGGAATACAACACCCATTTTTTAAAAATTAAAAAAGGAAGACTCAAGGAACTACAGGCCAGTGACATTCACCTCTGTTCCTGGCAAGATCATAGAGCAAATCCACCAGGATACTAGGCTAAGGCATGTGGAAACTAAGGAGGGGATTGGTGACAGCAAACGTGGCTTCTTTAAGGACAAATCAGCCCTGACAAATGCAGTAGCCTCCTACAACAGGGCCACAGTGTTGATGGGTAAGGGAAGAGCAAAAAGATTACCTAAAAGATACAATATAGATAAAATCATGTGAGAAATGCAGTTCATGCTGGTGCTTTGATGCATTATGATGATGCTTAAGTTGGAGCATCTCACGTGGTGTGATGCTGAGCTGGGAAAAGAGGCATTATGAAAATATAGAAATTCTGACAGTTGGTAACCTTTGTGGAGGAAATGCTATGTACAAACAGAGCTTTATTTGTAAGGTGTGATCTGTCACCAGTAATTCCATGGTAGCCACGACTACCAGGGTAGTAAAGTCTGCCAACTGAGAGGGCCATTCTTTAACTCAACTGATGAGTTAAAAATAAAGCTTAGGAGTTATTACCTCTCTAATTGTTCCTAACAGCATTTCTCTGTATCTCCCTTATCCTCCTGCACAGAAATGTACATATTGATCAGTATGAACTTTCATCTCTCCTTCTGAACTCAAGCTGAAGTTGGGACCCTTGACATGATGAAGACGAGTGTACCTGCATTTCCCTTTCTTTGCACCTGCATTTCCCTCTTGGGCTGCCTTTATCTCCCCTCATGATGCTATGGTGTCTGGGAGAGGGCCTGCCAGACACGTTCATTCTGTCCATGACTTGCTGGTCTCCAACTCTCACTTGCTTGGATGTGTCACTATGATTTCCAGATGTTGTGACAAACCAAGCAAACTGTTAGCCAGCTCATTCTGTAGGCAGACAAGTCAAGATGGAGAGGGGTTTTGCAATAAGATTTTTTTCTAATGCTGACAGAGGAATCCTGTGGGCTTTAAATGCGTAGAAATCTCATTCCTAGTAAATTTTCTGAAGCAGCTGGAGGTTGGTTGGTAAAGGAAATATGCACAGGCTCTTCTGATTCTTTGAGTATAGGTATAGTTTTCCTGGCAGATGATGGAAGGTTTGCATGTTGCATTGCTGAAAAGGAGCCTTTTTTGCTAGCCAGGCATGTACAGGAAATACATAGCTTTCTGGGATTTATTAAAAGCACTGTTTTTAATAACTTATCTAGTGTGACTGATGGGAGGGAAAAAACTCCATAGTCACATAGAAGAAGATTCCAAACTGTCTGTGTTTGGGGGAAATAGGAGATTTATGTAGTAGTTAACATGCAGCTGTTTCAGCAACCATTGTGAAAACCAGTGATGTACTTCAGTCAAGATTCAGAAGTCATCAAGCAAGTCTGCCCTCGTATTCAGGGGATGGCCATCAAATACTGTAAAAAGCAGTGAAAATCAGGAGAAAAGTCTTCTGATGGAGAGGTTCACAGCTGGGGAAGAAAGATTTCCCCAGATTACTGCATGACTACTGGGCAGGGGATGCTGCAAAAGACTATTAGAGCTTGCATTTTGTCCTTTGAGCAGCTCAGGTATTACAGTGACACAGAGCTTTTAAATTCAATTTCATGCGACCAAAGTCTAAAGATAAATCTGTAGGGCAGTATCAGGGAGATTAATACATTTCCATATATAGATAAGTGGCCAGCTCATCCTCTGATGTAAATGAGCATACAACCATTATCTCAATGGTTGTGGCTATATTCCAGTGCAGTGACCTGGCACATAAGATTTAGAAATTCACAAAATCTGCTTCTCAACTCAAGAATGGCACCCATGTAACTCAACTGGCCTTATTTGGCTCTGCTGGTATTAACTCCACTAAGTACTTTGCATTTCATCTGTAAACAGCTTTTGGTCTTTCATCAGTTCCTTTCCCATACATGGATTTTTTCATGTACCCTTCACATCATTAAAACAATGATGCAAACAAGAATCAGAAGAAGCAGAGAACCCAGGGACTGAATAAAGCCTGAGTGCTGCAACCATTTTACTTACCTACCTCTTTGAGGGACACTAATCTGCACCAAAAAAAAGTACAAAATTGTGCAAAGAACATCACATAAATATTTGTGCTCACATAAAAAGAGAATGTGTTTTTAATATTGGAAGAACTATAAGACATGCCAGGTTCTCAGCTGGAGTAACTGAGCACAGCTACAGGGATTTACATCAGCTGAAGATCTGCCCAGATGTTTGGAGAGGGGTGGAGAGAGAAATCTTCCAGTTAAATTGTTATTTAGATTGACAGCTAATTCCCAAGCTCAATAGTTCTTCAAAGATGCAGAAATATCTTGTAAAAAATCCAGATGTAATTGTCAAATCACCGTTTTCCCCATGGATCCCAGGAATTACAAAGGATTTATCGGCTCATTCTGCAGTCTTGTGGGTGAAAGCCACATGAACATTGTAAGCCTTCTGAAATACCTCCACCCAACTTGGAAAATGGGTTCTGAGAAGGATTCATGGGCAGGTGTGGGTCAGGCAGAGTTTTTCCTGGAGGAATGCACTTTTGTTGTGTCATGGTAAATGCTGGAAGGTGATGTGCAGGGGGCAGGGGAGGCAGAGCAGGCTGAGACTGGAGACTGACTGACTTGTCTAACTGGGCTGAGGGATGGAAAGGGCAGGGCAGAAGCATCACCACAGGGAAAGGGAGAGAGAGAAAAACATGCTCTGCTTGGTGATATCCTCAGGGGAGCCTCCTCAGCCTCGCTGAATGGGAAATCCTGCAACCCTGAGAAATACAAAGGGCAAATGGAAAGAGTTAGCACATACCACTGTTGCTCTGTGGAAATGTTTACCAAGAAAAGCTTGAGATTGTGTTAAGATACTGACTGATGTGACAGAAGTGTGAGATCAGATAAAAGATGAAACCTTGACTCACAGCTTTAGCATTTTTGATGTCCCCTTGTTGTCAGCTGAACAAGGACAGCACATGTCCCTTGCTGGGTGGAATCCCGTGGAAGCACCACCACATCTGCTTGCTTCTCTTGTGCCCAGGTCTCTTGCAGTGTAGTGGGCACTGTGCTTTTCTCTGGACAGTGCCCTGCTTTAGCAAATGTTGCTCGTGGTAACTTTCCCCTTCAGCAAGGCAACAGCAGGTGCCTCTCTGTGTAAGCTCTCTGAGGTCTTCTGTGCTTTTCAGCATGAGTGACATGTTCTGAGACTTGTGAGAGGCAGCAGGGCCTTCCCTGCTGGTAGAGAATAGAGAGAGGGATGTCACATGCTGTAAAGTTGTATTTTTCATGCCTTAGGAGATTTTTAGAGTTTCAAAAGCCCTGGTAGAGTGAAAAAAAGTCATGGCTTTGAGCTGAGGGCGTACAGATCCCTGCAAGCTTTTGATGTGCCAATTTGGCTTCTTTTGGGTCAAATTTTGTGCTGCCCAGTACCACATCTGGTAGGAGAAAGCACCTAATGAATACAATTAAGTCATCACATTCTTATCCAATTTAGCTGTTATTTCCAGGGACAGTACTGTCTTCAACAGGTTGCAAAGACTTGTGCACGTGATGAATCATAAGGCTGTGCTCAGAGATGGCATAGCTGATTTTATGTGGTGCACCCAATAACTATATGCTTGCTGGAGGACTTCTCCTTGACTTGTAGGCTTCACCTCTTGACCTCATTTTCAAGCAGAAGTTAAACTGTAACTGAATTGCTTTGCAGGTTGGTACAAACGGAGCCTGAGGCGCTCTCTGCATTTTTCTCAATTAAAACAGAGAGTAGAAGCACTTTGGACAGTGGACCAACCCTCAGAGAGACGTGGCATGGCCAGAAAAGCAACTCTGCTGGCTGGACCTGTGTGCTCTGCCTATGGATCCCATGGACTAGAGATAAGGAATAACAGTTATTTCTGACTCTGCTCCACAGGGACTGGGTGGTCCTATGGAGCTTTCCATCTTGGATAGCTTCTACCTCTAATGTGATCAGGAGCTAGCTTGTTCTTCCACATTTCCACAGCACCATTCCCAGTGAGAGCACTGCCTGTGATGGAGGACTCCGAGGTTCTAGCTTGATATATAGAATGAATATTTGTATTAATGATACATGAATATTTGTATTAAGATGCTGTGTATAGGGCCTGACAGCAGTAGAAGAGGAAGAAAGAAAAGCACAGAAAAAGTGCCTTTCAGGTGCAGTGTGTAGCACTGGGTTCTGTGATGTTACTCTCCCACAAATCCAGCCAATCTCCTATTTTTGTTTGTTTGCAAGACAGGATTAATTACAAAAAAAGCCAAAACCAAACCCAAAGGCTTTCTTCTGCACTGAATCACTATGATGTTTTTTTCTTAGCTGGAAAGAAGCTGTGGTTATGTGACAATACAGGTTTGTATTGCTCCAAGTACATTTGTTTTTTTTTATTGGTAAAACCTCAGAGCTTTTGAATATATTGTGTTAATATGTGGCACTGAGGTGTAATTTGGCTTTCACTCTTTAATTATGTCTCTTCAAGCACAGAGCTAACCCCATTAGTACCTGCCCCTCCTTCCTCTGCACACCTCTTGAAACAAACTTGTTCAAAAGATGTGGCAAAAGAGTGTGCATTTCTCAGAATGCTGAAGACCTGTTTGAGAGGGGTCACTTTGGTCCTCTGATATTGTGTGGCTGGCAGGAAGTTTTTTGAGGTCTTGTTTCATTTCAGCAAACACCCAGATCTTGGCAAGCCTTTGTCTTTGTGACGGAGAGGCAGGGTGTGAGAAAACAAGATTAGCATTTGCAGGATGGCTTTGCTGCTGTGAGCACCTGCAGCTGTAATGCACATGCAGAGAGTTCCCCTCCCTGGGCTTCCCAAGGAATCCTGACTGCATGACCCCCAGGGCTCTGTGTGGCACAGGGCCCACCATGGACTGTGGATCCTGTGGCTCTCCCACTGCATGTGGAGTCCAAGTGACTGCAGCCAGACAGAGACCTGGGTGCAAGAGCTACCTAAGCCTGCCCTTCCTTTTTTTTTTTTTTTTTTTTTCCTTATGAGGCTATTGATACAAAAATCACACAAGTAACTTATTTTCTTATGGGAGAGATGGTAGAAAATTCAAACTCCAAGTAAAGAATTGGTGGAGAAGGATTCTACTCTGTTCAGAAACAGCATCTGCATTTGTGCTCCTTACTGAAATAAAATTACTTGCTGAAATGCTGGCAGCTCAGCTCAGACCCCAGCTCTCCCTTTTACCATGGGAAAGCCTGCCCAGCTGTTGGTAACAGTCAGAATATCCTGAAGGATTTTGGAAAACATCTGTGCTTTTTCTTCATTCAAGCTACTCAAATGGTTGTGCAGCACTGGCACTGAGTGTCACACAGATGTGGTTCTGCAGCCAGCCTGGAGCAGTGGTTAATGCATGGACAGGGCTGTGTGCATTTGATGTGCTCTGTGCAGATATTCACCCTGCTGGTGTGCAGCCACCTCCAGGGATTTGGAATTGCAGCTGTTAAATGCTGCACAGCAGTGTTAGGTAATGTGTGGGAGAGGAGGAGAAGTAAACAGAGCCCTTCTGAAGTTTGTATGAGCCCATAGGAAACAACTGCTGTCAGTCATAGAATATCCTGAGTTGGATGAGATCGAAAAAGATCACTGAGTCCAAGTGACCTAGGTCCTGCTCTGTGATCCTTGCTGAATCTCTTTGAATTTACTGGTGGGTCCTTCCTCTTGGAAGCAGTCCCTAATCCCTCTTTCAGCTGGAGCAGGATTGTCTCTGTCTGACTATTTGTTCTCCTTTAGACTCTGACAAGAAACGACACTCTATTACTCAGTCCCCCAGGCCATCCCTTTTCTTCTTCTGGGTATTTTCAATGCTTGAGTTTTCCTGCAGTCCTAGGTCTGTCCCACCACCCTACATTTCCAATTAGCTAGTTTTGTGCGTGCTCCCTCCCTTTCCTCCCTTTCTGACTTTTGCACCTGGGCGAAGAGCCAGTCTGATCCAATGTGCCTGGTGCAGCTGATCCCTGCCTGTCCCAGGGAAAGCTGAAGCCTCAGCAGCCTGCATGTGTGGGAAGAGGAGGCAGGCTCAGAGCCCCGTTGGCATGTGGGTCTGTGTCCTTTTACCTTTGCAGTCACTCTAAGCTACAAGGTGAACACCCATTTGGGAGCAGGGACATACCTGAAGCTTAAAATATCCTGAACTGTTTAGGGGAGGTAAAAGAACAATGTTGTTGCTAGTTTGGCCTTAGGCAGGAGGCACTGTACGTCTGGTTCTGTTTGTTTGGAAGTGGAAATTATATTCAGCTTTGGAAGTGCCAATGAAAGTTTACAATATTAATGTGATTTTAGTGAGCTGGAAATTTGGTGATTATGCTGATTGAGAGTAGGGGAGTTCATTCAAGAGTTAGAGGCATTGACTCGTGTGGGTTCCTTCTGTCACTTGATACTGGTCACATACAATTTTTCCTCACATAGATTTTTCCCAATGAAACAATGAAATCAGTGAACATATCCAACTTAGTATATCAAAAATGAAGATACTTGGTTTCCCTCTTTCAGTTTTTCCACCTGTAAAATGGTGCTTGGAAAATACTTTGATAATGCAGTTTGAAAACGTGCTGATAAAACAAATCATGCATCACCATTACCTGTCTTGCTTTGCAAAGCACATTGAACCACAGAGAGCTGACAGCGTCCCACCTGCTGGGCAGGGGCAGCCTGGACAGGGCCCTCCATGTCGCCTGGGAGGTGTTTTGCTGCCTTCCTCAGGAGAAGTTGTCACAGATACAACATGCCTGGAAGATCTGTTTTTTGAGGAGCTGAGCATGGACGATGGGACAGGAGGAATATGGGTACTGCTTTGTGTCTGGGAGCACCCACTCCAGGTGGGTGTGTTAGAGTGCATGTGGATGGCTTGGGAAGGTGCTGTTCCTGTACTCTGAGGGGCAGAGCAGTCATGGCTCGTTGCTGGGTGCTTGAGCTCATTTTAATGTTTCTTGAGATGAGTGCTCTACACCTACACCCACACCTGGTGTTTGTGGCACATCATCTCCAGGCTCGACCTCTTCCTGCAGCTGGGAGCTGAGAGCTGCATTGTGTGCTCAGCCTGCAGCCCTCAAAACTTGAGGCTCCTCTTGGGAGGTGACAGAGGAAATTTTTGTCTCTGCTTATAGCAAGCTTACTTATATTTCTTTATGTATTTCTTGTCTTATATTTATAACTCTCTGTACTGGGCTTGCTTTCCTTCTTATGTTAGGCTTGCTTTCTTTCTTTCTATTGTGTTACTCAACCATCCCCATCAGGCCTTGCTTTTGCCTAAAGCCTTCCTGGATGTGAACCAGCACTAGGCTAGCCATTATTTAAGTTATACATTAATTCAAAGCTATAGTAGGACTCCATTATTTGCCTGTAACAGATTACTTATAAATAGTAAAATATTTAGTGGTTTTGATTTTACTTGGTTACTCCAAGAAAGCTCAAATGACTTAAAGCCAGATTGTACTAACAAACCATGACTGAGGACCAAAAAGAGTTAAAAAATAGTTAAAGAACTGATTTCACCTCATACCTGAGGATGTGGACCCATCTTTGATTGTATTTTATCTTCAGTGAAGAATTTACGTGTCAAATTCTGCTTTCTTCAGACTTGTTTGTACTGATTTCAGGTCAACTAAGCAAACACTCAAGATGAATCCAAATAAAAAACCCTGCCACCTTTTCTGGGATTCAGTCTCATGATTTTGTGAAAAAGAATAAGACATTTTGCAGCTCTTCACAAGAAAAAGGAAAAAAGGCAGCATGGTGCCACCACTGGGAGTTAGTCACACCTTGAGCCCCCTTGTGAAACTGCAGTTTACCTTTGCAAGTCACAACTCCCATGTAGTAGAGTTATCATACTGTTCCTGTTTCCCAGTTCCTTATTTATAATGTAAACATACATCCTTTTGGGAACCTGACCTTCTCCAGTGTTTGTGCTTGATTATAATTGAACTATTTGCATAGGAGCCCAATTTCCATTCTCTGCTCTTGTGGCAAGTACACCGCGTTTTCTATTAAAGGCGTCGGTTTTCTGATTACTAAGGAAACTAAGAAGGTTTACAGACAATAATGTCATAAAACATGCAAAGTCCTTAAAAGTACACCCTATTCTTTCATTTTATGGGCAGACCAGGATGTTAGAGGAGTCCTTCTCCAGCCTCCCAATCCCTGCCTGCTTGTTTACCAAAGTGATCAAAGTTCCCAGGCTCAAAGTTCTGCTTTGCCTCTTGAGGCTGCTGTATGAAGGGTTTTAATGTCTGTTCCCTCAGGCTTCAGCCTTGCAAATTTAACAGGGATTCAGGAGTTAAGCCCTGGATTTTCTGCATCGTCTTGGTCGATTGTAGCAAAATGTTTCTGGGACATGTGGGTTTGTTCTGGTTTGGTTCAAATGGAAGAAATCCTGGGAAGGCTGGGCTTGAGTCAGCTGTGATGCATGGGCTCTTCTAGATGCTGTGCCAGCTCAGGCAGTGATCTGTACCAGCTGAGCTGGCAGAAGGGAATAAGCTAAATATCAGGAGAAATCTGCTTGCAGAGCCTCTGTGTCAAGGTTTGGAGCACCAAGTGGTTTAGCCTTAAAGGCAAGCACATAGGAAGAGGTAGTGGCGGCCTGGGATGACCTCCCGTGGCACACAAAAGGAGCATCATGTAGTAAATCAGGCTGGAAGGACCTCAGGAGGTCTCTGGTCCAACTCCCTGCTATAATCAGCCTGACCCTGATGATTTTGGGTCCGGTTGCTTGGGCCCTTGCAGGGAAGTGTGCTGGAAGTGCAGGGGCTGGATGCCCCCAGCTTGTGGAGGTGGGAAGGCACTGCGAGACACCCACCCTGAGAGCACAACTTTCCAGGCTGTTTTCCTTCAAGAAACTTTTTAAAATCTCTCTTTCTTGGTGAGTGGGAGCTGACCTGAGGTGTGAAGGAATTGCCTGTCTCAGGGCAGATGGTACTGGGGTACAGCAGGGCAGAAGTCTCAAAGCATGGGCTTTTTAGGACATTGCACTGCCCTCACTCCAGACACAGCTGTCCATTCTGCCACATGGAGGGTCTGGTGCCTCTACCCACCTCGTCCTGCTGCTCATCCCCACGGCGGGGCAGCCAGCACTGAGCCACTTGTGTGTCTTGCCTTGTTGAAGCCTGTTTTGCAGGATACAATGTCACACGACACCAAGTCATCTGGGGACAGTGTCGCTCGGGCCAGATCTCAGAGGGTGTAGTGCTTTGATCTTCTTTTCCCCCCAAATGCAAGAAACCACAAAGACTTCAACTCCCTCAGAAATTGCCACGAGATGAAAATCCTGTGGAAGAACAATAGCTGCAACATGGTTAGAACACGCTTTTATTTTTGTTCCTACGTGTTTCGTGCAATGTTAGGCCGTGGTTATGCTCATGGAGAAAACAGCCAGTTCCCCACTGTTACTGTGTGGCAGAAGCACTCCAGAGATGTGAATGTGAGAAGGAGCCATTGCAATCGTATGTTGGCTCACATGTGCCTTGAGCAAAAACCTTCTCCCATTTCGGCTGCCCCGGCCTGTAAATTAGATGATAATTGGGATGGCCTGTGCCTGGCCTGAAGAACAGCTTCATCCAAGCTTGCCAGGGTGTGCAGGGCTGCTGTGATAGCTCAGGGTGGGACCCAGCCCTGCGCTGAGGCTCTTAGGGTGGTGTGAGAGCTCAGCATAGTGTACATGTGGCTGCACTGCAGTTATTGCAGAAGCAGTGAGTTAAGTCGAACAGCATGCATACAGCTTGTCTTTAAATGGGCTTCTTTAAAAATGTTTTATGTATGCCCATGTGAGATACTGGGGTGTCAGCCAGGCCTGCCCCACAAACTGAGTTTGCCACCCCTGAAAAATCCCACAGGAGGACGTGGATCTGATCTGTTGAGGATGTCAAATCCACCCACCCCCACAGCTGTTTTGTTCTGCTGGTTGATTGTCACTCTCACAGTTAAAAATTAAGCTAAGGATGGCTCTGTGTGAGCTTATTACACTTCAGTTATTGCTTTATTCTTCTATAAAACTTCTCACAACCTGGGGTGCTGGTGTGTTGAGCATGTGGTGGGTGGAGATGAATGAATCTGTTGCAGGGTCAGCCTGGCCTTGCTGGCCCTGGCACACTTGCATCAGTTGGTTTTTTCTTTCTTTCCTGTGAGCCAAACACCATCAAAGAGCACTCCACATCTATAAAACCTCAGTTAATTGTAATGACTTGCTTTGTAAGGGAGTTTTATAACCTACCAAAGCAAGTGGCTAAAGAAGCACCTCTGGGAACACCCACTGGGGCCAGCAGCACAGCGCTTTGTTCAGGGAGCTCAGAGCTGGCAAATTCCAACTATGCCCTGGGAGGGCAGCCCCCAGGAATCCCCAAATTCCCTACATAAGCTGTGGCTCAGCCTTTTGGTTCCAAAGGATGGTGGGTATCCTGGGGAAGAGTGTCAGTAAGAGCTGGGATGCTCCAGAGTCCATTTGCTCGGCAATTACCTGAGTTCCCTGGAAAACGGTGCTTTCCTGAGTGATGCAGGCAAGGCTGCAGATGAAGTCTGTGGTGGCAGTGGGGCCGGGAGCTGAACACCGCATCCCAACCCCAGAGCACCCGTCTTTTCTGCAAAAACCAGCGGACTCTGCCCTCTCCCAACCTCGTTTAGAGACAAACATTTCCCCTTCTTTTTTCGTGACAAGGAAGGGGACCTTCAAGAGGCGGAAGCCCCGCAGCTGTCCCCGACCCCCGGGTGTGCAGCCCGAGCCGCCGGGGCCGGGCTGTCCCACCGCGGTCCCGCAGCTCCATCTGCTGTCGCCCCGGAGCGCACCCGCGGGCTTTCCTCCCTGCTACCGGAGCAGCCTTGGTTCGCCCGCTCACCGCGAGGGCCTTGAGGCATTGAGAGTAAAGATTCGTGCGTTTATTCTGCAGCAGGCAGAAAAGTTTAAGGTCTGGTTCAGCTGGAGGGGAAAGCCCGAGTCTTGCTCCCAGCCCGCCAAGACCTTTCCCGGCCCCGCGGCAGCTTTTGGTGTGATCAGCACTTGGTGGCTCAGAGGAAGGCGGGAGGTAAGGGGGTCCAGGGCGTTCTCAGAACCTGCAGATGGCTGATTACTGCCCCGAGAATCTTCCTCGGACCCAGAGATGCAGTGTCTGGTCCATCCTGGCTGGGAAGCCCACCCTGACCCTTTTTATTTTCATGTATGGCCTCAACTGCTGGTGGCAGAGACTGGTGTAGAGGCTGGAACCAGACCTTCTTCTCCCTCAATCTGCACTCCTGTAGTTTTTAGTCAAATAAACAAATCCCATGGTTTTCAGGATGATGGGACTGATAATTTGAGAATAATGTGAGATTGTTTTCCTCTGAGAAAAGGCCAAAAGTCTTTGTAGCTGTGAAGTGGAAAATGTTTGTGGATTTATTTTTTCTTGAATTTCATTTTTTACAAGCCCTTCTCCCGCCAGACTTTCAGATCACTTCCCTATCAAATAGTGGGAAAATGTCAGGAGTCTGTTTAATTCCCAATCTTTATTATTCATAACTTGAAAAGATAATTTGAAAAGATTATAAACATACATTTTAAAATTACCCCTCTCCATGGTCTGGTCCAGATTTTGGAGTTGTTATAACTTCTTAAAATATAGAGGGCTGTCCTTGCACTTTTTCCACTGATGCTGAGTAATTTCCTCTATGTCAGTGCTAAAAACACTTTAGGCACCTGAGCTCTCTCTGTTTTCTATCACTAAAATGGAGCTAACAGCCCCTAATAGTGTGAGAGTTTTGTCAGGATAAAAAGACCCCTAAAAACTATTGTGGAGCTGCTTGGTTACCACAGTAAGGACACTCCCTTTTGTAAGCAGCTAAAAAGCAGTGTGCTGAACAGCTATCACCAATGTCTTTGGACAACTAATGGAAATTACAATGCCTTTTTGTTGAGAGCAACCTGAGCATAAGATATTCATACCAGACCATAGCCTGCCACTTCCCTAGCCAATGTTTTCTGCTTTTCCCTGTACTTCAAAAGCTTGCCTCCCTCCACAGCTGTATTTTTATCTCAGCTGCTCCAGATGTTAAGGGTAATATCTGCACACTGCTCCTCTCCTCTCTCTGCAGGCTCTTACTAGAGACCACCCCCACCAACTCTGTGGCTGGAAGGTGACCTGAATATAAAGGCTTTGGCCTTTGCTGAGAGGCCAAGGACAAAGCCCTAAAATCTTTCCAGCTCCTAAGGCCTCTGTCAATTCTGCCAGAGGTTAAGCCAAGCACTAATCCTGTAGGAGCTTTGAAGGTTTTAAGAAAACCCCAGACACAAAGCTGCTCAGAAACTTGAGGAACGTGAGAGTTGTCTTTTGGGCAATTGGACTCTGAGGAGCAGCACTGCACTGGAGTCTGTCAAGTGTTTAGACTTGGCTTCACCTACTCAAACGCTGAACAAATGCCAAAACTGTTTGGTCAGAAAGTCAGGGAGAAGAAAGGCTGTTACAGCTCTCTCCTGCACACAGATTTGATGACCAGGCTTTCTTCTGTCCCACCCTCAGATTCATCAGGGCAATTAGTTGGCTGGTTACTCATATGGCCAAATAGCAGGGCTTGTCTCCTGAGTAACTCCAGGCTAAGCCCCACCAACACGGAAGGAATCCAGATAGTCTTTCCATAGCTCTGTCACCTTTTGAGGACCTTGAGATGTGATGTTGCTCTCTTTTTCTTGGTGTGAAGTTAGTTGTCTTTTTGATAGTAAAATCAGCTGATACTGGAAAAGTCATTTTTGTTGTTGCTCCAAACTTACCTGTTAATTTTTTTTTTAAGTCTGTAAATCAAGCTGAAAGCTTAACATGTTCCTAAAGGCTGTGTGTCTGTAGGAATGACACTGGGCAGCCCCTTGGAGCCACTTGACATGACCCCACTCTCTGGCCTTGCACCCCCAGCAAGTCCTCGGTGCTTTGAGTCAAGAAATGATTTGATTAATGAAGTGAAACCTAGGCAGAAATCTGTTCAAAGGCAGCTTTTCCTCCAGCAAATGTCTCCAAAGGCCGTGGAAAGGAGCTGATTTTAGTAGCTGGCAAAACAGGAGCACGTCCTGACATCTGCAGCATCGGGGATGGCGTTGGGGCTGGGTGCAGCTGCTGAGTGGTGCTGCAGCACAGGTCCCTGTGGCCTTGCTGCTGGTTTGCCTGGGGTGGTGGGACACAAGGGAGCTGAGCTCCTTGTTTTGTTAAGAATGGGCAGTTTTAACAGCTGCTGAAGGCTCTAGTCCAGTACAACCCACATGGAGGTGACCCTCCTTGTTGTGGATCAGGAGGGGGAATCAGGTGCCAGGTGGAAATCCTGGGAGATGCCCGTGAGATCCATGAGGCTGCTGTGGCCATGGAGGTTTCCACCTCTGCCCATCACCAGTGGGCAGGGCAGGATCACACACAGGTGAGAGGAGTTAACAGCTTTCTAAGGGGAGTGCCAGCACGAAGTGACAAGCTGTTCACCTCCAGTGCTGGAGGTTCATCCTGGTATGTCAGACCATCAGGCAGACAAGCACATCAAGGAAGAAGCAAGTCAGGGAACTCTGGAACCATGTCTCTACTGTTCTGTAACACAGATCTAAGGCAGCATTTAAATTTTTTTTTTTTGCATCCAGACAACTTGCCTTCTCATCTGATCAGCTGAAGGATTTTCTGGGTCACCATGGACTCTCTGGCCCACACCACGAGGCCCTTGGTCACAGCAGCACAGGTGTGCTGGTCCCAGGGATGGGGACATGGTGGGGGATGCAGGGTAACATCTCTGGAACCTGCTCCCTGAAACTAGGTCACCTCCTGTGACAGTAGAAATTACTCTCAGCACAGATGGCAGGTGGGACCCAGGAATGACCTTGCCTTGTGGTCATTTTCTCAGGCAGAGCTTAGCTGGTGCACTGCAGGCAGTTGTTGGGTGACACGTGCAGCAGGTTCTGAGCTCACTGTGGCCAGGTTGTTTCTACAGTCATGGGGATATCTGGGAATGCCACTTTTCCCTTGTGGCATAGTGTCTCCCCCTCCAGAGCAAAGAGGTGTCCTACCACAGCTCATCCCAGAAAATGACAGGTCCCTTTTGCTTCTGCTCTTCTCTTTTCCTTTCATGCAGCCTGTTCTTGGAAAGGGCATCCCTTAGGAAATAATGGGGGGACACAGTCTGCTCCAACTCTCAGTCATCAAATTCAGAGTAGCATTTTGAAGGACAGAAACCATCACTTATTGCACAGAGACAGCTGGAAATGCTGCAAGGTCCTTTTAAAACTCACCAATTTTACTCATGTCTGGTTATTGCTGGGAAAAGCTCAGACAGTACAAATAATGTAGGTGCTTATCTCATCCAGCCTTAGTGGGACATTTAAAATGCCTTAACTGAACTCAAAAGTGGTGCTGTTTTCTCTCCCTTGAAAATACATTTAAAAGACATTAGATTTGTTTGAGAACTTTGCTGATTGACTCTAGGTTAAAAAAAAAGCACTATCTTGTATTACATTGTTATGTCACATAAGCACCTTGCATAATTACCTTAGCCCCAACATAATTTTAATTATGTTAGAATTAGTGCAAAGAATTTTGTCTGAGACTCATGTGAATATTTTGTGCTCTCAATACTTTGATGTACCTAGAAAGAGATTAATGTTTGCTTTGATAATTAGTCTGTTGCATGTGGCCAAAAATTCATTACAAACACATTTAATTAAGTTGTCAACAAACCTTTGGTCTCCGGCTGGTGAGAATAATTCAGTAATTTTGTTCGGCTTGACGGGGGATTTTCTTTTTATTGCTATCAACACCAGCTGTCCTTGGGGGCCCATGGCACAGCGGGAGGTCATGCAAAACTGGACAGGACACAGTGCACATGGTGCTGCCCCGAGGCTGTAACACAAGGAGAGAAAATGAACACGAGCAAGAGCTTCCTTGCTGTGCATGACCGAGAGCTGGAAAAGGTTGCACAGAGAGTTTGTGGAGTCTCCCTCACTGGAGACACTCCAGAACTGTCTGGACACGATTCTGTGCCCTGTGGCTCTAGGGTGGCCTTCTTGAGCAGGGTGGTTGGACCAGGTGACCCACGGTGGTCGCTTCCAGCCTCACCTGCTCTGTGATTCTGTGGGGTGCCACTCCAGATGTGACATCATGGCTCTGTGCCACAGAGGATAGAGGTGAACATGGGCTCCAGCTCTAGGCTTGGGAGAAGCAAGGGACACTAATGCTTATCCCCCAAAAAGTTATCGGCTTCTGCTGAGGGATGAGGAACCCCAGTCCTGCTGTTTGGAGCTCGTGAAAGATGGTGTAGAGAGTCTGCCTTGTGTCTGGGGAGATGGTCTGGAGCTTGCCTACTGGCTGTTAATATTGTGGGTCCAGAGAGGGGTCAAATGCCACCATGTGCTCTAGTAATACAGCTCATGTAATACGAAATCAAGGTTTTTTCCCCAAACAGCCTTTCTCTGTTGCAGGAACTCTTCAGGGGGACTGTAGCCTGGCAGGATCTCTCTGTGCCCCTGCAGCTCCCTGCCCCAGTGCTGTGACCACACTACAACGGGAGCACAGACCTCTCTGGTGCCAAGGATCTCTTAGCACCGTGCTCACACTGGTGTGGCATCCCCCATCCTTTTTGTCTGAGAGCTGCAGCTGCCACTGGACTTGGACTCAGGTAGGTGACAGAGAGCCCCAGGAGGAGTGTGGGTTTGGGGCATCACTCAAGGACCAAATATTGAGTACCTCCAAGTGACTCATTTCCATTTCAAAGAGCCCATTTGTTTTATCTGGCAATTAGCTTGCATCCTCTGTAGAAAATTACTCCATAAATACCACTGAGCTCCCAGCCAATCTCCCCTTTTAAATATATTTTAAGTGCATGATTAATACACTTTCCCAGCCCCTGTCTGGGACTGTGCGGGGAGGTCAGGGAGCAGGTAAATGAAAGAAAATGGCTTCACTCGGCATTGACTGGGCTATTAATCACTGCCCATTTTCTATAAATCATGGCAGATGGCAGGAGCAGGCAGGCACTCATGGGAAATGACACACTGTGCATGACGGGAATCGCGGATCGCAGCAGAAGAGGCTGCTCCTCGCCCTGCTGTCCCCAGCGGAGGGAGGCCGTGGCACCACACCTGCAAGTCACCTCCACGTGACAGCTCTCCCCTGTAAGAATGGAAGTAAAAGTTTGCAGGAACCCTGGAAAATTCACAGCGTCACGGCTGGGCTGGATGGGCCTGTCTGGGGATGGCTCTGCTTCTCACCAGGCACAGGACAGCAGAGGGGAGGATTAGCTGCATGTGGGTAGTGAGTGTTGAGGAGGATGGGTCCTGAGTATCAGCAACTCTTAACCACCCTGGTCAGGGATACTTTTAAATGGAACAACAATTAAAAATTTTGCTCCTGACACTGAATGCTTATGATTGCTTTGCCTCAGAGCAGATGCAGGTGGGACACATGAGGGAAGACTTAGACTGATAAAGTGAAGAGGACAGATACGTCCTAAAATGAACATGTATTTGGCAGCAGCGTTCATCTAGGCATTTTCTGTGCTGTGGTTTTGGAGGGATTCCCTTTTCATGCCTGGGAAATGCAGGCTCTTCCCTCCTGGTGTGGATGACTTGCTAATACTGCCTGGCAGTGCTGTGGGAGTTGTGCTTCCCTGTATCTGTTGTGCATCTATGGGTGGTGGAAAGCAGCTACTTTTTTTTTTTTTAGGAGGATAGACAATACTACATGTCTAGATGAATGAAAAGAGTATTTTAAATGGAGGCTGTATGAATGATAAGAAAAATACAAATCATGGGCTCTCTTCTCCTGCACATTGCCAGTCCCAGCGAAACCAGCTGAAATAATCCCCAGCTGCATTTGGTATCTCTTCCACAGGGAATGGGATTTTTCCTGTCACCTCTCTTTTCTACCAGAGAGGCAGAGGGACGTGCTTTTTCCCCCTTTGATGCAAGGAGAACTTATGCTGAGCTAATCAGTTTTGCTTTCCCATAGCCTTGCATTGCCCTGCTCACCCCAGCCAGACCTGCAGCTGGACACCCTTGGTGCTGCTTGGCAAGGAGAGCAGCATCGCTGCCCACAGCACCTCCTGCACAGCTCTCACCTCCAGCCCTGGTACACAACAGCACAGCTCCTGTTTTGCTGGCAAAATAGCTGGAAGAGCAAACTGGGCTGGCTGCCAGGGATTCCCAGTTAAGCCACCACCAGCAGGGAGAAAATGGTCCAGAGTAGGGAAAACCAGGATCATCTGCTCCAGGCCAGAGTTTGTCCTGTCAGCAGGGAAATGAATGGTCAAGGGTGGGGGGAATGGACGTAGAAAGTGGATTTAAGACTTGTGAAGGGTGAAGGACAGCTTCTGTCCATCCCTGTGAGGGTTAACCTGGAGAATGGCTCCCCGAGGGATGTGGTGGGTGGTTGAGTGTGCTGAGGTGAGTGTGTGGTGTGTGCTGCTGGGCACGAGTGTCACAGGGGCTTGCAGGGTGACAGATGCAGAAAGTGAGCAGCAAAGTAATCTTGGAAACGTGTGACCAGCAAAGGAAGAAACAGCCTCAAAAAGCCAAAAGGACCCATAAAGACAGCGAGAGGGAGATGTGAAGCTGAAGACATGTGAGATCAGGAAAGGAGAGATTAATATACCACAGCCAAGAAAGCTTCACATTAAAAAGCTCAGGCGGGTGATGGAGAGGATGGCATGGGGACTTCAAACAGCAGCTGGGTGGCCTTGGTGCCTGCTGAAGTCATCTTCCCCAGCCCAGGAGCTGCTTGGGGATGTCGTGGGGCTTCCGCTGCTCCCACCAGCACAGCTGGATCAGGCGAGGAGGAGGGCTGGTCGCCTCCACAGGCAGCTGTGTGCAGATGTTTTCCACTGAGGGCATAGTTTGAAAGGAAAGAGAAAAATCCTAGCAGGAGCTGGACAAAAATTGTTGCTGAAGGAAACCTTGCTCTTAGGCTGTCTGAAGCAATGCAGGGTGAAACCCCATTTTTTTGGCATCGAGGTTCTTCCTTCCACCCAAGGTTATTTAAACCGGATGTTTCTTACCCCAAACAAGCCGTGTTTGGCTGCGCTGGTCTCCTCAGCTGCTCCACATCCCCACTGCCCTGGCTGTGGCTGGGCTGGAAGATCTCTAAGGAGAACTCGGGGGAGGGCTGGGTCCCCCACCCCTTCCTAATCCCCTCCCTAGCTCCCCCACAGGCCTCACGGGAGCCTAATATTTGTGCATGTGTGTTTTAACACGGCATATGGTCTTCATTACACACAGACTTCTCGCTTCCATAATTATACCATGATGGGAGTTCCTGTCAAAGCCATAAAGCAAATTCTCTTCCCCCCTCCGTGTCCCTCCGCCCCCATGAGCCCTCCCCATAAAACTCACAGGGGTCTCCAGTTTGCCAGGAGAACCCTCCCTCGCTGGTGGAATTAACCCTTTGCCTCCTCCCATTCGACAGCTGCTGGAAGAAAGCCGAACTTTCCGCATGGGCGCTTGCTTACCAGAAAAGGGGAAAGTGTTGTCCAGATTTTGGCCGTGTGAGAAAGAGCAGAGAGAGCCAGCAGTGCCTAAACCATGCTGTGGAGGTGGGGAGGCAACCAGCAGCCTAAGCCAGTGCCCTTGCTGCCTCTCTCACCATCCTTGGAGCGTGCCAAACCCACCCACGGCCGAAACACAAGCGCCTCTGGGCAGCGCGTGGCAGCTGTCGAACAACAGGCTGCAACACTAGCCTACAGTTTAGACAGGAAATGAAGGCGGCTGCATCTGCAGGGGGAATTTGAGTGCACAGACTGCAATTACCTGCGCTGGAGCTTGGCCAGAGCCCCGCTCCTGCCGGCATCGCCACGGGGCCGCACGCCGACGGCCGGCGCTCAGGTGCTGTGGAGTCAAGCACAGCTCTGCAGGCTGCTTGGGGCCTTGTGGTTCATGCCCAGACCTTGTCTGGGGTGGATGGGGGCAGGAAAGCACGGAGAATTGATGCGCAGGGGGGAAATTCAGCTTTATTTGTATGTGTATGTGAGTGCTGCATTGAGAGGCATTGAGATGATGCAAATTTAGGTGCCCTTTTTCTTGGTGGTCGACTGGAAAATAGGCTTGGACAGTCTGTAATTGCATTAGAAATAGTGAATAATGGAGGGGACAACTTCTCCCAACAAGTCGTTCTGGCCCCTAAGCCAAGGGTGCTGCTGAGAGTCAGGAAAGAAACCACTTCTGGGGCTGCTCTGGTCTTTGGGGCCACTGGGATATCCCCGGTGGGTATGGGCTGCAAAAGGCTTGCTCGGGATCACACCAGAGATCCCACTCTGCTCTGTGCTCTTCATGACAGGAAAAATTGTTTCCCACTAGGTGGTAGAGGAGAGCTTGGCTGAAAATCCTCCAGCTTCTCACAGCTGAGCAAGAAGGAGGGGGGGGTTATATAAAACCAAAGACCTCTGTTTTAGCCAAGACTCCAGCAGACACAAATGTAAGAGGGGTGTCACTGCAGAGGGCTGGGGGAGAGGTGAGGGGTGGCCAGGGTGCTGAGCAGGGCACGGGTGCCCCCCATCAAACACTGGGTCCTGCTCATCACCAGCCACTGCTGTGCCAGGCACTGGTGGCACACTTTTTTTACATCTGTGGATATTTTATGACCCTCTACTGATTGGCCTTGGGGAGTATGGTTTGAAATGGGTTGTATCTAATAAAAGAAAGAGGGGAGCAGGGGAAACGTTCATGCTGATTTCATCATGCTAGTCCAGCATCACCCCAGCCTGTCACAGAGCTGGTGAGCTTTGCCCACAAGCCTGCACTGCCTGCATAGCAGTGACAGTACCTTTAGTGTTTTCCACTGATGTTAACTCCCTGTATCTCCCTGATTTTTCCCTCCCACAAGTCAAACACATCTTCATTGACAGCAGTTTTAACTAGATGCAGGAGTTATTCCAAGGCAGGATTCATGCCCAGCCTGGACAGCGGGACAAGAAGGTTGGCAGGAGGAGCCCTGACACCTCAAGAAGGTGATGTCCTATTGAGATCTCCAGTCCTCCCAGAGACAGCCGGGGTCTGGGATTCACAGATGCCCCAGAGGACTGCCTGAGCTCCTTTTTCACACCTGAAAGATCAGAGAAGTGGCAGTAGCTTAAAGAAGTCACACCTGAAGGCAGGATCAAAAACACCTGGCTCTTGCTAGACAGGTGTTTATTCATCTCACCAGTGCTTAAAGGGCTCTAATGAGGTAATTCTGCAGCTTGCCCCCAGTCTGCATTACCCTTATCCTTACAGAGATTTTCTTGCTAACTTGAATCTCTTTTTTGCTGCACTTGATGCCCCTCACTTCTTTTGCAATACACCCCGGGAAGGAAAAGTGTTTTTCCTTTTTACTATAGTTTATTGCACCACTCCCACACCTGCACTCAGACACCAGTATTTCCTGATCTTACCTCTACTCCTTTCACACATCTTCTGTGTGCTCTTCCCCATTATCCAAATATTCCTGGGGCTTCAGGCTCAGCAGATCCAGGCAAAGTGATAAAACAATCACAGATCAGCACCCAGCACACTTGACTCTTGCTAGACCAAAGACTGGCTTGAATTTTCAGTACCTGCTTGCTTAATTTGTGCTTTCTAGGCTCCTTTGTGGAAGCTGGACCCCCACTGAGAGGTTGAAGCAGGGAGCGAGGCACCAGCCTCAGCATTCCATGCTCTTCCCTGACTCTGGAGTATCACGTTTCACCTTAGGAGTTTTTTGCACTATGTAAAATAATAGTTCAAAGGATGAGGGGTGACAGGTGCTGCAGAGTGGGGGTGTGTCAGGATCACATCACTCAAATGTCCTGCCTGGATTTATATTTGCACACCTTGGTAATTCAGGGGAGGATGGAAGTGCTGGCTATGTTTCTTTGAATTAACTGAACTCTAGATGGATGAGCTGCATGTGATGACATGAAAGCAGGGGCTCTGTCTAGCTCTTCTGGGCAAACTGGATGAATGGAAGCTGTGCAGCTCAGCAGTTAGGGCTGGTCTCATCCTGGAGTGTTTGTGATCCCAGCACTGCACTGGGATGCACAACACTGGCTCACAACATTTTTCTAAGCACAGCAGTCTTGATTGGGATGGGGTATGATGAAAGGTCTGACCCAGCTGGAAGTACCTGTAATGCCTTGCAATCTGAAGGTACCTGCAATAACTTTGGAAGGTTTCTGCAGCCCTGAGGTGATTGTTTTCATGGCATGAGGATTCAGAGGCAGTGTGTCCTGTGCTGAGTTGTCTAGGATAACTGCTTAAATAGAAATAGCTCACTTTTCTTCAGATAGGCTCGTGATAATGGTAAGCACTTCCTAATAGAGCCTGAGAAACAGTGGACCTGAATTTCAGTGGTTTTTTTTGTCTATTGAAAGAAGCCCAAACATAGAGTGTTAACTTGCCTGGAGAGAAATGTCCTCTTTCAGGAATATGCATCTCATGGGTCCAGAAGGAAAATAAACAGGCAGCATGATGCTGCAGATCAAACTGGAGAGTGTTCAGCTCCCAACTGGCTCCACACTTCTGGAATAGTGGCTGCCTCATGTGAAAAGGAGGGGTCCTGGAAGCCTCACTGTCCTGTGCTAAAATATGAAACCACAGTCCCCATGTGATGTGACCCTGGGCGGTGCATACTGTGCCAAAACACAGTGTTAGAGTGTGTTTTTACAGACACAGATACAAGCCTTCAGGTTTGAAGGGTGAGCAAGTGGAAGGAAGGAGGGTTGTGTGCTTGAGGAGTGGGGTTACAGTGCAAAAGGGTCTCCAGCCCTAACCCTGCAGGAAGTTTCTGCCAGGAGGTACTTGATGGGTTTGGGGGGTTCAGTGTGAGCCACCCCGAAGCCACAATAGAGCAAGGCAGAGGAGGGACACATTTGACACCTGGTGGCTGAGCCTTTTCAGACTGTGTGGCTCCAGTCTTTGCATTTGGGTCAAAGAGCAGAGAAGTCTGAAACCATCAGACTCTGTCCACAAGGAGCACTCTGAGTGGTTGGCACTAAAGGGTCCTCAGGGAATTCAGTAGGTTTTGCTTCTTCTTGAGCACAGTTTTCACAATAGTTTCCAAACCTCCTGCTCCTGAGAGCATTCCTAGATGCCCACAGGCTGCGCAGTCCCCTCTGGAGCACAGAGAGAGTTGCATTTGTTCTGCTTTAATTTGTACCTTCAAACCTCCCCTGGACAGTAACAACATGGAATAAACAAGCCTTGTGTTGAAACACACTCCTCCTCAGTGCTACACTGACCTAACTTGCTTTTCCTATGGAGAATCTCAAGGCACTTTGTTCTTTAATGCATTAATCTACACAAGATCCCAGGGAAGCTGGGAAACGCTGCTGCTTCTCTCTCCCTCTTGTTTTTATGGATAGGGAACTAAGATCCTAAGTATCCCACAATCAACTAAATGCTGTTGAAAGTGCTTATTTTTTACCTTTTCAGAAAACTCAGAGACCAATAGAGTGGGGTATGTGTGCTGTGAAAGTGGATTGGACCAGAGTTGACTGCAGTGAAGAGCTCGTGTTGACCTGAGGGTTTTGCCCCTGCAAGTGGAGGTCTGAGGCTCCCACTGGACTTTCCTCACCTCCCAGCACAGAGCAAAGCTGGTGTCCCCTGGAAAAGGAAGTCAGCAGGTGGGTAATTCCATGGTGTCCCTCTGCTCTTGGTGTATCACCAGCTGCTTTGAGGGTCCTGCTGCAGAGCCCTGAAGCAGCCAGGCAGCCCTGCAAGGCCTGCTCTGACACAGAGGCACTTCTTCTCTCCCTTGTAATGTTTTGGAGTAAGGAGCTTTCCAGACAGCTGTGATGTCAAGTGTCCATGCTGGTGGGAAGGGGGTGAGAGGGGACCCCCATCACTGTGAGTGCTAC
Source organism: Irena cyanogastra (assembly GCA_013397155.1). Classification (NCBI taxonomy): domain Eukaryota; kingdom Metazoa; phylum Chordata; class Aves; order Passeriformes; family Irenidae; genus Irena; species Irena cyanogastra. The sequence continues at coordinate 481,003 of VWZV01011307.1, read as the reverse complement.
TGGACCCCCCAAAAGGCTGAGAGCTTGGAAAGCATCCACACAGTCAATCACTTCCCTGAGCTGTCTGTACTTCATGAGTCTCCAGCTCATGAATCTTGGAAGGAAAGACCTTCTCAGGAGATTTGTGGTACATCCAGTCCCAGCTAGAAATACCACAAGAAAAGCATCTCTTGGGGAGATCCAGTTCTAAGCAGGAAATGCAGAGTGATGTGAGAGTGAGAAGAAATCCAGATGTGGCCACTATCTGCTTTATTTTACTCTGGGAAACCAAGTTCTCTTTTGTGGGGTATAGTTTTGTCAAGCATCATTCTCCAGCATATCTAGCCCTTGTGTTTGGCAGTTATAACTGAGTCAGACCCACATATCAAAGCTCTGTGTGTGTGTCTGTGTGTCCACATGCCTGTGTGTGGAGACAGCTTCCAACAGATCACTTTCTGTTGTTTTTCTGCTAACAGACTGAGCAGAGCTACTCCCACATACAGACAGAGTTCTGACTCACACAGCTGCCTGGGGAGAAGCACTGGCTTTTCTCCTCTTGGGCCAGTGCTGCATTTTTGAATTACTTTACCGAGAAGTGTTTAAGTATTTGAGTTTTTCAAAGTGAAGCAGTTTCTCCACTACCAAGCCTTTGTTTCCTTGAACAGTTCAGAAGTTTTCTTTGCAGTGTTACCTTGTTTGCAGTCCCAGCCCAGCCTGGGAAACATGCAGCATAGTTCAATGCTGAGGAAAGTAACTCTTTCCTTTTAAAAGGGACTACTTGGTGTGAGTGACAGCCACCCAGGGGTGGGAGATGTTTTCTGGATTTTGGAGGCAAGCTCAGGCTCTGGAGGGGTATTTGCAGAGAAGGAAAATATCCTGGACTTACCAAGTAAATGCAAGCCTGAAGACAGGTTTGGAAAGCATTTTATGACCTTGTGTGACATTGGTGCTTGCAGTGCTCCTGTGTGAGCTTTGCTCTCCTTCGCTCTTGCTCTGTGGGGTCACTGTGACATCCAGGCTCTTGTGGTGCCAGGGAGCAGGAGAACATTATACAATATCCACAAGCAGCCAAATCTTTATTAAACCTCAAAAAGATCATTAATCTCACCCAAATGTTTGCTATTTCTAAAGTTTAGGTAAGGAGGAGATACCCTCAGGTGTTTGGCAGCTAACACTTATAATTAAAACAAATAACAGGAGCAACAAAGTGGAACTGCTGGTCATAACTCCCCTGCCCCTCACACATTTTTTTTGAGTGCATCCAGTTGGCCCCAAACCAGTACTAATTCCCCAGCAGAAACTTTCCAGCATTTATTCATCACACACAGAGTTGACAAGTGCCTCCAATTCTCTAGTTACCCATGCACTGATGAACATCTGCTAGTCTTTCTTGCAAGTTCAAGGACTTGGGCAGGGAGTAGACTGGGGACTGAATTTCTCTGTGTGTCTGAATAAGGTTAAAAGTGGATTTTACATGAGGGCAGAGCCTTACTCTGGGCTTCCTCATGCTTCTCAATTAATGGCTTCCAAAGTCCAAACCTTTTGGTTAACAGCTGCTTCTGAGAAATGGGGCTTTGAGGAAAGGAGTGAATGTGTCTTGAACTATCAGAAAAACAGAAAAACAAGAGATAGAGATAATTTTTAGCTTGTGAGTAAGTTAAACTATTCCAAGTAGTCTTTGCTGTTGCTAGTCCTGGAGAGCTTCAAAACTTCTGGCAACTTTGCAAGATCTTGCTTTGCTACCTCTTGCTAGTGGGAGTGTAAAAATTGCCCAACAATGTATGCAGTCAAACCAACTATCAGGTCCCCCAATGAGTATCTCTGAGACACAGCTAATTACTTCTCCAAAACCTGGGAATATTTGCTCTGGAGAACCATCAAATAGCAAGATCTGTCCTGTACAACAAAAACTGCTCTAGAGCTTCTGCACTGTCACTTTAGTCCTGTCACTGTTTTATTGCTGGATGTTACATACAGGAAGAAAATTCAACTTTGACTTAACCGCTTGGATTAACAGCAGGTACAAACTGTGGTGGCATTTAACTCAGTCTTCTAGAAAGCCATTTGTTGGTATTTAATGATTTCTGTCTTCCTTACACCAGCCCTTTAAGTCTCTCATTCTGTGCCTCGTCACCCATTACCACCCAGCATGTTGTTTTCCAGTGTGAAACTGGGATGTGGAAATGGCTGGAAATAGGGAACCCAGCATGTTGTTTTCCAGTGTGAAACTGGGATGTGGAAATGGCTGGAAATAGGGAACCCAGCTCAAAGGAGTGTGTGCTACCTGGTGGGTATTGCTCAGCCATGCAAGGAAGCCTAAGAGCTCTGAAAAATAAGAAAGGTACATGTGAAAGCTGATGCATTTAACCACTGGGGCACATCCTTTAGGAGGTCACTGTCAGCACTTTCCTTGGAGGCTGGAGCTGTCTGTAGGAGGCTGGTTACAGGTGCCTGTGCAGGGCAGTGGTGTCGGTATGAACCGCTGTGCAGCACACAAATCATTTCTGATGAAAATTAAATACCCAAAAAAGAAATTCCACTACCAGTGGAGTGAGCAAATCATGCACAAATGACTAATAAATAGCACTGCAATCTCTCCTTAAGCTGTGATTTATCTGTCTGGAGACTTATTAAAGAAATGTTCCTGCTGTTTGCACAGTTTTTATGGTGGCGCTGCTTTTTGACCCTCGCGAGTGTCACAGCCTCTTTCTCTGCTCTGGCTGTCCCAGCAAAAGCCCCACACGTCCCCTCCACTATGCAGTGCCTGTGAGCAAGTGCCCCCACACCCTGATGCCCTGGCCCTGCTCTCTCCCAGCCTCACACAGTTGCTCTGTGCTGCAGTGAAATGCCCTTCTTGTGGTCTGTGCCAGTGAAGGAGCTCTCTGTGTTTTGTCATCTCCTGATCAAGCACAGGACTCAAGGGAATGGCAGGAAGGTGAGTCAGGGGAGCTTTAGGTTGGATATTAGGAAAAGGTTCTTCACCCAGAGGGTGTTTGGGTACTGAAACAGGCTCCCCAGGGAGGTTGCCACAGCACTGAGCCTGTCTGAGTTCAGTGAGTGCTTGGACAGGGCTCTCAGGCACATGGTGGAATTCTTGGGATGTCTTGTGCAGGGCCAGGAGTTGGACTCAATGATCCTAATGTATCCCTTCTAACTCAGCATATTCTATGATTCTCTTTTCCAGGCTTGTTGCATCACTGCTGGGGGAGCAGCTTATGCAAGACCTTCCTCCTCCTCCTCTCAGGCAAAACTCACCCAAGTCTGTTTGGACCAGTAACTTTTGGAATGTGACTGGGTCAGGCTATTTTGGGCAAAGCTGTGGGAGCAGTAGCCTGGCTTCTCCTGCCCCCTTGTCTGTCAAGGGCTTTCTCTGCTCTCTGCAGTGCACTCAGAAATACTGAGCTAAGGCCACATAGAGGGAAATCTCAAACACATGACTTTAAAAATAAAAATGCTTTTTTCTTTCTTTTAGCTAGAATGTGTACTTTGCATAGCTGGCTCATGAGTTCCAGCACATTTGGGGTCAGCAATACTTCGAGATGCCAGTGTCTTGCTGACATGATAATGGGGCAACAAACCCCTACATGTCTTTTTGATGTGTGGGACATGACAGAAGCAGCTAAAGCTGTTCTGACTCAGCCCTCAAGCATTCCTGACATCAAAGTGTAGACACAGGCAGTGCTGAATGGTCAGGACTTTGTGTTGAATCTTTTCTCACTGCTGTCTGGGGGAAAAAAAATCTTTAGCTGCCAATGAGGTTGACTTTCACTCTGACAATAGTTCACCCTGTAGAATATATAGTGTTATGTGACATGTAAAATTGAGGTATGATGTAATTTAGAGGTTCCTGCTCTCTTTATGAGATGCACATCCAATGCACATAACCCCATTTTAATAATTAAAACAGTGGACTATTTAGAAAATCTCAGTGTTCAGAGTGGGAAATGGGAGGAGAAAAAGGCACTTGAGGTATCAGCTTGCACTGTCCTGCAGGACAGGGAATATTTGCACTCATGTATGTGTTGTCCTGATCCCTTGATCAAAATTGTCTCCAGCCTCGAGCCCCCTGCTTGGCACCAGCTGAATAAGCAAGTCCAGCTACCCACCTTCCTCCTCTCTCCCCGTGGCTGAAGGACCCTCCCAGGAGCCTGCCATATCAGTTGGCTTCCCAGATGTTCCCAGGTCTGCACACAGAAGCCACACTGCACGTTGGACTGTCACATTCCTGACTGCAGGAATGTCCGCAGAGGCTGAAACCTTGTGACAGCGATGCTAGGAACAGACCCAGCCAAAATTAAGTTTATTTCACGAAGAAATTCATGCAGGAGATGCTCTTCAATAAAGTCAGCAAACTCTCTAGATCAGCTCTATTTACTTTATTTTTAATATTGTTTCAAAATCATAGCCCTCTTTGTTAGGACTTTCAGGAGTATCATCACCCTTCCAGCACCAGCTGGGCGGGAGCTGGGGCTGTTGGAAACCATCATCCGGGCTGTGATCCGTGCTCTGGCTGCCCAGCTGTGGTCTTCAGCTCCAGTCCCAGTGGGGTCCTGCCCTGGGGCACAGCACACACGCTCTTTCCCTGACAAACACACAGCTGAGAAAGGCTGGAAGTTTCCTGCTCGGTGTCTGCTGTCAGAAAATGCTGCTCTGCTACAATTGAGCCACCCCCCATGGGAGCGTGTCAATTCGGACAAACTTAAGTTTAGGGGAAAAAAAAAATGAGAATAACTCATTGCAATAAATTCAGAGCAGTCAGCAGTCAGCTGTCAGAATGGCACATTTCAAGTTTTCAGTCTCAAATGCCTTCTCTTTGGCACCGCTGTGCATTAATGTATACCAGAGAACAAATTCTTACATGGAATAATGCAAAATGAATTACAAAACAGAATAATACTGTACAAATCTGGACTGGAAGAGAAACATGGAATACTCAAAATATGAAATACACGTTAAATATAAACATAATGGAATGGAAAAGAAAATAAATAATCCAAAAATGCAAACAAATGCTTCAGTTAACCTGAAAGGAAGTGTTTCCAGAATATTGTTTTGTAAGAGATTGTTGATAAACCCAAATTTCACCTTTCCTATTCAGTTTTTAGTCTTATGTCAGAAATCCTAGCTGGAGGGAAATCCAGGGCAGTAGATGCATGCATATTTTTATAAGCATACACAGATATAACTGTGTGTTTTTATTCTATTTGTATCTTTTCTTCTTTTTTCTACGGCATCTGTCCCATTCTGTAAGCTGAAGCTGTTTTTACTTCCTGTGATGGAGTTAATTACAAAGCAATTAATTGACCCAGTTATTCATGAGAGGTTTTGGCCATTCCATGGATGATGAGACTTCAAGTTCCTTTTATTTTTCTTTCACGTCACAGCCAGGGCAGAAAAAAAAGTCTAGTGCTAGCATCCATTTGCCCAGGAAGGTGAGGAAGGTTGACCTCTTTCCATTTCTTTGCTTTGAGGGGACTCTGGTGATCCACAGTCAGTAAGTTGGTCCCTGTGGATGCTGGTGAATCTGGCCTGCACTGCAGGCACTAAATTCAGTGCTGGCATCCCTGCACGTGGGCGCCCAGGCAGTGTGTGTGTGTGTAGGAGGCATGTGCAGCTGCTGAGGTTTTGAAACTTTTTTGCAAAGCTTGAGAAACACAGGTTGCTGCTTTTTTGGCCTAAGAGGAAGAAACATTACTTTAGTGTAAACAAATGTTGAGTAAGGATGGCCAAAGCCTGCATCCAGCAGTGACTCTCCTGCGTTGCCACAGGTCAAGGTCAGGGTGTCGATTTGAAGGTGGTGGATGTTTCCTAATGTGCAGTCGTTGGTAACCTAAAGCAGGTTTATGACAGAGCCAAGATCAGGCATTAATGCAATAGACTGGTAATTCAATCACTTTATAGAAGTTGATCTGTCCTTTTTATTACAATTATTGTCAGCCCGGGTGTTTCGTTCCATCACTGAAAATAAACATCATTTATCATACTTGTAAAGATTAGCCCCTGACAGCTCTAGCTCTGCTTTGCATAAATGTGTATTAATGCTGGCTCTGTCTGAAGTGGAGAGAGAAGTCTATATTTCACAAGAATGATTAGAAAGTGTCACCACTGCTTTAAGTAATGTCTTATCATGACGGATAATCAAACTGTGGAAAAAAACAACAAAAAAAGGCAATTTATTGCATATGCATTTTTTGCTTTATTGGGCTGAGAAACAGCAATATTTTTGCTACTGCATTTTTGAGGCTCGTAATGTCCAGGCTCTGGGCTGGTGATACTTCTCTGAGTTTCAGGAGGCACATGGTGTTTCAGCTCATCAGCAGAGCTGGGACCTCCACCTCTCTGCAAGGCTGCCTTGAGTCTTCCCGTTTGAAGACCCAGGAGTCTACAACTTTGCCAGGCTTTCAACAGTCTGCACCTCGGGCTGAGTTAAATTCTGAAAGTTTCAAGCTAAAATAATGATGACATTGGTTAGAGTGAGATTAAAGGAAAGTATGATGCCCAGGCTAAAATATTCTTGCAGACATTTTCCAGAGAAGCTCTGAGGCCTTGAAGCAAGAACTCAACAGTTGGCATGTGCCTGCCCTCAGGTCAGGGCTGCACTTCTGCTGCTCCCATTAAAATGCACCCACATTAACTGCAGGGAAAAAAAGAACTGTTTGTCAGTGTGTGCTTTAGAGATGTTAGAGCTCTACAGCCAAACTCTGTGTGTTTCAGTTCTCAGCTAAAAAGAGGGAAGGATCCCTCTTCAGAGACTGTGTCTCCTGGCAGTCGCCATGGAAGATGTCTCTCTGGCATCCAGAATAAAGAACAGCTAAAGACATGAGCTGAAGTCTCACTCTTTGCCAGTTAAGCCAGGGCAATGCCAGGAATGTTCCCTTGTCACCTGAACCCTTGTCTCAGAGAATGAATCATTTATTCTCCGAGAGGGAAATGCACATGGGCACCGATGTCCATCACACGCTGACTGTAAGTCAGCTCTCTGCTGCAGTGCACAAAAACAACTCTGCAACTTTTGTGAAGAACATCAAAGCTGAAGCAAAGTCCTTGTCATCAGTGTCAGGGGTGGTACTGGGCCTATTTAATCAGCTTTAGAAACTGAAGAAGGGAAACCAAACCCAACCGCGTGTGTGTTTTCAGATGTCACTTTTGTTTTACTCTAGTTTTAGTAGTGCACTGAAAAGCCTGTGATTTCTGGGCATTACATCTGGGTTCTGTGAAAGCCCCAGGCTGTGGAGTAAGGGTGCTTTTGTGAGAGTATCTGCTTTCATTCTTACTGGTTTTAAAAAGAAATTTCCAAAGTTTGTGCCTTCTTGAGGTGGGGGGGAAAGGCGCAGAAGAACTTGGAGGCATGGATCCTCAAAAGAAAATGTCAAATAAAACCTTTTCTTTATAATCTTATAGTTTCTAAGCCAGCCACCTTATTCTGGAAGGCTTGTGTTTGAGATCAGTGTTAATTGAAGATGACACCTTAAAATTAGCCCACTGCGGAGGTATCTTGTTGAATTAGATCCTAAAGGAGCAGCAATACATTAAGTACCACATATGAAAATAAATAAACCTCTTCCCTGCATAACTAATAGCTACTTCTGCTATTAAAGCTGAAGTATTTAAAGCACTGTAACTATACTGAGTGCTTATACTGCTATTTTTTTCCTTTTTTTTCCCTTTTAATGACAGCCCCAGTTTATTTCCTTTCAGACTTCAGTTACCTCCAGTTTTACCTCGTTTTCTCTGATTTGGTGCTGGTGATACAAAAACCACTGTGGCACAGCTTCCCCTTTGCTAAAGAACCTGAAACTGAAACTTCACTCTGGAATAAAACTGAAAAAAAAAACCCAAAAAGCAAAAGTAGTGCACGTGAAGGAGCCAGTTGGTGGTGGTGGAGGGAAGGAGTGGGTGAGGATGGCACTGGGACCATTAGTGATTGAAGAAATGCTGATTTTAGCCAGTGGTATTAGCAACTGGCGCTTTTTAAAGTGCTAAAAGCTTTGGACACAGATTACCATGCACATATTTCAATTTCCTTTAAATCCAGGGAGATTTCCTCTTAAAGCACACTCTCACTCTCTGACTCTCTTTTTTTTTTTATTCAGCTAGATTGTGCTTGATGGGGACTGTTAACTGAATGCAGCATATTATATATTACTTCAATAAATCACCAACAGCCGAAGCATTCAATATCATGCAGAGCAGTAATCAGGGGAAGTCTTAATCACACTTTAAATGGTTTGGATTTATGCTCTGCTTTCCATGGGCTACTGCCACTGCTGGAAAGGCACAGAGGCACGGCTCCGTGGTGGCCAGCCAGGACCTGGTCCAGCCGGTGCCAGGGGCTGGGAGCAGAGCCAGGATGCAGGGTGTGTGCCAGGGGTGCAGTGCTCGGGCCAGCGAGGATGAACAGCCTCCAGGGCTATTCCTGGAGCTGTTTGTACCTATGCAATGGCCTCTTTAGATTGCCTGGGCATTTTGGTGTAAAACGATGTCACTCTGACAACGTAAACAGCTGCTCTTATTGCATCAAGGTTGTGCAGATGTGTGGCGAGTCTTGGCTTTGTTTGACTGAAAAAATGTGTTTTAACATAGAATTTATTTCTAAAGAAATCATCAGCTAAGAGCAAAACCAGCTGCTATATTCCTTTGCCTTTTGCATTATGTCCAGGAGATTAGAAACACCTCCTGGATTCTTGTCTGAGGGTGGGAGAAGTAAAGAAGAAGAGATGGCTTAAAAAAACCTAAACAAGCCACAAAACCCCTTAAATATAATTTTTCATTTATGACTGGTGACCCACCAAGGCTTTCCATGAAAGAGAAGCTTTCCAGCCAGGGTCTGTGGGCGCGAGGCCCATGTGGGTCTCACGGAGGTGAGTGCCAAGTGTCAGTGCAGGGGCTGAGGGTGAGAACTTTCCTTCCCTGCACCGCCACACGCCCGACCTTCACCTGCACCTTGCAACCATATACAGATGTGCAGTGGCGTCATCTGTCTTGGCCACAGGGAGAAATCACAGCAGAAAACAACAGCCCCTTTTGCAGGGGAGGCTAATAATTTTGGTTAACCCCATGGCCTGCAGCACGGCACAGAGGTGAGCGCAGTCACCGGCCATCGGCACTCGCTGGGGATGGGACATGGCACTGCTGGCTGGGAGGTTACCAGGCTTGCCAGCACATCTGGCTGGGAGAGCCCTGGGCACACTGCGAGCTGCTCTCTCAGGTCAGAAACACTTTGCAGGCCCCCTCAGCTGGAGAGAGTGAGTCTCCCTTCCACCTCAGCATTACAAGTAGTCACACACTGCCTCCACCATAAATTACTGCTCTAGCAGTGGAAATCTGAGCAAGACCAGGCAGAGATGCAGCGGCTGAGATGGTTAAACAACACCCCTGCACACGGGAAACTCTCTCATAATGGTGGATTTAAGTTCCAAGGAGCTTTGGTATCTGACCATTGGGTTCATTCCCTCCACCCCCTGTTTTGTTTTTCATTCAGTTCCATGTTGTTCGTGTCTCTTAATAGGGCATCCTTCATTATCATTATCCCTAATAGTGGTTTATTGTATTAGTTACAGTTAATTTAAATGTTACCGAAGCATTGAAAACAGATTGCAGATGTTTTGAAACAGATGTTATTTTAATGTTAAACAAAATCATGAATATTTATGGGTCATTATTGCCTGGGTTGAATTAAGCTCTTTAAATACTAATGTATGGGCTTAATGTCTTTTGAAGGAAATGCTCCAAAAAAAGGTGAATGGAAAAACACTGTCATACAAAGAGGTATAAATAATTTCTTCTGGCAACGCTGTGTTTTTCCTCTATGAACAGACAGAAGTAATTACTGTTATATTACTAAAACAGGTACTGTTCTTGTTCTTTAGCTGAAGTTAATGTAAGAAATTTTTTTGAGCTCAGAAACACCTATAGAGCTCTCTATTTCATAGTGGAGGGGCCCACCTGCTCACTGGAAGTATACCTAAAGTTGCAGGAATATTTTGAGGTGGAGTCATCAGTTTTAAAGGAAAATAAGGCGAAGATGACGCAAGCACTCAACTCACTTGGTGTCAGTCTTTCCTACAGAAACACAAAGAGGGTTTGTTCATGCCACATGCAGGCTGTCTCTGCTTGAGTCATATTTCTTTCTTTATGGAGATGGAGTTAGTCTTTAAGGCAGCAGCTCAAAATGGCCTTTCATTCATTACAAAGTTATTTAGTTACGGGTAGGTAACTCTGAATGACATCTCTACATCTTGCACTTTATTAGTAGATCCTAACTGCTAAATGACATGGAGAGACCAGCATATTATGGCAGGGGAGTTCAGTTGTTTTGGCCAGTTTTAGATGGGGTCCAACCCACTAGAGTTGAAAATTTGCCTTTGAAACGATAAACTCAAGGGGTGTTGATGATGATTAACTCAAGAGGAAGGGGGGAGTAGGTAATACAGTGGAAATTTAAAAATAATAAGTCTGTAAACACAGGGATGATTTCCTCCTCCACACACAAGCAACACTTCCACTGCCTTAGGATGAGTCATGTCCTATTTGGAAGAGGAGCAGCCCAAGCATTAATTTGTCAACGCTGAGTCTAGATGATGCTGGGATAGGAATGGTGTAGGCATGGGGACATGCAGCCACTGGGACTATGTACTCTAACCTGCAGCATTGAGTCTTTGCATCTTTGTCCTTTTTTCTTCCCTTTTCCCTCTCCAAATTTATACTTTGGAGGAAAGCCTGAGTTCCCCTGAAGCTGGCAGAACTCCTTGTCTCTGGTCACAAAACCCCTGAGCAGATGGGCACAGGTTTTGGCTAACCACAGTGGCAGTTGTTGAGCATTAAGGTCTGTAATCTCATCCAGAAGCATCTGAGCATTCCCCTTCTCCCTTGGCCGAGGGGAGCGAGCATCTCCCGTGATGCTCAGGCTGGTGTGCAGCACAAATATCTCACTGCTGCACAGTGCAGGGCTTTGCCCCACGGCCTCAGGACCTGTGTGCTCAGGAAAGGAAGCAGGAATGTGCCAGCTTTTCAGCTTCCAGCATGATGTAGGTATAGGGGTCACGGGAGAAGAGCTGAAGAGCTGCACATTGCATTTCACTGCTGACCTGAGCAGAGGCAAAGAACAGATGTGATTGGAAACATCAGACTTTGTTTTGCTTTCCAGAAGCTGGTCAGGCAAGTTTTCTATTGTGGCCTAATGTCTTGATTTAAAAGCCATACTGAGAAATCACATACATCCAATTGAAGAGGTGTTCCTTCAACAGCTTGGACTTGCAGCTCACTGCTTTCATGTCCCGAGTAAAGTCTGGTACAGTACATTACATTCAGTAGACTGCCAGAAAGGGAGTTCATTTAGTTTGATGACAGATTAATACTGATTCACAAATTAATTTTGTCTCTTTGTATATCAAGGGTGTCCGCAACTTATTTAATTTGTAATAAATATAATTATAGAAATGAATGAGCTATCAAGATTTTTAAAGTATGATCCATCAATGTTGGCATGACTTGTAATCCTGGTCATTATAAATAAAATGGGTCTTTTGCAATATGGAATGCAATTTTCCCTGTAGTTTGTCTCATTATTTTCTGACATGTGGGTTAATATTAAATTACAATGCCTTAATTTTCAAATCAGGGCTCGATTTGTAAATAAGAGGTTAATAAATAACCTTTCCAGCTGGAGGCCTTATTGTGACTTCATTAAAATAAACTTTTAAATGAGATGAAGCTTTGATGGTACCCACATTGTCTCATCCAGTACATTGCAAAACAAAAAAATAATCTCCTGTGGCTGCCAAAAAAAACCTACCCAAAGTCATTGTGCCTCCAATACATTCCAGTGGTCTTTTAAATGTGCCATATAACTGGGCTATACCCTGACTTGCTCCATCTCCTGTTTCCTGGCACATGGAGCACATGCCATGGAGCTGTCCTTTGTGGCCTCGAGCACCCTGTGAAGGCTGCAGGTGGCTGGTGTCACAGGCTGTGCTGTACACCTTAGAAATGACAAGCTGCATCCACTGAAGGAGCACTGTCACTAAGCTCAGACCTACTCCTGCTTCTTTGTCTGCTTTCTGCTGCATTTCATGTGAGGTTTAGATAGGATATTAGGGAAAATTTCTTCAGTGAAAGGGTTGTGAAGTATTGGAAAAGGCTTCCCAGAGGAGTGGTGAAATCACCATCCCTGGAAGTGTTCAAAAAAAGTGTAGGTGTGGTGCTTTGGGACATGGTTAGGTGGTGGACTTGGCCGTGATAGTTTTATGGTTGGACTTTATGATCTTTGAGGTCTTTTCCAACCTTAATTATTCTGTGATTCTCTAAATCTCATGGTCATGTCTCTCATTACCACTTCCAGTGAAAAAGAAAATACTTTTCTCAACAGGTGCCACATTCTTCACAGGAATTTTGTGTTCTGAGCTGGATTTCTGCAGTTGGAGAGGTGGAAGGAAAGCTCTGACTTCTCCATTGAAGGCACACACCTGTGGCTGGCCTTGTCTGGGCCCTGGACCTAAACTAAGCTGGTTTGTTCTTGTCCCATTGCTGACTGCCAGCTTGGACAAAGGCTGTTTTCCTTGTAAAGGGGGAGTTTCCCCTGAGAGAAAAGTAATCTATTCAAGTTTATAAATAAAAAACCCCAAACACTCAAGCCCAAAACAAGAACTCCAAGATATGGTAGGAAAACTCAAAAAATCAGCCCACTCTTAAAGGAAGCAGCAGGTTGCTCTGTGAGACAGATTGAACTAGTTTTGCCCATGAGTGCTGTTGCTCTGTGCTTTAACTGTGAGAAATGGTAGGCTCAAAATTTGTTGTCTTAAGAAAAAACAAATGACCAAAAAAATCCAGGTCATTAGAGGATATTTCCCCTAATTTGAGTAGTTTTCATTTACTGTAATAGAGAACAGTGAAGCATGTACACAAGACTTAGTTTACAATTGCAATTCCCTGATGGTTCTCCGGCTATTTTTATTTTTTTAAAAATGTCAAAAAAGTAGTACTTTTTTGTTGGAAATACCTTAAAATAATAAACGTCATCCTCTTGATCATTGGGGTTTATTCTGAGGGGAGAAAATACCCTTTTTGTTCACCAGTTGTGCTCACAAAAAGCCGCTTCTAAGCCCTGCTGAATCTGTTGGAACATCTGTGGGCCAGTGCTTTGCCTGAAGGACTTTGTCAGCACTTAAATAAGGGCTGGGAAAGAGGTTTTACCTCAGCTAATCTAATTGCAACACAGTACAGTATTTTGTGTGTTATCTGGTGTAATTTTGAACAACACTAAAAATGTGGTTTTTCCTGTTAAAAGGAGGGATGATGCTAATCTAAAAGGCCTTCAGCCCCCTAGTTTATTTTACACCTTTTTATTTTGTGAGATCTGCTCAATCCTGCAAGTGAAACAACTCTGTAGAAAGATCCAGAGTGGAAAACAACTCCATGTGAGCACCTTAGAGACTTAACTTTTTCTGGTACTGATTCACCTGTGACGAAACCAGCCCATGTCTCTGCATAATAGATCTTCTTTTTTTAAAAAAAAAACCCATAAATGACAGTAAAAATATTATTGAAAAAATGTGCAGATAATAGTTTGGTTGAAAACCTTTTTGATGTCACTTTTTTACAAGACTACTTGAGGAGTCATGTCTCAGCCCAATACTCTTGTAAATTCAAGGTTTCAATTTGGAGGGTTTTTAGGATAAAGTTGCTGATGTATTATTAGTAATGTTAAATTTTGGGAAAGCATTTGAATGGGTTCAGGTTTTAAATTTCCCTCATAATTTTGGCAAATACAGACCATTTTTTGGAAGTACTTAATGACCACAAAGCTGTCTCTTGTCTCTAAGAGAGGTTTTCAAACACACTGGTGTCATTGGTGCTTTCAACACATAGACCACTGCTGATTTGTTCAAAATGCTCCCACTTATTTCCAGTTAATGAAGGAAATGCTGGGATCTATTTTCTTTTTTCCAATTAAATAGAAACCTTCACCTGGCTCAGCCCCAGTTTCTATTCCCTGAAAACATTTTTCACATTCTCTGACAAATCTCCTGACACTGCTAAGACAAGCGATCATTTCCTGAGAGCTCTTCAAGCGAGGTGAGACCTGTTTGGCTCTTGGATGGCGACTGACAGGGCAAATTCACCGGCCTGCAGGCGGTGATTACGAGCATCACGGGAAGAAGCACCCTCTGCAGCTGGTGCTACAGAGTGTTCAGCCCTTTGGACTGCAGAGCAAAGCCCATTCTCTCACCCCTCCCTAAGATCTCCCAGACACGGCTACGCCGCGCTCTTTCAGTGTGCCTGGAGTGATGTTTAATCCTCTGTGATTTCATCGAATTTCACTTATCGTCATTATTGATGAGTGACACAGAGGTTAAATGATTCGCATCAAGACCTTCTGCTCAAAAAAAAAAAAAAAAAAAAAAAAAAAAGAATACATCAGTTTTGAGTCCGTGGAGACACTTCGCTCGGATGCCAATCAGATGGGTAAGTGCAGCAGGCAGGCACCTTCTCAGAGGGTTGGGAAAGGGGCCCAGTGAAGCCACCTGGAGATTACCAAGTTTGTGCTACACAGTAACAGTGGCAGAAAGGGAGAAGCACGTTTGTTTCTGGCAGCTTGGCTGAGCTGCAGAGCCTGGGAGTGCCTTTGCTCTGAGCTCTACAGCCAAGGGCAGGATGCTGGTGCTGCCAAAGGGTGGGGCAGCCCACCTACAGACTCCAGGCCTGGGGCTGGAGCGCCTTTCCAAGCTTGCTGCAAATCCGTCCCAGCTGTGTTCCTCGGCTGCTGTCACTGCCACGGTCATTTCCATCAGAGCAGGTGGCTGAAGCTCTCTGGTCACTGCAGCTTTTCAGGGCATGGCTGCTTGCACGACTGGTCAACCGAGTAGCTGGCAAAAGAGCTAAAAGTGGTGCTCTTGTTCCAGAAGCCCTTTTTGTGAAGCTCTACAGACCTAAATTCTTCAAAATTAGATCTCTCTTACACTCTCATGAGCATCACTTCTTTGTTTTGTTTTTGTCATGGCCAGTTACACCTCATGGCCCATGGAATTTTCCAAGTGGAAGACACACTGGGAGACACAAAGCCATGAAGAAAATTAGCCCTGCTTTGTCCAGAGTTTTGCTTCCTTCCCTCCTGCTCTCCTCATTTCATTTGATCTATTTTAACCACTACCACCACACTGGAACACAAATCTTGGTGCTTTGGCCAACATCCAGCTGTGAAATGTGTGCTCTTCTTCTGCATGATTCACTCCGCAGGTGTCACGAAAGCTGTTCCTCGTAGTCCTGACTCAAAAAATATCTGTCTGTCAAAGCCTGGCAGAGAAGATATTTGTATGGGCAGAGCACTCCAGGGTCCTTCCCAAAGAGGAACAGAAAAGGGACAGTGACAGGGGAGAGAGGGGACACTTGTGAAGGTTGTCTTCATCTGCACTCTTTCTGTACAGCAAATGGAGAAAGGGAAAGGGAGAGTCCTTTAGAAGACCTTCAGAGCATCAGACCAAGCTTCTGCTTCAAAGTGCTTCCTTAAACATCCCTTTTCTATGAAGATTATCCTGGGCTGTACTTAGTATGAGTTAAGGCTGGAGAGAGGAATGTAGATCACAGATTTATGCAGTCCCATTCCCTGTTTTTTGGTGCAGAAGCTGCCTTTTGTGGTGTGTTGCTACACCTTCTGCTGCCTGCTGACACCACCCTACACATGATGGTAAAGGTGGGATGGTAAAACAGCCTCTGACGGCAAAGGTATCAGCCACAGAGTTTGCCTTTTGGTAAGCCATTGACACTTGGAGAGGTGTTTCCAGCAAGTGCATTGTATTTGTGTGCAGCAGCTCTTCCAAAGGTGACAGCAGACATGCCACCATGCCCCCTACATATCTGCCTGACAGGTCAGTGTGGGGAAAATGGAAATAAGGGAGGCAAAGAGACCCATGTTATGAATCAGAAGTGCTGGTGCAGCTGGAAGAAGCTACAGTAATCACAAACCCTCAGCATATGTGAAAACATTGCATTGTTTTGTTTTTTTTTTACACCAAACATATTTAATATGGCCATTTCAAGTTTTACATGAAGCATAAATCAAAGAGAAATAAGTGTACTGGGCGCAACACGGGTTGTTTTGTAGCTTCTAAATTTCTTAAGTGTTAGGTCATTTTACTTACAAGTTAAATGGCTGTCTGCAAGAGGCCTTGGTTGGTCATAAATTGTCCTTCCAATAATATAAAACACACCATTTGTTTACCACACGTATGCACTTCCAAGTAGATCCAACAGCTCGTAAAGAACAAGAGCCCCTATGTCATCCCTACAGAGACCACTGCAATAAAGAGCTGTTGGAATGACTCTGTACTCAGTAAGTGCAATCAGATCCAGCAACAGTAGCTTTTATGGGCTTTTTTCTCCCCTCCAGGAAAACCTGAGATATTAGTGCAATATTAAAGAGCTGTGATGGTTTTACCCAGAGTGGGATCTTACTCTTCCTATACTCTCACCGGTTTTGGGAGTGGAGTGAGGTTAACACTCACCAAAGAAGGTCAGAATCAGACCTGTTAGGATGGTTTGTTTTCATAAGGGATATGATTGATTAAAAAGAAGGTTAATTGAATATTATGCAGCTGCCACAGTAGTATGAACTCCAAGCTCTGGCTTATAAACAACATTTGCTGCAGAAGGGCTATTACCTGCTTACAACTGGAGCAGTAAGCCTTTTGTTCCTTGTTTATTCCAGGATGGTAAAGCAGTAAAAATGCACATGCTGGTACATGACCTCAGGTGGGCTCCTAGGAAATCTTAGCCCAGTTTAAGTAATAAATATGTTCTCACACTGGCAGAGGTGTGCCCTGACTGAACTCTGAAGAGAAACACCAGCTAAAAGCATCATTTGATCTAGATGAGAAACCTACTTTAAGTGTTTGAAGCAGAAAAGCAGTAGGAGCTGATCTGAGTCTCCAAAGCCTTTTGTCAATAGAAAAGATCTAAACAATTTCCTTTTAAAAAAATTACTATATTTTTATTGTGATTTCTGTAGTTCTTGGACAGTACAGAGGGGTGTGATATCTATCCAATAAATAATAGGCTAACAGGATCACTAACACTTTCACTGACTCAACCTCAGATCATGCTGAGGGTGACCAGATTGCTGTAAGAGATCCACAGGAGTACGGGATTCACGTCGCCCCACTGGAGAAGGCATCTAAGCTGGCTGCTTGGGGGTCTCTCTGTAATCAGTGAGGAGAGTGACACTTGTCTTTCAGAGGAAAAGTCCACCCCATTCCATGTGTCTAAAACAGAAAAGATTAATTTCACAAGAGGAATGTGCCAATCTCGTGCCACGGACTTTGAAGGAACCCGGAGGGTTCATCCCATATATAGGAATCCTGAAGACAGGGTGAGGCTTTGTCCCATATGTACCTGATTCTGCCCATCAGCTCAGGAGCAATCCCACAGAGAGAACTGCATCTCCTTCAGTTGCTTCTGCATGAAACTGCTGGTTCATTTGCACCAAGTGTAATTCACTGATTCACTGGCCAACTGCTTTGCTCAGCAGCTTTAATTCCAAACTCATTGCTGTGCCCATGAGGATCATCTGAGAACAGCCTCCCCACCCTCCCTTAAGGCTCTAGCCCTGTGCACACCAACCCACCTCTACAAAAACAAGTTGAAAATCAGTTTCTTGAGTAGCTGAGCTAACTCTTGCTGCAGCCAAATTAAATCTTTCTCATCAAGGAGCTGGATGAGACTCTAACTAGATCACAACTAATGCATCTATCAGTTGCTCACCCAGTAATTGCTTCCCATCACATACATAATGCACAGATTAATTTCTCCTTTCTCCAAACCCAATATTCAATTTGCCACTGTCATGGCCCATCACAGCTCTGCTAATCTGTCCTATTTCTGTCTCCTTTTGGACAACGACCAAGTCAGTCAACAAGCCATTTTTATAATAAATCTTCTAGTTGACAAATTTGTCCAGCCCTTGCTCTGAGCCCCTCTCCTGTACAATCCCTGCTGCACTGCCATTGTCCTTCAAACCACCTCTGCCAAGAGGCAGTGAAAGACATCTGGGCAGCTGGACTGTGCTTGCAGCACATACTGACCTTGCTGCCTCCCTCTCTGCCACCTCCATCTCATTGTTAAGTGAAAGCTCTTCAAGGCAAGACCATTCCACATGTGTGCTGTATCACACACATGCCCTACCAGCTCCTCACCAACTGTTCCTAAGCACCACCAACCAACAGAGTTGGTGTGGTAACCACAGACCAAGACCAACTGCCATTTGCCAATAAAAAGAAATAACAACAGAGACAATGAATTATGAAAAAAATTACTTTTTAATGTACAAAAGGTTTATATACAGGTTCAGCATGTTACCTCCATTCTTATGATGTAGAAAACAGCTAAAAATGTTCTTAGGATATAAATTTGACAGAACAATTCACCTACAATACTTTTAGTAATGATGTCTTCTATACATAATATATACAGTGCTGGAAAGATTATTATAATACTTTTTCAGTAAATGAAGGAAGACCACCACTGGAAAGTCCAAAAAATCTCAAGTCATTGGAGATTTGGTTTTGCTTCTGTATTTGAACTTTTGCTAATGAGATATCTGTGAGGAGGGACTCAGGAGCCATCGTTGCCCTATGCAGCTGTTAAAAAAGTCAGATTAGCAATCAAAGGACACACGAAAGCCTGATCCATCCCAGCACAAGGGATACAGCCCAGTTGTACTCCAAGCATCCAGGACAACATACCATGTCCTAAAACATGTACTGCCCTCTTTTCATAAATGCGAAGGCAAGGTCAGTAACTGAAGGAGAATATATACAGCAGACTATAAAACAATCCCTTTAAACACAACTTTCACAGGAGACACAAATAAACAGCCAGGCACCTTGCTTTGCTTTCCTGTCCTCATGCACCCTGGACATCATCAGGAATCAATGAGGGGTGGAGGGCAGGGCTGACAGCACCCTGTGTGCACCCCCTGCATTTGGGATGAGGATGGATGAGACTGCAGGATGCTGAGCAGCACCTCCTGCACCAGCCATACCCAGGGCTACCAAGCACAGCTCCTGCCTACCTGATATCACAGTTTGCCTGGAGGTAGCATGTGGCATTTTCATGTCAGCCCCTGGTCATACTGGGAACAGTGATCCTAACATCAGTTTGTGCAAAAGGAAAGCAAAGACACCAGAGAACACCTTTATGGAGCTGTCGTGGTCCTGTGCAGGGGACAGTCAGGTGCAAATGAGAACATGACACTGATATGACAGGGAGATGGGAAGGAAGGAGTGAAGCTCTACAGATGCTTACTCAGTCCAGCTGTAAGAACCTCGGGGGGATGTCATACTTGTTCCCTGCCCTTCAACATATGGGGTACAAAGTATTTGAGGCTATGAGAGCAGGATGAGAGGAACTGTCCTTGTCCAACGCAGTCTGAAGTTAAGCAAGGCCTCCTCCAAGTACACACACCCCACTGCTTCTACCCTTTTGTCTCACCACAGCAAAAATAAATAATGCAACAAAGATCAACTTACTGGCAGGTGGGACTGTCCTGGAAACAGCTGATCACTATTATGAGCAGTTATATTCTGGTGGAGAATTTGACTTCAGGAGGCCCTGCTCCTCCCATCTCTTCCCCAATGATGGCTCCAAGAGATGCTCACTGACCAAGCTGATTCTGATCCCAATACCTGTTTTGAGACTACACATGTTTAGTGCTGCAGGTGCAGTCTGCTAGTGCAGGTGCTGCAGGCTGCAGCTGCAGCCTGTTAGTTAAATGAACAACTCAGGTTGACCATGGTGTATTTTTTGGATACAACAGTTTTTTTCATGCTGTGGGACATGCTAAGCTAGCACTGGGTGCATACCAACAAACCTACTTGTGGGACAGGGTGTTTTGGCTTATGCTTGGCCCCACACCAGTGCAGCAAGGTGCCTGTTGTGCACATGGAGCCCAGGCAGAACCCTGCATCACAGAGATGAACCCTGGCAGATCAACCTGTTCCCCCAAGGCTGCCACAGTGCACACTGGGCTGCAACAATTGTAAAACTCTCTCCATCACCATCGCTTGTTTATTGAGCACCTCACATGGAAAACCCACCAGAGAGGGAAGCTGCTGCAAAGCTGCACAGGGATCCAGTAAGGTGTGCTCCAGCACTCTGACATTAAAGATGCATGTGGGGCACTTGCAGAAAGTCACTGTGTTCAGAAGGTGCAAAGTTATGCATGTGTGTCAGTCTGCATGCCAGAGCCTTCCTGCCACAGGGGATTACTTCCCAGTGATTGCTGTTCCCAGACCTCTGCTCCACTCTGCACATGATATAAACCATGTTGTAAACACATCTGATCAAAGTGTGCATTCACCTTTTATGTGTCTCATCAATGTGTCTTTCCAATGTTTTCTCAGAAACACCACTATGTTTTTATAAATGTACATTTTATATACGCTTCTGACAATACACTATATTTGATTTTTAAAGGAAGAGAGGCCTTGGCTACTTAACAAGAAAGCATGGTAAGGCACTTTGCTGAGAAGCCGTTTGGAAACGCTGCTCTTTGCAAGGTACAAAGGTATTTATGGTATAAAACAATACTGCTGGCAGAGGGCTTGCTTGGAGACGTAACTAAACCCTACTCTCATCAGAGCAGAATACATAGTATGGCTTTTATTCTAACCAAAACCGCATCCTCCCATTTCTTTCTGGGGCGGGTTGAAAACAGAACTTTTTGCAAATGTAACTAACGGAAAATGATGGGGAGGACTATTTACAGGGCTTCCTGGAAGGGAGGGTTTCATCTCTAACCACCCTCATGCTGTCTTCTAGCTTGGTGGTGATACTGTTCAGTGCTCCAGGAAACCAAGCCAAAAAAATAATACTAGAGGTGCACCCTTGTGGTACTGATCTGCCTGCATATAGTTTACATAATTCTGTACACAGACTTTAAAAATTTTCATTTTGAAATCCTTTAATGTATTTAACACTTATAAAAAACCCTACTCTATTGAAACAGATTATTTTTGAAAAGCACATTCATACAACTGCTTCACGCAGAGCCCCTTGGATAGCACCAAGGCCTTGTGCTTTACTGTTACGACATCATGTTTAAAAATTTACTCTCTTCTGCCAGCGTGGTTAGCATGGAGCTCATATCACCTATTGCCATATTGCTTATCCCTGCAGGTATGGTGGGCAGTGTCAGAGAGTTTCGTGGAGTCGTCAGGCGAGAGGAGTTCTGGGAGAGGTTCTGCAGGATGCTGGGGCTCAGGGTTCCCGACATCAGGCTTGAATGGTCCCCATCGTCCATGATGGCATCAAAATCTATCTGGGGCGGCTCAAGACCTTGAGAGTCCACTGTGCTGGACACCTGGTTTGTTCCTGGGGAAGGCAGAGTGGCTGGCTTGCTGTTTTGTGCGCACTGCTGCTGCCTGACCCGACAGTCCGCGTGGTTATCGAAGCTGTTGTTCTGTTCATACATGTGGATTTGGCCGTAATAGTACATCAAGTTGTTGTCCCTCGTGCCATCTGCGCACTGCTGGGCTGGTGCCAGCAACATGTCGCTGGTTCTTTTATGCATGGCCTCCGTTGTCTCCTGGCCAGGGCTGATGGTGTTTGTAGGATGGGGAGTTCTCATGTAGCCCAGCTGCTGGGCGGTGCGGACCCCTCGGGGCCTGCTGCCCGGGTTTGGCTCTGGTGGAGGATGAGGCTGGATCATGCCAGGCGGATATGCCTGCGCAGCTGAACCCATCACGCTCTGCTGAGGCTCAAAACTGGGCTGGTTGGAGGTCATGATGGGCTGAGGAAAGGTCTCCTGAGCCACAGGGAAGTTCAGGTGGCTTGGCTGAGATGAGTAGTTCTGCTGACTCGGTTCGTGCATGACCTGTCCCAGCACTGTGTGCTCACTGTTGCTCCTGACCATCAAAGAAGGGTTGGTCGCCATGTCCATTTGCTGAGGGTGAAGGTGGGGTCCAGTCTTTGCTGCCATGTTGCTACAATTAGGAGAGATCTGATTTGGGTTGCCACTGACTGCACTGGGGCTTAGCATCTGATGTGGTTGGTTATACCCTGTGTGCAGGCCCATATCGGGGTTCATGCTGGGACCTAGGCTCATGTGCTGCTGCCGCAGCTGCATGCAGTTTAGCCTCTGCCCATCCATGCCCATGTTTCTCTGCATAAAGCTCTGCTGTGTTGCATTCATGCTGTTGTCTGGCAGTTGCATCTGCTGCTGGTTGTAGTTCTGGTACTGACCAAAGTTCTGCTTCTGCTGGACCACCGCTAAGTTCCCTTGTGAAAACTGCTGCTTCGACTGATTGGACATGATATCAACTGTGCCCGAGCTGACTTCATTCCACTGGACAGGCATGTTATTTTTATTCACGTCTGAAGAAGTATCAAAACTCATGGAACACTCTGCCATCATGGGTCCCAAGTGGCTCATGCTTGCCTCAGCCACTGCCATCCTGCGCTGGCTGGGCAAGGCTGGAGGCTGCAGCTTCCCACTTCCTTGGAAGTTCTGCATCTCATTGCTGTAGCCCATGGAAGTGCTCTCAGCTACTGTCCCATTGTTCTGGGATTTGATGTACTGTACCACATCATCTGGCAGCATAATGTCATCGTCTCCAATGGGCGCGTCCGTCTCCCCGGACATGGCTTCCATGGCGATGTTTTCACTGATGCTCAGTGGTCGGGGCGAGTAGCTGTGCCGGGGCAGGCTCCCGTCGGAGCGCCCATAGCTCTGGAGACCGAAATTCCTCCTGTCTGTGGGGTGTGGAGGATGGAAGGGGTTCACACTGTTGGTGCTGTTGAAGCGGTGAACTCGTGGGAGAGCCTGGGGGTCTCCAGGAGGTCTCCTCACTGGGTCACTTGCCCGTCTCGTGCAGTTGCCCTGCACCTCATGGGGAAATGCTGGAGCTGATGGGTAGCCATAGGTGTTACCATCGCTGCAACGCCTGGGGCCTGGCAGGACGCGGATGGAGGGCAAGGTGGGGTCCGGTCCATCCATAAGCGAGATCCTGTTCTTCAGGGTCATCCTCTCCATGTTTGGCAGGGGAGTCGGAGGAGGGCCCCCTGTGGCAGCAGCGTACTTGGCTTTCAGCCTGTAGTGCTGAGCTGGGGTGAGGTTCAGCAGACCCGGCATCCCACTGCACTGGCTCGCCTCGCTCGACCGGCGGGAGGCATCCGTGGAAATCGGGTCGTAGGAGTCAGCAGAGCTTGTGTTATTGGGGCGGTGCCCGAGATGCGAAGCCTCGCTGGAACGGCGGCTGGAGAAGTACGGGGAGATCCCTGAGGATCTGCGGCTGACAGTGTAGGCAGAGCTGACGGTGCTTGTTGTACTGTCACGGCGCTCGTTGAGTTGGTTCAGCATTGTAACCTCGTTGACAGACAGCTCCATTATTCTGGGGTTAGGCAGCATAGCAGAAGAGCCACCACTATTTTCTAGAACAGAGCCTGAAAGAAAGGTTGCAGGGAAGGACAAGGTTTAGTTAGCTGAGAAATTTCACTTCGTAGTGTTCTAGGTGCCAGAATACAGACCCACAAAGCCACCCCCAAATATTTCATGGGAGTGATGATGAGTTTCATGTGCTGCTAGTGAATTCAAAGCTTCATTTCTAGCTCTATGCTCATGCAAGAGGAGCAAGAAGTCTGGGGAGAGAAGTTAAGAAGCCCTTGCTGCAGAGTGTTTGTAACATGTACACCCCTTACTCAGCTTCTGAGGAAATGTCTCCACATGGGCTTCCCTCAGCAGGACAAAGGTAGGACTGGTGTGAACGGTGCCACAGGGACAGCACATAGCTACAACCGCAGCTACTCTCTGGGACAGATGCACAGCAGTCAGGGAAAGCAGACCAAGAGCCCAAAGGCTGGCATTCAAATGCTCTCCCAAGAGTAACCTAAGAAGCTCTGAGACCTAGTATAACCCAGGCACTATGCCTTTGGATTTCTTGGCAAAGTTAGAGGACCTCTAGAGGGTTCAAAAAGATGCTTTTACCAGGAACCACCAGTCAGTGGGAAACAAGCATATGAAGCGGGAGGCAATAGCCAGGAGCTTCTGAGTGACAAAAGGCCTGTCAGAGCAAGATTATGGAGGAAGGTCTTGTCTATATTGCTGCTGTGCTCCAGTGGTCTCCTAGGAAGCACATTAGCCCTTGGGGAACTGTTACTGCTGGAAGAAATGCCAGCAGTCTTGCAGCTCTAACTGGGACAATGAGGACAGCTGTGTCTGGGTTCTGGGCAAGCTCAGAAACAAGGACACCAACACCTCTGTCTCCCTTCACAGGTCTGTAGAACTGAGCACCTGGGTTTTTCTTGCACATCACCAGATGGCTGTGTTTACACCCAAGCTGTCCATTTTACCTCACATCTTTATCTATCAAAGTATGACTCAGAGGCAATAAGAAATGATCCTCATTCCTCCAAGGCAGACTCTTGGTTATCAAACCAGAGTCAAACTCTGCAAGGTTCCTACAGGACATGGTCCAGGCCCAGGGCTTACCATTTCCTGAGATGGGAGGCAGCTTGGTGTTTCTGGCTTGTGGAGCTGGGCTCACCCATGAGCAGGAATCCTTAACTGTCTTGAGTTTCTCTTTCTTGAGCTGTTCAAGTCGTTGCATCGTCGTCATGTGTTTCCTTAGCTGCAGGCTGACTGCCGAGTTACCAGATGAGACCGTTGAGTCCACGACAGGAGCGTTGTCATCCAACGCCGTCAGATCTCCCAGACTTCCCCCGCTGTGCATGTTCATTTCTACTCCACTGTCATTGTTGTTGGTGCTGCCAAGGGGTGATGGCTCACTGCTGCATGACGACTGGCCACCAGGACTGGACTGACACATCTTGGGGAGGGAAAAAGAGGAAGAAGTGTTGGGCAGGTGAAAACATGGATGGAAAGAAATCAGGAGCCCAACACCCCCAGTGTTAGTCCTGGAGGCTAGGAGAGCTCCTATTGTAGGCTCTCCCCTGTCTTGTTACCCCTCCCTGCTGCAGGATCTCAGCTCTGCCAAAAGGCAGGTGCCTCCTCCCTGTGAGAGGAGGATGGGACAGCACCCCACAGCTGGAAAAACCATGGTGATTCAACTGCAAGATGGAGAGAAACCAAATTCTCTTCCTCCAAAAGAAGGACAGATGTTTCTCGAAGAAAAGCAGCATGTCACCTGGTTGTGCAAGGTATATTGCAGCAAACACTGGCTTATCTAACATGGGATCAAGGTTTAAGTATTTCAGACACAACATATTTCTGTCTTTAAAATACCCCAACATATAATTATGTTAGCTGACAAACTTCCCCGCCAGATAAAAACCTGGCTTACTGTTTGCAAACTCCCACTTGCAGATAAGGCAGATAAGCACCATAAATATTTATTTTATTTACATTAGGAATGTAAACTACTCACATTGAGTAGTTTGTTTGCAGCAGACACTATATGGTCTGAACTTGCTCTGCTGCCGCTACCAAACAGGATGCCTGGCTTTTCTGCTCCAGGCCCATGCTCCAGTAAAAAATGGGAGTGCTGAAAAGGCAAAGTACTCTGCCCTGGGCCAAGGTGGGAATGCAGAGTGCTGCAGTGTTTTTACTGTACTCCACAGCAGCCCCCCACGGGCAGGGTTGACTGGCTCTGATTGCCCTTCAGTCTAGATGATAGCGATTGCAATCCCAAGATTTAATGGCAAGTTGAGATGCAGGGAGAAAGTGGCAAAGGGAATCCTCGGGCACTGCATCCTCTCCCTTTCTGCACTCAAGCAAATTTCTCCTATCCCTCCCCACTGCCCCACTGTCCTCGTTCAGGGGGACATACTTCCACCCTGTGAGGGTTAAATGAGACAAGAGATCTGCAGGAGATCATGCTTTATACAGCTATTTTAATACAAAGGATTTCTTTGCTCACCTTAGTACCGACTGTCCTTAGGAAGGTAGAGTAAGGAAGGGTAAGTGGGAATAAAGAACAGGTTGTTAGGACAAAGACAGCATTAACAAAAAGGACCAGGTTAGTAAAAGGAGGAAGAGGGAAATGCAGAATACAGCACAAATTACCAACATATCCCCCACTCCCATACCCCATCTTCCCTGCCTTCCCTCTTTGAGGGCACAAATAAAAGCTCCTAGGAGAGACTTTCTACCTGTTTCCATGGGTTTGGGGTGACACACAAATATGGGTCAAAACAAGGAGCCTGGGAATGATAGGAACCAGTGAGGCATCTCACCCCTCCCACCACCCTGACCTTAACCATGAAACAGGGTTGGATGTGGACCACCAGATGAGATGCCACCTGTTAGATGTGCACAAGTGAAGTATGCGCTGCTAGAGAGGGGCAGTGGAGAGAGAAACACATGACCCAGGGCCCTGCTGCCAGTGAGATGCCTTGGCTGGAACCCTCGGAGTACAGAGTGCTAGGAAAACAAGCCCATACCTTCAGGAGAAGCAGGGTGGGGAGCTGTAATTGTGTCAGTGTTTTCATAGAAAAGAAACAACAAAGCACATGGAGGAAGAGTATTGGAGAAAGGTCATCCCGTCCAGTGGTTCTCACACTCAGCTTTTGCAATACAGTACAGAACCTCATCACAGGAAACTGTTTCTTTAGTCAATTAGAGACATCCTGGGTGTGTAAACACTAAATTTTTTCCTAACTGAAACATGCTGCTCATTAATAATTTGTCCAACAACACATCCCCTAACCTTTCTGAGAAAATCCCTGTAGCTCCAGGGCATGTTTTTCACAGGAATAACAATCTTTTAGCCTGGATTCAAATCAAGAAAATATATATTTTGGAGCTCAAAGTCCTTTCAGCTCAAGTGGGAAGTCTGGGGAATATGTGAACACTCCTTTGCAGGTGAAGGTCTTTTCTTCTGCACCCAGCCCATACCCTGTCTCACTCTGAGCTGATGCAGCAGACCAGAACTTTGGGTACAAAAGTGAAAAGAAATACCAAAAGGCAAAAGTGGTTTGTGTGTTGCAACGCTCCATCTCCTCCTCCATCCTGGATGGGGTGGAAGAGGTTTGATGTGTTTGAAAGCACCACTATACACAGCCCCTTAGTACCACTGACCACACTACTGCCAATTGTGGAGCTGCTGTAATGGACAGAAAGCTGATAAATGGTCTTTGCTTCAGGCACTGGAGCTGTAAAGCTTGATCACGGTTGAGTGACAGTCTGTACTCTGTGGGCCACAGCATTGCTCCCATGTTTATTCCTAATTTCACTCCCCTGCCCCATGATCCCGCTACAATTTTCTATGGCAGCTGGGAGTCATGTATTGAATTTCTGTACTCCTGAGTAATCTGCTCTAGCCAACCTCAGCTGGGGGCTAGATGATCTCGAGAGGTCCCTCACAACCCCAGAGATTTTGTGCTTCTGTCTATGGTGGACAAGCTCAAGGAATTGAACTTGCTTTAAGATACTCAACAAAAATAGAACAGCTAGTTTTATCCCCACTGGCTTCATCAAACAGCAGCAGACTAGAAAGAAAAAGGAGTGAAGGGTGCAGGGAGGAGGAGAAAAGGGATTGCTTAAGCCAGGACCTTTGCTTCAAGAAGCGTTCATCAATCTGTGCTCTGTGGTCATTGCTCAATTTAAACTGGTGAGGTAGGTAAAGCTCATCTGACCACAACACTCTTGGGTTTTACCCACTTTCACAGCACAGGAATGCCAAGCTCAGCAAAGGGCACCACATGGTCCCCATGACTACAAGGGCAGGAATTCATGATGCTGCGTAGGAAGGTACAAAATGTAGTGGACTGTGCCCTGACCTGCAGTTTCATTTCTGGACTTGAACTCTAGGGTTGAAGGGCACCTGCCCCGAGAGGTAAATGGAATGCAAATGCTTCATGCCCCTACTGCATCAGAGAGGTCAGGAACCACGTCATTTCTGCCAAAAGCAACTGCTCTTACCACAGAATTCTCTGTTTTTATCGTTTTGACTTGTAAGCAATCCTCCATGCTCCTTGTGGTGCTGTTGGCCTCGGGGCTCTCCTCTGACACCTTGCTGCTCTGCTTGGCACTTGCCTCATTGTCCCCATTTTCCTTGAGTGGAGGTGGCCTCGGGTGAACGTCGTTGCGCTGCTTCTTTGTGACGTGAGCATCGGGCCCGTGCACCGTCTTGACGTGTTTTCTGAGCGAACTGGGGTCCGTGTACCGCTTCGTGCAGCCAGGGATTTTACAGACGTAGGGCTTCTGTCAATACAAGCAAATCTTGGGTTATATTTAGAGTAAGCCCAAATATTCCAGGTACAATGTATGGGCCAAAAAATACAACGAGCACAGCAGCAGGCAGCAGCAAAA
This sequence comes from Irena cyanogastra, assembly GCA_013397155.1. NCBI lineage: Eukaryota > Metazoa > Chordata > Aves > Passeriformes > Irenidae > Irena > Irena cyanogastra. The sequence continues at coordinate 452,766 of VWZV01011307.1, read as the reverse complement.
TGTGGAGCATCTGCTCCACAGGACTCTGTAAGACTGAGATATGGAAGATGTGATATATGGGCTGCTGCTGATCCACACAGACTTGGCTGGTCATTTCATGTTGGCTAAACTTCTTGTTTTCAGTTTCTGGATCAAAAGACAGCTAAGAATTCATGAAATACTTTCCTAGTATTACTTTCCCATGTATGTATTTGCTTGGGTGGCCACAGGAATGTTTCCTGATTAAGGATGGGAGGGAGGTGATGAAGCAGACTGGGCATAACACATTCGCTCTGCTAAGGTAGGGTCTACACCAAGAAAATGTCTGAAACCTTTTGGCTGATGGAAGTCCAGTGAATTCAAGCCAGACTGGATTCACCCTACTCAATCTATCATACCACTCCAGCACCTGTCACCTTGAAATCTGCTATTGTGCAAAACAAACCACAGGCACGCAGTGTTTTTTTCAGATGACAGCACTCTATCCTGAATTCATGAATCATTGATTGCCACAGGAAAACAAGGCTGAAGCCATGCTTCTGAAAAGAGAAGTCGGCACACAGATACTTTTATTCTTTTAACTTTTTTTATTTTACTGAGTCTCCAATTCCAAAGTGTATTAGCACTGCAGTTGTTCTGAGCTGGTGCTGCCGCACTGGAAGCTCTGAATTCATCACAAGTTCTGCTTTTGGCCTCACAACTACTCTATGTATTTTTCTGCCAATGCACTAGGATAGATCCATGAGAAAAAACAGACAGATGTTATTTGAAGGCTACCCAAAATGACCATTCCTATTAGTTTTGTTGGGTTTTGTTTTTTTTTTTAATCTGTTTTGTAATTTTGTCCAGAAACTTAAGTGAAAAAATACAAAGGAATATGTATTCTTTACAGAAAACCAGCATCGTCACATGAAAAACACTGGAAGTCTGGCTTGTATTCAAAAGCATGCTTCCTGACTGATCTTGTCACATCACTCAAACCAGCTAAATCCAGGTAACACCCCACTGAGGTAAATATTTAATATATTTTAAAGCTGGGTAAGCAAAGCACAAAAATTACAATAGTTTGTTTAAAAATGTAATGCAAGCTTTCGGACAAGCATTATAGAAATATTATTACTGCTATTAAGCCTTATTACAAAGAACAGAACCTCCACCACATGTGCTGAAAAAGTCCTGTATATGAACAGCTCAAAGATTTTTTATAAATATCCTTTAGGCTCAACAGTTCTGATTTTTCAGACCCCAGCAATTAGGGTAACATGATCACTGTTGCTTAGACAGCAGACACTCCACCTAAGGGGATTCAATCATTCTGTTCATCAGGCTATACCCCTTGCAACTGAGCTAAGCACAACTGCTGTTTCTTTGTGCACCTTCATTTATCCCTGGGTTATCCAGATTCTGACATCTAGTGACATCTTCACCCTACTGAAGTCAAGAGTTTAGATATCTTACATGCCTCCCTCCTATGCTCATGTACATACAGGGTAATACTTCTTAGAGTGGGAGAACTGGAGAACTCCCCAAGCACTAAGCAGAACTGGATTTATGTGTTTTACCCTTGCTCAGCTTGATTGCTGAAAATGTCACTCCGAGTCTTTGCTGGCCATGAACTCATGCCACTCCTGTGTGTATGCCCTGGAGAGTGGTCACAGGATGAAAGCCCTTTTCCCAGTTGTAACTTTGAAGGTATCCCCTGAAGGGATTCAAACAGTCACTGAAAGTCTGAAATACAGTGTGTATGACATTTCAACAGTCAAACCAAAGCCAGTGTGTTAACACATCCCCAGCCTTGAACTTCAGCATGTTTGGACCGCACACCTACGTCCTGTCACACAATGATAGTGACAAACACAGGGAACCTGGAACTTCCCCTCAGAGGAGGCTTGGATGACTAACTCTGAAACTGGTGTATTCCAAGTAAACACTGCAAGCAGAAAAAAATATTTAGAAGGTAGCTAGGAACCACAATAGAGTTACCAATGGGTAATGGGAAATATTCACAGCCACAAACTTCTGCTTTGCATTTGTGTGGTTTTGTGAGCCAAGGTCTCGGTACAGTTTGCTAAGCCAGTGGTCATGGCCACAGCTGGATGCAGGACCCTTGCCTGGGCCTGCTGCCCAGTGGGATCAGCTTTGCTGTGAGGGATTCCATCTGTTGTAAAGGATTGTGTTATATGATCCTCAAAAAGAGGTGTAAAAAAATATGGCCCAGAGAGCCATTGCATGCAGCCTACAGATCTCCCACAAGTCTTGGGGTGTTTCTGTACTGCATCAAGGAGGGTTGAACAGCAGTTCAGGAGTGAGCATGACTGCAAAATGTAAATTAGTTTGGACAGTGGCAGTGCCTTATAGTTCCTGTGGCAAGGCCAGCTGGTCTGGTAGAGATCCTCCACTAGTGGCTGTGCTTCCTACACCAGAGAAGGGGTAGGTGTCCTTCAGGGGAAGCAACTGCAGAGGATAAAATCCCTATCTGTTATCTGGGTCTTTGATTTGTGTTGTTTGAAAGCAGCTTGTGCCAAGTGTCAGCATATTTAGATCAGGGTCCATACGAGACATAGAGCTGGATGCTCCTGCCCTACAGCCTCACCTTCTTGCACAAGGGGAACCCAAAAGATCTGATTTTCAAATGTGTTCAAGCTCTGATCAGATGAAGTGAGGAGTCATCCCAGATTCAATGCAGCTCCTGATCTGGATCACTTGGGAATCTGAACCCGTTGGAGAAATTAAATTTACTAACACATTCAAAATGAAAATTCCACATGGGACATTAGCTGGCTCAGATGGGAAACTGCTCTGCCCAACAGAGCTCCTGGTAAAGCTCCAGGGATCTGAGCTTAAGTGACCTATGGGCAAAAAAGTCGCTCACATACTGTCAGTGTGCACAGACTGGGCTGAGTGAGTCTGTATCCAGCACTGAAAGCTGTCAGTCTTGATCCATTCACATGAGAATCCTTAGGAATCGAAGAGAGATGCAAATTTCCTTTAAGACAGGAGAAAATGTTGCAAAATTGTAAATCTTCAATGGCATGATTGATTTATTCAGCTTATGAAGGAGAATACAGAGTGTGGCTTAACACTGCAAAATTAAGAGGTGGAAATATCAACATTGAAAGGGACACTGGATCCAGCACTGGAGGAAGTCAGAAAAAGCATCCAGGGCTGGAGAACAAGCAATTTCCAACACCTAAAATGTGAGATTAAACCACAATTGCCTACCTTTCAGGGGAAGAAGCTTTAACATAGAAAAATGATATAGTCAAACACCACTTACTGGGAATGCAGGATGCCCAGCAGATGAGAGGTTGCAAGCTATCTTTTCGTTCCCTCCTGACCTCAAGGTTGGTGTAGCCTTAAAACAACTCCAAACTATCCAGTTTAAGTGGAGATATGGGTTAATTTTAACCTGTGTCTTGCTGGTGGAGAACAATCCAGACGTTTGGGTTCATACCCAACCAATTCAAGCAACGCTGGGATCCTAGTCATTCATCGGTCCATCTCAGCATCATCTCGGCATGGAAGAGGATTATAGATTTTGAGTCCTTATTCTGACTCAAACAGAATCTCTGAAACCTACAGAGCTTTGGTTATCACTGACTGATACTATGCCAGAGATAAAAATACTCCCAACAAGCCCTTTGTAGACTCAGCATCGCTTCAAAAGGCTGTCAACCGTGGCAACTGCGTTCCATTCTCCAATAGTCTATATTTAACTGTTGCAAATTAGGCTACAGACTGAATTCTTCATGGCTGAAAACACTATTAGAACTTCAGAGTGTTGTTTTTCTTCCCCTGTCAGCTAATTAGTGGTAATATAAATTTCAATCGTCGGCCGTGGTTGATTGCAACAGACCATCACATGCGTTACAATAAAGGCAATTTCCTCTGCTCCCCAACTACTAATAGTGGGTCTTAATTATCCAAGGTTAACAAAGCATTGCATTGTGCTCTATCATTGTACATCAAATGATGGAGGGACTATTATTTCCAGAGCATCAGGATCCAGGGTAGCTGTTATATTACTGCAAGTCTGCTCCACAGTAATATTAAAAACCACTTGCACAACTGTACTATACTATCTGTGCTATTAAAAATTATAAATTTGGAAAATGCTTGTTTTCATTTCCAAAGTCAATTAAAAAGTTTGCATACTTTAACATCTGTTTATGATTTTAAACACAGCTTTCAAAAATATAAAGCTAATGTGGTCTGGCTCCCCAGCAAAAATAAATCCCATTAAAAAATAAGATAAACCTCTCATTACAGTAGGTTTCTTTTTACATGCGTCCAGTGTGTAAAGTGTATGTTTATTGTCAGCAAAATTTAAAAAAAGCCCTGCACTGAGCTGTGGTGAGCCCAGGCTTACCTCATTGGAATGTGTCCTGTTCTGGTGCTTGGCTCTGTCCGAGGCATTGGAAAAGGCTTTATTGCAGCCTTCGTGTTCACAGACATAAGGTTTTTCTCCAGTGTGGGACCTCAGGTGTGTCTTTAAGTTCTCCAGGCGGGAATAGGCTTTGGAACAACCCTCAAACTAAAATAAAAAACCACATGAGGAGTGATTAATTAACCGGAAAAATTTGATTTTCCCCCTGCCTAAACCCTTCCAATCTGTTTCTCATTCTTTCTTTTTTTTCTTCTTTTTAAAGGGCTTGTGTTTTAGGGAACAACATCCACTTTGTTGGGAGAATTTGCTTCCCTAGGCAGGCTGAAAGTTTCACCAGTGAGTCATATTTGAGGTGCTACTCCTTGTTGGGTACTCACCTGACATTTCAACAAGTGACTCTTTTTCCAGCAGGGCTAAACACCCCTCCACTCCTCCCAGAGCTCTCTTAGCTACCCCTCTGCATCTAAAACACTCAGAAACAGGGGCCCCCTCCTTCCCACCTAGGGAACTGACAGCTTCTCCACAGTCTGAGCAGCTTTGCAACTTCACTAGCAGCAGCACTGGAAAGGGCAGACAGTTCCCTAACACACAAACAGAAATCTAGCAAGCTTTAAAGTTTCCCAAATTACAGTTTGGGTTTACTCTTGGAGGATGCTGTGGTCAGGCTGTCTGACATTACCAGTTTAAAAAACAAGACTCTCAATCTTGAAGACAGATGGATTTTTGGATGACAAAACAGGCCAGGAACCTTCCTCTTGGAAGGAAACCAGCTGCCCACACAATGAGAAGGAGCAGCTTGGGAGATGTGATGAGGCTTTGGGTGATTAAAGTCCTGCCACCCTCCATTCTGCCTGGGCTGGAGGCTTCTCCCTGCACCTGCCCCGTCTCAGCAGGGGAGGATTTCACCTCAAACCAAGGAGTCCCTTAAGTGCTCTTTGACAAAACAAGTGGGAGTTTTAAGAAATGCAAGGCTCCCCTGCAAATTGTAGCTAAATGTTGCACTGCCTGTTCAGCCGGGAGCATTGAAAAGCCCAGGCTGTACTTCCTATACAAAAAACCTGTACTTCCTACACAATGTAGTCACATCACTTCAACATGCCTAAAACTTCAGTCCAGTTGTGACGAGACTTTACAATGCTCTGTTTGAATCTTGGCCAGTGAAGAAACTGGAGCCACAGCAGGACAGGTCATGCTCCCTGTCTGGTTTCCCCACGGGCAGCTGAGTGGTTCTACACATGCAAAGGTCTGGTCAAAGGCTCCTGCTTTCAATAGCAACAGCACCTGTCACCTTGGGCTCCACATGCACAGGACCTGCCAGACCCTAGCCCATGAAACCCATGAAGCATGTAGGCACAGGTTGACTCCATGCAGCTTTCTTGTGCTGGAAAAGAAGGCTTACTTAAGATCCCCTTTAAGGTCTAGGGATGGTGGACTTAAGGCAGATTTGCTCTGCTCTTGAGATATTCACATCTCTTCAAGGACCAGTAGGAGCGTCCTGCAAGGGCTGATTCCTTCCACAGCTTTGTCAGGGTGGGATGGATCCAGTTTTTCTTCCTCAGACAACTTTCATTAGCCCATTTGTCCCACAGAACATGCCACAGCTCTGAGATAGCACAGTGTATCTCTTTCTTCTCTTGCCCTGTACAAACAATCCTTTACAACTCAAGTCGCTTACAGTTATTGAAATACCTCATTCCTCTTGCTGGAAAACAAAGGGAACTCAGCATGGGACAACTCATGTGTCCATTCTAGTTTTGCTGGATACTGACACAAAAATGCAGTTATTAAGAGCAAAAGTTCTAAGGCCACATTTTCAAATAAAAGCTCCTCAGGAAAGCAGCCCGTGCATGTTCAAAGCAGTTGTTCCCACTCTTACGTGTGGATTTGATTATGCCAGTGGGAGTTCTAGCTGTCATCTGTTGAAATAATCCTTGACCAAATCCCAGGCTGCAATTGGGCTCATCTGTAGCTTTATGTACACCACAAACTTCTTGTCTGAAACCAAAGTTGCTTTGAAAAATCACTGCTAGACTTGGACAAGGAATGCTCTGCCACAGAAGGGCACCGTCTGCAGATCTGCCGTTATCCCAGACAACTGGAAAATGGTGGTTCTCCATTTCGGGGACACTTGCTGCAACATATTGCACATGGAGGGCCTGCAGTTTTCCAGGAGGCAGACGATGACTTGAGACTCAAACACAGCCTTGCCATTGCTCCAGTGTGACAAAACTGAGGCCTGGAAAGGGCAGAATTGCGCAGCAGTGTTTTTTTCCGGCTCCACCACAGCACTAAAGAGGATACAGCCACTGCTGGTTTTGTCTCCTGAGTCCCTCTGCCTACAAGGGCAGGCTAGACTTGCCCTCAGTGCTCACTTTGTATGCACCAACAATCAATATTTCTTGATACTTTTAAGGAAGGTTGGTAAAGCACTAGACTGGGCAAAGTGCTTTAGAAGATTAAAACAAAGGACATGGCCCTGTGCCCCGGGGGAGCTTATGCTCTAAATTAAATGAACACAAGGCTGGAAGATTGATAAAGGAGTCATGCAGCAGGCAAATCATACATATCCTAATATTTGTAAGCAGGAGCTGGGGCAGAGCCAGGGAGTGAGCAGGGCTGGAATTGGCTAATGGAGCAGAAGAGGAGGAAGACATGCGAGGAGGGCTCAGAGATTTGCTGAGCAGGAAGAGACTCATCCCCAAGACTCTTAGGAGAGGAACAGTGTAATGCTGACCGCAGAGAAGGTAGGAAATGCTATCAGGAGGAGAAGGCAGAGAGCAGAGGATATCAAAAGACAGGGAGGAAAAGACCTTTGGGAGGAATAAAGGCTGGAGGAGATGAAGAGGGAGATTGTGAACACCTCTCCCATCAGCTGACCACAGTCACTGAACTCCATAACCTCGCTTCCCTCTTGTGCCTTGCACCAGGCATCCTTGGCTGCCCACATCAGCAAGCAGTGTGGTGAGAGGCTCCAAGCATGAAGGCACATATGGGATTTCATATCTTGAGGCTAAGGAGGAGGAGAGCCCAGCTCTCCCATGTGGTCAGTGAGCCTGCACCCACAGGGCTGAGATACAAAACAGTACCCTGTACTCTTCCTCAGCAGAGTTTAACCCTAGACACAGTGCTGCTGGTATGCAGAAGGTCTGTGGACTGAGCTCTTCCTGAGGTTTAAGCACCTATGGCTTAACCTCACCTCTGGATTAAGAGAGCAGAGGTAGGAGGTGTTGGCCTAGATTCTTAGGCTAGAAAGAGGCATGTGTACATGCTTGGGTCCGTGGGTGAGGGAATCTTGCATTCCCAGCAGCTGTAGTGGGTGAGGCCAGGTTAGACACAACCAGAGTTAGGCGGCTCCCCACACTCTGGCACTACTGGATTTCTTTCTTGGATGTAGGCAACTAAATTGGCTGGATTTTCACCTTAAATGACTTGTCCTGAGTTGCTTTGGAGCTCTGTGGTGGTTCTGAAATAGTTCTTCCCAAGGAAATGCAGTTTTGCCCACTAACACCTCAACCACACTCCCTGACCTCTTGTCCTGTCCCCAGGGTCTAACCTGCAAGTAGCTGTAACCCAGACACAGAAGGCTGGATTGGCTCTGAGCTGTTGCCAGTGGCTGGCCTGGTAGAGCCCTACCTGAAGCCATGCCCACGGCTGCAATCACATTTTTGTGATCACCCCTGCCTGGTGTCCCACTTGCCAAGTGAGATGCACCATGTGTCACTGCCAGCTCACCGTGCACTTGTGTGGCTTCTCTCCCGTGTGCCTTCGCATGTGCACCACCAGCATGTACTGAGCCTTGAAGGGTTTCTGCTCCCGTGTGCAGTCCTGCCAGCGGCACACAAACTCCTTCTTCTCCCCGTGGATGTGATCATTGTTGATGTGCTGGTAGGAGAGAAAGGAAAACCAGGTCACTCCTGGAAGAGCTGATGCCAGTGAATCATGCACAGTGCTCCGAAAGCCAGATGTTCCCCCCCGCCAATGCTTGTCAGGCAGTGCAGCACCTGGGTGCCAGGTGCACAGGTAACACCAGGGACATGGGACCCAGCACTGAGGTCTGGTGTGTTCTGCAGAGAAAGGTGCGCACTACCAGCACACTGGGTACAAAGCAGGCTAAAAATGGGAGGTCTGTAAAAGCAATGGAGACCCACGGTGCTAGGGAGAAGGGAGCCCTCTCAGTGTGCCCCCAGCTGCTTGATGCCACTCTTGACAGGGATGACAGAGTAATCTTTGTTTCTGCTGAACCCTCCTGTGCTGCATTTATGCACCTGAGACGCCTTCCTGGGGCGCTGCTGGAGGATGATGGACAGGAGGAGGCATGCCTTGGTTGGATTCAATACCTTAAAGGTTGTTTCCAACCTAAATGATCCTATGCATCTAAGTCCATATGCTGGCCCCATGACATCCACCTGCTGTCCAGAGCTGGTGGCTGGCAGGAAATGACAGCATCTAAGAGCTATGTAGCAGGGAGAGCTCAATTACTGCTAATTACTCTTGCCCACGAAATTCTGTGCTGGAGTGTTGAAAAGCCAGACCCAGAATGGTGTCTTCGTCCACCCTGGCAGGGAGAAGTGGGACGTTCTTTTCCCAGTGCAGGGCAGATGAAGCCCTGCTGAAAATAAACAGAGCCAGAGGCCAGCCCGTCGGCAGCGCCGTTCCCGCGGCGGCCCTGTCTCCCAGAATGGGGTCTCATTGCCAAAAATAATGCCTGTCCTCGCTCCTGTGTTTTCAGAAGACATTCACTGACAGGAAATCCTAAAATAAACCACTTTGGTTTTGGGTTTTGGCTTTTTTTGTGCTGAGATCTTTTCCAGTCCCCGCCTTCATCCCCCGGCCAAGGCTAGGCACACATGCTACAGCTAGGGATGAGACTCTCTTGGGGTGGTGAGGCAGTATGAGGACACAAAAGTACATTAAAACAGATTCATCAGCCTTCACAGTCCCAGTTGAACCCAGTCTCAGTGTTCTGTGCACTGCAGTCCAATCCTGGGGGTTCTGCTGCCTGGGGTCCCAGTTCTACCCAGGGACAGGAGGAGGTGTGTGAGGCTCAGCTGGTCTCTTGGGAACCACATGTAAACACTGAGAGCCAAAGCTGTGTGCTGGGAGAGTTGGGGGAACCTGGATTTGGGAGGGGTTTTGTATGGGTTTCGAGTTCTGCTGCCTATAGTTCTGGTTTTACAATGTGGCATCGTGTGAGATTTTAGCCTCAGATGGTGGAAATCTGATGAACCTCCCCAGAGATCCATGGACATGCTAAACCTTGTCCAGACCAGACTGGGGAGATACAGCTCCAGGCTCTGTTTGTGTGGGAGTATAACTTGCAACCAAGACTACACACAGCAATGCTGGGAGTGTGGGAGAGCACAGGCTTATCCTTGTTGGTCTGGTTTGAGCCAGAGGAAGAACATTTATGGAAGGGGAGCTGTAGCTCCCATTCAGGACTACTCACTCCCTGTTTAGGCAACATCTGCTTCCCATCACATGGTGTAGGAGGAGCTGCACAGCTCACCCCACTTCAGCTACAGCTCCTTAGCCCCTACCTGGCTGAAGGCTTTGCCTGGGCTTCTCTCAAATTGAGTGTGACCTTTGAGGTTGGGAGCAGCAGCGGTGCTTGCAAAAATATGTCATCACTGCTGCTGCTCCCTGCTGACATGCACTTCTCCCACAAGCACACTGTGTATGAGGAACAGACCCTGCTCACCCAAGTACTTTGCTCTGCACACAAACTAGAGTTTTTCCACACATGGTGAGATGGCACCTTCTCAGAAGCTGGCCCACGACATCTGTATTTCATTTGAATGTGTATTTTGGGCATCCCAAATCCACAACCCCATGTTGCTAGTAATCACAGTACAGAAGACTAAATTTTTGAAACCTTCCAAATTTAGGAAAATCTTGGGATATTTCATAAAATGTCTTTGTTTATTTTTGGGGTTTTTTTTTCTTTTTCTGGAAATAAGTTGTGCTGAGCTGCCTGGTGCTCTGCATTTTGCTCTGGGCAAAGTTAGTTTTTCTTACATCTGAGAGGGAAAATACAAAAACTGCTGGACAAATGTGAGCCCAGCCTCTCTGACAGGCATGCTGTGGTTTAACCCCAAAAAAGCAATGCCCCATAGCATGCAATGTGCAACTCATTAAGCACCTTATCACTCAACTGGCTTAGAAAACCATTTCCAAATCTGTCTGTACTCAAGGACTTGATGTACTGAACCAGTGGCTTCTGGCAGAGATGAGCAGGCGCTAGCCTTGGATGGAAGAAGAGCATATGCCCAAAATAATCATTTAGAGTGTAGTCCCTCTGCACAATGTTTGTGTGCAGAACTTGGGAAAATGGTGACTGATGCCTATTTGGGGGCATCTAAACATATCCAAAATGAAGATACATAAAAAATGGTGAAAGCAGACACAAGACCTCAGGAAGGAGGTTACATGTGAGTTGCACACGGGTAGCCCCTGGCAAGCTGGGAGCCTGGTTGAGACAAGTAGCTAAAGGCTAAAGGAAAAGGAGAAGGTAGCAGCTCCTCTTGCAAAATGTGTTTAATCCAAAACTCTGCTGCAAACATCAGGGTTGCTGGGCTGGTGAATTCCCAGCAGATATGGGCTGGCTTCAAAGAAATGGGACTTGGACCATAGACCCAAAATAAGGACTGGGAGAGTGTTGGGCTGGGAGCAAGATGGGGCTTAGACACAGATCGTGTCTGATTTCACAGGCATTCCCCTGAGGATGAGGGATTTGTTGACCCCAGAAGCCAAAGGAACCAAACGGTGGATACCCAGATGAAGCAAAGCATACAAAAGGTTCTTGGAATTAATTAGAACTGAAAATCTGATTAATGACTTGGTTTGGAGATCCTTCAGAGAGCAGTTTTGACACTGGTTTGGGAACATCACTGTGATTATGGAAGCCCTGTAGCCCAAGTTTTAGAAAATCAACCCACTTTCTGTATTTCAGACACTGGAGCATATCTCCAAACTCTGAAAGTGCTCTGCTTCTGTGGGAGGGATGAGCTGAACAGGTCAACAGCCTCTAAGTGATATGGCTCCACAGCTCATTAACAGCAGCATTAGAGGCTTTCCCAGCCTGGACTAGGACTGAGGACAGCATGGATGATCCCTGACCCATAGCTGGTGTAGCTCTGTGGGTAGGTTCAGTGAACATGGCCAGTGAAGAGAGAAGGGCTCAGCCCCTTTCCCCATTTCCTGATCCGGTCTTCTGCACTGAGCCTTCTGTCATTGCACCATGCACAAGGGAGACTGAAAGTGCAGCCTCAGCAGCTGAGAAGGGAGCAATATCACATAATCTATGAGAGACTTCTTTCAGCTGAACTCCTCAGGGGGCAGCGACCTGCTTTGGCAGTGTTTACACACCGTATCTCTGATTTGCACCTTTAGTAGCTCCCAGGGTGAGCTCTGGCTGTACAGCAGCTAGTGATAAAAAATGAGGACAAGTGCACAGAAACCCAAATTTATCGCTGGGGTTTCCTCCCAGCCATTACTCACATGGACGAGCTGCTCCTGAGTGTCATATTCCTTTGTGCACCCTTCCCAGTGGCAGTTAGTCTCATAAATAACCTCAGGCTCCTGTTTACATTCATCCTTATCAAGATCTTCTTTCAGGTCTGTCAGATGCTCCTGCAACACATAACGGTGCATTGTATAAGGTGAACTTCTTTCATCTGAATTCCTCCATCACTCATAGATTACAGGGCAAGTATCAACTGATCACAAAACAATCCTTGTTGTGGCTGCATAACATCCACAATTACTGTGAAATAAGGAGCTACAGGGTTTTGGCAGAAGTTGATCAGAGTTGACGACAAGACATGAAACACCCCAAAGTCACTGTTGAAGCAGTGCCTGGATTCAGCCAGGTTCTGGGCAGTCCCAGGAAAAACCAAAAAAAGGAAAGAGCTGCCTTCTGACCTTTGGTTGTGTTCTTCGCTGGAGCAAAACAACTGATCTGGGTGGACTAGAGAAACATGAGCATAAAGAAATCACAGAGCAGTCAGAGCCCAGAGCCCACACTCACCTGACATGGGCTGGGCAGGGGGTTCCTGTTTTCTGCATCTCTCAGTAGATGAGAAAATGATACCTAACCCAAAGATTTATGCCTACAGGATGCTCCACAGGGACAAAGTGATGAGCTCTCAAAGCACTTCTCTGAGAGGGGAATTTGGAAAGCTTGAGCAAGACCCAGTGAAGAGTAGGTTGCAGAACAGAGCTCCTGGGGCTCTGGACCTATAAATGAGTTAATTTTATGCCGGGTACACTGTGAGCTCTCTCCTTAACTTCTCTGTCTAGGCAGCTCCTCAGTGCTAAATGAAGCACAGAAGATTTTTCCAGTGGCTGCTAGGATTAAAGCATGGGCAACTACGCAATAGTGTAACATACAACATAATTAGTACTAATTCAAGTAAGGACAACTGTCAACTCTGCATGCATCAGACACCTGCACCACAGACAAGGCCATCAGCACTCAGTATTGGCTTGGGAATCTAGCAAGATGAAACCCTGCAGGTTTTGACCCCCTTCACTCCCTTTCCTCTGAAATCTACTGCTGCCTAGCACAAAGATCCTGACTCCAGGACATGTTCAGACAGGTGCATCTGGGGTGACTGACCACAGCAGATGCTGTTCCTCATGACCTGATGCTCCAGCTGGACCCATATGTGTGTAGACACAAACTCAAACTGTCTCTGGCCTGCCCAAACAGACTTACCTGGCTGCCATCTCTTCCCTACCAACACCTTCCCAATGCCTAGCGGGGAGCTGCAATGATTAATGACTAAATGGCATTATATGGCTTGGAAAGCGAGATGTGCTGTACCAAAGGTCAACAATTTTCATTAACTAGCTCATGACATACATGCCAGCAGTGACTTTTCTATTCAAAAGTTTAGATGTGGAGAGAAAGAGATTTGTTTTAATCAGCTCTTATTTTTTATAAAAAAAGATATTGCAAGGTGGCTCTTGGGACAGGAAACTGTACTAATTTAAAGAAAGACTTCTGGAGATTCTATACCAGAGCCCAGAGCAACAGTCTGAAAAAGTTGAAACAGCAGCTTCTTTTTCCTGCAATTCCTATTTGGTTGAACTGTAAACATTAGTTTTTTTTGAATGTTTGTCTCTGTGCAAAGTGCGGTCCCTGGACAACTGTAATTTTCTACTAAAAATCTGATTTTGCCAGAATTTTTATACTTTCTGTTGGAAAAATGGAACTGCAACAATTTAATTTATTGAAAAGGATTGACTTGTTTCATTTCTAGTTAGTTCAATGCTAGCCTGAATCTGTACTGGAGCTCTCTTGTGGCACTGTAGAAGTTCAGTAACTCAGGTCCCTCATGGCTGGTACTTCACTGTGTCCCACAAATCTTGTCTGATTGTATTTTTTACAGCACAAACCATCATGGGACATACTGTCTGGCCAAGGATTGCGAACACCCAAGCCAAAACTCACATGAGGTGTTTCAAACACAGCATTTCCAAAACAAAACATACACTTTTGGGGGACAGATGAACTTCATAGTCAGCAAAAAATGAATGAATGAATTACTAACTGACTCTAACACAACTTTTCAACTTACAGTCTCCTGCAGAAAAGGAATTTCTAAATTTAATTAATTCTTCTTGCTTAGGCCAAAGGAAAAACCTGCTACATTCAGTTTTTAATCTGTTCTCCTTGCCAAGAACAGGCTGTCTTTTACATGGTACCTTCTAGTAATTTCCCAGGCAATACTGAAATACTGCAGGATGTGGAACCTACATTTCTCTTGGGGAATTACTTCACATACCGCCTCATTAGGAGCTATTAGATGATCAGCGTGCGTTTTCCTACTCCTAATTTCACCTTGCTATTCTAATAAAATCTCATTGCGCTACTTTAAACTACTCACCCGCTCCATTCAGTGCCAATTTCAGTGTTTTTAAGACCCAGTGGATGAAACCCCTGGAGCAGGGCTGCAGGGGTGAGCCAGGCTGGTGCTACCCGAGCACTCCCAAGCTGGGCGCACACGGCTCCGCGTGGAGCAGCGCACGGAGGATGGCAGCCGTTGAGCAAGCAGCTGTCTGTCCCACAGCTCCTCCACTAACACGTGCTTTAAGAAAGCAACTGATGGCTTTCAAATATTTTTTTCATTTGCTGTGAGAAATAAACACATTGCCCTATTAGCCCAGGTGGTGGCCAGATTGGTTTTTCAGGGCATGTGATTTTGCAGCAGCGTGTAGATGCACTCCTAAACTCAAAGCTCCAGAGAGGTGTCTCTTTGCCCTAATCGTGCTGACTACAGCATGTTTATCTTTCCCTGATATGCTATCTTCATCAATTTTACCAGCCCCCTGATGACTGCACACGTTGCTGTCCCCATGCATCATGCTGAGACCTGCTCCTGAACCAGGGCAGAAGGAGAAATTTGTCATCAACTCTTCCATTCGCTTGACAATAACACAGCTTAATATTTCATGAAAATGAAGTGCCCAGAGCACTCCTGATAGTTTACAGTTGTGATAAAGGACAGTCAGATGGATACTGTCAGCCATTAAGCAGTTTGCAATCACAGGGCTCCAGAAAGAAAGCAAAGGCCTCTGGGCCCTTCTTGGTGTCAAATGTTGTGTCACCAGTGTAAAGGATGTTTCTAGGAGCAATTCCTTGCTGAATCAAGAAGTCGTCCTTTTTTTGCAAGCTTTCTACCTACATGCAAGTTTCCCTCATAACTGATGTTTGCTCTGAGACACTAATGCTGCTTGTTTTGCAACACAGAAAACTCAGACATCATTTTTACATTATTACACTTGATGTATTTGCTCTCTCCTTTTTTTTCCTATCCAAGCACAGCAACAGCAAGCTGAGTCCCAAGTACCCATGGAATGCTTCACTCATTCACTGCAGCTCTGCCCCGTCCCTTCCTGGGCTTTGTGCTCCAAGAGACACCTGCTTGCCTGGCAGATTTTGCTGCCTTGCTCCCAGCTACAACAAAAGATGCCAAGAGGATCATTCCCAAAGATGAGACCCAGTAGCTCACCGCCTCAACCCCACAACATGGCTTGCAGCAGGGAGGTTACCTGTGTGTTTGGGGACACTGGGGGCAAGCCCTCAACTTCAGTCTTGACTTTGCTGCGTTTGTTAATTACTGGATTGACGGTGCTGCTCACGGCTGACTCACTGCTCTGCTTGCTCTAGGAAAGAAAATCAGGCAAGAAATGGCACCGGGGTTTGGGATGACAGACAGACAGACAGACAGACAGTGGCTCACTTCCTCATTAAAAACTAACTTTGAAATCAGTCAAGGCTGAGCTTCAGGAGTGGCAGGGGACAGCAGGGTTGGCCTGGGGTTCTTATGAAAACCAGCTCATGTGGGTTTGTGCAAGGCAGAGGGATGGGAGAGAGGGAAGAAGAATCAAGGGCAGCCCCAGCTTCTGCAGGCTTGCCAGTGAGCTTGGCCTTGCCACTGCTGCTCTGTTTCAGAGCAATCCAGTCCATGGCATAGCCTTATACAACCCCCACCCAAGCCAGTTTTATTTCTCAATGTGACGAAATGATTTGTTGAGAAAATGAATTCCTGGGGAAAGCAGGGGGCTCTGGTTACATGTGAGGACTCTGGCATGCTCTGTCCATGAAAGACTATGTGTGTAATTTGCTAAGCTCTTAAAAAATAAGAACAACTTCAGGAGAAAAAACATCCCATTGTATGTGCATAAAATTGGAACATTAACATTTTAAATACTCTTGCTAATTGCTCAAGATTGGTCCTGCAAATTTTTAAACAGAGGCAGAACTCTTTCCAGCCACATTATTTTGGTAGCCAGTTTGTAAGGAGAAAACAAGACCAATCAATCAAATAACCTGCAATAACAAACAGAGTTTGCAGTGCAGCAGCCATGAGAAACAATAAACCAGTCTTAAAAGTTCAGTATGACATTACTAAAACAATTTGAAATGGGTGTGACATACAGTGAAATAAGTCTTTGGGGAGAAAAACAACTGCAATTTGGACTTGGAAGGAATGTAAGTGGAAAAGAAAAATGATTAAAAATGTGCTAGGCATGTTCACTAACCCAATGCATGCGGAGGGCTTGTGCACACATATATGTGCTAGTGTGCTCACAATTATTTGTGACATAAGGATGCATTTAAGGTGTGGGATCTCATTCCTAGTTTTCAAAATCTGGCCCCTGGTTTTGCAAAATTTAGCAGTAAAAATCAACAGCAGGGACACATTGAGAGAAAACCTACTGAAAAAGAAGGAACAGCAAGTAAAATGTGAAGAGGTCCTACACAGGATGCACTTACATTTTAAAGATTAAGACCATCATCAGGGTTCACATGAGTACAAAAAAAGACAGACTGATTTGTGAAGGTCTCAACAAGAAGCCTGGTTCACAGGTCCTTATTTTGCAAAACACTACAGCAACTGATTTCCCTCAATTTAATAGGACACAGTGTGTTCAAGGAGATTTCCTGCCTGGGATGACCTTGCATATTGTGTTCAATACTTTGATGGACCAAGGCCTTTGGTTTCTGCATGGGTAGGTGCAAGGGAAGGAGCTAGGCGCAAAATTTGTCTGTGACTAATTCAGAAACACTCGTCAGGAAAAAGCAACATAAAGGGATAGTGTGAGTAAAAAAGAGAATTGTTAAAACTTCCACAGCCACCATGAAAGGAAGCCCATATCCCACGGAGAACGTGCCTCCATTTCCAGATGTGCCATGCAGGCTGGCTGTCCCTACCTGGCTGGAGTCGGAGATGCAGTTGCTGTTGCTGCTGCTCTGTGCTGGTGATGGGTTCACGGAGATGACTGCCATGTGCTGCCGTGGAGGGAAGGTTGGGGATGGCTGGATCAGGGGAGGAGTGTGTCCAAAGGCTGAGCTCAGGCCTCTTTGCTGGGTCAGGATCTGCTGGTATGTCACAGGGTTAAGCGGATGGGGGAAGCTGAATGCCGGACTGCAGCAACAGAAGAAAGAGAAAGAGAAATGATGAGGAGTTGTTTTAAACAATATTTATCATATTAGCCAGTCACTGATTCAAGTTTGGCTTCTTGGAGACCCCAGGAGCCAGGCTGCAATGCCCAGATAGATGCCTTCAATGCCAGGATAAGCCTGACTGCCTGCTTTACTGTGAAGTCATGATTTGACTCGCACGTGCCTCAGCAAACTTGTGAATAATTTTGAACTAAGCATTAGACTGATCGTGATTTCTTTGCTTCCTATGTTAAAAAAAAAAAAAAACAACAAAAGCCCTTGGGAGTTCATAAGTGGATGGGACTCGGGCAAATTTGGCTTTGCAGCCCCTAAAGCTCCTGGGTTTTTCCAGGCAGACCTCTTCTGCAAACTTGCACCTTTGGGGTTATGCTAACCTGGATGTGAAAAACAAGCATCACCTGGCTCACCTGGCACAGATTACAGCAGGGATGAATAAGTATCCACTTAATATAGTCCAAACCCATGCAATTTACTCTGCATTCAGGTGAGGGGAGTGCTGGCTCAGGGGACTGCTGAAGCATGTCACCCTTCCTATGTAGGTCACTGGTTCATCTCCAGTCTAGGTCAGCAGTGACCAGGAACACCACTCGCCCCTGGCTGCTTCGGCAATAACTGAGGCAACAGGTCCAAGACAAGATGCAGCAGTGGGGAGCAGTAAAAACAAAGCTCTGCTTTTAGAAAAAAGGGGTTCACTCCCAGGGACAAGTCTGCTGGGCAGAGAGAAGAAGCACAGCAGATGCTCTGTGGTAACTCTAGATGTGTGATGCATGAACCATAGACAGCCCAAAAATTGATTATTTGCCACCTTCAAGAAGTGGCTGCACTGAACCTTTACCCTCATGGTATTTTCTCTCACACCACTAAAATTGCCCAAGGTGTGAGTGCTCAGAGAATACGGCCATAATTAGAAACACGCCTAATAACCAATTTTGCTTTTGGAGAGAGTATTTCATTCCTGCCTCTAAGATGCTGTTAAAATAATAACAAAAAAGTCTTCCATGCCAAATTTCTGGCGGTTATGCTGCTATATATGTTATCCATTTTACAAATCCTGACATTTAGGATATATTTTTAGAACACCAAGAAGGGTTTCAAATTCTTTATTATTAGTTGATTATTCCCTTGGAGGCTGGAAGTTGACCATTAGGTCAGTCCCCGGAGTCTACTGATTTGTTAAAAATACCTGATATTACTCTTAATATCTGAGTATAAGCTGAGATACTACAGGTACGTGCAGCTAATGACAACAGGTAAAAATACTAGAAAAAATATGATTAACAGATAAGAAGTTGCAATTTGTTTATGTCAGCCTTATGTTTGATTTTACAGTCAATTCTAAATGATGCTGCTGGATAAAGTTACTTACATAATTAATGCTACACTTATTACTAACACCATCTCTGTTTTCACCCACAAGTTTTAAGCATGCATAATCTTTGTAACCCTTTGCTTTGCAACATCAGTGTTAATTAGATCTAACATTTTTACCAGTTAAGTAACAAAAAGAATAATAACATTGTGAAACTTGGGTGAAGCAATCACAGTAGGGATTGACAACAGTTAGCTGCCTAATGTAAGTGCTTTTTAATTAAGATTTGAACAAAACTTTACTCAAGGGTTTAGATTTACTTTAAATACGCTTTTAGAATTAGGCTCTTCTATCCACCCAGGCAACATTTTTTCTAGGAATGTGGGCCAGTAATTTGGAGAGTACTTTGGGGCAATCTCCTAAATCAGAGTGTTTCTTAACCAGTCAAAATGCTCACAATGAGCAATTTTTAAGATAAATTTATTACCTGTTTCTGCTTGCAGGGAGGCATGATCATACTGTAATTACTGGAAATGCGGTAGCCAATAACCCCAATCCAGCCAAAGAACCCCACCCCAAATGCCACAAAGTACCCTTCCACATGCAAAATCAGATGGGGGCTTTGATTTACTATGTTACACAGCCCTGATGCACAAAAGCAGAGGCTGCAGGGAAGGGAAGCTCTCCCTTGCTGGAGGATTATCCCTTCTTTTGTGCGGATGGCTCCTCAGCTGAACGGAGCTGATCCCAGAGCTTTACCTGATCGTCCCGGCAGATAAATGGCCGTAGGAGCCACTTGCTGCTGAACTGCTTCTGGAGTTGTTGATATATGCCACAAGAGAGTTTGGGGAGGTCCTGATCATTGTCTGGAGATCAATGCTGGCATCAGAGAGCGGGGAGATAGACAGGGCTCGTTTCCGGCTTAATCTTGGAGTCACCCGCGGGCTCGAAAACCGGGACACTGCAGGAAAGACAGACTTTGTCAGACAAGACCAAAGGGCTGCTCCCTTCCTGCAGGCGGGCTGGAAGTGCTGAGAACTGCTGCACTCATGACTGCTGCAGGATGTTCAGGACCAGGAGCAGCACAGGGACCAGCTGCCCTTTGATGGGAGGTTTTCTCTCTTCTGGGCGCTGCATCACAGGGGTCAGGCAGCACCATTAATGCCCGCTTGCTTTGCTGTCCTCAGGGGATACAGAATCCTGTCCATCACTCCCTTTCATAGGCACTAAATTAACTTATAAGGAAGAAGGCCTGCAAGGTTTCCATGAGCACAGCCATGCCTGTTGACTCAGTGTCAGGAGCAGCAGGCCAGGGGAGCTGAACATCCAAGCTGGGCGACCATTGCAAATGGTGAGTGTGTGCCTGTGTGCAGGGGAACAGAAACCAAACGAGCATGAGCACAATGCTGACCATCCAATTAATGAAGGAGGCGAGGCTCCAGAAACCCTGAAAGTAAATTAAGAGTTTTAAGAAAACCAATTTGGCAGCTCAAGCACAAAGTTCAAGCTCTCCCCCTCTGAGGGGACCTGACAGTGCCTGGACCCTATTAGCAATTGTCAATCATTCAGGCATGAAGTAATTTCCAACCCTGCCAGGCCCATTTATGGATCTGTAACACATGACGGGTTACTACTGTAAAAGTTTGGCATCCCTCCGTGTTTCAGCACCACTAACTGGAATGACTTACTTCACCCAAAGGAAACTCTGCCCAGGCCTGAACCACCTGCAGATCTCTGGGGTGGCATGGATAGGAGTTGCAGATGGGCCATATCGCAACCTTCCTCAGTACCAGGGTACCAGATCCAAACCCTACCCGGAACGACTCATTCCCCCAAAGCAAGCAGTGTTTGGATTGTGTATTTAAAACAAAACGAAACAAAAGAAAACAAAAACTGAGAGTAAAATGATGCACTTGGCAATGGGTCCTGGCTGGTAATCCCTACCATCCCCCCAGCAGTGCAGGAGGGCTCAGCTGCTCCAGCTCCTTCCCTTGATGAGCACAGCAATATGTCACCACCTGATTTTACCAGTGGTGGTCTCCCCAGAGAGCATCCTATGGGTTTATCCCATTAAATACTTTGAAATAAAACACTGAACTGCCCAGGCAGGCAATATGAGCCATTTTCCTCTAGCTGGTTGAAGCCACTCATTTTGGTTGCATATCACCAAATACAAGCCTGGCACTTTGTAAGAGCATGAACCTTCTGTCTTGATGACAGTGCTGGTATGTGAGAGGGTGAATGGGATGTAGAAGGAGGTAAGATGTATCTGCTGGTGTGATCAACCAAATCCTTGATTTGTGTAGGCTCACAGCAGTCTGTGTCAGCATTTCCCTGAGACCAGTGGCTGGGTTGCAGTGTCCCAGCCTCCACATGACTCGCCTGTGCACCCAAGTGGCTCTGCCATTACCATGCCTGGGTGCTGTGTAATCAATGGGGTTTAGTATCACCATCCTCTTAGTCCCCATAATGACCCTCATTGCATAAGATAAATTACTTGCCCAACGTCCCACTGGAAATCCAAGGCTAAGTTGGTACTTGAACCAAGCACTCTTGTAACTTTTGTTTTACACCTAAGCAGCTTCAAGAACTGCTAGATGCAATGCCTTTACTGAAAAACTGACAATACTGCAAATTTCTCTTAAAAATCAGATGGTTGCATATACGTTCAACACATTGTTATAATATCTTGTACAACTACATTGCGCAGCTTCATGGGGCAGAGAGATGCTAGAAAACATGACTCAAAGATCAGGCAGCAAACAGAAATGGCAGCAGTCTGTAAAAAACACCCTGTGGGTGTGAAAGCTGTCCCATGATTTGGAGGGACTATGCTCAAACTTCCCAAATGCTTGCAGCTGGAAGACTCTAGCCCTGTGTGACACCTCCCCTGGAAGCTAGAAAAGATGCAGCCACTTTGTAGAGGCACTGTGGACAAAACCAAATTGTGCAAATGAACTCCCCTCAGCAAAGGCTGGCCTGAAAGGCTGAAATGGAGACTTCCCAAACTTCACATCTGGTTCCTGAAATCTGAGCCCTGCTAGAGCCCTGGACCAAACAACATGGAGGTTGCTTGTGCCTAGATCATAATGGTCCTCTGGCTGTAAGGAACCTTGATTCAATACATTCACCACAACCTGGAAAGATCTGGGTGCTCTTCCCAGTCCTCTTCAGCCACACCTCCCTGAGCAAGTTGCTGCTTCTTTCTGTGTCCCTATTTCCCAGTGTCATCTATTTAGATGAGCTCCTTTAGACAGGGCTTGTATTTTATTCTGTATGTACTGCACCAAGTGCGATGGGGCCCCATCTCAGATGAGTTGTCAGGGTTTCTGTCCTACAAATAATATGTGTATTTCCAGTTATAGATACTGTTTCCTGCATTTGCATTCCCACAGTCTCCTCCTTCTCTAACAGAAGGAAGCAGGCCAGATTTGACAGTCATATTTATCTCTGTTACTCCCACATCTCAAGGGAGATCTGTTTATTAATGTGCCACTTCCCTTGATAAATTACTAAATAGAAAGAAAAGCCTTGTACTCATTTCTCGCTCTTCCTTCACATGATTTATGCTCACGGTGCTGGATCAGCCATTGGTTCCCATTAATTTGCAGAGGGAAGAAGACTTGATGTCCAACAGAAATCTGGGTTTTAGCAGCGCAGACGACGTGGGCACTCCTCCCTGCTGCACACAGGTATGCTATTTTTTCCCCATTTAAAACTCTGTGGAAAGCTGTCAGATCAAGCTCGCCTGGGAATTCTCCAGCCCAAAACCAGTAATATGCATTGTGTTAGTGTCCACTCTAATTTAGATCCTGCAAGTACTATGGGCTATCTGAAATGTTTGATAGCAGATCCAATAGGTTGGGCTCATGCTTTACACGAAAGCCTCTCAGGTCTTGCAGGCTTCCACAGAAAGCTGTGACCTAAAATTGTGCTATGGCTGAACAATTCCTCTCTTACAGCCTGCCCAAGGTGCCTGGGAAGAAAATTGTCTGGGAAACGGGAAAGGAGTTTAGGCACATGAAGAAATGCTCACTAGTGCATTTAGGAAGAGATAATATTTTCAAAATTATTATTCAAAAGCAGATTAACAACACTGGGATTGTTCTAAATAATAAAGTTTGCCTGACCTGAATCTCCTGATCTGAGAACACGGAGCACAAACGTTAAATAGTACCAGGCAGCAGCAGTGGTCAGCATTTGTGTATCTGTACACAGCAAGGTGTTCAACACAGGCTGACAGACAGCCACTGGGACACGTAAGTGAAGTCCTCTGCTGCCTGAGGTCCAGTGCTGTTCCAAAAGAAAAACCACACACAACTGTTCAGCAGCAACTGTGCCCAGAGAAGTAGCTAAAGGCAGGATCCATTTTTCAGACACACAGATGGAAAGCTTTGGGAACATTTATCACTAACACTCCTCTCTCCTCTCCCCTTTCAAAAATGCTGGCTTCTCAAAATGAACAGGATTAGTTTAAAGAATTTTTTGATGTTCGGAAAATATGTTGGGGGAAGTTCCCCAGACAGCTTAGAGCTGGGAGGAAAGTCCAGATTTCTTTGCTAGAAGGAAAGAGTATCCTTGGCACTTTCCTGTGATGCCTATGAATTATCACATCCACAAGTTGCTCAGAAACTGGGATACTCCTCCCACATTTAGATTAATCCACAGCAGGTCAGTGATGATCAAATGGTCAGCTCTTACATGTGGCAGCTTGTGGACCAACTCTGGTGCCTGATCACAGTGCCCAAAGGCAGGATCAGATCCCAACTCATCTGGGAGGTGGGAGCAGAGGTTCCTGCTCTGACCACTTCTGTGGCCATGGGCTATGAGAGGGATTCTACAAGAGATGTTTTCATCTGGAGGGAGAATTCAGACCTTATGTCACACTAGGAATAGTGGCAGCAAAGTCCTCCTGACAGGAAACGCCAGGCACTCAGTGGGAGCTCCTTCGAGGCTGCTTCAGGGTAAGGAAATCTCAGGCAACTCTTTACAGACAAACATGTTGCTGTGATCTCAACAGCACACGATCATCAGGGGTATCTGCTCCCTAACAGACGAGCCTGCAAGGCACATGGGCTGCAGATGGCTCACACCCTGCCTGCCCCTCTCCCGCCTCACTGAAACCTGGCCAGAGCCACTGCTTCTCCTCCATCCCCTGGCCAAGCCCCAGGATAAATAATGTGTTATCAAAATGCTCCCTCTTCCTCACCATTCACCAAGAAAACTCCATCCAAAGTGTACAGAAATATCCCCCCTGCTCCCATCATCACATTAATGCCACGGGCCCCATAAAAACACAGGATGGTCCCATAATCAATAAGCGGCAATAAACTACAAACACTTTGTGTAACCAGTTCCTTATTACCCTCTCTCCTTCTGCAGAGGCAACACACCTCTTTTTTAGACTGCAGCAGATGCTGGACATTTGTTCTGGCACCAGACACTGTCCTGGGACCCTTCTTTCTTCTCTCCCCAGGCCGATCAACTTTGCAGTTCAAGGAATACTAATGCTTCCCTCAAATCCTCGCTGAAAGACAAGGCTGCATTCTTCTACTCCCAATCCACAAGGTAACTGTTTAGTCGACCCAACTTGCATATGTAAATTGAATTCTTCAGAAACCAGAGTGCAGCAGGATTCCAGACACAGCACTTATGGGGTGCTCTGGGACTTTTTCTCTCTTCTGCACATATTTTTCTGGGGAGGAAAACAGCACTGCTGGCTAGAAATGGGTGGGAAATTGTTTCCCATTCTCTGAACCTTTTCTGAGATTTCAGCAAGTTTCCATTCTATGCTGGGACAAAGAAAGCAAAAAAAAAAAAAGTCTTTGAGAGTTTTTAAGGAAGCGACTACAGGGCGCGCCGTCTGCCCAGAGTAGCCAACAGCTGGCTTGGTTGGGAAGCCATCTGTGATCCAGCACATCCAGTCTGCAAACCCAGGGTTGCTGTCTCACCAGCCCCAGGGGAAGCATTTCCTTCCTAGGTCCCCATGAGGCTCAGCTCTCTGCTTTTGTCCTGATGGAGCAGTTGCTGAACATGAACCTGCTGGAGACAGTCCTGAGCTCACCTCTCCCAGCCACGTGCCTGCCGATTGCATTCACCACCCAGATGCACTGCCAGCCCTGCTCCTTACCCTGCTGGCTGTTAAATCATTTCCTTCAAGGAGAAACACTGACTGAAAGAGGCTGGTGAAGCTGAATCACTGTTTGATTTGGGGAAATAAAGTCCTGCTTAGTGATTTGCCCATATCCCAGGCAACTGTGCCAGCTGCTGGCCTGCTGGCTATGCTGTGCTGAACAAAGCCTTTTCCCACTTAAACTGCTGATTGTAAATCAAGACATTTGACTACCAGGCAGCAAAAAACAGGGCAGGGTTCGCCACTCTAGCTCCAGAACTGGACAAAATGCAATGACAGCACTGCAGGGTCATCCCTGCTATTGGTAACTGTTGTGCAAACACATCTATAAAGCCTTCCAGACATGAGGAACTACCTTGGACCTAACTTGCACTCAAGATGTTTTTTTCCCATTCCCTTACTCAGCATGCGCAACCCAATCACATTCTTAAAGCTATGCAAAGTAATGGACTTAAAGATGATCTCTAATTTCCACCCTGGCCTTATTCCAAAGATCTGGATCTTGTTCCTAAAGCTGCCATTACTCCACTCACTGATCTCCTTTTTCTTTCAGGTCTCAGTGATGAAATGGCTTTGCTTTGTACAGCACTTTGAGAGCTGCAGGTGTACAGGGCTATAACAGTAGCAGCATCGAGTCAGTGTGAATGGACTCCTCTTGAGAGAAAATGGCTTCTCCTGAAAGGCTAAGGGAATCACAGGAAGCCCTGTGCCTAGGGGAAAAGCAGCTGGAAGTACTAAACATGCTTAGAAAGTGGTAGCCATCTCCAGGGTGGTTGTGTTCCCCATCAGTCTTTCCTGCTCCAGGGATGCTATTGCGCAACCGCTCTGTCACCTGGAATAATCCACCATGTAGCACTACATCTAAAAAAGAAATGCAAAAGATTGTTTTGATCTGGTGTATAGAACCTGTATATAGTGTCAAACGTATCCCATCAGCAATGTTGTGACATTGGAAAGTGATTAACTTTTGATTTGAAAGTATAGGCTTTCCAGAAAACGGGATTAAGCCTGGATTCAAACTCCACTCTTGGATTTTGAGTATCTGTTTGGATGAGGAAATGGAACAGGAGAACTAACTGAAGGGTTGTTTAGTCTCCACTGGAACTGGCCTGAACACCACAGCAATCTGGTCCGTAAAACTTAAATCTGGTCTACTTTACTGCTTTAACTACTTCTAGCTGTACACTGAAAACCCAGCAGAGATGCAGCTCTGGGCAGCACAGCTCAGTCACCATGAGAAGACTCAGCAGACCTGGCACAGGGTTGGCACCAACAAGCTCCAGCTGACATTTATATCCTATTACTTTTCCTGACCTTTGACATATGATGGAGTGAAAAACACTGACAAAAAACATGAAGGCACTGAGAAATTCTCCAAGAAATGCAATTACAGGAACCAGAAGGGTGCAGGTAAGTGTCTGTGGAAGAACTACCATACCCAGTGTCTACAGCTCCCATGGACCAAGCTGCAGATGTTTGGAAGTGACATGACACTGAATAGGTCAGATTTAATATATGCTTATCTCCTGCTTCTCCTTTTGCAGGTGCCAGTGTTATCACAGATGAATGATGGTGCTGCATGTGGTTTAACAAGAGCTACCTGCATTTTCAGTAAACTAATTCTTGTAAAGTTTCTATGTTCCTGGGCTCCCTGGGAAGAAAAGGGCTCTCTGAATGACAGATACAGTGAGGTGGTGACTCACTGGGGGTTTATGCATGCTACTGATATTCTTGTCTCAGAAAAACACCATAAGAGGATGCTTTATTAAATTATCTGTTCAACTATTTACTTAGGCCCTGCTGATTTAAATTTTTGAAATAACTTTCTAAAAAGAGAAGGAGACACTGTCTCCTCATCCAGCATTTCAGAGCCATCCATTTTACTCCCTGCCTCAATAATGTACAATTCTCTCTTTTCTCTGGGTGATGGATAAACCCAGGCACGTGGACCAGAGACTGGTACCGGACTGGTGCTCTTTTACACATTCTTAAAAAGTAGTGTCTCGTGTCACATTCTTGTAAGTTTTGAAAGTTTCCATCTCATGCAGAACACGTGAAGGCCCAGAAAAGGCTTTCCAGTTAATCACCAACAAAGCTTTTTCAAAAGATCGTAATAAATGCTTGGTGAGCCCTGGCTCTGCAGTGAATCATGGTTATGAGCTTGGCTGCACGGAACTGAGACCTTTGATACATGATTCACCGTAGGGCTGTTTTCAGGAGAAGGCAAACAGTACAAGAGTCTTCTGCCAAGGAGAGTATCTCAGAACCTCAGATAAAGATTGATCTTCAGCAAACCAGAGGATGAGCATCTTGGTGTGCTGGGAGCCAGCCTGTACCACCATGAAAACAGTTGTGTTTGCTTCCCTCACTGGTTGTTTATCTGGCACTTCAGTGAGGCATTGCTGGTCAGAGATGGACTAATAAGGAGGCAAGGAGGAAGGAGTCTTGTTCATGAGCCCGAGGAGAACTTGGCAGGGCTCGTTTGCACCCATCTGCTGTAACCACAGGCATTAACCCTTGGGAGAGAATACAGACCAGCTGCTTTGTTGCAGAGATGCCTGGGATATATTTTGAGTGTTAGAGGGCAGGATGGTACCAAGGACCTTGTGCTCTCTCAGACTGGGATCCAGGCTCCAAATTAATCTAGGAATTGGCAGCACAAAATGACTGTTCAGGTAAAACTTCCACAGCAGCCACAGATGAGAAACTGTTTTTCCATTAGAAGTATCTGTAAACTCCCATCACTGAACAGCCAGAACAGCTTTTATCATTCTGAACCAGTCACTTTATGAAGCAGCAAGACCACAAAGTCTTTCATCTTAAAAGCTCAACAACAGAAACTTTGAAGCGGTAATGAAACGATGCAGATTTCCACTCTAAAAATTGTAATGGTCCACGGGCAAATCCAAAGACATCCCAGGAAACAGACGCTGAATCTGAAAGTTGACCTGAGACTTCTTCTTCTCGCAGCAGCAATAACCCCCAAACTGCCCTCTGTAATATCGGTACACCCCCAGTTCTCACAAGATGTAGCATGAAGTGAAAGAAAAGACATTTCTAGCAGCTCTAAAAATCATTTGGACCTCATATATGCTTCCAGATAGACTCTTCCCAGGGCAGCAGTCAGGCCACAGGGGTGACTCAGCACTGCAGTGCCTAACATGATTCTATTTCTTCTTCATTTAGCCAGGAGAGAGAGCTTTCTGGGTTTATAACACACAGTGCTATCACAAATACCACATTACTGCTTTTTCTAATTTCCTTGCACAAAGTACTATTATATTCTTTCCACTGTGTCTCCCCATTCAGATATTTTCTCTCCTTGTGGACCTGAGAGGTCCCAGCCAAGATGAGGTGTTCACTGTGCCTAGCACAGCTTTGCATGCACATGGCCTGCCTTCCCCCCAGACACCAAGCAGGCAAAACACGGGGTGGGATGGGGTGCCAGAGATGCAGCTTGTCCCCAGGCACGCTCTGGTCACCCATGGCCAATGCAGCAGGACAGCAGCAACGCTCAGCTTGCTGGACCAGCCCATCTCCTACCCATGCTGCAGCCATGCCATCCTCCCTAAGACAGCAGGATGTACTTATTTTAGATTATGTATATTTTATATATATCTATGGAAGGATATGACCTTCTAAGCCAAAAATCACAGTGCTGCACCCAAACGTTCCAGGAGGCCAGAGTGACCACATACAGCAATCTCCACCTGGAGGGCAGTCCCATCCATCTATCCCAAAATTTCAGCCACGCCAAGAAGAACCCAAGCTGCTACTCACCATCAACAGGGCTGAGGTAATCGTGGAGGTGGGCTGTGCTGGCTGCTCCCCCACCCTGCATGAGGAGGTCCCCGTAGGGGTTTGGGTGGCCGGCCATCAGCGTCATTTGGTGGTAGTAGTCAGCAGGGTTGGCTCCCGGTGGCGGCGGAGGCAGCCCGAAGAGGCCTCGTTCCTTCAGGTGCTCGTGAGCCACTTTTGGAGCCGCAGGCGAGGAGAGAAACATGGGGAGAAGGTTCCCACAGCAGTGTTAGACCTTGGAGCTGACGTTGGCAGCCCCAGCTCCCCCCGCGCCCCCCGCCAGCCCCAGCCACACGGCTCCGCGTAGGGCGCGCGTGACGTGCGCTTGGGCGTGCTTCTGTGGACAAAGGAGACCAGGCTGGGGCCTCTGCATTCCTCCATTTCCGCAAATTTATAAACAATCTCTCGTTCCCCCTTCTAATAATCCTCCCGTTCGGACGCAGCCAGCACCCCTGGGAGGGGGGGAGAGGGCCCAGGCTGCCGACAGCAGTAACCCTGTCAGCATTAACATCCCTGCCTATTAGGAAGGAAAGACAAATGCAGCCCAGTTCCCGATAGCAGCGTGAGGAAATTAAAGCCAAGGTCTAATGCATAGAACTAGGTTTAGTGTCTGGCAGCATAAAACCATTTTGGCTGCCAAAGCCAATTACACTCACTTTCTCCCAGCTGTAATTTTTCAAACCTGCCTCCCCACCCGCTTGCCCCATTAACTTATTTACCACCACCTTAAACAAGGGAAGGAAAAAAAAAGAGGAAAAGAAAAGCAACCCAAAACGCAATGCCTTTCTTCCACAGCAAACAATGAGACTGGTTTTGGAAAGAGAGGACAGGGCAGAACACACACACACACACAAAAGCCATCAGACTCTCTCTGGCGAGTGCCTGAGAGCTCGAATGATGCTTTAGGGGGAGGAAAGAAGAAGACACATGCATGTCCCCATCACTATAGTGATGTTGTTTTAGCCATACAAGATAGCTTTATGCTGCCAGATACTAATCCAGGGGCCTTATTGCTCTCTGGTGCACTTTGCTTTGCAGAGTTGAAGGGCTGCTGGCCCCTGCAGCAGCTTGGGAGCTGAGGGATGTTGGGGTTTGCTGGGCATGCAGGGACCAAGTCCCCAGCTACTCCCTGGGCACTAAGCCAGACAGCTGAAACTGTGTAATGAAGCTCTTCTGACGAAGTAAGGCATAACTTACACCTTGCCAAGTAAAAGCAGTGTTGTGCATTTTCCCCTTTCCTTGTTGGATGTCTTTGTCCCCAGCTCCAACATGGGGTCTGACAGGGCTCAGAGAGCATGATCACCTCTGCTGCACCCAGCACCAACTTCCCATACATCCTTGCCTTCCCTGACGGCTGCTGCAGAGCAGCTCAGGAGTAAGGAGGAAGAAAGTATGGCCCCTCGCCTTCACTCAGCAGCCAGGCTGACCCCAGACAAAAAGCCAACAGGGGATAACCCAGCTGGCGTTGTCTCCTCTGTAACATCAGTCTCAGCCAGGCCAGGCAGCCAGAACAACTGTGACCCTCTCTGGAGAAAGCTGGGTCCCAACAGAGACATACGAACAGGGAAGCTCCTAAGAGAGAAAGAGAGCGCTGCAGAAAGGAACATACTTTAAGCAAAATATTTATAATATGATCCAGCAGTAATAGCTATTCTCACGCTCTGCTTTCTCAGTGTGATGATGTAAAACAAATGTGTAGTTAAAGGGGGAAAAAAAAAACAACAAAAAGAAAAAGAGACAGCTCTCCCACTTCAGAGAGCAGCTGCGGAGTCTTTGCAGCTGTAAATCCCCGGGTTTTAGGGAATTTCAGTCCTGGTGAGCTACAAAATCGCTGCATTGTCAGTAGCAGGGTGTCTTACCGTCGGCAGGACTGAGGCCCCTGGCAGCAGAGATGACGGAGAGCGTGGGGCTGCTGTGCACAGAGCGCAGGTAGTGCTCCATGTGCGGCGCCACGTAGGGGTGAGGTGGGCTGAAGGGCGACTCGCCAGGCCCGGCAGGGTGCGGAGACAGGCGGATGAGGGAGATGTCGGAGATGACAGGGCTGCCGCTCAGAGGAGGAGGCCTGGGAAGGAAAACAGAGACACGCTGTCACTCACAGCCACCCATAGCAGGCACAGCTGCTTGCCACACTTCTCTGTCCTGCCCCACCACCTTCGCCCGCAAGAGAGGAGTTCAAGCACATAGTGGGACAATCCTCTCTTCTTGGCATGTGCAGAGCCTGAAGTTCCCGAGCTTCCTGTAGACACACACCAGTATCACGGTAAATATGTATTTGTGCAAGGTGGCTCACCCCAACTGGGCTGCTGTGGAAAGGGGCATGAGCTGCTTTTGGCAGTGCCTGCACATAGAGGAGGCATGGAACACACCCTGCGCTAGAGATCCCACCCCATCTCCTTGCACAGGGAGGCTGGCCACACAATGATATTTGAGGCAAACCTGGGGTTTTCAAGCTCCTCACTGCCCCTGGATATCCAGATGTTTAGTGCTGCCACGTGCAGAAAGCCCTAGACAGGGCAGTCTGTGCAAGGATGGAAATGTTGCAAGGAGAACGTATGTGATCTTGAGCTGCGCTTTGCTCAGCCCAGCATGTGTGGCTTGGCCCGTGCTGGTGCAGCAGCCCCACCTCCTGCGTCCATCATGGCCAGCACAAACCTCCTTGACAGGTTGGTGGTACGGTTCAGAGGGCAAAAGTTCATCAGAGATTTTACTGCATGCTTTCTGTGGGCCGCCTCTCTTAAATCCCTCAGATCTTCCCCAGGCCAAGGGCTACCTGAGAATAAAGTCAGTAAATACTGAGGGATTCAGCAGGTATCAGAAAAACGTCACATGCATGTTTCAGTGCTTAAGCAGTTTTTTGAAGGGTAAACAAGGATGGAAGAGAAAGTCTGCAGACTTCTCCCAGACACGTGCCCTACTCTACCCTCCAGCCTCTTAGACAAACCACAGAGGGTGCAAAGGAGAAAAAGTTACTCACCCTGACCTGAGAAGCAGAAAATCTGAGCTAGACACCAAAGGAGGCAGAGCTGTCATTAGGCAAAACAAAAGAGCAAAATCTGCTTTGTATTAGCTCTCTTTGTACTCACAGACTGCTGGAAGCAGAGCTGGTGTTGACACACAGGTCACAGCAGGGACAGCATTCGTCCCTGACTGGGTGCTCTGGCAAAGCTGAGGGAGATGGATGTGCACCCCATGGGGCTGCATCCTGAGCACAGAAGACAACAGGGATTAGGAGGTCAGGGATCTGGGATGTGGACTGATCTAAGGGAGGGTATTATAAAGGCCCTTCACTAAGACTATCCAAATATGCCATCAGTGAGTGCATGTAAGATCTGTCTCTCCATGCACAGACAACCACAAACACGATGGTCTGAGCAGTTTCGACACGCCACCGGCACCTCAGGATCTCAGTCCCACCCTGCCTTATCAACAGTTCAGGTACATTTTAATTTATTTGTAATACTTGCATATCAACAAAACCACAAAGAAATGTAATATAAGCTTTGCAGACTTATTCAGCAATTTAACAAGCATGTTTGTCTTTGTTTGATCTTCCGCGTGTTTCTCTGTCTTTCTGATAAATTAGTAAACCTTGTGGCTTTTTGAACACTTTCTGCTGATGGGTAGTAAATTAAATGCCTTCTGAAATATTTATAGTTCAAAGTACTTTCCTGTAGCAATGCACTCTGTGGCTCGGTGGTGTGAAATACCAGTGAAAACCTGTCACACGTAAAGACTTTGTGGACATGCACAGCCACCAAAACAGGTGGCCCATCAGACCCAGACCGGGGGTTTTGCCAGAGAAACACCCACCAGCATCAACCCTGTTTTCTTTCATGACACTGAAAGACAAACTGATGATGGCACGGCTATTTCAGACCTCATAACCTCCCCACCTGTGTTGCCATGGCCTTCCATTACCAAAATTATGGGGTGACCAAAGTCACTCTCCGGTGCCTCTCGCCATGACGTCAGCCGCGGCGGCGGCGAGCTCAGGAAGCTGCAGCCGAGGCCGCTGGGGCTGGTTTCTGTCGAGGCTGCTAATAAAGGCATCCGAGCACGGAGCCGACCAATTTATTTCTACCGGGGAGGAGGGAGAAGTGAATCAAAGTCTCTGTTCCAGATTTAGTTTCAATTCATTTCTAATAATCTCCACCGCCTCATCTGGAAAAAATGAAACAGGATTAAAAAAAATGATGTCATTAAGAAAACATCTGACTAATTTTTCTTCTGACGAAGACTTAATATAAGTGAGGGGTGATGTAAATTAAAAGCAGCCCCAATCTTCCCTGGGCCACAGAGCCTGCCTTAATACATAAGCCATGAAAGAGGTTTTCTTACATATACAATAAGTTCCCTCTTTCATCAGTACTCACAGCTTCTCCCAAAAGGGTTGTGAACTTCTTTGATGCAGTCCTGGAACTATGTATTACCAGGTTTACGAGCCTCTGCTGATCAAACTGTGAGGCCGACATCTAAAATGCGTATAACAATATGAAGGGTTTGCTGTTCATTTTCTCTGTGCTAAATTAGGCAGAAATGCTGGAGTCCCTCAGAATAGGAAAACTCCACCCTGAACAAAGAGGTAACACTGGGAAAAAGATCAAGAATTTCCCCAAAATGCATGCAGCTGGAAGCACAGCTGGTGTTTGAACATGAGGTTGGCCCTGCGCACAAAGACTGGGCTAGAGAGCAGGCAGCTCCTTATGGCTCTGCTTAAAGCCTGTCCTTGCTCACTGGTCCATCTGTGGACTAGGATAGCCATATTTCCATCAAAGTGTGGCTCCTGTGAGCCCTCCCAGGCAGGGATCACCTCTCACTGTTGTACACCTACAATTCTAGCAGAACAACATCCGCCAGTGCAGCACATTGCAAAATAATGTGGTTTCCAGGAGCTGACTACCAGGAACAATTCAGTCAGCCAGGGGCACCCTCTGCTCCCAACTCCCCAAAGGTTTGATTTTTTCCCCACTTTTTTCCCAATTGCATTATTTCTTATCTCATCCTGCACTGAGTCATCGCATTGGCACTGCCACTACACAGTGAGAGGCAGCTGTATCTTCACAGGTCTGCTCCTTGCAGAGGAGAACCATCACATCCTGCTCTTTAGAGGCAGTGGATGGGAGATGAAGCAGTGCTGGGGGAAGGCAGCTCTGTCCCCATGTCCAGCTCCCACCCAGGGCATGCAGAGCTCTCCATGCCCATGCCCCAGACCCTGCAGTGGGACAGCCTTCAGCCTGGTGTGGTGAGCCAGCCTGTGCAATGAAACCATGGTGCCAGAGCTGCATTCTTCAACCTGTCCATAGAGCTCTCTGTCCTGACCTCTGCTAACCATGTCACTCCCCACTTCTTTCCTGGCTCCCACAGATACCATGAGGTAAACACCCCACCACCTGAGGGAGAGCTCCTGGCTTTGCTGAACATAATGCTGCAAAAATGTTGCTGTCTGCAGTGGGATGAGGGATTTCACCTGACCACATATATAACTGGAGAAAGTGGGATTCTGGTTTTCAAATAGGCTAAGGGAATTGGGTGTCCTAACATCATTAAATTTAATGTGAGCCAGGGGCCTGTTTTCCCTGTGGTTCCAGTGAGAAGCCCAGGCTCTAAAATTAATGCTCAGGGTTTGTAGAGCAATCTGCATCTCTGACGAAGCATGTGAGCCTGGATTCATTTCCTTCCCCACCCAGGAGTGGCTTTTCCTTTGCTGCCCTTTAACAGAGAGAGACACTGAGATATGGGAGACATTGCTTGATGCCACCTAAGGGCTGCAGGGTCTCATGGTGGTGCTGGGGGAATACAAGCTGCTAAAGGCTTTACAGAGCAGGTCTTTACCAGCGCAGTGGACAACTCCTCTGGGAGAGCAGAAATCCTGGCACAATTTACCTGGCTCCAGTGGCCTGTGGAGCAGAACTGTGGGGCAGTGGTAACACTTGACAGCAGAGGAACACAATCAGCAAAAGGAGAGATATCAGCATTTGAGACATGGTACACTCTGACTGTGGGACACTGGGAGCCTTCTGGTGGTTTGCCAGGAGCTGGTCACTCCGTAACAGTCCTTCACTGGGAAAAGAGATCTGCTTAATTTTCTTGCCTCTTGGGTTTTGCTGAAGAGTGACAGCTTGTCTGAAGCTCTGCAGTCTCATCCCAAAGTCTGGGGGAAGGAGCTGGCAGTCTCCTTTGAAAGCCAAGGCAAAGAAACCTCAGCCTGTGGTTTTCGGTGAGGCAGAGCACCATTCCCGTGTGTCCCTTGGAGCCTGGCAGGTGCTTGTCGTTGATGCCGCTGCTGGATGCAGTGCTGAGAAAGAACCCTTGTGGTCCCATGGCAGAGGAGCAGCCTCCTCTCTGAGGAACTGGGCTGGGCTCTTGGGAAGGGAAAACCTCAGGAACTGGCAAAACCAGTGTCGGCTGCTATGCAAAGGGCCTTGGGGTGACTTTTTCCCGCTCTCCCTCAGTGGACATGCATCAGCAATCCCAAAATCTTGCGTGATGGAGGTGAGGCAACATCTTGCCACTGCTGTGAGCCTGCAGCCTCTGCAAGGGGCACTCAGCAATGAATGTAACAGTTGAAGAAGTTGCACATTTCTGAAATAATCTCCATCAGTTAAATAAACCCCAGAAAAATGTGGACAATTACCCAGCGCTAATGTTCCATGACTAGTCTAAATTAATACTTATGTGACAAATAAATTCATTCTGCAGAAAACAAAGGGCTGAATACTTTTCCATATGCTTAATGGAATATGGACACTTGAAGGCAATTGTTTTGCTCTACAATAAAGAAAGACATAGCTGCTAAGCAGACACAGAAGCAAGGAACAGAACTACTCATGGGGAGGGGTATCATACTCTGGTAGGATTTTGCTACTAAAAAAAAAGCTTTTAAAGCTAACAATCACTCTTAAACCCCACTTTAAACCCCAAAACTTTCCTTTTGTTTTGTTTTACATAAAACTTCCTAGCATGTTTTTCCAAGTCCTTTGGACCCAGAGCACCACCTTTGCCTGAAGGAGATGGAGGAAAGCCATACAGACGACTGAAAAATGGACTGATCTCATGGCAGACACTGTATGGATGGGATGCCAAAGCTGTATTCAACAGGAAACCTAAAGTGCCCCAGGATTCATGCTAAATGATTCAGTCTAAACAGCTCTCACCAGCCCCTCAGCTTCACCTCTGTTTATTTCTGATTTAAAGTCCCTTACAACAGGAAGGGCGAGAGGTCGCGACAGTTCTGCGGTACCCTGAGGATCAAACCCCGCGAGGTCCCTCAAAACAAGGTAACTTCCAGAGGTCAAACCCGGGCCACGACTATCACATTCACATGGCATTGATCATTCACAAAGATTTCCCTCCCTGCCGTTTCTCCAGCTCGGGGAGCAGAGGATGTGCTGCAGGAGTGGCACAGAGCTGCTGCCTGCAGCCGCCTGTCCCGCAGCCGCTGCCAGGGAGCGCAGGGCAGCCCGGTAATGAGGCGATGGGGAATCACTCGCGCTTCCCAGCTCTCCCAGCACTGCTACAAGTTGATAATTACCCAGTAAAGTGACCTGATAATCGAATATAAGACTATCAACTTGCAGAGCCAGCCTATGTGTCCCTCTACAAAGAAATCGAGATGGGGACTCCAGAGACAGCACTGCTATCTCCCAGCTCCTGCTCCATCGGGATGCACAGCACAAGTAGTATTTTTTTCCCCTGTATCTTCTCAGCTCTAAAATAAGGTTAATAATTTTTTTTCATACTCACAAAGAGGAATATATAGAAAATCAGAGCTACCATTGGTAATTCAGCAGTTGATGTCCTCACTCATAAGACGTTAGAGAGATTGTGAATCTGAACAAAAATTGTTACAGCTTTTCTGCAGAAATTTAATGGGCATGTTTCATGCAGTTCATATTTTCTCTTTTCCTCTCAAACCTGCCTTTGAGCAAAAAAGGAAGCACAAAAATATAATAAACTATAAAATATTTGTAACAATAAAATATAAATTTAAAAAGAGATTTTTATCGACGCGGGTAAGTTCCCATTAGATGGGTTTATGAATGGAACTGATAAATTCAGAATTGCAACAAGACTGTACGGCAAAACCAGATGCTTTTTTGAAAGATGGGCTTTAAGTGCACTGCAAGGTTTGGAGTTCTAATAGTAGGAAATGGTTACTTCTCCCACTGTGGAAATTAAAGAGGGGAATCCTCTGGTCAGTGTTGTAGATGTCAGATCAGATAACTGTGGGAATTCCATTGGGCCTTAACAGATAAAAATCTTTGAATATGAAATCCCTTATTTGTGAATTTGTGGTTTGGCCAGCGCTTTGAGAAGGATTTAGGTAGATACTATGAAAATCCCACTCCACATCCATTGGCAATGGTAGTTGTCATGCCTAAAGTCTAATCTTGTACTACTGAAATCAAAGAAAACTCTGCCACCAATGAGAGGAGCAACAAGAACAGGTCTTCAACACAACTCCTATGTTTTTCATCTACACAGTATTATAATCTAAGGCAGGTACAATTTCTCTGCATGATTTTTTTCCCATCCCTTAGACTTGATGCTACTTCTAGCGTATGAGTAATTTAAAATACTTGCTCCAGGTAAGAGAAATAATTATTTGTTACAAAAGTGGGAAAAAAAAGTGGCAACATCTTACATTTTTCCTTTTGAAAGATACTCAAACATACCTGACTTCAA
Organism: Irena cyanogastra; assembly: GCA_013397155.1. Taxonomy (NCBI): domain Eukaryota; kingdom Metazoa; phylum Chordata; class Aves; order Passeriformes; family Irenidae; genus Irena; species Irena cyanogastra. The sequence goes on along the minus strand of VWZV01011307.1, from coordinate 415,502 downwards.
TCCTGTATCTAAAATATCAAAACCCAAGAATAAATCAAACAACCTATTTGATTTCACCTGATACATATTATTTTTTAATAATGAAATAAAAAATGTTTTGGTTTAGAGCTTGAAACGTTTTTTCATCTAAGTTCCATTGTAAGTTAACAATGTTTTTAAGCTCACAGGTTGTTGGCAGCCTCAGTGGGGACAGGGGCAACTTTTGGAAAGAGCAAAGTTGGGAGCCTGAGTACACAAATTGGTTCTCAGACTAAAAGCTCTCTCGACCACATATGGTTTCTCATTGCATTCGTGCTCCATTTACCACAACAAGGGTCTAGTATTGGCTGACATTTGTAGTCACAACTGCAACACAACAACAATAACAATATTTGCTTTTCAAATGGAAGAAAACCGCAAATTTTTATAAGTAAGGTTGCCCTCCATTATACAACACACAAAGAAGCAAGACATCAAAGGTAGAAATTAGGGTTAATATGGGACCTTCAAACCCAAATCAAATTAGTGTCTTAGGGAGAGATCTTTGATTTAAACTTAATAGTGGTGATTTTTTCTCAGATTGTTTTATACTTAATCAGCCACACAACCCACTGTGCAGACATATGTTCCAAAAGCACATCAAAGCAGGTAAACATTCTGTTTCAGATCCTAATATCCTTTTTTAATCTAATTATCTTACTTACATGATCTTTTAATTTAAGTTCTGAAAGCCCACCTTTTCACACAAGCTTTCCTTTAGGAATGGAGGTAGAAGGATGACCAGCTCAGCTCTTGTGAGATACTTACCAAAAAACCTGCACAATGAATATATCAAAGCACAGCAGATGAGCTCTAAGATAGTTTCTTGAGAGATTAATGATGAAAGCCTTCAGAGAAGAAGCATATTTTAAGAAGGGGAACTTCAAGGAAGGTAGCTGAGGGGGAAGAGAAGGAAGAAAAGTGAGAGAAAAGGCATGAAGGAAAGCATGGATTGACGTGCAGGAGCCAGTGAAAGGAAGCAAACCTAAGGAGCAGTGCAAACCCGGAGGCATGTGAGCCTCAGGTTGAAACCACCAGGCATTAGAACTTGATTCCAGTAGTCACAAAGTTTGAGAGCTGGGGTATCAAAACACCGCAAGGTCAGGGTGGGGAGGTGATGAAGGCTGGGCAGTAGCATGGCTGATTGAAGGAGCAAGCCAGGTGGGAATCGGTGGGGAAGAAGATGGAGAGAGGTGTAGATGCAGACCAGATCCCGATGGCAAAGCTGAGGGAGATCTGAGAGGAGTCAACACTGGTGTGGGGATGTGGGAAATGGGTGTTAGAGAGATGTGTCAGATGTGACACAGCCATTTCTCTGCATCTCATTGTTTTCCCTTGGGACACATGTTGAGGATATTAGCACTTTCAAGTGAATACTTTGCTTGTAGCTGTGAAGAAGTTGGGCTTGGGAAAACAAATGGAAGTGCATGTTTGTGGGGAAGAAATCCGACTTTTTGAATGCCTGCCCAGTGTCTTCTTCCTATGCTACTTTTGGGTGGAGGCTTCTCTCCCTTAAAAGGTTATAACATTCAAGTGCTATGGAAGGGTTTAGCATTTAAAAGACATCTCCTATACTACTTTGGAAAAGTCTGTTTCCATGTTGTGCCAGCACTAACCCATTGAGGAGAGAGAAAGACAGTGGCAGCAACACCAGAGCAACGGAGCTCATGGAAGAGTCAGGCAAACCACAAAAAATGCTTATTCATTCATTACACTTTAAATCTGCCTTGGCTCCATACCTGTCATATCCCAGAAAAGCAAAAAAAGACCATTCCTCTTCATCATGACTGTAATACAATCAACTGGCTGCAGCATTACTCTAACCAATGTTAACTAACAGAGTCTGTGTCTGACATCTATAATTTCATGTTAACAAATTAGGTAAGACTCCTGCATTTCCTGGTACCTTGAATGCCCAAGAAGCTCATAACTTTTCTTTATATGCAAAATGTCAGGGAAAGGGCAAACAATGTTATGCCAGAAGACCACAGCCAAATCACTTGGTTGGAATGTGCTGTAAATCACGGGGTGAACGGAAAATGAATCTTTGTTCCAGGACAACGACTTTCAGCATTAATGTTTCTGCTAATATGCTCCTTTTCTGTTGGGAATGTCCTCTTCCCATAATCCAAGGTCCTATAACTTAAAACCTATAGCTAAACAAGACACCAAGGAAGGAAAACCTACATCCAATTAATTACAAAACTCTGAAATGTCCTGCTTCTCTTTTCTAAAGTTTAGGGGAAAACCATTGGTGTTGAAGCCTTAGAAAAATGACACACTTGCCCTAAGCAGCAGTAAGCTGCTGTAACTAACTGGAAGTAACCAAACCCCATAGTTTACAAAGGGGAATATAACAAAATGGGAACAGGTACAGCACAGATCTCTACAGAGCCTTTCCAGACACAGCAGACAGAGGAGCTCTGTCAGTACATAAAGGTGATTGTGATAGCTGCACAGAAATACATGTCTCACACACACAGACACATGCCAGGCATTCTGCTGGTATGCTGTGTGTGTACCTGCCCTTGGTGCATCACAGCACAAAGGAGTAAGAGGCATGCCTTCCCATAATAACAAAGCTTTTGGTTGGGGCTCCCTGGGTTTTCTGCAGGAATTAATTTTAGTGGCATTTGACACATTTTAAACAGCAACAGTACTCACAGTAACCTCCAAAGGGAAATATTCCTGAACAATATATAATAAATACATTGATTTCTAATAATAACCATCTGCCCTAAATCTTTTTGCTGACAGGTTTAGTTGGACCAAAGGCCCTTTTCACATCAACTTCATGACAGTTCCCATCACTACATAAAGACTTTGAAGTGCCCTAACGTGCAGTAAAATGTGAGATAACCTACCAAACTGTCAATATTTCTTCACTTCTAAAAGGAAATGCTAATGGCACTCAAAGAGCTCAAGATGTAATGTAAGATCTGATCCAGCAGACTGGCTGATCTAACCAGCCTTTGCTTTGCAACGAGGATGCTGAAAAGCAAGCAATTATATGGTGAAGAGCAGAACTAGGTAAAAGTTTTTCACTGATATGACTGTAGGAAATAAACCCTTTTTATTCCAAACAAGATTTTCTCTTGAAGTATCTGGAGTTTTCTGTACGAAATAAGAGAATTGACAGAAAATCAGCACTTCAACATTAATTTCTTCTTTTTAACCTATCACTTTTTTTCCCCTTTCTATTTGCTTTTTTAACATTAGAAAGAAAATGAACATAAATGAGACTTTTTTTTTTTTTAAATCTGGACAGCATTCCGGTAAGGTTTAATTTTTCATAAGGAAAAGCTGAGCACAAGTAATTCAGAGAAAGCAGAGTCTCTCTCCAACTGCCTGCAACAAACAACTGGCATTTCTCTACCAGCTCACTCTAGCCAGCAATGTAAGACTGAGAAAGGCTCTATAGCAGGAGAAAGTAAAAGCAATAAACAGAAGCCCAGTCCTATGGTAAAACCCCAGCACTGCTTACTGCAATGTACAACTTGAACACACTTCAAAGGAGCCAGGATGCTTCCCCCACCGCCCCAAATCATAATCTCATGGTAAGAAAAGATGAGGTGTTTCATATCTCATCTGCCACGTAACCACCCAAAAAATCTTCCTTGCAGAACTCCTTTGCTCCCAGATCCATTGGTGTCATTGACTGCAGCTGCTCTCCTATTCTTTCAGTTTTTCAGTGGTGTAGGAAAATATAACACATTTATCAGGGAAGGAATAGGGATCTGATATTCCCAAGCTGTTTACTGCTGAAAGTTTACACTAGTGCTTTTCAACCTGTGGTTTGCAAAACCCTTGGGAAACACTAAAAACTCCTTTAGGGCTGTGAAAGACAGCGAAAAATCTCTGCAAATCTCTTGTTATTTGGGCCAAATTCACTATGCTATGTTTAACAACTCTGCTAGAAATTTTTTAGGGAGGCCACAGACCGTAATAGCTTGAAAACCCTTCACTGACCCTATGCTTCCCAAAATCAGTAAAAATTACATACAAAACATTCTTAGAGTAATCCCTGATGACCGCCCTAATCCATCCTACACCCCCCAACATCAGCTGGTGCAGGAGCAGGCACATGTGATTTAGGGAACTTTGCTATGCTGGTGCAGAGGTAACCCCGTCTCCTGTGTCTGCTGTGTACCTACAGCAATACCTCCTTCCCAACACCATGCAAAGGGAGACCTGTGGGCCTCATCTTTCATTCTCTTATCTCATGCAGCTATTCCTTATGCAGACACATTTCTGTATACAAATCCCATTATACTTGACCCTCAGTTCACCCTGTTTCCATTACAACGCTGTAGACTCAACCAGACTTGCTCCAGTGCCAACTCTGTGCTGTCATTCCTTGCGCAGAGTGGTAATAAAGAAATCACTGTTTTAAGCTGACAAAGAACAGATTTCTTACTAAGTAAACACTGATGTTTTGGTAGGGAAATTAAGTTATAAAATTGTGTCTACAAAGGGAGACCATACAGATGGAGTTTGTTAAGAGACAGCAATACAGTCAACAGTGGTTAATTCAATTGCCTGCTACTTATCAGATTTTTTTTTTTAAAGGCTTATCCAGCTTTTGTAAATGCAAATGCAGAAGAGCATTTCAAAGAGCCGTTGTCATTGTAGCTGGAGAATGATGTACACACGCACATGGTCTTTCCAGGCCAAAGGACCTGGCCCTGCATATCTGCTGTGGCTGTGCTGGTGTCCAGCGGGTCTGGTGCTCGCCAGCCTGGCAGGAGAGGAGGCCTGGGCACAGACAGCTCATCACCATGCCACCACCCGCCAGTGGCTTCTGTCCTTAGAGCTGTGCCATGGCCCCACTTCTCCTGGCCACTGCTCTCACCTGCCCCTCTGCCTGCATGGGGCCTCCCATCAATATCAGATACCCTAGACCTTCCTTCAACTCAGGTTAAAACTGGGGACTAAGCTCAGCTGGGTAAAAGTAGCAAGTTCAGTACCTCCAGTCCTCAGTTGACACTTAAGTTACACCAACCCGACCTCAAACGTCACACCTAATTCCCAAAAGCACCAAGTTGATGCCATGTCACTGAAATTGTTTCTCTCCTAAATGCTCCAATGGCAGGGCACAGCCACTCTTTATGCTCCTCATTCCAGAGCAACCGCAGCTGGGTTTGGGGTGCTGCCTGAAAAACAGGGGTTTTTTGCAGCATCAGTGCTGGCAAAGGCCCCCAGACATCCTCCTCACACTAACAGCTCTGGTGCCTCCTGTACTGCTGATCCAGGGGCAGAAGCAGGAGGATCTTCATCACTCCACAACCTCAAAAATCACCCTTCCTGCAACTCACCAAAAAACAGCATATGTGGCATTTAAGTGGTGAGAGATGAGACCCCCAGCCCTGTTTGTGCACACTCAAACTGGGAAGAAGAGGCTGCATGGGCAACTTCAGGTGCTCAGCTCACAGGTTGCAGCCACTGCTTTCCACAACTGCAGCCCAGCTCTGTCTGACATGGTCGTCTAGGCAGTCTGAACACAACCCCAATGCAATGGGGACAGTTTAAAATGACCAGAGAGGTGTGCAGGGGTTTTTTGGAACATTTTCTCAAGAAGGATAGAGAACATGATTTATCTTTTGCATAGGGTAAAGTTCACTATGGGATTCAGCATGTAGCATGACGTAAAGTCTCAGGCAAGCCAAAAGGTGTTAACATTGTGTGCCCTTTAAACGAGGCAATTAGTCAGTAAAACGAGATGTGCTTAGGTTGGAACTATGTAAATACACTCATTTTATTAATATAAGGCAAAAATCTAAAAAATATATATTGCTGGGCAATTAAGTCACCACGTATTGGTTCTATTTAAAATTCAAGGGAAGGGATATTAAACATACTCAAATTTTAATGAAAACATTTGCATCAGTTTTAATAATTCAGCACAAAACGTTATTTAAACATTTCTCTTTGGTTTTGGAAAAGGCAAACACAGGGCCATTGTACTGTGGTCTGGAAATGAGAAATCAGAACTGCTCAGGTGCAGTGGATTTCTTTACTCATTTTAGACAACTCAGTGGCAAACCAAGCCTGGCAATGCTGAAATCCCAGTTGTGAGGCTTTCCATGTGGTAGAAGCTTTTGAAAGTCCCATCAGTCATCTTTTTGCACCATCAAGTATCACTTGCAGATCAAGTTGATTTCAGGGGGGTATAAGCTCTTACATATCTTCATTATAGGAAAAGGTTGTAGACAGGATTTCAATAAGAAATTCTCCTATCCTGGAGTTTAGTTTTAAAATAAAACTTAAGACCCTGCACTTTGCATGTTTTAGGCTTTTTTATTTCACTGTATCAGCTCCTCGATTTGTTTAGATAAGCAATGGATATAACAAGTGAAAATAATATGGATTTAAAAAATATTTTATGGTTTAAATAATCTAAAGTATTAGTAGAAACCAAGGAAATTCAACTATCTGGATCCAAAGTGCCAATATTCACAATCCTATTTGTGCATGTCACATCACAGTACAGGAAAGCTGCTCATCATTTAATAGCAAGATAATTGCTCTTACACAGCATGCAGTGGACACTTGGTACTCATGAAAACTGTAAGGATTAATACAATCATTAATACAACCATGCCTACTACAGAAGAGTTTCTAGCCAATGAAAAAAAGGTATGAGAATGCACAGGCCATGTTCTAAGGTCAGTCACAGAGTATCTGAGGGACAGAGCAAGTGCAAGAAGCTATAAGGACCTACTGGTAGGAGGTGAACTTTTAGTTACAAAAATCCCACATGAAAGCTCTCATTCTCCTGTTCAGTGGAGGAGGACAAAAGTTTGACAAGTCAAAATTAATAACAAATGCAGCTTGTGCTATCGTACACATGGATTTTATAGGCACATTTGTCAAGCTCTTGTAACACCTCCCAAGATGCCAGATTACTGGGCTGCATGTCCACTTTCTACCTTCAGCCTTCAAGAACAGCTTCTAAAAGTCTACAATTTCATTCTAATCCAAGATTTCCTCCTGGACACCACTGGCTCTTTTAACTGAATCTCAAATGTGATTGGGGAGTGCAGACCATGGTGCACTGTAGGCCAGGAGATTACTTTAAGCCCAGCTTTAAGCCGGCGAGGATGGTAACAGGAGGAAGAGACTAGACTGAGACCTTACACTGCTAAGTAAGGAAGACACCACACATACCTACATGGACACAGAAATCCTTACTGCACTGGAAGTTCACAGATTGCAGCAGTTTTGCTGGTAAATGTGTGAACCACAAAATTGCCCTGCCTGGGAGAAAAGCACCAATGAACACAGAGCTGGAAGGGCTGGGTTTATGAAACACGAAGTAATGAAGTCAAGAAACCAGATCCTGGAAAAAGTCCAGTTTGGCAACTTAGTCAAAAACCAAATGTCAAAAACCAAACGAAGGGATAGGAAACCACTGCATCCAGTGCAAGACTTCGGGAGGAAGCACAATCTGCCACTCTTCAGTGCAAGGCACCTTAAGGAATCTTCTGTCCCTCAATTTGTGCCATTTACTCACTGAGTCACCCTGGGAAAGGTCACTCACCCAACATGCTGCACCAGAGTGACATACCTGAAGCAATGTGACATCTGCACAGAAATCAAACCCAAGTCTCTGTTCACCATCCATCCTTACCAGAAACCATCACATAATTCACCAGAAATGCAAACCCTGCTCTGCAGAGATCAAGCAAGGAAAAAAACAGGTTGACAAAATCCTAAGCTCCAGCAGCACACCAGGACTTGAAGAGAAAGAAGTTACAGCTCACAGAGCTCCTACCTTCACGTTTTCTTAAACAAACAAACAAACAAACAAACAACTCTTTGAAGAGATTCTTATTCTTGTGGTAACACTCATCCAGGCACTGACAGGATTCAAACCAGACGTGGTCAAGGGAAGTCTGGAGTCACACCAGGTTTAGATCTCGCATGCCAAGAGAGGTCAAGACCTAGCCAAGCCTTGAGCAGACAATCCCAGGACATGGAGGAAGTGGTGTTGGTGGGAGAATGCCTTTCCCTTGGACTCACTAGGCAAGGCCACATGATGATGCTCTGGTGAGGAACATGAAGCTGTTGTCATTGCTATCCACTAAAGCCCAAAAGTCCAGTGTATTTGTCCTCTGTAAAGATCCTCTGGAACCCTTAAAAGACATTACTTCTAAAATATCTAAGCTGGCTCAATTCCATTTTAGCCTCTTACATTCTGGTCATCTCATGTCCTGAGTGAGGCTTTGAATTTCTCTGACCTAGCCTGAAAAGTGGTTGGGTTATGTCTCTGTGTACAATTGCGTTTCCAAAGATGGCTGGAAATCTATTTGACTTTGGAAGTCTGTTATTTTGTCAAGTGAATAAAGTCGTTTGGGGTCTGCTGACACTGGTCTCATATGACTATTTCTCTGTTTAGAGACTTCTATTGGAAATAATATACAAACAGGTTATAACTATTGAAGCTTCAAAATGTATTGAATTAAACTTTGCAGATACTTCACTGTGCATCAGTTCCTTGCAATAATTCTTACAAGAGAATCAGTTGGGCTGGAGGACTAGGAAAAAAGAAAAAAATAGAAATAACTTCTATATTATTTCTCTCCTGGGAATCAACTGCAAAATCCTTCCAGCTGGTCTACAGAAAATAAAATTATTCACCCTGACCTGATCCCTACAATATACCGACTCTCATGCTGTATCCTGATCCCTGAAAGATGCCATCACAAAATGTGTCCCTTGTAATCAGGGTAAAACAGCAGCAAAGGCTTCATTTCAGAGGCTCGAGAACTGAAAACATCATTGGCCCCTTGAGGGTCTTTTCAAACCAACACAGTCTGACCTGAGTGGTTATCAGTTACTCATAGCAGTACCTCAAACACTGGGAATTCCTTGAAAATTTGGTCTTCGTAGGAAGCAGACACTGGGATATTTTGTCTGCATGGTAACATGGCTAGACTCCTCAGAACTGGCCTGTTTGACACCAGTTCTGGGACCTCTGTGATGATGCTGGAGTCACAGCAATGTTGTGTGGAAGTAACCACCACATCTCTAGAGCCCCTCTTCATTAAACCTGGACTTAAACTTTGCAAAAATCATCTAAAGAACCATAACTGAACTGAAGCCTTTCATGAGAATAGCAGCAAATAATCCACTACTGTAACAGGTCTGAAGTCAACAGCCAAGTCCATATCGACACAAGAAAAATTACTAATATGAACTAATTTTACAGCACAAATACACAAGCAGGATTTAGTAAAAATTTCCATTCTGTGGTATCTTCAGAAGAGCACTTTCCTCAGGACAGCATGTGAACATGCATTAAAGTTTCTCTGAAGTCAACAGACCTAAACAGGCATTTCTAATTAAGCATACACTTACATATTTTCCTGAACAGCAAGAGGCCTAAAACCAGTTCTTTAGCCCAGAGCACTTTCTGTGTGACCCTCTGCATCATCAACTCATAATTTCTTTTCAAGTATCTTCTACAAATCTTCTTCTTCTTGCTAGCCCTCATTAGATTGATATTCCTTTAATTCACTGATTTGATGACTGAATTCATTAATTCCTTCACCTCCTCATCATTCTACATTCTGCTTTCTGCCATCTACAATGCAGTTTTCTCTTGTAAAGTATCATACTTCACTTGAGTGAGAATGAAACACAGCCTATGAAATCAAGTGTTTTATCTCACAGTGAAGACAAATAGTCTTCAAGAATGTGCATGTAAGAACATCAACCTAAGGCAGCTCTAAGCTTGAAACTTTCCTGTTTTTTAATGTCTTAACCACACTCTGGCAGACTTCCTCTACCAGTGGTACTTTGGGATGTGTGGTTACTCTGTGGGAATTGAAGAGGCTTTCAGATGAAGCATTCAATCAGCAGGTACCATGTCCAGCAACTGATTTGCAAACCAAAAGTGTTGCAAGTAGCTCCATAACCAAGCTAGGAAAGTCTCTTTTGAAGGGACAAGAGAAGGAATAAGGCAAATTCTTCTCCAGGATGCTTTCACAGGATGAAAAGGAGAACATCTCAAAGGCCCTTACTGGATTTAAGAATGCACATTTATTTCTCTGAGAGACTTAAACTGAAAAAGCTGAATGTGACTGCATTTTATACAGCCCCAACATATTTTTTCTGTTTTGCCTGACTGTACTCAGGTGCTGTTAAAAGTGACTTTGGCTCATGTGTGTAGAGTAGGGAGAGCTCTAAGAGAGAGATAAAATGAGTTATGCAGGAAGAAATACCTCTGCTGTGAGGAGGCTTCACCTGTGCAAAAGAAACACTGGCACACCACTGCAGCCACAGAAAGGGCAGGAGGTGGGGGTGGAGCCTAATTCTCACATTTAATACAACAGCATGTGCTCAGCAGCAGGGAAACCATGGTACAGGTCCTTCTGCTGCCCAGGGGGTGAAAAAGGACAGCTCCTACCATGCTCTAAGGCACTCCCCCTCCGACAAGTATCTGCTTAAAAAAATCATCAAAAGGCTCACATTCTCCTGGCTCACTATCAGCTACCACAATCAATTATATCAAAACCCAACCCACATAGGCCAATGAAGTGAGAGCAGGGAATGCAGTAAACTTGCTCTTGAAGTGGAGCCTGGCCAACTGATATCATCTAAACCTTGAATATGTTTTTTCCATAGCACATCCTCCCATGAGATTTGCTGTGTGCATGCTTCTACAACAGAGAGGAGACAGGGCAGAAAACATCCCCATTGATCCTGCAGGAGCTGCATGGCCTGGGCATGCACACTGGGCTCCAGGTACGCACAAGCCACCTCATTAACATGTCTGTGTTTCTTAATTCCACTCCAGCCACTTTATGAATTTTTGGGTACTTAACTCCTTTAAGATGGCTTTAGTGTCCTGAGTTTCAACAGAGGTTGGAGTAGTTTGACCTTAAATAGGATCCAGCTTGTTTGAAAAACCCATTGAGCCTTTGCATTACCAGCACTTGACAAGCCAGCCCTAAGAGTCAACACTATTTTGAAACCCACAACACCCACTTTCAAACGCTATTAGCCAAACCCAGCACACTGGGATTTATGATCTGAAATAACACAGGCACTTTTAAAAGTTTGACCCTTGAGAAATGCTCTAAATTTTAGCTGTTAGCTGTCTATTTAATATCAATGGTGAAACATAAAAGAACAGGAATCAAGAGTCTCCAAGGCAGAAAATTGTGTAAAATCACAAATTCTCAAAATGGTCTGGCACACAGAAGAAAAACATACTTATGTGGTTTAGTGTCAGAGCCAGGGATCTAGAAAGCCCGCTAAAACACACGCATTCCCACGGGAGTGACGTGCAGATCTGAGATCTGCCAGAGTAACAGCACCCAGTTCTGCAGTCTCTTTGGTGTGTGCAGATGTGTCTGCAAGGTGTCAGCTGCACGCAGGGTATCCAGATCCACAGTTCTGCCAAATAGGGTCCTTTTCATATTGGTATTTTTCTTTTAACTTTCCCCCCAGCCATCTGGGTGGTCCAAGAATCAAACCCAAAATACCTAGGATCCCTTGAACCACATGTTCAAATCTCAGCAGAATTGACTCAGTCCTTCATCCATCCAGGGTAAATTGACTTCCCTGCTCTTTGCTGCGTGGGGGGAACTTTTGGATGAGATTTGAAAATTTCCGCTCTGTATGGACATTAAAAATCCTACATTTTTCTTCCAGTATCACAAGCCAGCATTCCTGCCATTAGTTTTTATCTTTCAGCACCCTGTGTAATTTGCTCCCCATGGCCACTGGTAGCTGGGAATCCAGATTAACCAGCACCTGAAAAGTGATGTGCCGCAGGCTTCATTCCACAAGCCAATGGGATGGATGCGTTTTGTCCATTTATCTTCACACACACTGGAAGGATTTCAGAGAAACACAGTGAAAATGAGAGGCTGAGTGGATTGATATTTGACTATATGCTGCAGGCTGCAGCCTGGCCAGTTCATTAGAGCAGGGAGGAGGATATGACAACATGCAGCAAGTATCTGGAGGGACGTGTTACACAAGGAGGTGTGCTAGCAGCAGGAGGGTGAAATTCAGGGAGAGAAAAAAAGGAGGGAGGACCAGAAAGGTGAACTGCATGGAGAGCTTTATATACTGAGAAAGGATTTGCTACAGGATAGAGTAAAAGCTCAACCCAGAGATACAAGACCAGGAGATACAAGGGGGAATCCACAGACTCCTGAGCAGTACAAGAGAAAATGCTACAGAGGAGCAGAACACAGCAACAAGTCTCAGCATCTCTTGTCTTTATGACCACAAGAAGCTGGTGAGAGGTGAAACACCATCTAGAGAGGTGATTTATTTAGGATTAAGAAAAAGAAGAGGCCAGGAAGGGCAGTGCTCCCCATTTAGTTGAGAGAAAACTTGAGAAACAAATCCAGAACACTGGAGTTTAAAAGGGCAGGAAGTTGGCACTGAACATTTATCCATTTTCACAGATGCTGAAAGCAGCGGAGAATGGGCAATCCTATTGAGATCGCTTCTCAAAGACACACACTCTCTGTTTAGAAACTCTTTAGAAGGCAGCAGGAAAAGAAAGTTCAAATAAAATTTCTTCCTAAAGCACAAGCTTAACAGTGGATAAGGTGGAGGCATGAAGTCACTTTTAATCTACTATAAAGTGAGGTAAGCAAAGGGATTATCACTTAAGACTCGCTGACATGAAGCTCTGCGAATGACATTTAAAAGCAATGGTGGATTACAGAGTGACATCATATTAAATGAACACATGCCAGAGGTTTACATAAAAGACCTCAAAGATCACGCTTTTGTTCTCAGTACTAAAACCTCTTAGCCATTTTTAAACTTCTGGTGGTGATTAGGCTAAATTAGAGGTGCAGTTTTTCACAGCACCAGCAACTCACTGGCCCAGATCTTCACTAAGTGCAAATGGGCACGACCCCATCTGAGCTGGCCCAGACCCCTCACTCCAGCCCGATGTCACAGCATTCAGCAACTGGAGACCCAGCCCAAACGTTTCCAAGCCCAATCTGCATTTCATTGCATAGTTTAGTGAGTCTGAAACCACTCCCCTTCAGACCCCTCTGGACTTCAGGTTTCAGTCATTCAAAATACTCTGAAGGCTATTTAACTAAACACACATGACAAAACTATCCTGAATTTAAAGAACAGCACAGATGTGTAAATCTCTCTCACAATGGAATATGCTTTAACAAGATTCAAAAGAGAAAGCTGTGGGGGTTTGTATTTTGTTGGTTTGGTTTTGTTTGTTTGTTTGTCTGTTTGCATTTTGGTTTGATTTTTTTTTTTTGCAGAATAGTTTATGAGACTGGAAAAGCCTACAGAAACACACTAGCCCTGATCAGTGTTTTGGATTACGCCTTCCCCATTCTCTGAAGACCTGATCAGCCTGTCCTCCCACTGAGGCCAGAGGATGTGAGGCATGAACCTTCTCAGCTTCTGCACAGGCAGTTAGCGCTGTGTACCTCTTCCCTGGTGCCCAAAAATGGCTACAAGACCGATCTCGGAAGCCAAAGGAGTCTTTTTCTTAGCTCTGAAGATATCAAAAAGGTAAGTATTACTCTGACAACATTTTACAGATGAGGAAAATAAAGCACAGATAGAATTAAAGTAATTTTTCCAGCTCCCAGAACATGACAGCAGAAGCCTAGCATTTCATCTGTGGTCTCCTGGAGATGGAGATCAAGTGACCGTCAAGTATTAATCTTGGAACTGACAGTCCCCCAAATCACCTCCTGTAGGTTACTAAAGAGCCACCTCAAAGCAACAGACTCCTGCTAATTACAGATCAGGAAGAGGTCTGAAGCAGCCTTCTGGAGGGGACCAGCCCCTGCAAACCATTGAAAACTTACACATTCTGATTTTCTTAAATAAATAAAAGAAGCATGTGGGAAAGAAGGGGACAGAATAAATTGGATGTGGGAGCCCCCAAACCTGTTTCCCAAATGAGCAATGTATCTATTTGGTGAAAGTCGTAAAACTTTGCAAAACACATAAGAAGGCCTCTCTGAGCAGCTGTTTGCTTTGACTCCGGAGGGAGCTCGCTCTGTCTCCTAAGCAGCACAGTACCATCAATCACGACCTGCCAAAGATTTTCTACTCCAGCAGCAAAGTAAATATGAAAACACACAGGTTTTATTGGTATGCAGGTTCTGTGGCTCAGCCTTGCTGCAGCAATGACCATCACCAGGGGTGCCATCCCCAACCGCGCGGCGGGGTCCCAGCTGCAGCGCTCACGGAGGGTAACTGAAGGCACTCTGTGCACGCCTGATCATGCACAGAGGCAGCTTCAAGGGCACGGCTCCTCTCCTCCACGGAGTCAGGAATTGCCCTGGGTGGAAGGGATGGTGGAGAGGCCTCAGCAGGGAACAGGGAGCACCGTTAGGTGAGCCCTGGCAGGGTTCAGCTGAAGCGTGGTCAGGGCCACAGGGCACTCGGAATATTTCACCGGAAAACTTCTTCAGTGGAAGCAAGACTTTTCAGAGGATTCCTATCTGCCAAAATTGATGGGACTTTGTGTGTGTTTTTGTAGAATGGGAACAGCAAAAGGCACATCTGTGACAATAACAAATTCCAACTCTAAAGCAAGAGACACTGGTGTTTCTAAAAGCAGTTATAAGATGATGATGATTATTTTTTGTATGGCTAAACAACATATTTTCCCTTAACCCCACTTGGCCTCCCTTGGCTGAATCTCACAAAAAACAACAAAGGAAAGAGAGAACCAGACTGGAACAGATATTAAACATGGAAAATCTTGGGTTTGACATTAAATTTGGCATATTTGTAAACACTTGAGACATAGGCTTTTTATGATGAAATGTTTAACAGTCAACTCCTCTGCCTGTGAATCATCCTGCCTAAACAGCTCAGGAACATTTTAACTGGTCCTGAAAAGGTATTCTGTAATTTTTAACACAGTAAAAAGGAAACACACTTCAACAGGGAGGGGTAATAAAATCAGATAAAGAAAAAAGTGTAGGCTGGATATCAGGAAAAATCTGTAATAATATATTAAGATTTCAGGGAAATGGAGGAATATCCTTGATTAAATGAGATAAAATCCCTACCAGAGGGAAATGAAGGGCAACTCCACATTATCATGGAGATGGAGTCATCTCTATGTGTAGCTCTTTGAGACAATTCAGTCCTAATGAAAACCAGGGAATTTGTGATTATCAGCTCAGGTTTGGGGTTTTTTTTTACTATTTTTATGTGTGGACAGAAGAGCAACAACAATATTTTGTTAATAAATAATGTCAGAACTGCATCCTAAAACACCACCAGGATGTTGGTAGAAAAACAAGGCTGCTTTTGTTTTTTACAGTGCATAATGCCTGATGGGTTTTAACCACAGTTAAGGAGCTACTGTTAAAAAGCTTCTTGCTGAGTCAAGCCTAGGCATGCTGTTTACTAGGGTTAGCCCCGAAGGCTCTTGCACTGGCAGGGACTTTTAAGCTGAGCTAAGGAGTTTTTAGTTATTTTTGTTGTGATTTAAAAATAATAATAATAATAATAATAATAATAATAATAATAAACAGGTAAGCGTGTAATCACCTCCCATATCTGCCATCAACTTTCATCTGGAGTCAAGGGCTTGGTCTTGCAAAGCTGATGCTGTCCCCTTAGCTTAAAGCAGAGACCAGGCCCCAGTGGATTAGGTTTTTGTGAAGAAGTTCACTAAANTTTAACAGTCAACTCCTCTGCCTGTGAATCATCCTGCCTAAACAGCTCAGGAACATTTTAACTGGTCCTGAAAAGGTATTCTGTAATTTTTAACACAGTAAAAAGGAAACAAACTTCAACAGGGAGGGGTAATAAAATCAGATAAAGAAAAAAGTGTAGGCTGGATATCAGGAAAAATCTGTAATAATATATTAAGATTTCAGGGAAATGGAGGAATATCCTTGATTAAATGAGATAAAATCCCTACCAGAGGGAAATGAAGGGCAACTCCACATTATCATGGAGATGGAGTCATCTCTATGTGTAGCTCTTTGAGACAATTCAGTCCTAATGAAAACCAGGGAATTTGTGATTATCAGCTCAGGTTTGGGGTTTTTTTTTACTATTTTTATGTGTGGACAGAAGAGCAACAACAATATTTTGTTAATAAATAATGTCAGAACTGCATCCTAAAACACCACCAGGATGTTGGTAGAAAAACAAGGCTGCTTTTGTTTTTTACAGTGCATAATGCCTGATGGGTTTTAACCACAGTTAAGGAGCTACTGTTAAAAAGCTTCTTGCTGAGTCAAGCCTAGGCATGCTGTTTACTAGGGTTAGCCCCGAAGGCTCTTGCACTGGCAGGGACTTTTAAGCTGAGCTAAGGAGTTTTTAGTTATTTTTGTTGTGATTTAAAAATAATAATAATAATAATAATAATAATAATAATAATAAACAGGTAAGCGTGTAATCACCTCCCATATCTGCCATCAACTTTCATCTGGAGTCAAGGGCTTGGTCTTGCAAAGCTGATGCTGTCCCCTTAGCTTAAAGCAGAGACCAGGCCCCAGTGGATTAGGTTTTTGTGAAGAAGTTCACTAAAATACAATTTTTTTAATAAAAAAATTAGAAAAGGACATGTACTAACTTATGAAGTGAATTTCTCTGGTTCAGCTTTGAGCCTGCATGCACCTGGCTGATGCCTTTCGCTCAAACAGCGAAACAACCAACAGCAAAGAGTGAAATTCTGACAAATCGATAAAAGCTGCATGAAGAAAACACATGTAAGACCCACCACTGCTCTTCCACAGAGCCTGGGCCATCCTGTGCTCTGGAAGAGAGGATCACAGAGAAAGAGTATGTGGCTCTGTAATTTGATCCTGTGTCTCCAGAACAATGCAGAATCTCCAAATTTATTTTTCTGTCTTTTCTTACCCTTTGAATATTGTAGTATTGCTTACTGCTAAATGAATATTATGTTGTGGAAATGCTGGCTCATACCATTTATATGCACCAATACAATTCCTTTTATTCATTCTGCTCTAGTTCTACATTCCTGGAATAGATTTCATCCCATATTCAGTTTCACTCCATTCTGCGTTGCATTTACAGTGCCACTGGACTCCAATCCTGCCTCTCCCTCTATCCTCCATATTACCACAGACACACAATCATTGCAATCCAGGACAATCATCTGAGTGAGATACTTTATTTTTCTAGACAAGCCAAGCAAGCACCACGATTCTGTCAAATTGTTGTTAAAGCCAAGAAAAAAAGTCCAAATATTAAAGATGTCCAAAAAATTCAACACCGAACAAGTAAAACCAACAGTGGTTGTAAATAAAAGTGGGTTGTCCTACTGACTGGAGAAAAACCAAAACAATCTCTAAAAGTAGACTTCAGGGAAACCTCAACATAATCTGCTTCTGGATATATATAATAAATCCTCTGTGATTTAGAAGAAGACTCAAGTCCTGAAAATTATTTGTCATTCTGCTTAACAAGAAAATCACTGAAATACAAGGAATGACAACACTGAGGAGAAACTCAGCACACCATTCAGGCCCGTCTTGGCGTGGGGGTCCTGTTCTACTCAAGGTTTTCACATTCCCATCTATGTTTCCAAGCAAAGGGTCCCACAGGTGGTTCTGCTCAAGAGAGCCTTGCAGATGAATTCTCTCCAGTTGAGATAAAATAACATATGTTCTCATTAGGCCAAATGCAAACAATGATGAAGGGGAATGCACTGCCAGGTCACATTGAACAATCAGGAAACAAACCTTTGACATAATACAGCAGGCAGATAATAAGACCCCATAGTTAGCCACAAATGAGACTGCACTTAATTTGCCATGCAATGTTCACATAACTAGATAAATTTGGTACCGTCAAGACAGCAGACAGGTAGAATATAGACTTGATGAACTGGGGGCTCTCTGTCGGGCACCCATCACATTAATCATAAAGCCAAAACTCAGTGACGCAATTTTTCTTCTGAACATTTGCCATAATTTTCTAGAGTGGAAATATACGTATGCCCTTGGGGTTTTTTTACGGGTTGTTTACTTTTGAAACAAGAAGATTGATTTCTGCACTACCAGGACGGAGTACAAACTTCTAGAAGCTCATCTGTGCCCAGAGTCTACTCAGTGTATTGAACAAGAGCCATGCAACCACTAAGTATGTTCTAGCCCAGGTCTACCACCATGTCTGGATGATTCCACGCTGGACATCCTTCAGTGAGGAGGGTTAGTGCTACATTGTGACCTCCAGAGCAGAGACTGGAGGAGAGAGAAGAAAGACAAAAGAAACATAGAGTAAAAAACAACAGGAGCGAAGGGCAAGACATGATTTTAAGATGTTGGCAGATAAAATTTGAAGAGGAAAAATGATTGAGACCACAGCTGCAGAGGATTTTCCCAATGTGGTTGTGCCACAGTGCAGAGCACTTGACAAACAGCCAAATGGAAGTGGCATTCCCTCGGCCCTAAAGAATTGTCACAGCCAAGAAGCACTTGGCTTCTCAGCTTTGGAGCTTCTCTGGCCACAAGGGCACCTTTCAGTGCAGTGCCAAGGTAGCTTCAAAGAAGACTATGTTTCCTCTTTAGGACCTGCAACCAAGTTTTCTCTCTGGTACCTCACAAGTTTCATGAGAGGAGCTGCTGAGAAGGAGAGGAATCCCAAAGAAGAAATATAACAGGTATTTACCAACAACTCTACCCAAATACTAAGCAAGACACACTTGGTCCACTGATAGACAAATGTGGTAACTGCTAATGCAGTAGATTTTTAATATTGATGCAGATGATCTGAAACCTGATCTGCCAGTGCTGTACACTTGAACCAGGGTTGATCAGCTGGACAACACCAGTATGAAAAAATACTGGGGTCACTGGGGATATGATTCATAGGTATATAGCATCAGTGGCAAGCTCTCAGCGGTATCTTGTAGAAGACCTTGCCTCATGACCCCACCACAGAAAGTGCTGTGGAGCCTCACAGTATATGCAGTGCCCCCAAAAGTTCTCATGAGGATTGAAGGGGAGCACCGAGTGGGGCACACAAATAACCTGTGACAAACATCAGAACATCTGCCAGTCTCTCTTCTAACCACTGTTCTGAATATCTCCCTCTTCCAGAGCTCCAGCTTATTAACTATCTCCCAGCAAGTTATTCTTTTTTCCTACAATTTTTGCATGAAAGACCAGAACTATTTCATGCAGCGTCCCTAATCCCCCCCAGTTCCCACGTTAGCAACCCGCTTTGTCATTTCCCCTTTGCACACAGCACAGAAGAAGCTGCTCTGCCCCTTTAAACATCCAGTCAAATTGACTGTCAGCCAAAAAGACAATGACTTGTCTTCTGGTAGGATCTGGGGGAATGCCCTATCATTTATTTCTTGCAGTATTTTGGAAGCAGAATAAAGCTGTGGTAGCTGTGGGGCTTCATAGATCTGGCTGCTGCTATCTGCATTACTTGCTTCCCAGGGTCTGTTCCCCTGCTCACACCCATCCAGAAGCAGCACAGTTCTACAAACAGCCCCTGCAAAGCTGGGTGAGCACAGCCTCTGGCCAGATAACGAGGCTGCAACAGGACTCCAGGAGATCAAATGAGAATTTTTAAAGTGATGAGCCCTAGTTGTTCTTCCCTTGTTCTTGCAAAACGATTCTGGCCCTCAGTGGTTCCCCTACACCGAGTGCTCTGGGACCTGTCCCTCAGCTGATGTCTGAGCCCTGTATTACAGCTGCAGGTGGAAGGATTTTGGGATGGCCATGGGACCGCCAACCCCATCACACTGCTCCTCACCTCTCATGGGAAAGGTGCATGCCAGGGACTCGAAGAAACACTTCCAGCCCCACCGTCAATAGAACCTCTGCCCGCATCCCTGCTGGCTCCATTTTCCTTGCCCTGATCAAAGCTCACAGGAGGTAAAAACAGATCTCTCTGTAAACATCTCCTTCAAGACATCAAGAACTACTGAGCTGTCATGTCCCTGGATGAGGAGATTAACCATAGACCCCCTATCAGGATGCAGCCCCATACCAGTCTCAGTGCTTGCTGCCCATCAGCTTCCTCAGGGAGAGGAAGCTTTCACGAGAGGGTCACCACCAAAACCCAGAGTCCTACCCTGCCAGGGTGGACATGGACACCCCCATGATTACCTGACTTATTATTGCTTTTAGAAAATGCCACCAGACCATTCAGGCTGTCGTCCAGTGAAATCAAATGGAATTACGGCATTCCCGGCAGCCTTTTGCCACCATCCCCACAACTGGCAGGCAAGGAGGAATGGTACAAGGTCTCCAAAGACAGGGAGCAGTGCTGGGTCTTTGCCAAGATGATGACAGAAATGACCCAGGCAAGGCATGATGTGAGAAACACGGCGAGTGCGAAAACACAAGTCAAGCCTGTTCCCGGGACCTGAGCTGAATAATGACAAAGAAGCCCTATACTCCCATCCTGCTGCTGTAGGGCACGTCTGTCGGCTTAACAGAACTATAAAGCCCTCCTGCCAGGCAGGTCAGTATTGGCACTGGATGGGGACAATGAGGTGGAGGCTGGCCAGTACGGCCAGCTTGCCAGAAGGGCAGTGAGTCCCAGGGACTTCAGCAGTGGGATTCGGAATACTGCAGGTGGCTGACATTTTAGCAAGGCACGGGAGTGGAGGTGTAAGACTTACCCGTGGATAGCGTGGATAGAGTGAGGTTCGTAATGGTATCGTCCTTCCTGGTGGCGCATGTCAATTGGCAAAGGAGCGTGGAAGGCCGGAAAAATGTGCTGCGGCACTGTTATGGGGAATAGAAGAAAAAAAAAGGACTTCAAAAACTTTTCCTTCCCTTTTAAAACAATTTCAAAGGCACTAAATCTCCATGAATTTCAGAGCAAGAGCAGTGCAAGACAAGGGGTCTTCATGATATCAGCGCTATCATACACCAGAGAAGTGGAATGAATAAATAATCAAAGTCATGCGGAAAAATCCTACATCTTCGACATAAAAGATCTCCAACAGGGTTTTTGACAAAGACAAGCAGCTAAGCGCTCTTTGAACTTGAGGAGATTATAGCAAGCACCAAGGAAAACTAGACTTGCAACGCAAATCAGACTCAACAGAGCCTGGTGGGATCCCGACCTGCATCGTCCCTCAAGCCTGGAGTGGCAGCAAACACTGTTCCTGAAGGTCTGTACACACAAGCTGGAAATATTTACCTAAAAATATAACAGCAAGAGCAGTGCTAAAGCAGAATGTCTAGGCAGTCAGAAGAAGCTCAGAAGTGCCTACTGCCAGGTTCTGAGAGAGGAGCTCAAATTGCTCTCACTTGTAATCACTTGAGGCCCTATTTTTTATTCATTTGAGAAGCTTGTTTCATCTTTGATGGAAAGATAAAGTGGTCTCAAAAGGCAGTGAACACCTACATTGACTTATTAAATCTACAGGTTTTAATATTTATTATTGACCCCGAAAGTTAACGGCGAGAATATTTGAGTGAGTTGAGCTGATGGAAAATTCATCAGGTTATTTCTCCTCACCACCCCCAACAACGCTGCCTGGCCGCCTGGGCCTTTCCTGCTAAAATTGCAGAAGCTAAAGAAATAGAATTAGCAGAGCCTCGATAGCGATACCACACAACTGCAATAGCGATCCCGGACAATCACCCTCTGACGGGGCTCCACGCATCTGTAAAGATGCCCCTTTCTACATTTGCGGCAGCGGCCAGCTTAAAGATAAAAGGCTGGTCTTGCTCTGCCTTTACTAACAGTCAGCAGTTCTTCATTAAAGATTACTTAATATTGTTGCAGGTTTTACCATTCTTTCTCTGGCTTCTTGGCCTTTCTGTCCCACTGGAGACCAAAAATAAAACAAACCCAACCTCCTAAGTGAGCAATTCAAAACCCGGCTTGTGCTCGGTATTTCACTGTAACTTGCCTCCGCAACAGGTACCATCTCTCTGGAGACTGGGGAAGCACCATCCAAAACCAAAGTGTCAAGGCTTGGGCCAAGTCTCTCGCTGTCGCTCAGCAAACTTCAGAAATGCCAAACTCTTTTTCTACGAAAGACTTAAAATTCAGCCTTTTGCATCTGTGACTCCAGCTGCACCAGAGCTACGCCGACTCTGTCCGGTGGGGCTGCGCTCCGCTTGGGTCCGTCGCGCACAGCCTGCGTGTAATCCTCATATACGTCTTTCCCGGCATATCAGCAAGAGGATCTGTGGCTCCTACTCCCATTGCAACGCTCAATCCCTGAGCGCAGAACGGCACAGGCGCGTCAGCCAGGCTGCTGGGAGAGGTGAGAGACTACACAAAAACAACCCTCCTGCCAACTCTGCTGAAAGGCGTTAAGCTAAGGTAGTCGGGGTGGAAAGTATTTAAGGCTCTGCAGCAGACTTGCTCTCCGTGCTCCAGCAAAGGGCTGGCACCTCACACTACCTGATACACTGGGAGCATTTTTGCAGCTCGCCTAATGTCAGGACACAGTAGAGTAACTGTTAACCACCTCCCCCGCTTCTGCCTCCCTCCCCTGCTCTCCCAAAAGCAGCTCAGGGAGAGAATGAACTTGGATCCTTCAGGATTTGCTTTTGCAGGAGGAAGATTCACCCTTTAACTGTCCTGGGTAGGGACAATCTGTTACATAAGGACAATTGTAGGGAGTCTTCATTTTAAGAGGAAACCAGTGTTTTTCCAGATCAAAAATACACCAGAGTTTAGCTGTCACACCCCACCCCCTGCTCACACAGCACCATAAAGCCTCTAGTCTCCCCAAACCATGCTCAGCTCAAACTCCAGCCTAGGCTGGCAGACACCTACAGCTGCTGTCCTCCTCCCCGGGGACACTGCTGTTCCCTGGCCAGAGCTGCTGGCACAACCTATGGCTTCTGTGGGGACACAGAAGGGATGTGTGAGGGAGTCAAGCTTTTACATCATCACACACAAAGCATGGTCACAAAATCAACTGTCCCTGCACAGACATCCAGTGGCAAGCAACACAAATATGTCTTCCAGCCTGAGCCCCTAGGCTGGGCTTCCTGCAATGCTCACCTCATATTTATGCTGTACACATAAACCAAAAGGAGCAAGAAAATTTCTATGGTCCTGGGATCAACCCAAAGTGCTACTGGTGGCATCCCTATAGGTGAAGATGAGCAATCTCCCAAAATAGGACGGTCGCTCTGCCTCTAATGGACAGGTCTGGGGCTGAGTTAATCCCCAGAGTGCAGGGAAGTGAGACCTGACCTGGCCTGAAACTGTATTGGCCACTGCAGTTGAGTTTTAAAGATGTGGAGAGTCACCCTAATCCTTTGGCCTGTCCCCTAGGGCAATTTAATTTATTAATAATGATAAAACTACTAAAATCAGGTCAAGCTGAATATCTTAAAAGCCAGGCCAGCTATGTTTTATTTTGTACCTATGCATTTCTACATGATTGATTGTTGAGATAATACTGGAAATTTCTGTGCTAAAGGAGTCTCTCCTTGTCACTCAGGAGAACTGGGAAATAGAAAACACGGGCTGTTTGCTGCCTGGCCTCCTTTCCTAGCTCTCTGTTGGTATAAAATTGACATCTGAAGAGAATTTTTCCCTCCTCACACCTCTGATTATTAATGGGAGAAAAATTTCCATGAACTTCCTCCTTCCCACTGCACTCTTGGTTTATTTTTAGCATTTCAGCCTATTTGGCCCATGGGAACCTCAGCAATGCCTCTGCCTTGGGTATCTGTTTCACACTCCCAATTCCAACCCCACCATGTGCCCTGTGCTTTGCTGCCACTAAGAGCAAGGGCAAGGGTTGGTTTTTTTGACATCCCTTTGCAACACCCCCTTCATGACTTCCCCTCTGCTTCCCTGCCTGGGAGCACCAGCCAAGCCTGCGGGCCCCAGTGGCTGGTGCTGTTCATTTTTATTCTCTTCCAGGTGCTTGGTCAGAAATAATGAATGGTTTTATAGGCAATCAACTACCAATTCATAAACGTCAGCCTGGCTCTGCTTCTTGTTCCCACCCCTCCAGAAGAGGACTGTGAGCTGGCAGCAGGACAGCAACACATGCTGTTAACAAAGATGGATGTTTTACACATACGAGTTAAAAAGACAATTATATTCAATTACTTCAAGTAAGTTACGGTGATGTATTCCTGAATAGCCACGGGAAGGGCAATATCATGATTAGAGCAATGAATTTGCCAACTTTAATCTAATCAAGGCAATCTTTTGTTTAGCATTATCTGCTTTGCAGTGGCAGAGGATTTACCAAACCCAAGCAATCTTTGTAGATTTAACCCCAAAGCTGCCCAATTAGAGCTAATGATGATTGCTTTACACAGGAGGGAGGGAGATTTTAGTAGGAGGCCCGGGGAGAGCTTTTCCCCAGGAAAAAGTTGGGCCATACCAAGCCATGCAATACAACACTCTGAGGCGCAAAGGCATGACATGGCACCTCCAAAAGTCCCCAAGCACTGGAACCACCACAGAGAAACATTTTCTCTGGTTCCTGCTGAAGGAAGAGAAGGCCGAAGAACACATCAAGAGCAGCACCCAAGGGGCAGGGGCAGTGAGAGAACAGCGTGTTTTGCACAGAAATGACCCAGCTCTACAGCAGGTTGGTGGCTCGCAGGGTGCAGCAGCAGCAGAGCACAAGGGACTGGGGAGGCCCCAGCTTCCACCCCAGCGGGGCTCTGCAGGAATGTGTCTGCTCCGCCGCGCCATTTGATAAGGGGGGAGACGCTGCTACCTGTCCCCACTTGTCGGAGCCGATTTTCTGGCCAAGGTTTATGAGCGAGACACGGACCTCCCACTGCTGTGTTCTCATCCTCGTCTATTCAAAGGCCAGCCAACCCTCTGGCTTCAAAGAGAAAAGATAGCAGGCAGAAATGCAGGTTTAAAGGGGATGTCCGTTTGCTGAAAATCTCAGGAATCAGGGAGGGAGGCATCAGAAACAGCCCTTATTTGAGGATGATGCAGACTTTTGATTATCTCTACAGATAAGTCTGTGCTTCAAGAGAAACAAGACTGCCTGTATGGGTTTGTGTAGTGAGCAAAGAACTATTTTGACATCACTCATAGCGACGCCTTTTTTGAGCTCCAAAGTGAGAATTAGGAAGGGTCTAGCAAGCTTTTTCTATTCCAAATACTTCAGCTTATACATGTTTGCTAAAAAAAAAGAAAAAGAAGAAGAAAAGAAATGAGACCCCACGGCACTGAAGTGGGTTTCATTTACAGTTTGCCTTGACAAAAACAATTCAGAAAGCTATTGGGAAAGGACTTAAAGAAGTTGCCACTTGCAGCTGGGGTGCTGCAGCAAGACTGGCTGGGAAGAGATCCTGAGAAGCCCTCCACACACCCTTGGTACCACAAAGCCCATACTGGGCTCCCCCTGCTTTATCTGAAGCACATGTGAGTTGTGCAGGCCACCACATGGGCTAAAAAATACACAGCTTTCCTATGGGTGTCCAACAGCTTCCTGAGGGAACAAGCAGTCCAGCCTGTAAACAGGCTTCTTTGCCATCAGAAATAGTGCATAAATATTTTGCAATCAACAGTGAAAGTCATTTGTTGAGGAAAAAAAAGTAAAATATCATGGATAAATCAGTACTTGTCGTGCTTTTCTCAACAAATTTGCAAAAAAGACCCCATAAAAATTAATATCTTATAAAAGAGGAAACACAAATTCTGATTTCTTGAGATGCCTTTTGGTTTGATTTCCTATGGAGACAATGATGCATGGGACACAGCTTTCATAAAGGGATCACAAGATCCCTTGCAAAGACTAACAAAGCTTCACCTCTCTTTAAGAAGGGATGAAAACATGCATTTGAAAAACAGTCCTGTTTTTTAACTCGAGAGGGGCTGAAGCAGGCTAATGTAAAATAACTTGCACAAGTCTACACAGTCGAACAAGAGCAGGATACCAATGAACCTCAATCACAGCAGGCAGAAATTTGCAACTTTATCAACTTTAAAAGGCTTCAGAGCCCTGGGGTACTAGACTGATTTGTGTTAGTGGGTGAAAAACTTTTCCAGACACCAGCTCACACTCTCCTGTCACTGCAATGTCATTAGCAGCTGTGCACAAGCAACTGACAGAAAAAATGGGAAAGGGACGTCCCAAAGGATGCTTGTGAGATTTCACCAGTACTTCCAGAGGTGAACTGAGCTGTGCTGTCAGAGGCCAAATCCCTCTTACTGGGGAAGGTGGGATGCCACCTGGTGTGACACAGCAGCTTACAACTTTTGCTTCTTTTTTGTTCTCCCAGGTCTGGCTTCTTCGAAAACGATAATAGTAAAACAATGGATATCTGCAAAGACCCTTCTTGCTGCCCACATTTTCCCCTGGATGTCCAAATCTTACTCTCTTTCTCAAGAACAAGGTTAACAACAAACATGAAGTGTTCTTCACTCAGTAATCTCCCAGGAAAGCCCAAACCATTAAGTGAGAAAGAAATCTTAGGCAGCATTTGTTTTTCATGCTACACTTTTTAGTGTCCCAATTTTACTCATTCACAGTACATATTTAGAGAGATGATCTTGGCATCCAACAAGCACAGTGGCTGTGAAACAGCAAAGGCAGGCCGGTGCTTTGTTCCCTAGCTTTCCTGTGGTGATTTTCCCCACATCAGAGCTCTCCTAGAGTTGGTGGGTACTGAGCATCCCTGGACAGTCGCAGTGTGCGAGCAGGGGAGGCAAACCCGGCCTCCAGTGACTGAGTCTGTGTGTGGCTACTTGCCTCCCTTTGATAGTCCCTCCTGGGCGTTTCACTGTTGTATTTGGATGGCCGCCCCTCTGGCAAAGCGCTGCAGGACTGTAGGTGTCAGCAAGGGAGATGTTTTTGTGTTTGTGTGACGTCCCCAGAATAATGATCTAGCTGTTTAAGTGAGCTGAGCGAATGAATGAGCACAAGAAAAACATCTTCACTGAAAGCGCAGCCAAAGTTAATGCACCATTAATAATGGTCTGGGTGAATTATTGGAAGGGATAATAGGCCTGGGGTCAGGGGAGGTCTGAGACAAAGAACAGGGAAAATTGGGTCACAGAAACATGACAGAGCAGATCACGCTGATGCGTCCGTGGGATTCTCCTCGGATGAAGTCATATACCACCATGTAGAACATTAAGGGCTTTGCAGGGACAGCCATTCCCAGAGCCACCACTCAGATCAATATGGGAAGGAGCAGGAACAGACATACAAGGCTACAGTGGCTGCCTCTTAGTCCCCCTTTGAGAGATTGACTTTAATGTTGTTTAGCTGCTTTGCAAAATACACCGTGTGCCTCCCTCAAAAAGGGATACTTAGGCAATGGCTAATAACACCAATCTGAGAATTTCCTAAGCATAGAGAGGTGTCTGGGCAATTGTGTCCCTTCCCTGAACGGCAGCACCGTGCATTTCACAAAAACCAGGTGCTTCAGCAGCTCTGTTTTTCTGTCTCCAAAATTGCAGAAGGAGCTGCAACCCCTACTCTTGCCCCATCAGCTGCCTGTCTTCACGACACTAAATTACTGACTAACCTCGCTTTGTCAGAATTTCCCTTCTCTAGAACTGAGGTAATAATACCTCCCTACCTCAGAGGTTTGGTTAATGTTTATACAGCTCTTTAAAAATGATGTGGTAATTAAGTGCTCAGTATTATTATATCAACGTCTATAATGATTCCAGCAGACAGCCCTATAAACAGGGCTGCACCATGCCTACTTTCTTTTGTTTGGCTTGTTAGCATTTAGTTTGGTTTTCATACAACATACTTCAATTATTATTGGTTAATTATTCTGTTGTTTTATTACCTGCTCAATGGCTTTGACAAAAAATAAAAGAGGAACTACACAAGGAGAATAATAGGAAATATTCATTCTGGCCCACTGGGAACATTATAGCAAGAAGAAGTGGAAGGCAGGCACCCACCAGCTCTCTCTCTTGGGGAGACCTCTTTCCTGCCCCAGGCTCTACAGACCATTTTGAAATACATCCAGCCAACTGTTGCCACCCAGAGGGATGCAGAACAAGTTTTCTCTTCTTAAAACAAAATTAATGGAGAAAGAGGCTGGTAGCCTGATTTACAAAACTATGTTTTTCAGACAATGCGTGTCAGGATGTTGGAGAAGACAACATGCTTAGTTTAAGAGCAGGTTGGGTCCAGCATCCCATCCAGGTAAGAAATAAAGATCTCACAACTAACTTCTGTTGGGCAAACAGCTCAAGTAATGGCAAATGCCCTGTAGGAGAGTTGGAAGGAGAAGAGGCCTTGCTGGGATGCAGATATGTGAAAAGTAAACAAGAAATAATATAAACCACATTGCCCTTCAGCTATGAAATCACAAAAAATAATGCCTTGAAAAGCATTATTTTTCTGACATCTCAAAGCACCTGCAGGACAGAGTCAGTGTGACTTCACACTCAGAGAAGTTGGGGTGCAGTGAGGAGCAGAGGATAAGGCTTGTCTCTCCACTTTAGTACTGCTGGATGCACCACAGACAGACCCAGGAGCCCCTGGGCTCCCTGCTCAGCTCCCTGCAGCAACACTGACTTCCCATGCACATGTGAACACTTACTTGACACAGAATAAAGCCCATTCCTGGGGTTACCTGCATAATAAAAGCGAATATGAAATCCATGAAAGATAGCAAACATCTCCCTCAGACACTGCAAACAGCAGGATGTCCCTCTCTGCCATCCCAGAGGAAAGTGCCTCGGGTGCAATCACAGTAACCATCCATCCTCCTGGGGATGGCCCAGGGGAGCTTATCCTCTTACCAAGTTTATTCTGCTGCTTCAGCTCAGGTGGAAGCACAAAATAACGGTGTCATTTGAAGATGCTGAGGGATTCCCTTACCCAGCCGCTGCCGGCACACACAAGCACGGACGCGGCTCCGGTGGGAGC
This sequence comes from Irena cyanogastra, assembly GCA_013397155.1. Classification (NCBI taxonomy): domain Eukaryota; kingdom Metazoa; phylum Chordata; class Aves; order Passeriformes; family Irenidae; genus Irena; species Irena cyanogastra. The sequence continues at coordinate 386,707 of VWZV01011307.1, read as the reverse complement.
ACGCTTGAGCCCGGCCGCTGCTGCTGCACCGGGCAGCGCTGCTGAGCCGCGGGCTGGCTCCGACAGCCGGGCAGGCGGGCGGGCGGGCGGCTGCCGAGCGAGCTGGCTCTTGCAGCTGGGATGGGGCGAGATTAGATCAGCGAGCTCCCCCCGCAGCCCCGTGGCCAACTCGAGGCAACACTGAAGGAATTCGCCCATAAATTTCCTCCCCACCCCAAGAAGAAGACAGCGCACTTAAATGAACTCGGGCCCTAATGGAAGTAGGATATTCTTGTTCGGCTCAATGTCTAACCCATCCTGAAGCTCCTGGCAGCTCCACTCAGCTCTCTCCCATGCACTGCCTGACCTTTGGTAAGGACATTAAAACTGTCAGTCTTTTCCTGGGCAAAAGAGATGGAACAATTACAGCGAGGCTAAAAATGGCCTTTCCCTCTACGTGGAAAATTTAGATTAAAAATTGAAGAGTTCATTGACATTTTCTCTAAGAACACAGAATTGTCGTTAAAAAATCAAACCCTGAAATTCCTTTGTTGCTATCTACCATCTCCAAAACTCAGCAGAGGGGCTTTCCTGCCTCATCCACCAAAGGAGCAGGGATAGCTGCGGCTGGAAGGGACATGAGGACCCCAGGAATCTCTTCAAGATGCTGCCATGCAGCAGCTGGCTTTGCAGCACCCTTCTTGTGTGATCAAAAATGGATCATTTTACTTCTTGGTGAGAAAACAGGAATTTTCTGAAGCCTGCTGACATAGGAAGTCCTGGATTTGGTTGTGCAAAACAGCTTGTACCCAAAACTTCTAAAAATTTCAAAATGGTGTGGGGGAAATGAATATATATTCAGGTCTTTAGAAGTATTTTCAAACTTTCAGATTAGCATTTGTGCATGAAGGCAATGCATTAACTATTATTCTACAAGAATTCCTGGGGTCTTCAGGTTACTGATAAGTGGCAGCCTTAGGGGGACAAACCATTATTTTTTTATACCTCTGGGAAGAGTAAATAAGATGAAAGCAGAGCTCTCCTGCAGCCGGGAGGAACCCCACAAGCACAAGGAAGTCCCGCAGTGGGGTGCCCAAACACCAAATCTCTGATGGCTTTTCGAAGAGCAGTAATTAAAAAAGTCCCTGATCAGCCTTGCTGCCACCAGCCACCTTCTTCAATCCTGAATAGCTGGAGCTGGGAGAAGCTTTAAAGCAGAACACTGTTTCATCAGTTAATGTTTTACAGGTAGCTGCACCTTCTGTAAGAAGCACCACAGAAAAGATTAAGATGGTTTAAGATCTATTATATTTTAGACTACAAGAACATGGAAGTGATGAAGTTGAAATGCCTTAACTTTATTTCAACAATATCTGCTGAAATAGATTTGAAAGGGACTGCTGAGCATTTGTGCCTCCTGGAAAATTAAAAAGAAATCAAAATTGCCTTTCTCTGCTAAATAAGCACTGAATTCTTTGTGACACAATGAAATCTGAAACAGCAGCACTGCACATTTCCATTGCAAAGGAAACCTGCTCCACTCACACATCACTGCCGGAGAAGTAGCAGGATGCCAATCCCATCTGGGATGTACCAGTCTACCCCACCATACCTGATCAGGATTTTCTACATCCATGCTGAGCATTTCCAGAGTGAGACTTTCCCACTAGTGCTAGCTTTGTATTAGCTGGATAAGGCATTATGACCACCGAATGGCAGAAAAGAAACCCAAAAGGAAAGGCCTAATGCAGCTTATTAATTCCACAGGTGAGCTGCAAATGCTGAGAGTCTTGAAAATCACTTAATTGCCAGGCTGTCAGGCCAAGATGTGTTTTGAGGATGCTGCCAATCTGACAGTTATTAACAAACAAAGAGGCCACAAGCCCTGACTGCACCGAGATCCTTGTTATTTCTACTCATGTGCCACCTCCCAACAGGAAGTACTTAATAAGAATAATAATATCCCGAAAGGCCAACCTACGGCAGTGCAATTAAAAAGCTTTTCTGTCTCACTTTGAGGAGAGAAAAAAAAAAGAGGGGGAAATTAAAATCAGACAGGAAATTCCACTAGAACAAGCTAGCTTATGTCCTAATAACGCATGATTGTGCCAACTCCTCCAGAAGGTAGAGGAGGGAAAGAAAAAAAAGGGAAAAAAAAAAAAAAGAACAGAAACAGAGAAAGAGAAAAGCAGCCCTCTAGACTGACTCAGATCTGAGGCTACATTGTGGTTCGGCTGGGGTTGCAATTCTAAAGGGAGAAAGGCAGCACAAGCAAATAAAAGGCAGTTTGCTTTTCAAGCAAGTTGCTGTTATATGATGTAACTCTTGTATGAAAGCACGGCCACTGCTGCTTTGTTGAGAAAAGACACAGCCTGATAAGCTCGAAGGACCAGATGGATCTTGGGGCTTGTTCTCCCAACAGCTGCTGCCAGAGAATGGAAAGAAGAAAAAGAAAAAGAAAAAAAGAAGAAAAATCCCAACTGGGAAGGAAGAAATCCCGGCACGTGAGGGGCAGGCAGGGAGGTGGGGCAGACCAGATGGTGGTTCAGCTTGTGCCTGCCTGGATGGACAGTAGGAGAAAAATCAGTTTGTCAAAAACTTCTATGAAAACTTATAAGGAGAGACATTTTCCACAAGTTGTTATCATCCTGCTTCCTGGGAAGCCGGTAGGATTCGGCAACCGCCTGCACCTCCAGCTGATCTAGCAACTTCCAAAAAAAGCGGGCAAAGAGGATTTGCTCCTGACTTCTCTGGAACCAGGCCAACAGATGACAAACCTTGCCTGTTTCACAGTAAAGGTCACTTCACAGAGGAACCCACCTCACTTCAAGAGAGCTGGTGAAACAGGAGTGTGTGAACCTCAGCTGACTGCCCGGAGTATTCCCCAATACCCCCTGCCTTTCTCCCATGGTCCCCAATAGCTGGCTGTGAGAGTCCCCAAAGTCCTCAACAGGTTTCTTTTTCTGGGTATCCAAAGGAGAGAGAAATGCATTTGATGCCTGTGCAAACACGGCCCTGACAGCTGTCCTGCCTCCTGGATAGTGACTCTGGGGCGCAGAGAAGCAGAGCCTGAGTCCACAGTTACCTGAGCACGTAGTTCAATATGGCTCAGGTGTTCCTGGAGCTTGATTTTACATCTGAGCAGTTTTCCGTCCAAACTTCCAAAGGAGTTTTCCTTGGCTCCCTGGAGTGCAACTGCTTCAGGTCGCCCGTAATACAAGGCTAAATTGTATACTGCCATTAGATTGAGGCCCTATGGGAGAAAGCACTAACTGGCATTTATGACCAGGAGGCAGGAGGAGCACCAGACAACACTGCTGCCCTCAGCTGCATCTGACCTGACCAAGCCCAGGAGCTCTGTTGGTGAGATGTGGAGGGACAGGGAAGTGGAGCAACTTCACACTGGAAACCACGAGACTGGTGGAGTACCAAAGGGCAACGCAGTAAGTGAGGATGGAGGGAGAGCACATCAGCTATCACACATCTGAGCAGCAAATCTGGCAGAGCCCTGACCGTGCACCTTCCACTCATGCAAATAAAACCTTATTGAGGAGTTTCATCCCAAGCCACATTTCTAGGAGCAGATCTACAGATGGAGATGTCTTTTAGCCTTCACGCCCCCTTTCACGCATTCACACCCCTCCCCTGAGGTGCCACTGGCACTCACTCAATCACACACTGAGCCAGCTCAGGGAGTTCATCCAGTTGAAAACTAATCACCTAAAATTTTATTGCACAGGCTTTTGGCTGGATCAGCTCCCTGAACCAGTTTTCCATGAGATCAATGGTGAAAAAAAAAGCAAAAGCCCTTAGGCTGCTGTTCAGCAGCCACTTCCAGCCCAGGCTGCCACTGAAAGCATTAGCCCTGACCTCCCTTGGCCACTTGTCCCCACAACACAGCACACCCTATTATGGTGGCCAGGATGTTTTTCTGTGACTGCAGGGCTGACTGGACTGAGAAGTACATCTCAGTGAAAGATAACATATCCATTCTCAGCAGCTGATGCTCACAGCCCAGCTTTCAGGTGCTGTTCCTGGTAGGCATGGCTGCTTCAACATGTATGGAGTAGTTGGGCTGACTGGCCATTGCTAACTAAATACACTTCCCCAAATCCATCAGGTAGCACACTACGAGCTGTCTGCTCAACCAGCCAACACAACCTGCAGGAGCTGGAAAGCTGTCTTGCAGAAGAAAAACTCCCAAGCAGATGCCTAAATCCTGTGAAAGCTCAGGTGCCAATGCCAACAAGAAAGGGCATGCCAGCCCGCCCTGAGCACAGACCTACCTGAACGGTCTCTGCCACTGCAGGGCTGCCTGCTGCCATGGTGGTGACACCTGTACTGCCTCGTGCCACAAAGGCTTGCTCAATCTTCCAGGACAAGGCTGTGCTTCAAATTCAGCGCTGGCATTTCGAGCCTCTCTAATCCAAACCACAGGAGTCAGTTTGCTTGCTTTATGCATATGCTCCTCCACGCATTAAAACAAACTGAAATCAAACTGCTCCTATAGGCAATGGCTTGAAAAATTCCCCCTTCGTATGAAAGGTCTGTTTATGTAATTTGTAAAATTGAACAGATAGAGCCTGGAAAAAACCCTTGCAGTATCTGCTGTGCGTTTTGACCAAACTTTTTGCTGGAAATGGAAGAAAAGATGTCTGCTCTCTACTAGTTGTGATAGAAAAATACCCAGCCCTGCAATTTTTTCTTGCACTTATACCCAGGTGATAAGCATCTAGGCAGCCTTCAAAGAAGAGTTTTGGGAGCTTTCATGCTTCAGGACACCAGTCCCCAAAGCAGTCCTAGCTGATAAAGACTGAGAGGATACTGCATGAGCTGGCTTTTAACCAGGCATAAGGCAGCCTGCTGCTCTTAACTAAGCAGAAGGTCTGATGAGGAGAGGGGTGAGGAAGTTATCTGTTTTACCCAGCTGTGGCTTTGGTGCAGGCTAATAACTCCCATGTATCATCCTGCCTTCGTATGAAAATTTTCCGACTGGTATTAAAAATGGTCCCAGTGCAGTTTGCAGCAGATTCTCTGGGCAGCTCATGCAAAGTGCTGGTTGTTAGCATGCTGCTTGTGTAATGAGGGTGCTTAAGACTGTAAGGGGTCTCTGGAAGGTCCTTAAGAGTGATTGCAGTTCAGGAGACTCACCCACCTGGCAACACGCTGATTTATGGCCTGCTCAGTTAATAGCCCTGCTTAACACAGGAGTTTGTCGAGATTAAGTAATTGCCTGAAACAAAAAGTTTATTATCTTTAAGTCTCTGCTGATGAATGACTGGGTGTTGGAAGAATCATGTGAAAGATCATCTGTGATTCCCTCCCACTTTAGAGGAGAAAAAAAAAAAGGAAAATATAATAACGTTTTAAAAGACAATCTCTTCCAAAAGCAGTTTGAAAGCTCAAAATGTACACTCAAACCTGGCCCCAGTTACAAGGAGGGGGTTTCACACCTAGAGTGCCATCTAATAAATAGCTCAAGTAAAAACACAGTTCTGTGATGCATTTTTCCTCAAGTACTGCAAGTGTTTTGTAAACATTAATTAATACCACCCCTTGAGAAATAACTGATCCTGTCACACAATAAAAAGATTGGAAATAAATCAAGATGCAAAGCCTGTTTAGTTTCCATATGTAGTGGCCCTTCCCATTCTAGAAAAATCTGGAAATTTTCCCATCTAGAAAAGACTGCAGGTAACTGCAATGTTAAAAGATGCTGCATGCTGAATTCTGCTACAATTCTCATCTCCATTTCCAGATGCTTCAGCAAAGTGAATCAGCTTGATTTAGGTCACACACACACACTGCCTCATGGAACTGAGATCCAAAGCGCAGCAGAGCACAGGACTTTGAGACGTGCCCCGTTCCACCCGCAGCCCAGGATGAGCTGCGTGCCTGCTGAGCGTCCCTCGCAGCGGGGCTCGTGCTCCGAGATCACACCACGCAAACCTCTCCTCCTTCGGCCCCCGTTTCCTTTCCACCCACGAATTTTCTCAGTTGGCACATGAGCGCAGGAGTTTGGACAGAAGGGAAACAGGACTGACAAGAAAGCCCCACGTCCACTGCAGCCGCTAAGGAACGTTCCCACAGCCCCAGATGTCAGACACACTGTCCCTCCTCACATCATTTCGAGGCCTTCCTGCAATAAAATGGGAATTGGCTCCAGCTTTTCTTAGCACTTCTCATATTACCTTTTAATCCAAATACATATGGTTCAGGGAACACTGAGAGACTTGCATGAAAGGATGTACACCAAGAGAATGCAAACCCTGGAAAAAAAGGGATTAGATCTGCAAGACTCCCTTGGCCCCAAACATGTGCCCCCCAATTCCCCAGCATATTAATCAAGAGTCTGATGAGATTCCTTTTGAAATCCCCCAAAAGATTTCTGTAGACTTCAGTGGCTTTTGGATCAGGCTACAAACTCAGAATAAATCATAAACTGGCTACATCTGCCAAGTTTATTTCTTTCTTTTCCAGGTTTCAGAACAAATCCATTTTACTGCTGGGAAAAAGCAGAATGAAATAACTGACAAGAGTTCAAATATCCTGTATCACTCCTCATATTAATTCAGCCAGTCAATCTATCCCATAACTTTGGGAAGTGAAGCAGATTACTTTGGCCAGATCAAACCACAAAACTGTGCTGCTTCATTTATGTACAGTTTATTATTTAAGGCAAGCTGTGCAAACCCCTTTCTCTGGGGTTAGAAGTGACAATGTGGGGGACTAAAACAGAGTCCTAAGCTAAGCTACAGTTAACCAAAATACATTTGCACTGAAAAAACCTAATGATCACCATAACCCTCTCAGCCCACAATCAATTTTGGAGAATCTCTCTTATTAAAAAATATCTAATCTTAAAGGATGCACAAAAAGCAAACACTTAAAAATGTGACCCAGGTCTCTGGAACCTCATATTTTGCATAAATTTGGATGGGTTTATTTATTTGTGGTTAAAGTATTGCCCTTTTCTTCTTTTTTGTTTTTTTTTTTTTTACTCTATTTATCACTGGTAGCAAATTCTCCATGCATGAAAGACCTCATTACACCTCCAGGCTGGGTGATTCTGTAGCATGTCTCTCTACCAGCGAGCAGAAACAGCAGAAATTGTTTCCCCATTTTCAATTCAGAGCCCAGCTGATGTGTGCTGATAACTTCAGGATCTGCAAGATGGGGAACTTCCTATGGCAAACAGCTTCAGATATAATTTAGGGTTTAATTTATTCATTCATCATCTGCTGAAAGCAACACTAGCACTGGCTTCAAGTTGAAAAGCCACTGCACAATGGATATAGGATCATACTGAACAGTTCTCATTTTCAGTGCCTTCAGGAAAAACAGCCAGACATCCTGACAGGAGAAGACTCTTGGATTTGCTTTGAGCCACTGCCTGGAGCCCCTTGTGCCATTTCAGGATGGGATCTACACAACCACTTGAGAACTGGGCCCACAAACTAGGGTAACAGCAGAAATGGGTATATAAGTTCTTCAGAAATGCAGCAGTGGCAGATCAAAACATCTGTGAACACTGAGTTTTACTGACAACACACTTCCAACTTTGAAACAGGTTCTGCTATCAGGCTTTTAGTACAAGCACTTTACTTTGAAGTATGCACTGTAATTCTTGCAATTTTACTCCCAGCTCTGGTATTCATTTGGCTCAGGTTACTTCTATAATTTATCTTCCCACTGGAAAAATTCAGCCTGTAGTACACCCATCGAGAGTGGTACGGGTATATGCACCCTCTTTCTGTGCCCCTCTTTTATCCTGCATGATATTTTCAATAAGAAACTTTAAAGGGAAAGGAAAAAAAAAAGAAAAAGAAGATGTTTTCAATCCCAGTGATGCTAGCTCTCAGTTTTTCCCACGAGAAAATCACTTAGCACTTCTCTGACTTGAGGTGACTCATTGCTGTTCCCCTGCTGAGGCTCCGTGCTCCCCTCGCGGTGTTTAAACCAGGCACGTAACCCTCCCGGTGTGGTGGGTGTGTTGGCATTTGCTAATAGGCTTCCTGGGCTGTCACCTGCATGTGACGGCTGAGACAAAAGCTTACGTGATGATTTCTGTTTACAGAGCAGTTATGATAAGCTGACATTTGCCTCTAGCTGTTGCGTTTGATAACTCAAATACGGCCTACATGAGCGCTCCTGTGAGCTGGCGACACTCTTGTTGAGAGTTGTTTTAGAGGAACCTTTTCACATATCCTCTTGAAAATTACAAGTGAATTTCTAATGCATGTGAATGAGGCTGCACTGACAGCTGAGGAAGCCGTAGTGCCTTAATCTCTACACTCGTGTCCTCACATGTCACGTCACCCGTGCCACCTTGCTGGCAGCGGTCAGCGCTCTCATGGATGCTCAGTTTCCCAGCTCCCAATCTGAGGAATATTTCCTTCACCCAGCCCCACAAGTACAGGTATCAGTATGAATACGTCCCTCAGATTGGGTCCCTGCTGCCTGGGAGCATCTTGAGCAGCAAAGCTGCAGTAGCAGATGCCTTTGAACACCTAAATGAGTGTTTTCCCAGCACCAACCCTGATTTCACAACTCTTCACTTGCAAACAAACAGCCTGTGTGTGCTCAAAAGGAGAAGGGATCTGGGTCAGGGACTGAGGAGCCAAGAAACCACATTGCAAGAAGAGTGCTTTTGTTCCTCAGGGAACAACAGTGCCAGGTAGGCACCAGCACCTTGAAACATTGCTGGGGCTGCTGAGGAAGAGGAAGGGGAAGGAAAGAAAGCACCAAGAATGAACTCGTGTCAGCATCACTTGGGTTGTCAGAGCCACAACTGGGGGAGGTCATGGCAGACCTAACCACACTGGTGAGTTCACAGTGCCCTATTCCATTGCTCCAGGAATCAGGTGGTACTTATCCTGACATGTTCACTTAGTAAAGAAAAAGAAGAGGTGTAAGAAACAGCACAGGAAGCTGTGATGTGAAGGAATGGGACGACAGGCTATTGCAGCCACCTTTCTAAACTGCTAATTGAATGCCAATGGCCACAAATCACCATGGCTATGTTTAATTATTCACATGCATCCCTATGAGATTTTCAGTTACTTGGCTGGCCAGCAAGTGTGTTTGTGGGCACAACAATTTTTCAGATTACCGTGTTTTCTCCATTTCTCAGAATGCATTCTTCTCTGATCTTCTCTTGACTTTATCTCACCTAGTATAAAGGCAGACCACATCCATAGCCCAAAAGAGTTGCCAAACACAGCTTTGATAGTACATACACGTGCTAATTAATATTATTAAACTGCTGCAACCACAGCTCCCAGCCAAGAAGGGACTTGCAGAATATAATCCAAATCTTAGGTTCTCCTATCACCTCCCCTGGCAAATGCCATGTGATTGACATACAACTGGGAAATGGAGGCAAACTGGTTATTACATTTTCCTCAGATTCAAATGACTGTGTGATCACATGAAAGAAATCTGTTAGCAGCTGGGCAAATAAGGCAAATTAATTGTTGTTCACCTTCAGCTATGATATGTTTCTTTTTTTATCAGTGTCTGGTCCTAAGAAGCCCTTAATTTGTTATTTGTAAGTCAAGTGTTGCTACATTTGCTTATGTCCTGTAATACCATAGTTTGCAAACACTTTCACTGACTTAAGGGAGCTCCAGCTGTGACTGGATGGCAGATTCAGGCTTTGGAAAACAGCTCTCAGTTCAGCAAAGTGATGGTGCATATCCTTATCTCCATCACAGCACAGCTATCCCTCTTTTCACAGCCTGAACTTTCCAGTGACACAGCACACCTCAGTCATGCAGAGGTGGTGAGAGAGGCAGGGCCAGGTCTCCATCCACCCTTGTCAGGCACTCTCCTGTGCTCCAGCCTTCCACACTGGGTCAAGAGGAAAAGACAATTCTGCTGCCCAAACTGGGACACTGTACATTAAACCATCATAGCTGGAAGCATATTTGAGCTGTCAAGGAGGCAAAAGAGCAGAGAGATGATCTGCCTTGGGAAACATCAGGACTGATCCCTCCCAATCCTAAGTAAACTTCTGTGACTCTGGCTCCCAGTGGAAACAAAATGATCATTTTTATCACCTCACCTCATCCCGGGTCTACAGAGAAATGAAAGTGACTGCTAATATCTTTAGCCACATTTACTGAAACCTTTTGACACCAAGGCTATTTTTATTACCTAAGTGCACTATGCCTGTATCAGAATGCAAGCTTTATTGCTTACAGTTCAGCCTTGCAAAAAGCCTTTTCCAATAACTGTCTGTGGCAAAGATATGCCTTAATGACACAGGGAGAGGCTACAGTACCTCCTAGCACAGCCTGGCACTGAGAGCAGCGTTGGACATCCCACATACCTCTACCCTCCCACAGCCTTCACTCCTCTGCAGAGCTCTCTGTGTGCCAGGACAACACCTGCCTTGGCCAAGCAGCTGGACACGTCAAAAGTGCATGCACAAAACAGGAATGGAACACTGCTCTCTACAAGTTTTGTCTGGCTCTTCAAAACAGCACAATAAGCAGATTTTACTACTTAGAAGTGGATGGTACATTCAGTCTCCTCCTCCTCCTCTCAACCTCCTGACCAGAAGCTGCAATGCCCAAGGAACTCTAAGCAGCTCCACCAGGTCAGACAAAGCTCATGGTGTTCCATCTCCAGCAGTAAGATTAGAGAGGGCCAGAAGATGCCTACCATCATACTCCAGAGTCCTCCCCCCAGGCAATTTCCCATTTTGAGCCAGAAATGTGCCTTCATATTTAATGACCTTTCAGGGGTTTCCCTTCCAAGCTCTGCCCAGCAGCAGAACAGGAGAAAAAAGGCTGCCTTAGTTTTATAAGAATCTCTTAACAACAATGCTACTGCCTGCAAATGGCTTTAAAAAAGACTGGACAGAAATCTGTGCATATGTACGCAAACCCCTTAATTTTTAAGTTTTCTTTCAATTACATGGCAGTCACCTGTCTGTTCTCTTTTCCTGGAACTGCTGACTCAAATAGTAAAACATTTCCCAAACAAATAAAAGTAGTTTAGAGTGATACAATCTTAGTGTCTTACACCCTCAGAGCATCACATGCAACACCTATATTGAGAAACCAGGAATTTGAACAGATGCAGTCAGACTGCTCACGGTGGGAGTTCACAGACAAATAATTCAACCTTTCATCACTCTAATCCCAGGAAAGATATCAAGGTTAAACTACTGAGAAAAATATAGCAAGTGTTAAGCAACATGGATCTGTCTCTCAAAAGGCATAATTAGCCAGGTAGCCATGGTCACCCTGCTCAAGAGTTTGAACCTACAGTAATTTCTCTCTTCCCAAGATGCACAACCCAAGGAGGTGCATTCACTGTCTGCAGCCACGGCGTGGGTTTGGTGTCAGCCGCTCGCTCTGTAATTGGCTCTTTATTGTGAGTTATCACGAAAGGCTCCAGGCAGTCCCCACAGACCTTGCCCTTGATCTGGGTTAAGATACTTTGACCCGTGATCCTTTATAATAAATGATATCCCCCTGCTGAAGAATGCTGCCTTCAACAATATAGGCCTGCCCTCAGGAAATGGGAAAGGAATTTTCCTATAAAGGCAGATTAACGAAATTCCACGCAAATTTCATGCATTTTGAATAATCATCTGAACCGTGACAAACCAGCTTCCCCTTGCAGGGATCCTGCTCCAAATCTTTGTAGTTTGAAGACAAATTTAGCTGTCTCTTTCTTGGCTGCAAAGTGTGTTGTTTTTCTTGGACTTGGCATGTCAGGCTGAGAGTGGTGCTCAGGGCAGCTCGTCCCCCAGGCTTGGCTGCCCAGCAGACAGAAAACACCACCCAGGCACCTGTGTATTCATGTGCAAGAATGGCTGTAATTTGAAGTTTATACACAGCCCAATATTCCCTGTTGGGCTGGAATAAACTCCAGTGCAGGGATCAAAGAGGATTTCTTGAGCTGATACCTCCTCCTCCTTGGCCCAGCTGGTAATAGAGTGAAACCTTCCCTCCTAGTACTTTCTTCCTCTGTTTTTGACAGCTCATGAAATTCTGGGTTTGGGACAGCGCTGTACTCAGCAGCTGCACAACCTGCATTGATGGCACCTGGCTGGGGTGAAGTCACCCACCGGTTGTTCTCTCCCAGGCATCTTCCTCTGGGGCAGCTCTGAATGTCCTTCTGTCAATATTTTCCTTTATTTCTCACCTCTCTACAGTCTCCCTAAACATGATGACAATAGGTGTCCCACCTTTCCATCTCTGGGCACCTCTCCAGCTCCTTCCTCAGGGGTTTTCCCAGCTCTGAGGGTACAGGCATCCATCAGGTTCCCCATCAAACCCCTTTTCTATCTCCTAGGGACATCATCACTGCTCTAGGGCTCATCTCCACCACCCTCAGGTACCCCAAAGCATTCCCCCTACCAGATGTGCACCATTCCTCCCAATACCTTCTCCCTGATGGTCAAGGTTGTGTCTGCCTCAGCACTTTTGAGGCTCACTCCCTGCACTTTGATCCCTGAGCCAAAGTCCTCACTGAGGCACGATATTCTCACATCCTCCTGCTCACCAGGGCCAAACCAAGAAGCAGCAAAGGAATATAACCTACTTTTAAATTTTAGTTTCCTAAAGAAAATGGTTTCTTTTAAGGGACATGGTTGTGTTATTCAGACACAAGCATTTTTTCCTAGAGTAGTGTGTGGTGATGGAATCCCACGAGACAATAAGAATTTTAAAGCATTAAATTTTTTAAAAGATGTAATACAAATTATAGCAACTTTCACTGTTCCTCCACCAGTTTATATCAAAATATTTTCCTGATACTCATGAAAATATCAGATGAGAAAACTTTCAGTTTACAAAAAGAGTCTTAGGAGTCTTTCACACGCAGCAATGTTAATGAGACTGCAGCCACAAGGAGCTAAAGCACAGGAGAACAGTGTTTGTAGTGTATATATCAGCCCTCATGTGTGCTTTCAGAGGAGGAAGCAAACAAAATGTTTTGCCAAGCTCCTGAAATGGTATGATGTTAGGATAAACTCCTGCACACCTTTACTTACTGGAACATAAAAAAAATGCAAGTAGCTGTCTGTTGTCATTACAACAGCTAAACTAGGTGATACTCAAAAACAATGCTATTTTCCTAGCAATCACCACCACAGTAAAAGACAGAGGGACAGTTACTCTGAAAAGGAGGGCACTTTCTTGATTCAAGTAAATAATTTCTAAAATTGAGATCTTCTTTTAAATGAAAAAGTTTGGGGAAAGTATATTACAGTTAACAGCAAAGCAGACAACAGCACACTAACAACCTGACATAAAGTCTATTGAAATCAATGGGAGTCTTTCCACCAACTTCATTGGGGTTTGGATCAAATCCTCCAGGAGAATAAGCTATTCTGCAATATCTATTATTGGGCACTGTTTTGTCCCGGTAATTAGATGCCGGGAGAGCGCAGTGCGATTGTTTAAGGCACTGATCATTCACCCATGGAGACCCGTGTTCAGAGCCTGGGTGGGTTGAACTCACAGGGGCTGCAGATTCCCACTGGCGCCTGTCTGCATTCCCAGCCCCACTGCTGCTCCCAGGTAGACAAGACAGGAAAAGGCGAGAGAAAGCGAAGGTCAGGGCTGAGCTGGCAGAAATGTGGAGGGCCCCTGCCCAAAAATACCTGCTTCCTGCCCTTCCTCCAACTTTGCAATTTTCCCCATGCACCATCACGTATGTGTAGTATTTCCAAAGAAGTGGACAGCCAGCAGGTCTCAGGTCTGCACAAAGCAGCTCTGTACAGCCCCAGGCATTTCACGCAGTGCACTGAGCGTCACCAGCATTACTGACTATGCAGGGAACACGACTCTGTGTTTGCATCTTGTTCCTAAGGTAAAACATACTGCTCCTTGGAGGACAGATTTGAGGGAGGGACTGCAAGTCTCCTGCAACCAAAATACAAACAGAAGGGGTAAACCACGCAGAAAGGACTTCCACCATGAAGCTATACATCTGGATCACTATGAATACAGGACTCCATGCCATTAGCAGCCAACAGAGAAGACAGTACATCCTGAATTCTCAGAGGAGACCAGCATTGCAAAGCTCTGTCTCTGCAATGAGGCTCAGTGCAGAGAGGGAACAAACCTATGCCCATCAGTTAAAAAAAAAAACCAAGAAAAACCCAGGCAACAAAGGAAGTTCAGCAGGTTGCGGCTGGGATGAAGACAGCACTACAGGTTGCTAGTTCACAGTCTTTTCCCACGGAAGACCTGCAAGCCATCAAGTAACACAGAGAGGATGCAGGCGACAGTGATCAAACACATTCCCTTGCACAGTTCAAAGCCAGTCTGTGGCACTGCTCACTGTAGAATGGTGCTCACACTAAAAGGATGTATCGTTTCAGAAAATGACTACAAATTCACGGAAGAAAAATCCCGTGATGCCACCTGGAAATCAGCTGGTCCTTGAACTGCAGCATTTGCGAAGCGGTGAGAACACCACCAGGAAGCTGCTTCCACACCTGCACTGCAACTGAGTGCTCCTGCCTTTCTGAAGCTAGAGTCAGAGGTAGACAGACCTTGACCTAAGCTGCTGCTGCTGCTCCTGAGCTAAGTTTCGTGGATGCCCTTCCCTGACACGGTCTGGCAGCACGTGGAAGCAGTGGGGAGGCTGGGAAGTGACCTGCTGGAGTCAGATCTTCCTAACTCCCAATGTCTTTTGTGCAACTAAACATTCAAACTAATTTACAGCTGCCCGTATTTCCATCAGTAGGGGAAAAACCCAGGTGAGGAATATTTCCAAATGCCTGCAGCAACTGGGGATCCTTCTCTTTTGCTCTTTTGTGTGTTGAAGGGTGGCCCCTTGCAATCTCCAGCTCCCAGCCTCAAACCAACTTTTGGTCTGGGAGCTGGCCCTTCTGCATCAGCAAGAGGTTACACTTCGATCCCTGATACTTTGGTAGAGCTGATGGCCTCAGATGTGCCAGTAGCTCAAATGCAGAGCAGTTATTGTGCACCATGCCCCGCCTAGAACGCCTGGCTATCTCTCCGCCACTGCTGAGCCTCAAAAGGCCAGGATACAAACTCTTGCCTTTGCCACTCCCCATCTCAGATGTCACAGGACTTACAAACACATGGTAGAAGCAGTCTACAAGAATAATTAAAGCAACTGAATTAACTGAATGTGTTTGGATGAGCTTTGGTCACGTCAGTGTGAAAATCCCTACACTGGCAGCAGACTAGGATGGATCCAGTGGGGGGAACAACACAGGGCCTGGTGTGGAGCAGTGCTGCAGAAGTGAGCCCCATGCAGCTGAAAGTGAGGCTTCCCTCCCTGTGCTGCTCCAACATCTTGGAGATCTGCAAAAGCTATTTGCAGTGAGAGGCTTACTTGTAAAACATAAATGAATACCAGCTGCCCGGACAGGCTCAGAGGGCAGCCTCCCTCCTTGGATGGGCTGTGGCCCCTGGGGAAGCCGGCTGGGCTGGCAGGATGTGCCTTGTCTCTTTGTCCCAGGGAGACACACAGGCAGTGGTGTGGTGAAAGGGCGTCAGTGTTTTCCTCCTGAGGTGTCGCTCGGTAAGCAAACGAACTGCTTTTTCCCCTCAGAGGGGAAAACACAGTCTTTTTATCATCCCTGATTTTTTTTTTTTTAATACATTTCTTTCTAACCTTGAAAACAAATCCCATTTTATGATACCCAAAAAGAATGTCTGAGTCTTCCTCACTGCCCCAGAGACCCGCTTTGGATCCACTCTTCCATTGCTCTCCTTCAAGCACAAGCACATTCCTGTCCTGATGCTGGGTTCTGGCGGGGTCTGCCTCTGCATATCCTAGGGCTCCAGCTGGGTTCCTCTGCCCGTTTCTTTTTTTTTAAATTTACCTTGGAAATAATATTTCCTGGCAAGATATTAATGCTCTTTTCAAGGCTCAAAAGAAAATCCAAACAGCAGCACAGACCAGAAGCCAAGCGCCTGAGCAGGGAGAATGGTACCTGCTCTGTACCTAAATATTTATAATTTGCTAATGCTGCCATTAATACTTAGTTTTATTTTACTTACGTGTTTTATCTGTTTAAATAGTTACTTGGCCTTCCCCGCAATAAAACATCAGGGACTTTGGCCAGTGTTTCACTCTTCTCACACTGACACAACAAACCCAATTTGTAGGTTTTTTTCACTGCATATAAACAAATGCAGACGTGCAGAAGATAGCACTCTTTGCTCTTGCTGCACTTCAAGACTTTCACAATTACAGTGTGGAGGGACACCAAGCTTTCCCAGCTTCCCGAAGGGACAGATCAAGGCCCATCCATGTCAGGGACAGCATCCTAGACTCCAGTAGCTCTGGGCACTGGGGGGACACAGCCACAGAAGTACATTGCAGCGAGCGTGCGAAGGCAATGTTCAGGTGCTGGCTTTAAGCATTTGCCTGCTGGGATTTTTAACCTCCAAAATTATTTGCAGGTGTAAATGGCAGCGTGCAACCCTCTAAGAGCCATGTTGAGTGAGAGCTGAGTCCTGATGCACCTGAAGGTTTTTGCATGGGAAGGAATCAGAACAGGACTGAGGCAGGTCTGAATGGTTGGCTGGAATCAGCAGTGACAAGCCAACCTGAGCGAGTGTTGCTCTGAGGCAGAACATGTCTGTGTGTAGTCTGGAGTTGGTATGATTGGTTTGGTGCAGCTGCTGGCTGAGCTGGTGGCCCAGGGGGAGGCAGGAGGCCAGTAGTGAGTGCCAGCCAAGGTAGCAGCCCACCAGCCCCAGAGGAGCTGCAGGGCTCACTGCCACTTCCATCCCCTCGCAGAAGAGACCTCAACAACTCATCTCACTTGAGTCCTCAAACCATGGTGAACCTGAGGTATCAGGAATGCTAATCGCTGCTCAGCTGAACATTTCCCTGTAATAACCTTTAATGACTCTGTAATTACTCTTTAAACCATTGACTTTGCAATCATTTTTTAATTCCCCTTTGCCACATCTCTCCCTGTGCTACCAAGCTGGAAGGCTGAACTGTAAGTGAATATTAGCCCGCTAAGGCGAGGGCTGTACCATTGCAGCTGTGCTTAATGCGAGGGCTTTGAAAGAGTTTGGAGGGCAGGGGGAGGGGAGGGAGGAAACAAAAAGCACAGCAAGATTTTCCCCAAATTGGTTTCCCTCAAAACAAAGCCCTACCACTTTGCTAAGCTGCTTTGGGGAACGTTTGGAAAAAGCAGGGATTCCTTAGCAACTTGCTCCGCTAACTCTGCAAATAGACTCCTGTGCTGCGAGCACTGATTTTCAGCTGAAACAAATACTAGAAACTACATAGTGATAATTCAGGGGGAAGGCAAGTCTCTCACTGAATGAACTCAACTGAATCTACCCCATTGGAAACCAGTATTTTGGCAGGGGGGGGATACAGAAGCAGTAAAAGAAACTTGAGTGTCCAAGACTCAGCGTGAAGCCAGCACAAAGCAGGCAGGAACGGGCAATTTCTTTTCAAGCCTTCGCCTCCAGGAACAATGGCCCTATTGCAACCACCCTTTGCTTTTCTTCCCGTGATTAACATGCAGCCCATGCGGGAAGAATGGGAATTTATTCTGCAGTTGAGATTCCAGAGGTGCTATCGGGTCAGGTGGCTAATCGTTAAATCAAACTGCTGTCATCTTCATTCAGGTCCTGTCACCCGGGGACACATTATTACTTGGGTTTATGCAAAATAAACAGCTTTGCTAAACATTCCTCTAAAAGAGGGTCAAGTAAAGAAGGGAAGGAGGAGATACACCACCGACACCCAGTAAATCCCGCATTCCCTCCCACCCCTGCTCCAGCTCTGTCCTGGACTGATTAGGTGGGGATAGGGGAAGGAAAGTTTTCAAGTTTTTAAGCTTTTGTTTTTATCAGCATGCCATTTTTCTCTTTTCTAATTCCACTCAAGGCTCCTTAGTGAGTACTGTTAACTTATTCTTGTCTGGGTCTGGCTAATTCAGTTTCTTTCTTGAACTACATAGACTTACAATTCTGTATTTTCTATAGGTGAACTCAGCCATAAGAAATCTCTTATAACTCCTCCATAAAAGACAATCTCTCAGAGGTTTCCTTCAAGACACATACAGAGATGCTTAATGCAAGGCACTCAGAAGGAATGTTAATTGCAGTACTGCACACACACATTTTTGGA
This sequence comes from Irena cyanogastra, assembly GCA_013397155.1. NCBI lineage: Eukaryota > Metazoa > Chordata > Aves > Passeriformes > Irenidae > Irena > Irena cyanogastra. Next base: position 368,623 of record VWZV01011307.1, on the reverse strand, counting down.
TCAGTGGATTATTTGGAAATCCTGGGCTTGCTGCTGTAGCAGGTAGCTGAGAAGAGAAGGTCTGCTGAAGTATTTCCAGTTACTAATGGGCCAAGGCCTTGTGAGGGAGCAAATGTACTGACTAGCATGGTGTCAGAGGGAAAACAGCGTGGGATTTTGGAGCAAGAAGAGAAACAGCATCTCCAACCTCTCTTGCATCACTCTCCTTACAGCTTGGCTTCAGAACCCATTTTCAAGGACAACAAACGCATGGATCCAAATACTGGCTCATCCCAGTTCCTCCCACCACAGAGCACCACAGTCAAGGACAATTCACACAGACTGTCCCAGCATCATGCTCAGGAGATACAAAGTTCTGGCCAATCTGCACAGCAGCCTGATGTCCCAAAAATAGCCAGACAGAATGTACAACTGTGAATGCTGAAGAGCAGAAATATTGTCCTAGATAAAGGAGCAGAATGATACCCATTTAAAGTGAGGCACTCTGCTGTTCCAGTCCCTTCAGACTAGCAGCAGTCAAAAAAAAAAAAAAAAACAAAACACAAACCAACAAAAAAACTCCCACACCAAAACAAGCAAAAAACTCAACAAAAACCAAAACAAAAAAAAAAAAAACAACCCCCCAAAAAAAAAAAAAAAAACCAAAAAAAAAACCACCCCAAAACACACAAAAAATCCTAACCAAAAGTCCCAAAATCCCACCCTCATGATTAACATTCATCTGCCTTGAAAGGAACTTTTAAAATATGTTTTTGTTCTCTGTGGCTTGCTGATGCCCGGCAAAAAGTCAAAACTGGGATTAAAACCGAAGGGCTGCAGCCAGGAGACTGTCACTTCTAGTTTCTCTTCCCTCAAGGATTAAAAAGTTACTTTTAATTAATGTTGTTTCAAGATGTCAAGCCTGGTGCGGCTGCCCCCAGCGCTGTTTCCAAAGGCTGCGTGAGCAAGGCGAGCGTGCTTCAGGCTCTTCCCACACTTCTCACAATCTGCCTTTTGTGGCACATGCTCCCCCAGGCTGGCACACATCAGCTATCCTGGGCTGTGATGTGCCCGTGAAGCCGGGGCAGGGTGCCCACGTGGTGGGCTTGGGTGGGTAAGGGCAGGTAAACTTCAGCTTTGAAATATGCTCACACAGCATGAGATGCCTGTGTGCAGGATGAGCTCCGGCATCTTTTACAAAAATATTTTCATTGCCTGAGCTCCCCGGGGGAGGTATTGATCCTCCCGAGCACCAAAAGCCTGTTTCATGTATGAAGAAATCCCCTCCTAGCCCAAACATCAAAACATCTAAGCGTGAGTCCAGCTTTACAGAATTGTGCCGGGTTGTTCCTGGACTGTACACAAATTGGATGCTAAACACACACCAGGGCGTATGACTAACACATGTCGCTTCCTTCCTGCATGCTCTGGCAGCAAGTTCAATTGAAACAGGACTGTCTGAAAAATCCTGCCCCAAAAGGTCAGACACAGAGTGTCTCGGTTCTTCTGGTGTTTCACAGAGAATCTGGTATGAGGGAAAATTACGGCAAGCAAAAACTGGAGCACAAATGTGACCACAGCCCTGACCTCTGATTGAAAATGCCTCATTGCTAGTTCAACCACAGGCAGACAGACATGATTTAATCCAACTTTTTCACTCCCTTTGCTGCATGGAGCTCACTCGCACTTTTGCTGCTCCTCGGGGGTATAAAACTTTTTTTATCCACCCACGGTAGCCAAGGTACATACGCCACAACCACCAACTATGAATTTATTCAAGGTGTGCTTAGAAATTGGCAGGGCTAATAGAATGTGAAACAGTTTAAGATGCCCTGGAACATTTTTACATCACATGTCCAAGGAATCGTGTATCTGTTGAAGCATTTGGGGAGGGAGATAGTGCCAGAAGTGCTGGGGAGCTCTCTAAACAAAGACTCGTGTCAAGTGGAAAGACCCCACTCCCCAGAAGGATAGGAAGACTCAAATCTTGAACTGCACTTTCCACCACCAACTGAAAACTCAGTGTGTGGTGAATGGAGAGGTCCCACTGCTCCCAGCCAGGGCAGCTGCTGGGAATTCTGCCCTGTCACGGCTGGGCCAGCATCTCCCTGGCATGTGTGGCCACAGGGCTCTGAGGGGAAGGTGAACACCTGGTGCACATGGGCCCAGACTGCCTCCATTGCTCCTGCACATGACACGAGGAGAACCACTAGTGCTTCACAGATAAAAACATGAATAATCTCGTCACCTTTCACCTCTGCATCATCTCCCCAGCAGAGGGACTGACAGTGAGAACTATTGCAGCACACAATTTCCCATCCTTCACCAGTGGGAAGCAAAAGAGCCAAATCTCACCAAGTGCTCAGGAGAGGCAGCAATTAAAACCAGACAAAGAGTGGAAAGGCTGAAAAGCACCAGCATGAGATTTTGGTGGCCCGAGAAAAAGCGATTTGGTGGCCCAAGAGAACAAATATTTGAGTGCTTTGTGAATAAAGGCCAGTACAAAGTGTTTGCCATTAAAAACTTCCACAAAATTACATTTTTGCTCTATTTTGCAGGGATTGTAGATCACAGGAAAGAAGCCATATAACTTGTCTCGCATATAAGCCCGTCCATTTGCAAGCAACTGACAGTAAGCAGTCAGAAAGCAAATTACTACAATTAAAGCAAGCAAGTAAGCAAACCCCTCACTGCTCTGAGACAGGTGGCACAAGAACACTTACCTCTGTGCATAATATGGAAAGAAATGTTCATCAGCTTTGGATCACCTCCACTGAACAAGAGGATTGGAACCATGTGATCACTGTTTTAAGAAAGGGAAAAGGCAAGAGGGGGAGGGAAACCAGAGAGAGAGAGAGAGCGATAGTGATCCCATTCATCTATAGATTGTTGAGGGTCGACATAATGAGTCTTGCAAACTGGACCAAGCAGCTCTGCAAGGCATTATTGCTAGTAAATAAATCACTTAGCAGGAGAAGAAAATGCATGTATAAATCTTCTGTGCTGGTAGCAGACATGTTTCACTAGCAACTACCTTCTGAATAACACGCCAAGAAAACCAATAGAGAGAGTTTGTGAATACATGTCCAAAGCTTCTTAGCAAACTGTCATATTGATCTAGCACAGCCTAAGGAAGCCTAAGAAGACTCAAGGAGTTTGGGCAAATGCTTGTATTAGTGTTCCTTTCCTCTTAAGAGTTTGCTGAGACGGCACTTCAGTGTTTCCCAAGTAGTGCACCTCCGACCCTGGCAATCCATCAAGTGAATGCAAATTGCGGACCAGACAAAACCAGGCAAACAGCAATGCTGCTTAATAATAATGTACTCCCAAAGAGGAGGACTTCCTCTACAATGATTGCTGTGTACACATTTAAACTAAACACCCAAACTTCTTATTAGCCTCATCATGATTTGTGTTTTTGTTCCCTTTGAAATGCTCCAAAGTAAATGGTACAAGTTTACTCAAGGCTAACCTCAAACAGTAGGCTTTCTGAACTGTGCAAACGAACAAAAGTTGGGCTATATATAGGTGGCCCACATTTATTATAAGGCCCTTTTGAAAACCAACACCCAGCAAAGTAGAGCTAAGGAGCAAGTTTGAAAAGAAAATAATCTCAGTAATCACCACTCTCTTTGCATTTGGCCTGACCGGCCCTAATTTGGTGGGGATTGTCCAGGACAATGCCTGGGGGCAGCTTCCCTAAAGTCCATCTCAAGCCATATAATTAGCAGGAGTCAGCTCAAGTCAGAAGAGCAGTTTTTCTTCTGATCTGCACAAGGTGTTCCTGCTGCCAATACCATTTCTCAGAGCCTTTCACACTCAGGGGAAGAAAAAACAAAGGGAAAAAAAAAAAAAAGAGATCCAGAGTGCTTATTTATTCACTGCATATTAAACACTGAAAGTGGTCCCATGAGCATGGGGTAGCCCAAAATATCACAGATCCAGGGCTGACCTTCTGCCAAAGCATTTTTGGTGCAGCTCTTAAGAAATGTGGTTATCACAGTGTTTGTTTTAAACTCCTGTTAATGAATCAGGCAGACCTACACTGAGAAATTCACTAAATTATATTTAACCTTGTTAATTTAACTTAAGAATTAACGAGCATATTCTAATGAGCTTTCTATTTATCATTTTTCACTTGTATTTGCAAAATCCCTTCTATGCAATGGAAGTTTTCATATCTGTTATAATGGGAACATTCCCAAAGTATCTAAGTGCTTAGGTTTGGCTTGACTTGGACCATCGCTACCACATTTTTTAGCTTAGAAAAGAAACACACTGCCACACACATGCTCAGATTTGTCATGGGTTCACAGGATATATGAACACACAGAAGGAGAAAAGAGCGTGTGCTGGCTGACACAGACTGGCTGTGGTGCCCCTTGTTGGAAGGGATCAAAATCACTTTTCCATGGAGTCAGGCCAAACCCACTCATGAGTCACTGCCTTCAAAGACCCATTGTAAAATGTGTGCAGAAGTCTTCTAAGGCCACTGAGACTGGAGCTGCAATAGCAAGTTGCCTCTTGTAAAAAAACCACACATACCCTCAAAACGCACTAAAAATCAATCAGCAGATCAACTAATAACCACACAGAGTCACTGCCCATATTCTCAGCCATTTGGAGCTTATTCTGGAGCACTCTAGAAATCTTCAGTGGTGAGCACTGACACTACAGTAAAGTGCTGCCTGCTGGCACTTACACACATGAAGGTAGAAAAACACTGACTCCAACACAAAGCAAGACTGCCATGCAGCAGACATGGAACTGTCACTCTGTGGTGTCAGCCAAAGGCATGGTGATGTACTCCACTGAAGCCCCTGTTTAAGCACAGTCTAGGTATGATTGCTCCATCCTGAGCATTCGGCAATACAAATTCACTGTAAGCGTCACTGGAGCTAGACATCATAACAGTACTGCAGGAGCAATGCCAGAACCAAGAAAAAATCAGAAATTTGGCTTAAGATGATGAAAACTGATTCCCAAACAGTTGAGCCAAAAGCATCAGAGCTGATTATGAAATAACAGGGCTTTGCCCAAGCAGATCCTGATGGTGGGTTTCTACGTAATTTCTGCTCGTCTTGCCATTATGAAATGGAATTGGCAACCCAATGGTTACTCTGGGAAATAAACACTACACTGGAATAAACTGTGGCCAAAATGGCCATCATCCCTCGAGCACACAACAGAGCAGAGGAAAGAAGAGAACAGCAATGGCTTTGCAATTGGCCATTACTTCAGTCAACTCCAGCGACAGGGATCTGCCTTGGGATCTGGCCACCAGTCTGGGCTACTCCAGAAAACTCCTCAGTACATGAGCTGGACCTGTGCTAGTGAGCAAGTTATTATGTTAGTTGGGATGGGCCAACACTCTTCTGCCCTTGACTTAAAGGGGGTAAATGTGTTTACACCTCTTTGCTGCTGGTGAAGTGCCTGAATACCACAGCTCCCAAGCAGGAAGCCACTGATGGCTGGGTGCATGCAAAAGAGAAAATAGCCTGTTTATGGCACACCATTGAGTATTACCAGGAGCACAGTATCCAAATTGTCTGGGTGAGAGCCTTTAGGGCAAGCTACACTGCAAATCTCTACCCTCTTAAGAGCAGGTTGAAGAGGGTGTAATGAGCCTCAGAACACTCAGAATTATTTCAAGAGCATTTTAAGAGATTTTGAAAGTCCAGTTTGAGACTCTGTGCTGCTTTCAGACAGCTTGTGTCTCATGATGGTGAAACATTCAGCATTCATGCTTCAAGCCTGAAAACCTATAATCACAGATCCATAGACTGTTTTCTGTTGAAAGAAACCCTAAAGATCAACTAATCCAACACCCCTGCCATCTTTACTAGACCAGGCTGCACAAAGCCCCATCCAACTTGGCCTTGGACATTTCCAGTGACTGGGCAACCGCAGCTCTGGGCAACTTCCTCCAGTGCCTCATCACCTCACAGTACAGTATGTCCTCCTAATGTTCATTCTAAACATACTCTCTTTCAGTTTAAAACCACTACACCCTGTCTTTGGTAGAAAGTCTTTATCTTTTTTCTAGGCACCCTTTAAGTATTTAATGGCTACAAATGAGGTCTTCTGTGAGCCTTCTCTTCTGCAGGCTGAGCAACCCAAACTGTCTCAGCCTGTCTTCACAGGAGAGGGGCTCCAGCCCTCTGGTCATTTTTGTGGCCTCCTCTGTGCTCTCTTGTGCTGGGGGCCCCAGAGCTGGATGCAGCACTCCAGGTGGGGTCTTACAAGCAGAGGGGGCACAATCACCCCTCTCAACCTGCTGGCCATACTTCTTGTTGGCATTTGTTTGGTCAAAAAGGAGGCCAAGGAAGTTATTTTCACTTGCAAGTTTGTCCCTGCTTACCTTGAGCCTATTGAAAAAGCTCTGTCTGAACAATTAAACATTCTGGGCTTGAAGAGACTTCACAAATCTTCTGTGAGAGGGAGATTAAAATGTTTGCACAAATTAGAAACTAAATTCTATCTCTTCCCACATCTCTAAGTTTTAATTTTTGCAAACACACTAATGCATGGTTGCACTTAAGACTCAAACAAATTAGATCCACAATACAAATTACAGAACATTCTTTAAGACTTAGTCTCTTTCTCAATATGAACTAGCTGTTCTGTAACGAAGAGACAATCTCCTCCTTTTTCTCTCTCCCTCTTGTTTTGTTTTAGGTCACTGACCAGAAATAATGTCTGCGCAGTGCTACCCTAACAATTTCCTATACATCTGAGAAACCAAAGTAATAAACTGAATTCAAACCAAGGAAATAAACAAACAAAAAAAAGCTACCAAAGCAAGTGAAACAGTATTAATGTTACTGGTTTTTATCTGTGTTCAAGAAGAGGCACCAAGTTTGGGAAGGACAGCACCTTACTGTGGCTTACTGAGCTTAGTAAGCAAAGTGGGGGCATAAGAACTGAGACAGTGCAACAAGGCCATAAAACCCAGGGAAGACCAAGAATTCCTTCTGCTGAGTGATTCAGCTCTTCATGTGGGCACTTGCACACCAGCACCAACCTGCAGCACCTTTCAGGTCTGAGACACCAACCAACCTCACTTAGGTGTACACAGATGTAAGCAAAGTTGTACACAGACATAAGCAAATTACTACCCTCACTGCTGCTGTTTATGTTCATATCTACTAAGCTGCTCCTTCAGCTGACCCCAAGGGAGCTACCACTGCACTCAATGCTTTCCCAGTTTTACAGTGATTGCAGAAATTCCCACTGAGCAGAGCCCGGACTGGGCAGATCACTTTCCAGGTGCTTTTGGGGCTGCAGGTACCCAGCCACTGATGGGCACCTTTGCTATGATCAGCAGGAGCCATCTGCCTTTCCAGACTTCCCAGAGAAGTGCCCAGGAGTGTTAGCAATGGTGTGGGTGACTTAACCAAAGACTCTGGGTAGGTGCTCCAAGGGACACCTCCCCGTACCTGAAATTCAGCATCCTGATTCTGGAGCAAGAGGTGACAAGTAAAACTGCAGAGCTGAGCACTGGAGATTTGCCTGAAAGACAACTGAAAGCCACAGCAATGCAGGAAATGGGATGGTCTTTGGAAATTCGACTAATGCAAAAGTTCATTTGTACCATGAGTATATGAACAATGACTGAGCATCAGGAGTTACAGATGAGTAAGGATTTCGGGGCTTGGCTCAGAAGAGCTAATCACTATAGAAGAAAAATCCACCTCACTTCATATATGCAAATTGAAGCTTACAAGAGCACATAACTCTCATTAAACTTTTCAACACACACGCTGTGTATTTCTGCCAGCACCTGATTGTATGGTAAAGTGCATTCAGCTTCAAACTATCAGTCTCTGGACCCCTACTACACGGCATGAATAGACAAAGCATGTAATTAGGGTCAAATTTCTATCTGATGGCCGCTGAAGATATTTTGTTTGTTTTGTAAGTGGGGAAGGTGGGGGTAGGAGGGAAGAGTCTGGTTCAAAAACAATGTTTATTTTGAGCAGCCTGAGCAGAACTGCAAAGCATTTCAAGAGTAAAGAATATTTTCTTTGTTAAAATCTTCAAGCAAGCCTCATAGCAGCAAACTGATCAGAGGGTAACATTCCTCACTGCTAATTATAAGCAATGTATTAAATTTAATTCAACAGTAAAGTAGCATAGAAACACAATGAAAAAGCTACAGCACAGCTAAAATACCCCAAGTTGTTAATGAAAAGTAGCTGAAATAACATACTAGTTTGGTCAAATATGTGAACATAAAAGATGCATTTATATTAGAGTGGCTCACTTAAAAAAAAAGATGACGACAATACTATTTCTGTGGAATACTAAATGATTAAAGGCAATAAAGATTTCTGTACAGCTGGGAGAAACTCCTTATGGTCTCAGCTCCTACAAAGTGTGCTGCATGAGCTCTGATAAGAGTCTCTGTGCAAAGAAAAAACGGTCCCTGACAGCAAAGATTGTCCTAAGAATATATACACACAAACTCCTGTGAATCAGAAAGCCCCTAAATATACCCCTAGTTCAGTTAAACCAAACAAGTGGCTCAGTCTCTGGGCTAAAAGTTACCTTTATTGTCATTTAAAAAGCACAGCAATTTGTAATGAGAAAATACTGGGCTTTGAGAGGTGAATGCAAACAAAGATTAAGAGGCAGCCCTGGCCTCTGGAAGCCCAGGAGCTCAGAGGGATGTTAGGAGGATAAGTATTTCAGAGCAAAGTACAAAGGCAGTGCCGCTCATCTCACCCACAATTCAGTCTCTGAATAAATGTTGCTGTGCTGTCTCAGAGACATGCTGATTTCTAGCTCTGCTTAATGGGACGACTTGTTACTACTCAACAGGAATACTTATAACAGTTTTGCCTCTTGAGATTTGAACTATTCAAGTTTAGATAGATTTCAAGATGCAGTTTGTCATGTTCTTTGTCCTTAGGATGCCACTCCAGATTGGCACCCATAATCCATTAATACACAAGGCACCAGCATGCAAATAAAATAATTTCTGCCAAACTGGGACAGCTTTCAGGATGATTGTATATTGATAAGAAAAAGCTGCATTCATCTGCAGTGATAGGACTTTACTCCACAACTGCTTAAACCTCACAAACGCTTAGTAAGGAAATTCTTTTTCTTCTCTTTGTCTGATGGAGAAACAGCAATAATGTTTTTCCATTCCCAAATTTGTCTGGAAGGTCTTTCCAGCTTGCCTTGGTAACTGGGAACACAATCCAAATTGTTCCCAATGCTCCTGTAGATCTAATATCATGTTGCAAATAGGTCCTAGTCCAACGCTTACTGAAGTCAACAGCTATAAACTGGTACACTAACAGCTTTCCAAGGCACTGCTAAAGCATGTACTCACAGAGTAATAACCTGGGGCCAAATAAAGAGCTAAATTTAGGACTCCAAACACTTCCCAGTAGTTCTGTTCTAGACACCAAACAACTCCAGATCTTATATAGGAAAACAGTAAAAGGTGACCTCTTTTTGTAATAAGGAAGAGCAAAGATGCCACTGCAACCATGGCAAGTATCAGGAGCAGCTGGCGAGCAGGGAGCCACTGCTGGGCACTGCCAAGAACCAGCTGCTCATGCTCAGTGGGACAGCACAGCACAAACGGGGCCCCACAGAGCAAGAGGAACAGGCTGCTTGCATGAGCCACCCCACACAGACCAAAAGCTACTGTGAGTCTCCCATGCTGGAGGTCACAAACTGGCGCAGGCAGCAGTTCCCCAGGCTTCCCACCATGCTGCCAGCATCCTTGATTTTTCTCACCAAGCATGCTCATCCTTGATTCCTTGACATGAACCCTGGTGCCATTTTCAGGGCTGCTGTACCTTTTCAGGCTGTTGGCTACCCCAGTTGCAGTCCACTCCCAACACAGGGGGAAAACCAGTATCAATACAGACTCGTCAGAAATGGATGTGCATTTAAGTGTAAAATGACAGCTGCTTCACTGGAGCTTGGATTAGGGAGGTTATAATGTGACTAATTACAAAGTTAGCTTCAGCATGTGTAAACATGGCTCACAAAAGTTTAATGTCAGATTTTCTTAGTCTCTTGTATGAATTTTGGATGCTTTTTTCTCTGCAGCTGCCAAAATGCTCGCTGTTGACAAACTAGTCTAAGTGCTACCAAAGCATCTTTCATGAGCTGACTGCGTACATCTGAACAGATACATTCCTCATTAATGTGCTATATTTCAAGCTAGAGAAAACAATGTATGTCGAGAGACTATAAACCACAAGTACAAATGATCCAGGTCACCAATGATGAATACAACCAGTGTTACACGAAACATGACACATTGGGCTCTCTTCTTGGGGAAAAAAAAAAAAAAAGGAAAAGTAGAAAAGATGCAGAAGGGTTCCACATTCTTATCAATTCTTCTCTTTAGAAATCTGTTGGAGCCAGGGAGATTTTCAGAATCTTTTTCCTTACTGTTTTGCACACATGGTGCTTTCCCCTCCCACCAGACACCACCCGTCCTGCAGGAACATCAAAAGAAACCGAGTTTGAATCCAGATTAGTTTCTAAATCCAGGATTAAGCTGATGGCTAAACTAAAAAAAAGGGCTCAATTTGGGATGCAGAAGATCTGAACATGGGGCTCTTGCCTGGCTGTCCATTTCTGCATCCTTGTGAGATGAAATTACACAAAAAGGGATTTTTCTGGTGAGAGTCTGTTTTTCGCCACACCAGAATCTCAGAAGCTTGACCTGAGGCAGAACTCCCTTCAGTCCCTCCTCAAAACAGATACCTCAGCTTTGGTGAGCCGCTGAAACCAAAACATTTGACTAATTCTGCTGATTTAAAGTTCAATTAAATTATGTCCCTTGTTGAAACAGATGTCAGATAGGATTTGATTCTGTGTGCTTTGCTTGAATCTGTACACTTTTGTGAATAGAGGAGCAATTTATAATTTTGATAAGTTTCCAGCTTACAAGTACATCCAGAAAGGCACAAGTAAAAAAAAAAAAACCAACCCAACCAGTTAATAAATTATTATTATAGAAGAAATATATGACAAACAATGCTCTCTATATATTCATTAGCCCATACCTACTTTAGAAACTAAATCTTGAGAGATTTTGTAATTCATGCCTTCATGCTCATCAAAACATTTTTTATTAGCAGTCACTTTTGTGACAGATTCCCCCCTCCCTTCATTTGAAGTAAGCAGAGTTATGGAACAGTCACACTACAAAAATACCTGCAAAGTAGCAGCTGCCCAGGAAAAGGCCTAGATATAATATGACTGCTGATTTTTGAACTGCTATGCATGCTGTGTATGCCTGGAAACATAACAAATGTGCATGGCTTGGCTTGTAGCACCTAATTTGCAATAATATTGAAGTCCCCCACAATAACTCATTTACTCTTATAATAAATATATAAAAAAAGACAAATTGCTACATCGAACATGCATTTTCTTCACTGCAAGTAGCTGCTACCCCAGGGAGAAAGCCCTGTGCTGCTAACTAATAGTAAATCCTTTGGAAAATCATGTGTCATAATGATGGACAACCTGGGAAAGGGTATTAAATAGATTTAGAGGTTAGATACTCTAACAAGAACAAAAGAGGCCTTTTGCAAGCTAGCACCAATCAGAGCTGGCTCATTGGTATGATTAGCACCAAATCCAAAGAAAGTTTCCATTACAAGACAAGACAAGCGGGAGAATATAACCCAAAATCTTTCTAGGAAGATCTGTTTGGGATAGATCAAGTCCCCAAAAGATTGGGTAACTTTTTGGCTCTCAGGAGACACCATGGTGTCTTCAAACTACATTTAGGCAGGGGTGATTCTGCTCCATCTGCTATTTTATCTATTGGCACATCATTAGACAAAGCACATCTGAGTCAGAATGTATTACAATTATATGATGCCAACCAAAAAATACAGCCTGAAAACACACCTGATGGACAAAAAAAGGCACATTATCTAGAAGCCGAGGCAACACAAGACAACAACATTACTTTGCTTCATCTTTAGAAAACTATTAAATGCATACATTTATCTAGAAGGGTCATTTTCTTTGGCAGGAGTAAGTTCTAAATACCAGTGTTCTGCAGAACTGTATGAACTGGAATGATCACGTCCAGATCTCAGCTTCAGATCCAGACAGGATTTTGGCCTAAATTGATTTCCACCAGCACTTTCTAATTAGGTTTGATACACTGGGGGTGTGGGAACCTTAATTCATCATAAATGTCTTGAGTTTATTTCATGCAGAAGCAAGGAACAGCCCAGTCTTGACAGAAACAAAGGGAGAGAGTCTTTTAATTTGTATTTTTGAGGACTCCCTGGTATCTTTCATATCTGCAGAACACCCAGCTGTTCCCCAAATGGCTCCAAGTTTCTTCCTCCAGAACATTTTCTATTGTTTCTGATACATCATCCCATAGTGATTTATCGCTATTTTGTGATCATTATCAGTTTACTATTTTGACCAATACACCATAAATCAAGAAGAAGAATGTTAGGTGGGACTTCATAGTGTAGCTTTCATTCATTACCTGCAAAGATTATAGCCATTTCATAAAAACCAATATGAGAGAAAGAAGCTTATTGGCAAGGACCAGTGAAATTCATTTCATGCTTCAAAAGTTTGTGATTGGTCTGCTAAGAAAAAGACCCCTCGATTGTTGGAAATTGTTTTTTCCTTTAAACCAGCAAATGCCCGAAGACTGAGCTATATCAATTGTTTGCTGTACTTTCTACTCAAATGCCGTGGAGGCCATATCCATTCCATGTCCTTGTAAAACCCACTGTGCTTACTATTCATGAACTGCAGGAGAGAGAGATACATAAACACAGGTCTCCAGTACATTATGCTGCTCTGGAGAGTGTGGCACTCTGAAACGTGGCTCTGGGAAAGTCAGCTGCACACTTGGCACGACGTCCTGCTCATGCAGGGGACAGTCAGAAGGGAATGGCATACAGCCTGCCCCTTTGGGATTCAACTCAACATCAAAACCAAAAACCTCCCCCAAATCTTTTTGCAGAGATAGCTAAATGAACTGGGAAAAATCCCCTTCATGAGTATTTGTCATTCCTGAACGCCTGCTGTCCTTATTAATTCTAGGCTCTACTCTGAACTGCTAAAAAACTTCTCAGGCTAGTCAAACACTGCTTTTTGATACTTCCTCTTTCCACTCACTTCTCACCGGATCTCAGAACACAAATGAGTGTTATAAATCATCCTCCAGTGTCCTGACGTGGTCTGTTAACAATATCCACTTTCTAATTGGGTCAACCTTGTGCCTACTTTGTTTCTCCCAATAAGAAGACTCTAAGATTTTTTTAAATCTTGCAGAAGTCCTGCTGCTTGGACAAATCTATCTTTAGTAATCACAGGGTCTTAACATCTCGTGGTTACCCTCTCAGTCATTTCCACTGGAGCAGGATCAGTGAAGCCAAAATCCCACCAGGGAACTACTGGGCCCTCTGACTGAGTGCAACTATCCTGCTGTGCTGTGCCAGGAGGCAGAGGGCACATCTCAGAGGAGAGCACTGGCCTGGCACTGTTTCCAGGATGTGGTGCAGACAAGTCCACTGCTTTGGGGATGGCTACTCTGCAATGTAGCTGCATGGACTCGGGTGGTTAAACCGGACCGCAGGACCAGAGAGGATGCTGTGCCCTGATCTCTTCAGCTGTGTAAATGCAACCAGAAGAGGAAAGATAGGGTCCATCTCTTGCAACTTTTTGTTAGTTCCTTTTCATCTGTGGATGGCGTCTTCCAAAAGCAATTTTCCCAGCCATTTTAGAAATCCATCCTGCAGATCAGATGAAGAACTCTCTGGATGTGCATCTATAACTGTGCCAGTGGCTTAACCGGTTTATCATAATCATAAACTATGTACTTTTGGTCAGGTTAAGTTAACACATCTGACATATTCTATCAAGAGACACAACTACTTACCAAATTACTAATACAGCACGACAAACCACAGAGATTGTAGGGATTGAGCCTTGGCTTTCAAAACCCAGAGCTGATATCTCACCTGGGTCACCCACTTTCTCCTAGGAGAAGGAATCTGGGTCCACCACTCCTTACAGGCACAAAGGGTCTGAGATGAGCCCAGAGACTTGGAAATTTAACAGCATCAGCAGAAGGTCAGGGAATGGGAGACCTGCTGTCCAGCCCACCTCTGAATGTCACCTGACTTGGAGCCCCTCTGCAAGGGGTTCTTGCAGCACCAATGCACTGGGAGGTCTCATTAGTTGCATGTTGGGCATGTGCTTGGAGAACTGACACACAGAACTTTTCAAGTTCCCTTCCTATTTTCCTTTTTTCCAAAGAGAATAGACTCAGCCGCCTCCTCTCCACATCCAGACTCTCAGGAATGTGCATCAAACTCAGGCTGCACAGAAGGCACAAGCAAACGCTGCTAATTTACACTTTAAGAGGCAGAAGAGAAACCTTTCCCTTCGACTTACCATTTGTTACTCAAATGCTTTTCTCCCTGTCACAGTTACTGGGAGGAAGCTGCTGAACTGGAGCTGTGGAGCTCCTGCACAAGGCTTCTTGAAGTCACACATGGACTGAACATCAAGTGGACGGCTGTGCACAAAGGTGTGGTTACCATGAATCATTTATTACCTCAGCTAAAGCTTTAGGAACAACATTCACTAATGTAAAAGATAACTTGACTCTGGGAATACTGCTGTCACTGCGGCTGCATATTTTACAAGGGGAAAAGATTCCTTTAGGTCTATTTGTTGCATTAACCCTTTCAAGCCTGCACTTCTACTGCAGGGACAGTTTGATCTTTTATTTTTCTGGCAAACAGAGAATAACAAACAGCACCCTGAGTTTTTATTTAAGTTTCTATATAGTACACCCAACCATTTCAAAATACTTGTGGGTCCTGAAAAAATGTTGGAAAAGAAAGCTCTCACCAAAGACAGGAACAGCATATCTTTATCTCCCTGTGTACCCAGTTGTGCAGCTACCTCTAAAATATCTGAACCACACTGCATGATTAAAAATAACAAGAATGGAAAATAGCACATTCTGTTCTCTGCAGATCACCACAAGGTAACCTCAGCCAGAATTTATCTGAGGGCAAGTGTAAATGCAAAGTAGGAAAAATTTCCCTTATTCAACAAAAGCTATTAAATTAGCGATCCTCTAAGATGCTCAAGAATATTTCCTTGTTCATTTTTGGTGTTTTGATACAGAGAAGAAACACCTGTATGCCACTGGGTGCACCAGTATGGCACAGGGGGACACACCACACCTTCCCAGTGGGAGACCACTGCCAAACATGCAGAATTTACACTTTTCTGTGTACAAAGAGGAGCCAGATAACTTCTACCTGCATGACCTTCACTGCAGATTAAGAAGAGACAACTGCAACTTCATGACTCTGACAGCCTACACTGAGATTAATGCTGAATTGTCACTGATCTCTGGAAAGAGCACAGAGCTTAAAAATTTAAACACATAATAAACAAAATGCAACAGGCAAGCTAAATGATGCTTATTCTAGCTACAACTCTAGCTACAGAGGCTAACTGTAGCCTCTAGCTATAACTTGATGACTTTCCAAATGGCCAGATTATTGTCAGAGACACTTCCAAAAGCTGGGATATTTACTTGCACTTCTTTGATCCAAAGAAATAGCACAAAAAGTGAGAGAGAGAAGCCCCGCTTGCAGATTCTCAGGGCTTCTAGAAATAGGCAGAAACACAGAAGCAACAAAAATGGAATTAACTAAGTTTGTGCAAGGAGAAGAGCCTACACTAGGCTTTTAAAGCTGGCTTAAACACTCTTTAAACTGGTTTTAAATACTCCCTAAGTATTTAATCCTGTTTTCCAACATTCAACAGCTCTTGCTATCCAAATTCCTCGCCCCCAAGGAAGCATCTCACAGAGGCACGTGTGGTCGGTGAGGGAGAGGCACACTAGGGGCATAGCCTGCCCACGTGGCCGGAGCCAGGAGCAGCCAGCAAAAGGCAGCAGTGCCAGGGCACAGCCCAACCTCTGCCTGTGCCCACCAAGCGTGGTTTCCTCTGGTGGTGTGGCTGGGGGGCCCTCAGACTGTCAGTGACCACTTCTACTCAACGGAATTTAGATTTGCCCAGGGCAAGAGGTCACCTGCTCTCAACCTCCCCAGCACTTGGCATACCTCCTTTTGAACACAAATGGTGTCTTCCGACCACATGGCTTTTCAAAAATAGATATATATTTAATATCTTTTTTTTGCATATATACATGCGTGTATGTATGTATTTATATGCACACACATCACACACACATGTGACTCATGCCACCAGCATGCAAGGAAGGACAGAAGGACACACAGCTATTTGCTTCTGTTGGCGAGAGCATGGTTTAATCCACCATGCCAATCTACCACTGAAACAGAAACTCTGGAAGTCTTTCTCAGCCACCAGCCTGACAGAGAGACAGATCCTGAGGGACAGTGCCTTCTTAGGAACCCTAATTGCTGAGCCTCACTCATTTCTCCTCTGGGGCCACTTGTCACACGCTGGAACCCGCGGGCCTGGGTGGGAGAGCGGAGCCGCGCGGCACAGCGGCACAGATCGGCCTCCCTGCTTAGGGCTGTGCAGGAGGAGACCCATGGTGGGGGTACCTCTGCTTGGCAGAGTCCCTCCCCTCCCCCTGCAGCCACTCCGAGCTCATTCCACACATCTATAATGAATCAGGCTCCAACTCATTAATAAAAAATGACAAGCCATCATCTCATTGGATCTCCTACGCGGGTACGGCATGCAGATAAAACCCCCAGCTCTCTCTCCTCAATTCCTCTGTGGCCCAGCAGCTAATGAGACTACAAGATGGACAGGACAAAGTGAGCTGCAATTGCACAGAACTTAACTTGAGAGAGAAGGGGAAATAACCTTTTCATTACAGTAATGAGACTTTAATTTTAATGCCCTTTTTTTTTTTTTTCTTCCCTCTATACTAACAAAAAGGTAGGATCAGAGGCCTTGCTAGGGCCACCAGCCAGGTCATTGAGCTGCAGCAGTGTCACGAGACACAAAGAAGTTGAGCTTTGCTATAGTAATGAGCTGTTCAGTACTTTAGGTCTCAAGTCAACATGATTCCTAAGTGCAGGATTTCTAAGTGTTATCAATAATCAAATACTACGAAGGTAAAATAAAATAAACAGACTGATGAGATTCACAGACACTGAACTCTTCCCAGGGAGTTTGCTGGCCACTAGGAGTCAGAGACACTCGAGTCACTCCTGCTGACCTCCTTTCCATCTCCTGCATCTCTGACCTACTGTTATGATGCTGACAAAGCCACAATTCAAATGTTCTGTTCTTCTAAGTGAGATGAAAAGTAATAAAGAGGGATCAACAAAAGGAAATGGTAAAACCAAATTGCATTGTCTACTTGATATTAAGAACTACATCCAGCCACATCCTTATTTAATAAACTTGAGTTATACAGCAGAAAAAATACAAACTACAGACCACGATTTCATATATACAGCACCAACTTTAGTCGGCATAGCATCCTTTATGGAAACTACAGCCCAAAACGTTTTACACAATTAGAGGGATGAGTAACAGCAGACACAGGGGAGAGAAAGCAGTCCCATAGCATTGGGAAGGGAAAGTTTCCAAACAGGACTTAGAAAGGGACAGGCAACAAAAGGGGAAGGTCAGTGACAGTATGATCAGCTAGGAATTGCCATAGAGGGGATGCAATATGTCCTGAAATCAAACCCCCTTTTTAACACCTGGCCCCAAGCTGCTGCTTTCCCCCTCTGACTTGGGTTTGAATGCCTTTAATTAGCACATGATAGAGACCTCTGTTACAGCGCTGTAGGTCTGTGGTTCAAACCCCATGGGTGGTTGCAAAGGAAACAGAAATATAATTTCTGGGCATACTGGAACTGGCACTTTCTATTAAGAAAACAAAGAAATTTCACTTTGGAAAATGATGGGAAAAAAGTCTTTCCTACTAAACAAATAGGAGGATTGATTCAAGACCTCCAAAGGAAATGCAGAAGTTTGGGCTGCTCAGACTACCTTGCAGAAATTAACACAGGTTTTAATTACATAATCGCGCATCATTTTTGTCCCCAATGTCTTTGTCTTAACCTTAAGGGAATCACTTCAGACTAGACATCTGAGAAGGTAAATAAGGGAAGACAGTCATTAGAGTGATACAAGCAGGAAGTACAGCACTGCACAAGCCATCAGGAGTAAAATATAGCTAAGTACTGGTGGGCAGCTGGAGTTTTTAGCTCTGTGGTGATATATAACATTAGATCATAGTTATTTGTAATGTGATAGTGCTATGTAAAGCTGCAGTTAAAAACCACCTCTGCTCTACCCTTTGCATGTGATGTGAGAAGATGACCCTGGTCCAAAAAGCCTGTAGTCTCAGCAGTTGTCAAAACAAACCCGAGGGACAGGGTGGAGTAAAACCATGATAATGCTGAGATAATGTGAACTAGTGCTAAAAAGCTATGGCTAAAACATGCTAGCTGCTCCCTGATTCCCAAGACACTGGATCTGAGCTTAGCAATGCTACTGCTCCTTCAGTTCAAGCCAAATATTCGGATGATTCAACAGGAAGGCCAGAAACTGTCAGCATCCCAAATGTGTTCAGCCAGCCCACCCCTAAAGCAGGAATAATGAAGTCAGTTTTACAAACAAAAGTTGTGCATCTGCCAGTTCTGATTGCAGATTGCACATTCCTGCACCACAACCAGACAACAGAGGAAAAAAAGAGCATCGTGTTGTCCTGGGGTCAAGTAATCACTTATTTCTTTCCCTTGTGTGCCATAGACAGAATGAAATTGTTTGCTTTCTGTATTTGTTTGAATAAAAAAAACCAAAAACAACAGACCCTTCACATTTAAATAAAAAAATTGCTTAGAATTAAGATAGTTTCTTCAGGGGCTTTTTTTTTTTTTGTCTGTGAAGACTTATGTTTTTCTAGTGTGCAGAAATGCTGAGTTGACTGTGTGAACTGTCCATGAAACTCCCTGTGGACTTCTTCCCCCTACTCCCAATAAAAAATACAATTTAAAGAGTATGAGCTTTCCCACAAAGCAGAAGGATGTCTTCAAAATGGAGAGGTTAGGCACTTACAACACCAGCTGAATAACAATCCCATTTTAATTTCAGACACACACACACACAACAGGGTGTCCTTGCACAGACATTTAAAAACCAGAGGCTATAAGCCAGTAAAATACCTCACACCACACAAGGGCCAGTCTGGCTTCTACCTACCTTTAATAGTTTTGTTGCATTTTTTTCACCTGCAATTACTATTTGCAGCCAAAAGGAGTATCAATCAATAAATGTCCCCTGAACTGTGCCTTAAGGAACTACTGACTACCTGTGGGTGAGCAGCTGCAGATGAATTCCCAACCTCAGAGCCCAGGACCAGCACCAGCCTCCCCAAATGCAGGGGACAAACCAAGGTGTAACAACAAAAGCTGGAGCATAGGGAAGTTTGTCCAGGACTCAAAACACAAGGGCAGTTTATGTAACTGGCAACTCACATTAAAATGAAATTACATGGACTCTTATGTACCTAAAAATATGCCAAATTTTTGCTAGAATAAGTTATTTGTGTCCACAGTGCTGCAAAGTCACTGCAGCTAAGGATGGTTTATGTTTTGGGCTCTCTGAGCTGTAAGGAAATGTCACACAGGGATGAAAATAGGAACATGAAGGGTGGTGGGTTCTGAAGTACTCAGTGCTAATTTAACTTGCTCTTCGCTTCTTTCCTCCCCACCCCTTGATGTTCTTCATGACTTGCTGTCATTCTTTTCAAACAGCAGAAAAGTTGAACCGCTGCCACCTGCTTTAAGGAAATCCCAGCCCTAATGACACGTTCAAAACAACTGGAGTAGTTTGTGACAGAATATAACTCTTGAGGCCTAGTCCAGTGTTCTAATAAATAATAGATAAATAAATACACAAATCACTGTTCTCTAAGCCTGAGCAGTCTGTATCGTTCCTGCAGCTGACTGGGGCAGTGAGGGAAGCCCAGGCTGCTGTGAGCACAGGGATGCAGGCAGGGCTGCCCCACCACTGCTGCAGCATGATGGCCATTGCCGGGAGCTGCACTGCACCCGCACGTACTTACTGGAACAGTTCATTATTTTTACCTTGACAATTACAAATGATGGTACATATCAAAGAAGTGCCAAAATTTACATGAGGGCTTGGAAGGCACTGGAACAAGCTTTTAGCACACCCAGCAGCAGTTCTGCAGGGTGGGAGAGATGTGAAGTGGAGAAAGGAGAAGCATGTCCATGGCCAGCTAACATTTTTCAGGCAATTTGCACCCCACATCAAATCCCACACTAGTAACACAAGAAGGAGGGAGAAAGAAAGGAAAGATGAAAACTAGGTGCATTTTGTACACAGCATTCCTGTGTTTCAGCCTCTTGGACTCACTCATTTTATGAAATCAAGTTATCTGAATCTTAATGCACAGTACGGCAGGAATTCAAAGCCTCTTCCTTACCCACTAAACTTGATCTGAGGCTCAACTTGACAATGTCGATAAATATGTTGCGCTGCATTATTCATGCCCCTTCCCTTGCCTTCCCCCTGCCTCTGCCTGGCAAGCGGCAGCCGCCACTGGTGCAAAGTTGTGAGCTGGGAGCAGAGAGACCTGCCCTGTATAAATACCTGCAATAAATAAAAGATAAACAAGATATGTTGCTTGGCGACATCTGCCTCTTTGCCTCTCTGTGCTGGGCTCCCAGCACAGCAGCCGCTCGGGGGGGGCCTGGGGAGGGGGTTCACAGGCTCTGCAGCTGGAAGCCACCATGCTGCAGGTTTGGCTGCAGCTGTATTAAATAAACCACTTGGATAAGGATAGAAAACACCCCAGCACTAAAATATCTGAGAACCAAAATTCCGCTGATGAGCATCAAGAGATCGGTGGTTTACAATGTGAGCAACATTCCTTCAGCTACTCATCATCGTCGTAATCATCATTATAAATCTTGGCAACCAGCAAAAAACATCCATTGTTTCTATCCCTCACTTCTTTCCCCTCCAGATCTGCAGACTTAGTGACGAGGATATTTTGTTGTGGTTTAACCCTCAGTGGTTTCTCCAGGCAACACAGGGGACTGCCTCAGATGAAGACACTGCTGCAGCGGTACATGAGCAGCTGCAGGTAGTGGTCAAATCAAGAGAAACAGTAACTTTGGTTTCTTCTCTTACATGCTGTCAAATGGGCTGAAAATTGTAGTTTTCCTGTTCTTCCTCTGATGCCATGATCTTAAACTTTCCAGCCTTAAGTTTGCTTATGTGTACACCACCACCAGCATGCCCTAAACAGATTTTATGTGGTTTCAGGAAAGCTTCTCTGTTCAGCTTCACAGAAATAGTATCTCATCCAAGGTCTTTCTTCTACAACATACATCTTGCTCCAAGAAGGAAAGCCATTAAGTCCCAAAGAAAATTAGAACTGAGTCACATTTACATTTTCACTGCATCTAGTCTGCAATCCAAAGATTTCAGGCTGCTTAAAGGAGAATAAACCATGAAAATATACGTATAGACACACACATTCAGAGTTTCTGCAGGAGCAAACTTCCATGATGGTGAACACAGTCTCTGTCCTGCAGAAACTGAGTCATCACAACATCTAACCCTTGAGGCTGCAAAACTGAGATGATGCCACATTACTGTTAAATGAGGCAGTATCACAAGAGTCACACAAAAACCACGCTGTGCAGAAAGGTCACAACACCCAGAATATATTCAGACATGGAAAAGGCCGACAAAAGCAGAGATATCTCTAAAAGCTGCAGCAAAGCACAGCCCTTAAGGCAATCTAGGAAGTGGTGAAAGCCTCAAGAGCAGCAGTGTCCCACTGACAAGGTATTCACGTGTTCACCTCCTTGAAATTGCACACTTCTGCTGCATGACTGGAAGAAGCCAAAGGAAAATGACTCCAGGAGTGACAGGATATTCCCTGTAGTCACTTTTAGTGGCTTAAAGATTCCCTCTACTGTGTCTATTATGTTCTTGTAACTAATACTGCATGCAGCTGCCAATTCAATCCTTATTAAAATGAACTCTGTGTGTTCATTTCTTGTAGGAACACTGGTGTCTGAATTCTGGGAACCAACTGAGATTTGGGAGGCTCTGTGGCTTGGGGCAAAGAGCTCTTTTTTAAAGAGCTTTGCCAAGTCAGGACTGAATGGTTTTCCCCACTTATAGCCTCCAGACCTTTATTATGATTGGGCTGCAGCATATACCCAGCTCCACCTCTGCCAGACCAAAGCTGTTACTTTGCTTCTGAGTCATAGCAGGCTGAAATACTCATCCTTCACTACATACCTAGTCTGGGATATGCTCTCCTTCAGCTGAGACTGGTTACAGGAAAAGAATGGGGCACAAGTCACATAGAGGAGCTGGTCTCACTCTACACTCTCTGGTCTGCACCGTGACCTGAAGCACTACAAGCCATGAAACTGGGCATGTTCAGGGCTAACAGCTCTTCACACCAGTGACTGCTGTTTGCTCTCCAGCCCCTTGGTACAAATGCATGGCTTTCATCCTTTACTAGGGGAAGCTGTCATCTGTACCAAGCTAAAGTGTGGGAGCTTGGCCTCAGGACGGGATAATTCTGCTCAGGACTGGTGTGGATTTTGTAGTCTGGACTACTGAAGTTCAGCTGCTGCTGCTATCTGAACAACAGTTTTACCTGCAAAACTCAGGGATCCACTGAACCTGGTGGTTGTTTAGTCGTCAGAGTTTTCCATTCAGCTCATGCTCTTCAGGCCTGGTTTTTACCCAAAGCCCTGGTTTCTCTGGTAAGAAAATTTAGCTGGAGCAGTCATACCTGTCACCCACAGTAGGTGCCAGAGCCCCTGCCAGGATGGACTACAGGGAAAGGATGTGTCTGCACCAGAGAGCTTTGATGGAGACCTGCTTCATTCCCAAACCCAGCAGTACTGGGATCTCTGGGTGCTTGGCTCCAGGCCCTTTCCTTATTAAATACAATTACAAAGTGGTGCTCTTAACACCAGTTGAAGTTTGTACTTGTTAGATCAGGAAGAAAAATATACATATTGAAATAAGTTTCTCCTGATCTGACATGTACAAACATTATCTATGCACCCAAACACACGCACTCATAAATATATTAGCCTACAATAGATATTGCCTCCCCCAATGGTCAGACCCTGAAACCTGAGGACTTCCCCCTTGAGCCATGTTTTATGTGATCTAACAAACCCTGGGAGATAATCGTTGCAATAAATGCATCCTGCAGATCAATAAATGCATCCTGGAGGACAATGTAAGGTGGCATATGGAAGTAATGTAAGTATCAGATATTTGTCAATATCATCCTCAGAGCTGGCTGGGTCACCAGGAGCATGTGTCAACCCAGGGCACTTCTAGCCAGACATGGATGCTCTTTTCCCAGAAAAACATTATCCCATCCTGGGGACACTCCTCCTATAAATCAATACAGGTATTCAGAGAGTAATTAGTCAGAGTAACAGAATCTGAGTGTCCTCCTTTATAAACACTAGCTAATTAATTTTCACAGTGTCTGTAAGCAGTCAAGAAAACACGATGACCATTATCTAAAATATATGACAAGAACATTACTATAATTAAACCCAGACCTCGAAAAGAATGGAAAGAGCCCCACCAAGGAGATATACAACAACAGTCGACTGCCCATATACTTTAAATATTTTTTAACAAAACTCAGAGATGAATATTTATTTTACCAGTGCCAAAAATAACCTTAACCACTGTACAAAATTTTACACTGTGTTAAAGTACATTAATTTTCTTTGCAGTCCTGAGCAACCTCCTGTTTTCACCATTCTCCCCAAGTACTTCTTGTGGAAGGGGACTAGTAGGATACTGGAACAGCCCTTGGAAGATTTCAGAAGTCTGTTGTGGTGTTGATGAGGCTTCCTCTATACTATGTAAAAGCCACATAAAACACCATCAGTACCTCTGCGGCAAGGCTTGGCATATCTCTGTATACTGAATCAACATAATTATTTAGAATCCATCTCTCTGCATGTAATTTCTTTATCCTACTATTGTGTTGCAAAGAATGAAAACCATGAAGAGCTGATCATGCACCCTCCCCTCCTGGGTTTTTTTTGAAGTTAAAAAATGCCTGGTTGTGACAGAGGGAGTCTCAAAACTGGAAGCTGCCAGCCTCAGAAAAAACACAGTCTGAAGCAAAGGTGGCTGTTCAGATGCAACTCTGAAGTCACCACTCGAGATAGTCAGCTGTTACACACCACTCACCACTGCCTGCAAAAAGAAGAGATTTCAGCACGTGGCTTCCCAGGGGAACCTTTTGCCATAAGAAATTAGCGTGGACAAAATTTCAGGAAAAGTCTTAAAATATCTGAGCACATCTGTATGGACAATACCATCGACTGTAAATAATCAAGTTAAAGGATGGACTTGGGAAAGGGAGAAGTTTAAATACTCCACTGCTTCTGAGGCAACGTCTTGTGCGTCTGTTTTTTTAAGGAGGTAGCTCAATATAGGAGGTTGAGCTGCTGAACCATACTTTCCTAAGCCTTAGAAGAACCAGGAAAAGGAGGAAATTACATCCCGTAAAAAGTGAGTTTTATCATGGGGAGAAATCTAAGAGGAAATGATTGTTCAAAACGTATAAATAAATGAATAAATAGAAAAAGCAATCTCACACAGGCAACAGCAAAAGCTCCTTCACAGTCAATCTTCTCCAACCATTCTCTCATAATTATTGAGCAGAGGACTAACTATCTAAACAAATTTGTTCTTCATTAAGAAATGTACCTGAATAGAATAATTGGCAAGATGTATGTTTGGAATTAAAATGAAAATCTCACAAGGAAACTCCTCTGGGGCAAACAAACTGGATTTTTCATTGTAAAAAATACTAACAGTAAGTGTGCAAATGTCAACCATCTCAGTACATTCTGCCATATCAAGAGCCATGTACATAAACAGCGGGCTCCTTGCAAGACAAGTTTCTGTGCAGCCATGAAACACAAACGGTTACTATGCAATCTCCCAGGGAAATCAAATTAATATCATAAAAATAGTTTCACATGTGCATGATACAGCATACAGATGCTGCTTATACAACACCAAGAGCCGTTACAGTATAACTCATCCATGATCATAATCGCTTCTTTCTTAAGTCCTGGAATCCCAAACAGAAGTGCACATGTAACTGCACGCCTGCTTTTGCATATACAACTGCTGTCGCTGCAAGCATAAATTAAATATGTATATTGCTACATAAAAACCTACTCAGTTACAGATGTGAATTTTTCTCAAACTCCTTCCAGCTTCTTCTAGGCTGGACTTCTGGCTCGGTGCTAACAGAGCTCCCTTTTACGCTCCCTAGTTTTTTACTGCATTCCCAGCATGTAAGAAGGAGGAAATGCCTATTCTTAACTGCAAGCAACTGTACAAAATTGCAAAGGTGAAGGGTAAAGCCAGGCAGAACCTTACAGTGTTTTTTACACTGACATCCCCATTCAGTCCAACTTTCATGCTCAAAACTTCAACTCAGACATCTCTATACTCAGCAAGGACCACAGCAATGTGCACTGGAAGCAGAACACCGAGACTCATTGGTTAGGGATTGCTATTTGGTGAAGAAGGGGCTTGGAACCTTGCAAGGAGAATCAGGACCAGCTGCAGGCAGCAGAGCACAGCCCAGTCTCCACCCTCAAAGAGATTAGTGGGAGCCTTTACCCTGCTCATCCCTGCTGGACACCAGGAGTGGGGCTGCTGATGAGTTGTCAAGCTACCGTGCAAACCCAGAAAGCTCCAGTTTCAGCTCAAATGTGTGGAGTCTGGGCAGCCTCCAAGGGGTGAAATGGGGCAATCTTTGGAGAAAAAGGGGCTGGTAAAGAGGAAAACAAACCCGACCTTGAGAACCCCTCTAATGGGAGAAATGTTCCTCCATGTTTCTGCCCCAGTTTTAAGGCTGAAAGGGACTTGCACAGAACTGGTGCCTACCCTATCTCTTGAAGTGTTCAAGGCCAGGCTGGATAGGGCTTTGAGCAACCTGGTCTAGTGGAAATTATGTGTGTCCATGGCAGGGGTTTGGAACAAAATTATTTGTAAGGTCCCTTCGAAACCAAACCATTCTATGATTCTTCTGGTTTTTTGGCTCCTCCTGGTCCTAGCAAGAGATATGAACTATGCCTACAGTGTGGAGCTGGACTGGTGGCCAGCACATACACACACACAGGGCTTTAGCAAAATACCTTCAGTATAAAAAGAAAAAGAAAAGCAGAATCAATCCCTTTATCCTTGACATGGTGTAAAAGAGGTGCATAATACCGCACATTTAATTGCACTTTTAAAAATCACCTACTGGATGGGCTGTCTAAAAAGGGAGAACAAAGCAATCCATGCCTTTTAAGTAATGGAATGCTGAGGAATGGTGTTAAACAAAATTTGCTGATACATTCCTGCCAAAACTGCAATAGTGATAAATCCACTGTAAAGAACAAAATGTCTATTCGCAGGGGAGAAACGGAGGGATCTGTGCTCCAAATTCCATTGGAAGCTTTTGAAATCCCACCCTCAAATAGCATAGTCTGGTGCCAAACTTCACAAATCTGCTAGTAACTACTTGCAAAATTACTCAAGAATCAAACTAGCAACAAGTTTTGCTACCCATAGGTGTTGATTGTAACCACATCCAATAAATACAAGAAAAATAAGAATAACGAAGATTACATTAATGTTTGGTTACTATTTTCTTAACACCCTCCCTTAACCAGTGTTGCAGGAACATAAAGACCTCCAAACTCTCTAAGATTTGTTTTCAGGAGGCTTCTGCAAGGCCAGGATGTTTTTCCAGCATTCACCAGGTCTGAAATTTTATAGAAGCACGCTTTCTGGAGGACATTTTCTTAACAACTGTGTCAGTAAGTGGACTTGTGAGTCCCTGGTTTTCTTCATGGATTTCCCCAAATAAGCTTTAACAAAGAGCAGCTTTTCTGCTTCCCACTTCTATTTGTGTGCAGAACATGAATACTTTTCTACCTCAAAGGACTTGATTTTCTAAATCACTTTGAAATCCTCAAAAGCTGCTATAAAACCCGTTATCTTGACTGAGACTGGGACAGGAAAAAGGGCATAGAAGGAACCCCACTGCGTGAGTCTGACAGGACCATGTGTGTGACCTCCACAACGCTGCACAGGATTTGGTGTATCAGGACATCACTCTCACAGAAGTCAGAGTGGCTGCCTGTTAGTAGCACTAAATTGTTTGCATTTCATTTTGTTAAACTAACAACAGAAAGTGGAAAAAAATTAATTGCAGCAAAGCAATCAGATTAAAAATAATTTTCAACAACAAAACTAATATTTAAACTGGGGAATAATGGAAACCCACTTTGTAGCTTAACTGTATCAGTTCCATCTGTTATTTCAAGGGGTGAAGCCCGAACTGAGAAATCTGTGTCACACAGAGGCCAGCAGGTTTGTGAACTCTAGCGGGAGCTGCTTAACAGTTGGTCTTAATCGTTTTCCAAGGCACAAAGCTGAGATCAAGATGAATCTGTTTCCCACATTGTTTCCTCCCAACAGGGTTAGATTTCAGATTTGCCTGGATTAGAGTAAAGCCACCGGAATTCCCCACCTGGACATCAAGGTTGGAGGCCTTGATTTCAAAGACAAGTGGTATGCAGTAATTCCAACCTGGCCCCACGGGACCACAACGTTTCATTTCTAATCAGTGAATTGTCTTTGTGCAAAACATTTTTTTAAAGGAGAAGGGGGGGAGATTTTATTACATCTTCCCCTTTACTTTATAATTTTCTTTCAGAGCCCACATATTTTTAGCCTAAATACTAATGAATTAAAAGTAGTAACATTAGTTCACCTTTTCCAGAGAAATTAATAACAGGGCTGAGATTTTTAAATCCCATAGTGTTCTTCTGCCTCACCCTGAATTTGCTCATGTGTTACTTTTTCGCATAATCGGCTTGGGCTCAGTGGCTGTGCCAAGCTGTGCTTTAGTCTCACAGCATGTTGTAACAGCAGTGACCAGGACCTGAACCATCTGCACCTTTATCCTACAAGTGCATTTACTCAAAGGAACAGCCCTACTTCAGCTCAAGAGCTGGAGAGGAAGAAGGTCGAAGCTTCTCAAAAGCCTTCTAGGCTAAAGGGAAGAATGGGACCCCTTCTCTTGCAAGGAGAAAAATATTGCAGCATGGTTAAATCTCTGCACAGTGCCTCTTTGTGTTCTTCACCTCAAGATAATGGGCCCAGGCTGGACCAGTCACCCCACATCCAATTTGCAAAGTACAGTGGATGTCTTCAGCTCCCTTGCAATGGGATGGGTTTGGTACCTTTCCTGCATACCCTGCTCCACCTGCCTGAAGTAGAAAAACCTGCACCAAAAGGCTGCTTCTGCCACCACACACACAGGGACCCATCAAGACACCTTGATATGAGTACGTCCCACCGGTCTGGACAAGGCCAAATGTTTGTCTTGGTGAACTCCAGCTCATCTCAATGTTTTATCCATTGAGCTCCAGCTTTCATTAGCTCCCCAAGAAGCTTTACCCTGACAAATATTTCCCTGTTCCAGGCAATGAGTAAAACTCATTTTAATAGACTTTAGAGGAAGAGCTTTGATTTTTACCCCTACAAAGACCTACTTCTACAAGAGAACCAGAAACAAAGGAAACAACAGCATTTGCATCACCCATGTGGATGAGCGGAGTTTTCAAACATTACTGACTTGAATCTGGAGGATGAAGATAGACCAATCATCTCAGATGAGCCAGGATAAAATCTTTTCATTTTCTTCTGCTGAAGGCCAGGTGTCTCTGGCTGTCTGACAGGCAGAGGCAGCAGGGCTTGGGATGGCCAATAGAGTTACCATTTCCACAGTTGCCCCTGCCTTGCTTTGAATCAAGTTATCCCTTATCAATCCACTCCTGGGACTTGACAATTTACAACAGGCATTTAAGCCATCACCCAGTTCCATTTGCCTTAACCATCACTCAAGTACAGCACTTGAGAATGCTGATGACAGACAAGCCATGGTCCACTCATCAGCTGCCCCAGCCACCCTAACCACAGCTTTCATTTTTCCTTAGCCATTGTGAAGTACAGAGAGAGAAAAAGTGTAAAAATGGGGGCAATTCCTCCACATCTTCTCACTATTTGCGATGTTTCAATGTAAGATTGTGCTTTTGCAGGTGAAGAAGCAATTCCTGATGTTATCCTGAGAAAGCATCCATTTCCTCCTTTGGCTACAATATAGCAGTCCTGTTTCATTTCCATGGAGGCGACAAGACTTTAAACAACACGCAGGACTGGATATTGTTACATACCAGTGGAATACTGACATTTGGACAAAATCTCACATTCACATGGAGAAGAAGAACCACATCTCTAGACTTAGAACAATAACCGGAAACAAATGCCACCGACCGCTCGTTCAAACAAGTCTGGTGTTTGCCTCATTAGACTCAATCCTGTGTGCCACACAACAGAACAGCAAACCAAAGTGCTAAATATACGATTAAAAAATTTAAAAAAAATCTTTACAGCCTCCACATCATGATGTTGGGAGGTTTTGTAGGAACACATTGTGTTCAAGCATGTGTTTTCAATACAGACGTATTTGGGCCTGCATGTCGCTATTTTAGTGCTAACACTTATGAGCTTATTTGCTGAAGGCAATTTTTGAAGACATTTTGTCAGTGGCCAAGTCCAACTTCCATTGAAGTTAAGTGAAAGACTCCCACTGCCTCAATAGGAAACAGCTCAGACAGTCAGGGCAGGATTCAGAGCTGTTATAACTCACTGAAATGCCACAGGTTGAGAACAGATCTCTGAGAGCAAAATGGGTAAGCCCAGGAGGAAAACACCACCATGAGAAATAACAGGAGAATATCCATTAATAAACACATTAGGACACGGTACCATAGAATTTCTTCCCTGGCTGTGCCAGTGTAACAGATTTGCAGTCCATGTCACAGCTCACCACCAGCTGCTGCCAACGGGGTCGTTTGTGAGGCTGGGCACTACTGCTGGTGCTCACTGAACCTGACTGGGGGAGGGCAACTAAAGCAAAAAACCTGCACAAGGTAGGATGTTTTCAGCAGTCCACAGCGATCTTGCTGAAATAACAAGATCAGTTCAGACTCCTGAAGTCAAGCATAGACAAAAGCAACGAAATAATCCCACATCTACTGTCTTCTTTCAGATAATTATTTTTCTCTAGTTCATCATAACTAGGAAAACTTTGTTTAATAGCTTGTAATATTGCTATCATGACTGTAACTGTACTTCCTTCATTTGAAGGAAGAAAGAGCTTGAAAAAATTCCTTGCAGACAGCTTTTTTTTCTTCCTCTTTTTCTTGTTATAAAGTCTACACTTGCTGCAAGGGCACAAGGGATGGAAAAAGTATTTAATTAGTATTTCCAGAAATATCCTCGCCTAACCCATAATGAGGTCATGCCAGATCATAATCCTCCTCAAATACAAGAGACAAAGTGATTTCCTTTTCATACGACATCCTTTTTTGGGTGCAGCATCGACAGCTTTTCTGTGGTTTCAAAGGAAAAATAAAATTGAGTCAGTCTGAGTGGGGGAAGTCCAGAAACATCTAATACATCTTCCTGTGAGATAAATTCAGCAGGCCATACCTCAGTGAAGACACGGGTGGGACCTAATACAACCAGGATGCTTTCTTTTAAAGAAAATAAAAGGAAAAACACCCAGACCAAAACCACAGCTCCAATCGTCATGTGCCCAACTGAACTCCTTTGAACTGTCTGCTCAAATAATATTTCTCTTAAATCAAGGAGGGGTGTGTTTGGGCTACCTGTGTATATTTGCCATTCCTCTCACTTGCCAGAACCAAACCTGAGTCTTGGGTGGATCCTTGAAAACATGGAGCACTGTGGACACCACAGGGCTGGTGGCCCAGGGAGGGGCTACATCAGCACTGGTGCTGCCAGGGCTTGGCTTGCAGTAAAGAGGTGCTGGCAGCAGGTGCAAGGACCAGCTGAGAACAGCCTTCTCATTGGAAGTCATCCCTCCTCCCTCAGTGTTTCCTGTGACCAGAGCA
Source organism: Irena cyanogastra (assembly GCA_013397155.1). Lineage (NCBI taxonomy): Eukaryota > Metazoa > Chordata > Aves > Passeriformes > Irenidae > Irena > Irena cyanogastra. The sequence continues at coordinate 337,595 of VWZV01011307.1, read as the reverse complement.
CTGCTGTGTTTTGAGCACTCCAAAAGAAAAACCCATCCCTCAAGGGGCCCTTCCTGGACAGGGAAGCTCACAATACACTGATGTTGCACAGCCCACTCACCTTATGAGAGATGAGTCAATGAGCCAAATAGCTTGGACATGGCAAAAATACTAACTTGGAGGAAAGCTTGCAATCTCACCTTGACGAAGACATCAAGAGCTTGAAACCCCACCAGATCCTTTGGTGGCTCACCCCAATTATTATTCAACTCCACTGTCACATTCAGGCAGGGAGCAGAGCTCAGGTAGATGCCCAGGTTTAGCTTGCAGCTGGTGATGGCCCATCAGCTTTTCCCCACTGGAATAAGGGGCCAGAGAGCACAAGCATTTTCCCTCCTTCAATATTCCGTAATTAAAATAAATCAGAAAAAGTACATCATCTGCAGTATTTGCCCTCCTCTGCAAACACACCATGTGTTATTTCACTACAGAAATCACTGGACAAAGCTGATTTACAGGCCACCCTCAGGAAGCCAGTGATCCTCCAACCCTCTTTCCCATCCCCCAAAGTTTATTGTTGAGTTCTTGGAACATCAAGTACAGAGTGTGAAATAATTTAATGGTGGGGGGGTTTTCATCCTCCTTCTCTATCCCAATATGACTAAATTTATTGATTTTGGATTGCTGTAAATTATAATGTAATTATCCTGCTGCACAAGCAGCTTCCCATTCCAGAAATTAAAAAGCAATTCAGGTAAATGATCTTTAGTTATCATGGTGCATCCCTGCAGAACTCATTAGGTTAGGGGATTAGATGGCACACCAAAACTCTTACAAGGCAAGTGACATTGAAAACTACCATGCCTGAAAATACAGAACTTCCTTGGGAGGATAATGGGCAAAACTGCTGGTGAGGCATTTTTTTTTTCCTTTCCTGACAACTTTGAGATGCTATCAACTTGTACCTCTTCCAGGATCTCTAACACTCACATACTGACCCTTCTAAAAAATAAACACCCTTCCTTTGAGATGAGAATGCCATTAAGTGGTATTTAAGAAATGGACAACATCACAAGGCCATCTGTAGAACATCGTCATCTGATCCCACTGGATCTCAGGTGGAAAACCAGCTCATGTGAGTCAGAGTCAGCAACTACTTTTTGAGGTGGGAGACTGCCAACTGGCACAAAAGAGAGCTCACACCAGATTTCCAGACAGCTAAGGTGAATTTTCCAGCTTTCCCGAAAGAAAGCTCTATCTGATGGGATTGCTAAAAGATCTGATTGACTGCAGTCACAGAAGATATGTGCACTTTGCCAGCACAAGTGTTCTCAATCCCTTTGTCTTGCCCAAAGGTTATGTTTTGCCTCCCTAAATCTGCCTGCACTTCAGGCATTTTCCACTTGCTGTTCCACACCGTTGTGACGGCTAAGCAGCCATCATCAAGCTTCACACTAAAGGCACCTACAGTCGTTGGCAGATGAAAGGATACGTGTGCACATAGTTTGCACATCATTAAGTTCACAAAACGCTTTGAGGATGAAATGTGCTACATAAATATAACAGGTTATTAAATTTCTTGGTGCCTGCAGTGGTCTTCGATGGATTGTGCCTAAACCTGCTACTGCTTTTAGCTTCCTGGCTTTTTTTTTTTTTTTTAACTCCCTTGCCCCAGAAGATTTTAAGTTTCTCCCTCCAGCCAAGGAGTCTTTCATATCTTCTGGTGGCCCCATGGAGCTGCTGTGCAGACATGGGGAGTCAGGCTGGCTTTCGGCTGCGTGTGTACAGTCTGCTCATTTCCTCTGAAAGCGGTGGCTGCCAGATTTGAAAGACCACTCTTGCTCCCCCTGTTCTTCCCTAATAAGCCCTTGATTAATACTGATGGCTGCTACCACTTTTGAGTAGGACAGTGTAGATCCTTGGTATATTAGTCAAACACCACAGAGATTTATGAACTCATCAGCATGACAAGAATACTCAGAAAAGAAGCAAAACTCTTCAATTTAAAATTCTCCTGCACCATCAGAAATTTCAACTTCACCTAGAAGTTCTTTGTACTGTGAAAGTTCACTAGTTCTGTTATTTCACTTCTACTAAGGAACATGTCCTAATATGGACATTTTTGCAGCATTCAGCTAAATTCTGAAGATATACGATGTTCCGTGGTAGCCCTTTCTCCCATTAAAAACAACCTATTAACTCAGTCTCATGAAAGCCCAAGTGATATCTGGTCTCTGTTTCTAGCAGAGACAGCTCAGCAACCTCTCTCTCCCCACCTCAACAGCACACAGTTCCACAATCACACAAGGCGCTGCGGCTCGAGCAGGGGACATCGGTGAAAATCTCTGCTCTTTTTTGGGATGCAGGCATACTTTTCGAATTTCCTAAAAGGAGAGATTATTTGGTTTTGGCCCGGCATCTGAAACCACTCACAGGCCACACACAAGTTACCGAGTAAGCAGACGACATCCTTTTCTTAAACTCGTATGGACACAAACAGATTCTGAAAACATGCAGTTCAACCACCTCAGCAAATTGTTTCCCCGGTGTGTTGGTGCTGGGAGCCCAGTGCCTGCCCTTCCTCCTTCTCCTCACCCCCATTGACTGTTTATAGCAAGGACATTAGTGCTGGACTGAACCTGCTCCAGTTCTTTTATATAGATTTGGACCACATAATTTGGTCATGACCACCGGCAGTTTTATTGCCCTGATTTATATGTAGCCTTGCAGGGTTTTTTTTCCCTTTATTTGGTAAGAAAGCGAAACTTACTGCAGTTCCTTCCCTGCTGCAGCCTGAGGACAAGCTGCAGGATCTCCACAGAACTGCCACTCTCCCTCTGCCCTTGCTGTGGTCTCAGAGGGGAATACACACACTGCAGGAGCTGGCTGAAGCTTCTCCTTGAGCACAAATCCTCTCTGTGGCCCTCACTGCCTCACAGCACTTGGCTTGTCCTGCCCAAGAGGATGGTCCAAGTGACATCCAGGGTAATTGATGTTGCCACTCCCCCATCCATGAGTGTGGCACCCCAACAGAAACTCCAATGTCATTCCCTCTCTAGTCTGCTAACCCTCCTCCCAGGGAAGTCAGTAAAAGGCTTCTTTGACCAAGTCATCACTCGTAAAATCCAAATAGCAGGGGATAAAAATCTAAGCAGCTCTGCCATGGAGCTAAGGGAGATGTGGCTGTTGGGCCAGGCATGTTGCTACCAACCATCTGCATTCCCAGGGCACATTAAATCTGGGATCTGTATTAGTATTCTCCAGCAGGCATCTGGCAGATATTAAATACCAGCCTCCCTGGAGAACTTGTTACCTCCTCATGCTTGACTGGGTGAATATAAGTGAGCATCGTGCTTGTATCTGCTACCTGAAGAGGCTAGATGAAGTCTATCTGAAACATGCCAAGACTCCATATCTGTCATTACCATACCAATTTCCTGAATGAAAATCTGCCTGTCTTTCATTTAATTTGTCTTCTCTCTCATTATGTGACCAGAACATGCTGTACTAATTACAAAGACAGGTCAGTATGTGACTCAAAACCTAATTTCTGTTACTTACCTAAATGATTACTGCCTGGACGAGCATGATGTTTTGGAACAAGAATAACAAAGCCCACCAATCATTCTGCCCTGTCACTGGCACGTGAAGAACTAATTTTACACTGGGCCATGGGCTTAGAGAAAAAGGTCATCAGAAATCCATCATCTCACCTTGGTAACCTCATCTTCACAACAAAATGTACTTTTTTCCAGCTTATCTACCTTTTGTCTTTTCTGCACCCAGTCAGCTTCTTCTTACACTTCTGAGTGTGTAGTATTTCCTAACTTTTCCCTTTGCTACAAGTTCTCCTCTTGAGGACCCCACAAAACGGTGTCTTTTGGCTCAAACCCTGCTGTTACCTTCTTGTTTTTCACATCTCTGTATAGCAGCTGGTCAAAGGCCTTCAGATCCCTCTGCACAACTCAACCCCCTCCCACACAACTTGTCCAGGCTACTTCTGCTGCACTGTGTATCATTTTACCTGAGTAAAGCCTTTTGACTTTAGTCCACCATGATTTCCATAAAGGACGCCCAGCTTTGCTGTATTACTCTGAGATCACTGGCACCTTGTGTCCTACCCCAACAGGTAATAATTTTGCAAAACTTTGATGCAGAAATCACATCCTCCCTAGTTATAGGGTTCACACTGATCACATATTCCTGGCATTTTCTTTAGCCTCACTCAACATAATAATTGCCTGGAAAAAGAATTTCAAAACTACCTGCAGAACTGTTACCAGAAAACTCACAAGTGACATGAGCCACCATCCACTTCATGTGCACCCAGAGGCAGACTGGGAATGCTGGACACAGCTGCACCCTTTGTAAGTGTCTAGAGAGACATCAACTCTTCTTTGTGGTACCCATAACCACGGCTTTCAAAGGTCAATTCCTTCTTCTCGTGGCTTATTCAGCTGACATTGCCTTCAAATCCACACTGGTTTGGACCATCAGGCCTGTATCTCACAAAACACAAGCTTAAGTGAAGCAAATTCAGGAGGACGTTTCTATTCTGCCCTCAAGACTTCACTATGGGAAGGTTTTGAGATCGGAAAAGAATAGTTTTCATTATGGTCACAGAAAGGAAGAACAAACTAAAACCATTGCAGATACAGGCACTGAGGAAAGGCCCTTTGGGCTAATACTTAGAGAAGCTCATTTCTATCCTCATTCAAGTGCTACAGAGGTTAAAGGCCTGATGCAACCTGCCATAAAAGGCAAACCCCATATTAATAGGAAATGTGTTCCCCTCCCCCACTCCAAATGTATTTTTTATGAGTAAACATTTCTGTATTAAGACTTACTGTCTTCAAAGATCCCTTTTATGTCCCAAAGGTAACCATTTAAGTGTTCTTATAACAGCCGTTACTTATCTTTACAATGGGCAATGCATGTGAACTCAGTGTCTGAAACTTTAATTTTGCTATATATTTTTTAGTAACTACATATAAATCCAGCCTGTTTCAAGTGTCACTGACTCTATGTGACCAAAAGATAGCCTTGGATCTTATTTCAACTGCAAAGACAGTTGAGTGGAATTCCACTCGTTCTGAGCGGAATTAAAAGCAGAAAAAAAAATTGCAAAACTCTCAACCCTTTTAACTTGCTTGCATAAGTGATGCAGAACACACAGAGCTCAGAAAAAGAGATGTAAATGTTTTTCACACATTCAGTCATCTCATATCTATTTTAAGAGTCGCTGCTCCAGCAGTTGAAACACAGGACCCTGCAGTAAAGATGTTTTAAGGATGTCTTTTTAACAGCACAGGAAAGTTCCTCTGGAGTTTTCAAAGAGAAAAAAATCACACCAAACAAGAGTACTGCCAGCTCCTCTGGAGTTGATTACAGTATTAGAGCAGGCACATGCACAGCAGAGTAACAGGAAGGTAAGCTGAAACTAACTTTCTCTCCAAAGCTGTTATCCCATGACAATGATTTTATTCTTCCATCACCTGGCATCCAAGACTCTAATTACAAAGGACTTTGCTAAGACCACTGTATTGCTAGACTGGGTGAATATACATGCCTATTGAGTGTCTATTGCTTGGGTCAGGGTAAACCCTGAAGCTCTCCATGGTTTCTGCAAATTCACCCAAGTGTGTCCAAAACTCCACCCAGGTACTTGGAGCTCACCCATAGACTACATATGTAGGAAACTGTTTTGAACTAATAAAAATAATTTTCTCTTGTTTTGATACAGAGTATTTACATTGTTATTAACAACTCGATGTTCTCCAGCTGAGCTCCAGATAAAACCACCTGAAAAACCTTCTCACTTCAGAACAAGCACGGCCCTTTGGAATACACTCAATCTCTATACCCCCAAACGGTCTCTCCACTACAGATATTGAAAACACCTTCATTGTGAGAACTTAAACTTATCTTCCCCAACCCTGAAAAACTGTTTTATTGTCCCTTTTGGACAATATATGTGCCACCTAAACAAAGGTGACACCTAAGACACATGAACAAGGTCACCCTTGTAAGGCAGCACCCAGGGGCAGCAGCACCCTCTTGCAGGTGGTGGGGAGTGGAAAATGGTAATCTGCCCACAGTCTGACCCATTAAGCGTTTCCTCACGACCCATGCCATAAACCTGCTAACCAGATGCTGATGGATGAGCCTGGAGGCCCAAAGAATAACCCGAGTTCATTATACAAATGAGGGAGCCAAGGGAAGTCAAGCAGCTTTCCTAAAATCATGAAGGAAGTTTGGGACTTCATCAGGAACTGAAACTAATTTTCTCCAGGCTCAGTTCTGTGCCCTCGCTGTAGGGAGCCAACAAAAAATTGGGTATCTTCACACAAGCAGCCTCTGGGAGTCGGATCAGCTTCCCACAACACATAATAATTCCTCTCGTTAAAATGGGACGTGCAAACCAATGCCTAAAGTCCTCACCTTTGTGTTTCTCTGGTTTTACTTTATAGTGTGGCTGTAAATGCCTCTGAAAGAACATCACCAGCTGTACCTGCAAACCAACCCAAACAGACTTGGCTTAACCTCAAGCCTCCCTTGCAAGAAGGCACTTACACACATTAACGCAGGACAGGGATTTCCACTCCAGCCAGGATGTAGGAAATTCCCCCCACCACTGCTGGTCCATTCCACAAAGAGCAGCTACAAAACAAGGTGAGTCTCAGGTAGAAAATCTGAGTGAGAAGGGTAACTTCATCACCTCACAAACAGAAAAATTTTATTTCAGAAAAATTTAAATATTACACAACCTTCTGGCTTCAGAGTCAGTGGTGCTGACCCCCTATCACTGTCTCTTGGCTCAGAGCATCTCGTTAGATGCATAAAATCTCTGCTTTCTTTAAACGATTAAACTATTGTTGAAGCAGCACACACATGGCCAGGGGCTTAGAAGAAGATACCTCCTCTACTGGATAGTTTTCAGGAGTGCCAGACACTGATCTTCTATATCAATAGAACTGAAGCTATCGAAACATCTACTTTAACTGTTTACTTAAGGACTCAGCGGTTGCCAGCTGTGATTTTTTCTGAAAATCTGTCAGTCAGGAGCTGATCACTGTAAGAGTAGAGAACAGAATAGAAGAGCTTTCTGGCTAAAATGGCACCATTCAATCCCTGAAAACATCACTGTATTTTAAAAATAAAAAATAAAATAAAAATAAAAATCAGATACTGGTGGCAGTAAATATAAATATTTTGCTTACAATACTCCTGTTCTTATTTATGATTTACTTACAATTGGAAGCGTTTTCAATGGGATGGTCTTAAAAAGATCTGGGATTCCAAGAGTAGGAAAGAGGTATTAAAAAAAAAAAAAGAGGAGAGAAACCCCCACCAAGCTCTCTAACAAACTACAGAAAAGGCAGAACTGATTTCAGTCAAGTTTATGAGCATGTGGGATCACGTTCAATTTTTTTAATTTTCATTTTGGACTCAGCCTACGTGCCCAAGTTTTGCTCAGTTCTTTCCAGCAAGGTTTTCCTGATTTCAACCCAACACCACTATGGGAGTCACAGAACACCCAGGGTAGGTCATTTTCCAACACATGTAGAGTCACGAGTTTAACACAATTCTGAAGAAGTTTACATGAAAATACTACATCCCCTTCATTCCTTCAAGAGCTAAATTTACAATCTTGGCTGAGGTTTTATTCTCTGTCATTACCATTAAGATCAGAGAACTCATCCTGTCAAGCATAGTCCCCACACAGAATTATTGATTTATTTCAGAATTTAAGGTTCCTGCAATCTTTGTCTCACTTGGTTCTGGAAAAAAAACTGTAGCCCCTAATTATGAACCCACTGTGCTAGGTACTGAACAAAGGCACTGCTGAATTAGTTTAAATTCAGTGTTAACCTATTTGTGCCACTGAACATTTTCATACCCTTATGCAACCAAGAGGAATGAAGCTGACTGCTGCATCGTGATGTTCTCCGAGGCTCTGGATGATGCATAGACAACTTGTGTTCAAGCTCTCCTGCAGGGAAAGAAACAACGCCTCCGTTTGGCAGATGGGCACGAGGATTTGAGTCATCTGACCATGATTATCATTGAGAGAGGAAGGGCTTGCTAGTGGATATGGTGAACCAAGGAACCTGGGCTAAGATCTCGGTACAATTATCAATGTCCCATGTACACCGCATATGAACTTCTGAAGTCCCAGAGATAATCACTTCTTGACATCCCTCCAAAACAGCTCAACCCATTTCAGCCACTTTGGCCCTGGAAAAAATCCCTCTGCTCCCTGTCTGCAGAATGGGAGCAATGACATCTCCCTGTCTTGCCAGGACGTTCATACACAGACAGATGCTGAAGTGTTGAGGCCGTGTGGGGGCTGCACAAACCAGGAAATCCCCCCACAAGCCCTGGGCTTCCCAGAAGCAGCATAATTCATCTTCTCTAATTACAAAAAATAATAAAAATAGTGCAGTGGAACTGGCTGTGTCCTCTCAGGCCTCTGCACCTCACTCATCACCACACAAAACCATGAAAACAGACAACCTGATTTCATGGGGGACAGTTTAACATGGTGCGGAACAATGCCAAGTCCTCTTTTCACTGTGAGGTCTACGGATGCCTTCTCAAGGCCACTTCTTTAGGAGGTGGTGGGAATACAAGCCCGGTTTCTTGGTGCTGATATTGGATGCACAGCATTTCTAGGAACATTTTTCTTTGCCACTCATGTGACCTCGGGAGCAATCCCACTGCTCTGTGCAGGCAGCCATGGAATGCTCTGCCAAACCCTATCAATTATTTAGCATCCAAAGGTAGACTTAATCTGTGCGATAAAAGGATGGATTTTATCTAAGGCTTGTTCCCCTTTAAGTGATTTATACAACTGGCCTCTCTAGTTGCTTCCCTTAACATAATTATTTACTTTTGCATTAATAGCCTTCCTCCATTTGGGTTATTTTTAGGAGCTTTATGTAGCCTTGAGAATTTACTATGGTTTTTCCCCTTGTATTTTTAGTGGTGATTTTAAATTTCCCATCTCTCTGAATGGGCTGTTAAAACACTAGTTTTGCCAATGCTGGTGTAAAGTGGGAGCAGCTTTGGGAAGCAGACCCCTGGCTGTGTTGACATCTGGGTGTTGAGTTTGCCTCTAACTTGAGAAGCCATGGGGTGAGATTTCAGTTCAGAGCTGGCAGTCAGGGCTCCCAGACTGCTCATCAGGCTATGGACTGATGAACATGAATGAAAGGCTTTAAGTATTAATCTAGTCCCACCTTGGTTTCTCACTTTAACCCCACTCTGCAATTTTGGCAAAGTTGGGAAGACTGGGATTTTTCCACCTAACATTAAGTCAGGCATGAAGCCCTCAAGGGAATAAAGCAGGCATCTGCACAATTTGTTTCACTCCACCCTAATGCAGAAGCTTCCCAAACTAGACACCTAACACTTAGGCCGCCAACTTTAGACAAAGTAACTCCCATCCTTTGTCCTTCCTTCATTATGGCAGGCTCAAATGCCATGGCAAATGGGGGTGTTGAGAGAATCAATTTATAAAACCTGCACAAATTCACAGAAGTTCAGGCAAAAAGTTGCCAGGCATACTAAAAATTCAAGCTATGGGGACATACTGACAGAATCCAGGAGATAATCCATTAGGACCACTGGATTTTCTTACTTGACTACAATTGACCAATCCACAATAGGTAAGTTTAGCATCAGCTAAAAAGGTTATATTTAGGCACCCTCTGAGAGGCACTTAAATGAAGTCTAAGCTGGGTCCCCAGAAAAGAAGACTTACCAGTATTTGCCAGAATAAATTCATGGAGCTTACAAAGTAATAGAAACACAGAAGTTATTATGATACAATTATCAATGATAATATAATACACTCACAAAATACAAAGGTCTTCCAGGTGGTGCTTAATGGCACCAATGCCAGAACCAGCCTGTGAAGAATAACTTTTTCTATTTTAAAGCCATAAAAGCTTTTCAACTTGGCTTGCAAACCTGCAGTGTGGTTAGGGATAAGATAAAATTACTGTGTCTTCAAAAGTACCTTTGCTTCTGTAACAAGCTGAAATTATAGGAACTTTTGCTGTAACAGTGTGGGGCAGCTGTATACAATCAGGGAATGCTAGCTGATGTTTTATGAATTACAGAATCATTTGGGTTGGAAAAGACCCTTAAGATCATCAAGTCCAACCATAAAGCTGTTGCATCATCTAAGGGCTACACAATTTGAATCAAGAAGTCTGTAAACATTAATGGTTATCCACTCTGAGGTCACACCTTTGCCCACAGGGTTGGCTACCACACAAAGTCAGTAGAGAGCCCTGGGCAAGGAGTTTCGTCCACAAGGAAAAAAAGAAACAAACCAAGAAGTCAGACTCCAATCTGACACTCGTTTAAGCAAAGCAAAGGATTACCTGGGCTGACTCTTTCAAAGAAGAAACTAGGGAGACAGCATTGCAAGCTGTGGATAGAAGAGAAAGGGCAGGCAGAAGAAAAGACTTGCTTTTGTAGCACAGTTTGTGACAATCTTAATTATCAAAATTCTGCCACTGTAACTGAAGAACTAGAGTTGTTGAGTGTTCTCTGCCAGGCTCACACACCAGATACTGCTCAAGAAACATAAAAGTGGCACAGCATGGCTTTAACTTCATCCATCTCCACATGAATCCATCTAAACTATCCCAAAGAGCAGGTGTCAGGTGACCAGCATGAGACAAAGCTGGCAAACTTATCACTGTCCTTGATATCCTGTGCCTGAGGAACAGTCTCAGCACTGCACCACTCTGAGCATCTGAGATATCCAGCTGCCCGAAGGGACATGAGTGAGTACACAAGAGACTGTAGGCAGTCTGCCCACTCAGAAGGGCTACAGTAGCAAAGAAATACACTTTAGGACCCAACAGAATTAGTTTCATGAAAGGCTGACAGAAATAGTCAGAGAAGAAATACAGTTCTTGATTGCTGTTGCTCTTGTGCAGCACTGCACTGAAGCCCTACCCTAGCAGGGAGTCACTGAAGTCTATGCAGTAGATGCACGAGAACAGACAGTGGCTGTCAGGAGAATTTCTCAGTCTGAATTACAGGATTTTCCCATCATTCAGTTTTAACCACTTGCCCCCTTTCCCCTTGGAGCCAATCCCAGCTTTTCTGCTGAACACATCTCTCAGCACTTTAAGCTGTACACAGCAAAGCAGGGCAGGGAAGCTAAGAGTGTGCTTGTACTGGTTATGATCCTTTTCCTGGAAAATGTGAACTGAATGAAAACATTCTTCAAGAAAATCCCTGCCCTTCCAGGGTGGGCATAGGAGATGACTTCATTGGGGCTGTTCTCATTCTAATTTGTCTGAGTCTTGGGCCACACAAACTATATATTTTTTCAGTGCACTGAGGTCTGCTGGGATGCTGGCATTTCCTCCTCCTCATTTACATGCTCTTCCCATAATCTAGCACTAAGACAAGCTGAACTGCATAAGGACTCCCTGCCAATGCCACTTGGGGCTTGCTTATGGAAGACCTCTGGAGAGCGATGGGAGGTGCTCCCTGCCCTTCTCCTCTGCCTATGAAAGGGCTGAGTGTGCTGCTTCTGCAGAACTAAGCATTCCTGCCAGCCCATAAATCAAGTGAGCAAACTCCATCCCAATCTCTGATCCACTGCAGAAAAGCCCCATACTCTGCCTCTGCAGCACACACAGGGCAAAGAGCTGTATTTCATCAACTGAAGCCTTAATATCAGAGTCGAGTCGTTACCTCCTGGAAAAAAAAAAAAAAAAAAGCACAGCCAGAGTCTCACTAGTTCTGCAGCTTGGCTTCCCCATGTTTACACCAAATGACTTGTTGAACTTCATTATATACAAAGTATTTCCATAGATCAGAGGCAGGGAGACCTGTGCAGCTAACATAAAATAAATTACCACCCTGTGATAAATGGTTCTATTAGCAATCCAGATTGTTAAACTCAGATACAACAGGATGAAGGGAGCACTGCCCCATTCATTCTCCCTGCGGCAGATACTGAGTTGTAAATAGGTTATTTTGTGTGTAAATAACACATTAAAACTCAGCATTAGCCGTGTCTTTTGATAGAGAGGAAATTGTTCCAAATAAATAATTTCGGACAGGAATGTAAAATAAACCAGATTTAATAGTGCATGCCTGCTGTAGCTGTGTTAAACATGACTAAAATGATAAACCCCAGAATATACTAATAGTAAACTATGCTCTGACATCAAAGTAATGAGGCTGTATTTTTACCCAGCTTTAGAAATGCTAAAATTAGTCTTGACAGAGCCAGACATCAGAAAAATGTTTCAAACATAAACACCATCAATTTGGGAACTTGGAGTTCATGTAATGCAGAGGGTGGGGTAGAGAGGGAAAGGTGCATTCTGGACCTTGTTAAAGTTGGGCAGTTAGCATTTAGGAGAATTTGTATCTAATTTTTATTACGAGATGAGAAACCTGTCTTCCTAAATATCTCTGCCTTTGAAAGAGTGGCTCATTTAAATTTCCCCTACAGTCGTGCCTGGGCTTCCTCACGCCTGCAGGTACAGAGGACATATCAGTGCCAGCCTGGAGGACAAAACCCAGCCTCACTTGTGGTGCTCTGCACCAAACCTCCTACCCTACACAGCAATATGGACTTCTGCATTCAACTGAAGGGTTTTCTGAACTCCAACTGTTATAAGTTGCCCTTCCAGAAGTAGGGACAATAAAACCAAGAGCCTCTTCTGCAGATCTAACTTGTCTGTAGTTCCTAAGTACTGTCATTATAAACACTTTCCATCTCAGCCACACATACACATTGTGACCCTACTGCAAGAGAAAAGAGGAGCTTTGACTCCTTGGCCAACATGATTTATGGAAAAACAGAAAATTAGGAGAGACTTCCCTGATGTCATATCTGTGAGACCAATTTCTGAACATCTGATCAATGAGTTACTATAAAAAACTGTCGCAGGTGATGTCTAAAATGGCAGCTTCAGGGGACTAAAAATATGGGTTGCAAATTTTTAGTACAAAAGGACTTTTCTCTACTGCCAGCATCAACAATATTGACCTCTTCTCTTACAGCCATAACTTAATTTGTTAGAGGCTGGAAACATTTGGGACAAATACCCAAAGCAAGAGAACTAGAAATGCAGACTGAACATATTATCTTATAATAACAGATTTGAAATAATAATAGAACAGTTATTCTTCAATTATTTAACTAATATTCAGTTTATTCCTTCAATCAATTAGAAATAAAACCTTATGAATCTATTAATTCTTACAAGCGAAAAAGAAAACCTTATGGTCTGAGAAACACGCAAAACATGCTATGATGGCACTCCTTCTATGACTCAGTAAGATAAAGGAGAAGAAATCTGTTGCAAATTACATTTGTGTGGCTCTGGAGAGCAGCTTGGTGATTTGCAGCACTGGCTGAGCCTCACTGCCACTTTCTCATGTGCTAGTACAAAGAGTAAAACCTCTGCAATAAATGAAATCAAGAGTTTGTCTTGAATGAGACTAAAGACTTGCTCGTATGGCCCCAAAGCGAAGTGGGGAGCTCAGAGGCTCCCCATTTAAAGCTGATGCCCTCCTCAAGCTGAAGTTCCTAATTCATCTCCAAGCCTCATTTGCTTTCTTCTGTAAAAATATGAGCATAAATACTCGTAGTTCTGGTCCGTTGTGAGTAATTCCTTTAGTTTAGGGAATCAAACATGTTATATTAGCATGAGTACCATGTAAGTAGAGCCTCAACTCTACCCAGCCTTTTTGTTATCACCTGCGAAATCACACCTTGCAGTTAACTCTTGTTAGAAGACAACTTTGTACTAATTTTCCTACTTCCAAGCACACATGCAAGCGTGCTGCTCGCTCTCAGGAGCCTGTATTATGTCTAGCCAGAGTTCAAAGGAAAGCACTCTGAACACAAGAGCACGTGCATCACCTGCAGAGTCCTGGGGCCAGCGTCCGACCACACGCTGCTCCACTGCTGCCCATTTTGGGTCATTTATGAGCACTTTTCTTCACAGCATGACATAGATTTCACTCTTTACATCTCATTACACAACGCTTTTATCACATTTCTCCTGACATCTTCAAACAATCCTCAACTTACTTCTCCACTTCCTCCTAATAAAAGGAGAAATATTCATCCCATAAATCACTTTTCTCCAAAGGTGAGAGCACACTGCTAACAGAACATATTACACTGGATGCTTAAAAACCAATTAGGTCTCCAGGGATGCCAAATGGGCTGATGGACATTCCACCTCAGGGCATCCTCATTTGGATCTCTGGAAAGGTTGTTCTTGCAGCATATGCCAGAGCATAGGTCACAGCTGAGATAGCCATGATACACAGAATAGCATCATACAATTTCAGAGAGCTTTAAGCATTCACACAAACAGAGTAACACCATACCACAGCAGAAGGCTTCAGTAGTCTGCCCATACAGAGTAATATCATGGCACTTCAGAAGGCTGCAAGCATCTGCCCTTCTTGCTCTTTAGCCCAACCTTTTATACCCTCATGGTTCATGCATTGCACCTGTGTGCCCTCTGTTCCCTTTGGTGGTTGCTCAGCACACCTGGGCACTCCCTGGCTCATTGCTGTCAGTGCTGCTCACCTGCTGCTCACAGCTGAGCCCACTGGGGATGAGACTCAGCCCCAGCCCCACTCCCAATCACCACAAACCAGGCACCTACAGTTGTGACTGCTTCCTCAGGGGAGGCACTCCCAAGGCAAGTGCCAAGCGGGGAGAAGGTGTTTATTCATAACAGCACATCTGTGGGTTGTGAATTTTAGAACATGCTTGGACTATGTTGGGGCCAATCAACCCTTCAGGTCTGCCAGTCACTGAGATGATACCTCAAGTGGGCTGCCTCAGCAGCTCCCACAGCCTTTGCTTCTTCAGGGATTTGCTGGGGGATGCCAAACTTCTGCGTGTTGCTGTCCCCTCTATTTCTGCTTCCTGGCAAGCCTTCCTTTCTGCCACTTTGTGCAGTGCTCACAAGGAAAGTGGCTCAGATCCATCCAGGACCACAAAACTGTGTTTCCCTCCAAACAATTTTATAAAAGACCTTATGGTAGCTTTTAAGAAAAAGTTTATCAAACACATTAACTAATCTGATAGGTTATAATCTAGCCACTCCTACTTCATTCTGTGCACCTGAATCTTCACAGGTCAATTGGAAAAAGAAACCTGCGTAGCAAAGGTTACAAAAAAGGAGAGATAAAGCAGTTTTAAGCCTTTTTGGTCAGAAACTATCTTCAAAACTCAGGCAAGAAAAAACGCAAACTCTCCAGCCAATCTACGTGAGAAAGCGAGGAGCTCACAGAAGAGTCATTCTGTTCTCCTGGGGTGATGAAAAAACACCCTGCAGTGAAGGAAGGGGAAGGGATAGGTTCATTTTGAGATAGATTCTGGCTAGCAATAATGTGTATTTCAAAAAGAAAAAAAAAAAGCTGCCTGCAAAGTTGACACAGCTAAGGCATCTCTTGTCAGATCTGAACTGGTGCAGCCCCTTCTAAGTTTGTCTCCTTACACCCAGTCCAGAGATGACAACCAGTCCCCAGCAAGGGCAGCTATGGTGGCTCTTCAGTGGACACAGCCTTGTCCACAGCTGTACCACCATGATGGGCCCTGGCACTACCAGAACACGCGTACAAGAGTGGATTTTGACTGCCACAGCAAGCAGGAGGAGGCAGGAGCAACATCCCTGTACGTTCACCTGCACACCAGAATTACACCCACCAGCAATGGCTCCATGCCTGCAGGTGTCCACATGAGCTTCCCAGCTGATTTCAACAACAGCAAGACCAAAATATTGCTTACCACATTGACTTGAGCAGGAACGGCGCACGTGGAGGGGTTTTTTTATGAACATTCTTGCACTAGGTCTGGACATTCCTAAATTCCTCTCTAACCATGAAATCCCAGCAGCAATGACTGAAGACCGTGCAGTCTGGTTAGCTCATTAGCAGGATCACAGCTGGCATACCCCTTTCTGACCAGGATAATGAGGTGCTCCCCATCTCCAGCCAGCCTCACCAGGCACTCTTTAACTCCACCATGGAGGAGTGGAGGGCACAGTGCTGCCAACACTACGCAGCACCAGTGAGCTGGTGGCAAGCATTGATGGGATGCCCCAACTCCTCCATAGCCACCCCTCACCACTCATCCCCTCCCTCACCCCAGCCCAATTATCTGGGAGTGGTGGTGACCCACCACACTACAGTGACGTTTAGATGCCACTTAGTGACACAGCTTCCAGCTCCTCTGACAGCCAAGAACCCCAATAAACTCAGCGTGTTCACAGGAAGACAGATGCCACCATACTTATTAAATTCTTACAGTCTAATGAAAAACACTCCTGCTGCTTTGAAATTGTGGAAAACAAAGTACCTCCTTGTGCCACTGCCGCTCCCGCTGCTGCTAAAGGAGGGGGTTTCTTCCCCGTCTCTGTAAAGCCATTCCCCTCCAGAACCGCACCTTTCCCTTCTTTTTTCCCAGCAGCTGTTGAAGCAGAAGTTTCCATCTTAGACGGGCATCTTCCAGCTCAGGAACCCTACAGGACATAAAACAAAACCAGATTCTGGTCACCACTCACAAAACAGGCAAAATCAGCTCCATGAAGCGGAAGCTGGTTTGGCAGAGTTCAAAAGCAAATGGCAAGCAGCAAAGAATTCCTGGGTTCCTAACTCCAGCAGTGCAGCCAGTCCCAGCAGCAGTCACAGGCACAAGGGCCACAGCCATGTAAAGGACTGGGTGTTCTCACAGACCTACAAAGATCAGGACCAAAAAACAATCCCCAGCTAAACTTGGGCTACACAGTAAAGTTTACAGGTCCAAAGGACTTTCCAGGATTATAGGTAGATGAGATACAAATATTTAGCGCACATAAAATGTATGTACCCATTGTATACATGACCTAGACCATCCTAAGAAAAAAGTCAGCTAAAAATTTCTAATAAGATACAGATAAACATATATTTAAAGTGTTGGGTTTTTTTTTCTGTTCCACAGTGGGTGCTTATGCTGTGGGATGGTTTGGAACCAGTGCCATGATCAGAACTTTTCAGCAATGCTTATAGATAAGCCACAGCAGGTCTGCCACATCCCATCAAGTTCTCCCTGAAGAAGTCTAACAAACACCGATCCCTCTCTCTCCAAAAAAGTTCTCCTATCCTGACCACTTGCATCTGAAAATCAGCCACAGCTTCACCCTCATTACAAATGGTGAATTAAATGCCATGAAATATCCACAAAACAAGAAGATACCAAAGCACAAATAACTTGGGTTTTTAAACTTAGGTTGATAAAACATAGCAAGTCCTGAACTTTTTGCCAGCTTGACTATTTCTGTTGCATGATTTAGACTTAAATGGTCTCCCAAAGGCAAACACATGGGTATCCCAAATTTAGTGTAAAAATGGGGTTTCTCTTAAATGAAGAGGCATACTTTGTTTCTGAATGCAAATACTTTGTTCCCCTCATTTTAACTTGCTTGATTTCACATGTCTCCACCTGACTCCTGCTTGCACATAATCAGCACAGTTACCTGGCACCACCAGCCTCAGGCTGGTCTTGGGAAAACCCACTGCTAATTCCTCTTTCCTTTCTAATTTTAATGCAGATCTTCAATTTTTCACATGCAAATTTTCCAATGCAAATTTTTCAGCTTCTGAAATACTCTGGAGCACACTGGCTGTTTACCTTACTGGAATTAATGGAATCAGTTGAGTATCTGGGAAACCAGAACATTTTTTTGTGTGCGTGCGGGCAGTTTTATCGCCATTGTGCCAATTCAAAACTTCCCTCCCTTCGCTCTAGAGGACTGACTGACTCCTCAACATACTGGACTAAAAGGTAAACTCCCTTAAAAACTTTAAAGCACAAAGAATTCCCACCCTGCGAGGGACCTGGTGCATGGTGGCTGTGGAGGACTGCCACCATGCCTGGGCTCTGGGAGAGTGGTGTCCCATCGAGCAGCTGTGTGCTGCAGCTTTTCCCAGGAGCCTTCAGGCACGGCTCACAGGAATGGGACAGCAAAGTGATGGATCTGTGGTCACAGTCTGCAGCTGTAAACTGCACAGCTCGCATTGGAAATGACAGGACCCACAATTACAGGTTTAATGATGACACAAGGCTCCAGTGAACGTGAGGTGGCCCCTCAAGGTCCTGCCCCAGCATGTGCTGGGCTTGATGGCAAACATGGGATGGGCTCCTGGGGGCCAGGACTTTACAGTGGTTTAATCCAGGAATCAGGTTGGGTTACAGACCACGTATGAAATAAATACACCCAAACTGCAGGAGTATTTGACCTAGGTCTGACAGCCTGGGCTTCTGTTCATTAAGCAAATAAACTTCAGAGGCTCTATTACTAACCTCCCACCTGTTTCTTCTTAGTCCCTCCTTTCAAGGCTTTGCACTTTCGTTTGAAACCAGACGCTGTCCCTCGCACCTCACCCCCCTTCTCTGGGTACCCTGACCCTGGGGGCAGCCCCAGGGGTGAGGGAGCATCCTCGGGCACTGCAAAGCTCAGCAGCCAGAGAGGGGAAGGAAGGAACTGGTAACAGGACTTGTTCTGTGAAACATGCAGATTAGAGCCATGTTTTTTTTCCAGAGATGCCTGAAGCAAAATCTCTAAATCCCTGCCACAGACACCTCAGTAGGGACCCAGTTTTTCAGATGTGTCATTTATCCAACTGGAATGTGACAGGAGATCATGCCTGTATTTGAAAATCTGGTTTTTGCAGCTGTAATGCTCTCTTTTTCAGATGAATTATGAATTTAAAACAATATTCAAGTGTTTGTAATAGGTGGTTGTATTAAACAGGTAAATCCTCAAATACCAGATTAAAAAAATAAATAAATAATGAAACTACTCTAATCTCACAGGATTTAGGGTAATAAGTCTATAATTATTTTTGCTTCGTAAACGTGCCTGGGGCAAAGCAGGCTGACTATGAGATTCTGAGCTTTTCCCCAAGTCAGCAGCAACTAAAAGTCATTTTCCTTTCACAGCACCCCACAGCCAGAGCTGATCATCCCAGCCCAGGAAGACACAAGCATCCTCCCTGCCAGATCCTGCTCTGCTCAGCTCCTCTGCCCACAGACCAGGACAGAGACCAGTGAGCAAAGGAGCACCAACACTGATTTCATATCCCACCTTCTGAGGTCTCACAGACAGTGGCCAAGAGCTGGTGACCAGCAGCCTTCCCAATGGTGCAATGTGTGACCAGGACACAGCACTGGAACTCTGGAGATTTAGATCCCCATCATGGACCTGCTACAGTCTCCTCAGTGTCCCTGGGCAAAAAGCTTAACTTCTCTCTTGCAGCCAGTTTCCACAGCCATAAAATAGGAAATAGTACTTTGCCCTATTTGCAAAGTGCTTTGAGATCCTTTGAGGCACAAGGCTATGGAAGTGTTTTTATTACCAGTATAAGAAGATATATTGGTGGAGGCAGTCAATCCACACTATCCAGGAGCACAACATTCATTTTTTAAGCCATGCATACTTTGCTTTCTGTTCGATGCTAAACTTTTTCCGCTGCTCTGTGCCACACAGAATTTATAAATTCAATGACAGATTAATCTTAGCAGCGAGCCATTTGGCATGAAAAAGGGTTTCACAGGGAGCCTGCTTTTTCCTGTAAAGAGCATGCATTTAGGAGCGACTATACAGAGAAAGACCCTATGCACTTATTCAAGCACAACTCTCTGCCCTCCATCATTACTCAGAATTAGAAAACCAGAATGGATTACTCAGATTTTTCCTAAGGTTTGTAGCTTTCTCTGCAGGAGGAGGGCTGGGTAATTGATTTTGACACTAATACCAGCACTATTCATATGCCCTGTAATATAATTCTGCAGTGACACTAAAAAGGCAGCCATCTGAGATCTGAACAAGGAAAGTGCTATATGATTTGCCCTAGACAACCCTAGCTATTTTAACAGCTGTGTTGTATATTAAAAGGGAGAACTCCCAACAGAATTAAAAACAACAAAGTCACATTTGCCTTTGAGGGAAAACAAGAAGCCGTAAACTTTCCTAATAAAACAATCCCTCCTGCTAAGTGCTTGGGGAATGGTCTAAAGTGCTGTCCAAAAATGCCTATCTCTTTTGGAGGGCATCAGCCTGAACAGGACTGCTGACAAACTTAGGAATGAACAGATACTCATCAGCCATACCCTCTGCACACCCTTTTTTAAAAAAAAGGTAATTATTTCCTTCTTCAGGATTGTTCTTTCATCAGGAAACCCCCTTTTCCTCCCCTAGACAGAGCAGAAAATACATTTTTTTCTTCTCTATGAAAAATAAATGACCAATTTTGCCAATTTCTGCTCAAAGATTAAGCAGCATCATGGGAGTGATCCTCTCTGGCAGAGGGCAGGCACTGCCAGTGACACTGTGACACAGATCCAATCTTGAATGCCACCTTCAAGCCTGGTAACTCCATGGTAGGGGCAGAAAGGGATTTCCAAAGCATGCTTCCAGAAGCCATCTCACTTTTGGGAATATTTTGGGATTTCTCAGACCAGTGTGTATTCTCTCTTCATTCTGAGTTCATCTGCACCTGGCCTCCCCATACACAGCCCTAGCAGTGCCAGTGAGGTGGTGTCCCCTCCAGGAGGCACGCTGGAGGTGTGCTGGCTGCTGACACCAGCAGCACAGCCAGCGTGCAGCTCCACTGCTGCTGGCTCCTGGCAACACTGATGGCAGCTGGGATAACCAAGGGCAGCTTTTGCACAGCTCTCAGCAGGTTTGTGCTCAGGCACCCACAGGGAGACAATCAATTCTGCCACATCACCCCTACGAAGGTACAATCCTAGGTTTGATAGCTTTTCCTGGTGTGCTGCTTTCGTTAAGATAAACAAGGACATGCTCCCACCATCTCTTCCTTTCCAGTGGACTATGTCATACAGCTAAAGCCTTCTGAATACATGATCGACTTATGAAATTCAGTGTGAGCCAACTGCTCTGAACATTGGCTTAATACACTGGCTGCTGTGATCCTTTTCAGTCTCCCAGGGTTTGAGTCAAATTATGTTCTCAATTACACGGAAGTAGCAGCAGTTAACCTGGTGAAGTCATAGGCTCTGTACCATAGCAAAACTTGACCCCTCTATTTTCTTTTATATCAGCAAATGCTTCAAATTACTAAAGAAAGTTTTTTCTGTCTAAATGCCACTACTAAATCTTGGGACTATCCAAACATGCTGTCTGCTGCTGAAGGACCTACAACTGTTTACAGAACATCAATCTCAGGTAAAAGCAGCATAAATATTAATTCAGAACTAATCACTTTTGACATCCTCCTGACTCAAGATTTCCCATCTTGACAATTCTTAGGAATGGTGTGCTTGGGCCAATCCTACAGGCTTGACTACACGTGGAAATCAGAGCTGTTCACTGGGGAAGTAGCTCTCTGGCTGGGGGCCACTCCTGCCCCTTCCCTTCAAAAAACCTTCTGTGGTGGGCTCCTACCAGCTTCTGGGATGAAAGGAAGCAGAGACAAACCCATCCTGTCAGAAGCAGTGCTAGAAGGGCACAGAGCTGCTCAGGGGTTACTTTATTTTTCTACCCCCTACCCTGACTCCTGCTCAGAGAAGCGTAATACGAGGCTGCCAAAGTGAAGGAGGAGGAAACTGTGCTAGCAGCAAACAGGATAGGAAGACACACAAGTTCTGTCTGCTTGCTCCCAAAGGTAAGGCTAAAATTGCTGGGAAATCTGAGAAAGCTTCACCAAACAGTTCCAGTCCATCGCAAAAAAAAAAAAAAAAAAGAAAAGGAGAGGAGGGGAAAAGAGACAAAAATACCCCAGTAGAGTTGGCAAAACTGCAATAGTTATACAGGTTCTGGAATGTACAAAGGCTGAAATCAGAGACTTAGCATCTCTTTTGAACTTCAAAAACAACAAGTCTCTTCAAATCACTCAGTTAATTGGCTTTAAATTAGAGTTCTAAGTTTAATGAACAAATCCTTCGCGTACGGCATGAAACGGATACACTTCTAGATTAACTTCCTGATCAACACCATCTGCCATTTCCATATGGCAACAGCAAAGCAAAAGCACGAGGAAGAAGCTGCTCTGCAATACCATGAGGGGTCAAAGTGCACCCAGAAATGACTGCTGCTTGGTAGTGTCTCTCTGTACTGTAGTAACATCACCTCCAGCCAGCTCCAGAAGTCCTGGGCAAAACTTGGCCCAGGAAGATAAAGAAAGGAAAGATGCAGAGTAGGAAGGAGACATGAGGGAAGGAGGGATGCATGCAACAGTGATTGGATGGATGCAGAAAGAGCAGCAAGCTCCTCAAGATGGACAAGATGACTTCTTGGAAACTATTTCTTGATCATCTTGAAGATGATTTCTTGGAAAACTAATAAGGGGATAGGGGAATGACCTTAAAGACTTACTGAAGATTATGAGTGAATGAAGCACAGACAATGGCAAATCCTGTGGAAACAAAGAAGCTTGGAAAAGAAGAAGCAAGACTGCAGGCAGACCTGATTCCCCGAGAGACGGAGAAACACGCACTGCTGGGGCAGGGGAAGGCACAACATGACATCTCTAATGGCAGGGACAGGACAGGCAGGCAGGGCACAGGAGGAAGAGAGACACAGGGAAAAAAAGTGATGTGGAAAGGTCTCTGATAAAAGAAACATGCCCTGCAAACAGCTTCAAAGAATGTGGCCTTCCAGCCTGCTCCATCACTCTTTGTACATGGAGTACCTGAGACTTTGTGTCTACGCACAAAAAGAATTTACAGTTTCAGGTGGTGCCAGCCATGTGAAAAGAAACCATCTCAAAAACAAGTCACAAGTGCTGCTCCTCCTGCTTACACTGACACTGACCACAACAGCCTTCCACTTACATCAAACAAGGACAGTGGAGTTAGTGGTGGCACTCCGAAATTATCACCTTATGGACTGTGTGTAAATACTCAGCTACCTGCTCCAGAACAGCCTTCAGCAGCTCCTAGGAGAACTTCCAGCAGGAGCCACTCACTGATGGGAGCTGGGCAGCAAGGCTGCAATGCCAGCATCCACAGAGGGGCAGCCAGCCCTCGGGCCCCCTGGTCCTGGCAGGGCTGACAGAAGCGGCATAGCACTGTGGGAGAGACACATCCTTCAGGAATGTCACCCACACGCCAGACTATCCTAGGACACTCTGTGGCACCAAATGACAACACCGAGGCTACTCTATTGCAACATAAATGATTTTTCCATTTCTAAAGCCATTTTACTTTCTGGGCTGCATCTAATGGAAAGGAGATAATATTGAATAGAGGAACTAACATTTCAGCCATTTTTCAGGTTTAGCCTGGTGTTCCTATTTTTCATAAACACTAACATCACTTTGATATTGCTTCTTCATTACAAACAAATCTGATTTATAAAACAGCAGAACATTTGAATCGTTTCCCCACTTCCAGTATATTTTCAAGTTGCCAACCTTAGAGCCTTGAACAAAAATTATCTTTCAGATACTGGGTTAAAAACAATCTCAATACATCATCAAAACATATGAACAGACATAAAAGCCCAAAGCCAGACACAGAATCAGCACTGGTCCATGCCGAGGCATGCAGGCTGGGGTACCTGATTTTCCCTCCTTTCCCTCAGAAGTTATCTTTGTTTCTTACTTTGGAAGAACTGAGAAGATGGAGGAGTGGGGGCTGGAGGGAAGAGTCTTTTGTGGTAGAACAGGAAAACAAAGTCATGCTTGTAATTTTACCAAACCAACCCTACATGTCTTATCATGAGAAAATTTCCACTAAGCAAATTCCGACATGCGAGAAACCGTCAAAGGAGATAATCAAGACACTCCTGCATTCAGACTCTGTATTAACATGCTGCAAAAAATATGGGAGGACGCCACCAGGTAAACAAAAATTGCTCAAAAGTGATGCATCACCACTATAACTGGTCCAAGAATCTTCACTTGGGTTTTGTTTATTTGTTTGCTTTTGTTGTAAGAGTAAGAGAATTGTGGCAAAGCCTCATCTAAGTTTGTGTTTTTGATGTAAATCCAAAGAAGTTTTCAATTTCCTGTTACACAATTGTCTGGGTTTTTTCCAGAAACAGAACCAAAAAGACAAATACTACCTATGTGTGCACACATGTATCTAAGGAAGTATTGTTTTCATTTTAGGAAACCTTTGCGCACCAAAACAGAAAACAAAAAAAGGGCATTATAGGACCCCCCTTCATCAAGTCTTCATGCTCCAACAAGAGCAGAAACTGCTAATAACTAACATGTCAGAGAAAACATCTGTGGTGCTTGGCAGCTATACCAGGGTAGGTTACAACTAAACAGGGTGGGTGACAGACTGTATGAAGACCAGGGTGGAGGACCATTAAACTGTTTACAACAAAATTAGACTCTAATTGCAAATCACTAACAACCTCTTGACTTTTCATCAGGTTTGTGAGTAAAAGACACTACAAAAGTAAATTGCACATACTGTAAGAGGAGCAGAAACTGATTCTGAGCAGAGATGTTTATGCAGATTCCACAGAGCAGAGAAGGGTCAGGGCAGGAGATCTGGCTTACAGCAAAAGAACTGCCTTGATATCAGATTCAAGGGAGGTTTTTGAGAAGTGAATGTTTTGTTGGCTTGGTGGTGACTGAAGGAGAATCCTCTCAAGGTTTCACTTCCATGCTGCAGTAGTTTGGGCACTTTCAACTCTCATGAATGAAACCCCAAATACAAACCACATGCACTGAAGTTTAATGGGTTTGCTTTATGTAGGGGTGGGATGAGTAATAATGTCTTGTAGTGACTAGTCCATCCAGATGACATTGAATGGGTTCCAAAGCTTGTATAAGAAACCCCTCATTTGGCTCAAGAAATGAAAATCTTTATTTTGAGTAATGAAAGATGAAGGATTGCATCCTTGCAAAAATCCCTATAGCAACTAGGTTCTTTCAGAACATATTTCATTACAATATTTTGGTTTATTTTTAAACATTACAGTACTGTTCATCAGCCTATTGAATTCTCCCTCCAGAGGCACACGTGTAAGCATGCAGAAGAGAGAAGCCTGGGAAGGAAACAAGAAAGTAATTAAAAACAAAAAAGCAACACTTCAGTTGGCTCATTTTCCTCTGCTGAACACATAGCAAAAAAAAACTGCTATTCCACACTTTATTCCACTCCACATATTGTCTTTATAAGATTCCAGTTGCCAGCTGAAGGCAGGATGCAGACCACATAAAATGGTTGGCAGTTCATAAACAGGAGAATGGAGAAAAATTCATCCAGATGAAAATGGGAGAAGAGTTTCTCAGAGGAACAGAGTATCTAGGGTTGGAAAGGACCCATGGTGGTCATCAAGATCAGCCTTATGCTCACAACTAGCATTTGAAAACCCCAAAACTGTTGAAGTATCTGACAGCTGCTTTAGTATGAGAGGTCAAAGTTATACGGGATGTACCCATGAACCACAACAAAGACTAGTCTGCAAGGACACAAACAGGCAATCAAAAATCCTTGCAAGGAACATTATATGAGGAAGAATGAAATCAACGCTTTGAAGAGCCTTCCATTTCTGTGAGCTGTGACTCGAGTTACAAAGCTGTATGTTTTTCCAGAAATTAACCGTTAAGTAAGTGGTGACTGGCAGAGCCCCTACGTTTTCAGCAGTGCAGGTCCATCTTCTACAGAGAAAAGAAACTGCAGAATGTGGCTGGCTGTCATTACAGTGGATGAGAATAAGTCTTTCAGGAGACAGGCTAAAGTATTCAGGAGGGTATTAAGCTAATGACAAAAGACAAGGGTGAAAATGAGCACTCATTTAGCCAGAAATCAAGATGTCAAGATTAAAATTAATCAAGGTACCAAGGGACTCAAAGAGAAGAGATTCCTTAATTGTGTAGACTGTAACACTACGAACAAGAGTAATAAACAAGAAGTGGAATAGCTCCTTTAATACACAAATTAGTCCTGACTGGTATTACTGAATCTGGTGGAAACATTCATATGAATGGAGAATTACAATCATTTTGTGTATCAGGGACTGCAAACAAATACAGAGTCATGAAGCCTGTCAGTGACAAATGGCTGTTGACATGGTAAATAAAGATGATTGGTCTTTACCAGTGAGATGCTCTCCATGCCTAGATGGCCTAGATAAAGATTATAGGTTCTAAAGCAACCACATACCAGGCCACACATCTGGAAAATAATTGATTAAAATGAAAACTGTCTGAGAAACACTGACTGGAGATTACTTGAAGTTTATGGTGGGCAGACAGTGGCTGAGAAGCTCCATGGAGGGTACCAATATTAAAACTATTAAAGCAGTATGTGTCTGTCTACACAGAGTTTGGGAGGCTGTAATGCCTCTCAGCCTGACCCTGAATTGACAGTATGTGCAGTTCTGGTGCCCACAGTCCAAGCAGAGAGATGAAAATTGCAAAGCCTCCTGTGCCACACACAAGAAAAATGAAAAAGAGGTCAACAGAGAGGCACCTGCAGAATGACTTGATCAGTAATATTAACACATATGCAACTGCAAAGGCTAAGAGACAGATATTCAGCTAGAGAAATTCAGATCAGAAACAAGGCTCTCAGTTTCAACAGAAAAGAGATTCAGGCTGGTGCCAGACTTTAGAGCATGGCAGAGCTGATATTTTGTTCAGGTATTTTTCCAGGAGTTCTGCTGTAGCCTAAGACTTATCATAGGACATGGGTTTTTAAGTACAGGATAGGTTTAAGTACAGGGAAGTCCTGTGAGGGTATTGAAGAGAAGGTTAGACTAGATCAGCACCTTGATCCTCTGTAATACCCTATATATCAAGGTATTATTAATGGTTGGTTTGCCATACCTTCACACTTCAAAACATCTGCATTTATTATTATTAAATTTTAGCTGTATGTATCTGCTGACAACAAAACTAATGCCTACCTTCCAACTTCCTTATTATTTTCTTTTGTGATAAGGACTTAGGACAGGTGTTTATGTCCTGCCAATGGCAATGTTGCAGAATATACATTCCTTCACTATGCAGTTATGTCTACTGTGCTAGAAGTATTTTGATGACTGAGACAAATTGTAAAACCATTCACCAACATAATATCATGCAACCTTCACTCTGTAGCCTGTAAGAACTCACTACATTTCTTGACATGGTAAGCAGCTGCCAGCATCAAAAAAAGGAAAGAAACAACATTGTAATTTACTTCATTCTCTTGTTAAACAAGCTAAGGGGAAAACCTCCCTTCTCAACCCCAGTAGTGATGTCTCCACAGCCTAGAGAATACAAGGAGGTCTGGTCCTCTGCAGCCCTGCAGTGTCTGCTTCACATACAAAACAAGCTGGGCTGACAAGCCAAAACATCTCATGCCCCCAAAACTTACTGGAACAAAACACAGGCCAGTAGTGAACTTGTAGCAAATGTCAGCAGGTTGCTGTGGCTCAGGGGAAGGGTTTAGGGACCATGGTGAGCATATGTGACAGTGCAGGTGAAGCAAGTGAGCAGAAGAATTGTGTTTGGTGGTAGCCAGGGCAGAGCCCGAGCACTGGAAACTGCATTTGCACCTGATTTCAGAGCACAGAGACTGATGTGGCCACTAGACACAAGAAGATTCTTTTAACTATTTCATTAGATAAGACTCAAATCATTAAGGCTAGCTTCAGAAGATTCTGTAAATTCTGCCTCCTTATTTGCTTTCTTCCTTGATACTTTCTAATTTAAGGCAAAATGCAAAGGATTCATATCAATTCTTCAGGACAGAACTCTTGTACAGGAGCATGTGTGTATACACACATACACATATATCTGGTTTTAGTTATAGTTAACACTTTATAACTAAACCAGTTACAACTAATAAATAAGTACTTACTAAAACAGTTGCAATATACCTTGCGGTTATTGGACATTATTTCTGTTGTGTATTAATGCACATAATTATATTCTACATCCGTATCTTTTTCTGCAGGCAAGCTTGTTGAGTTCTTCCTCAAGAAAACAGTCAAAACAAGCTAATTCTTTTACCTCCCATCCATAACTCCCTCCCTGCTCCTGAAGTTTCATCTACTCTTTTCTGTAATCACCTCACTCCTCCACAACCATCTTCTAAACCATGCCACAGCCACTTTTCTTGCTCTCCTTTCTCTTTCTCTCTTTTTTTTTTTTCCTCTTTTTCCTGGTCTGCCTCCCTCTAACCCAAAATCCCAGTTGTGTCTGTAACTCATTCCATCTTCCTTCTTGTTCACTACAGCTAAGCTGTATTCAAAGCCCAGCTGCCTCTGGGCTTTCTCTCCACTAAATCTTACCTACATTTTACTGTCAGATTGACCTAGTTTGGACCTAATTCCCTCCAACCACACAGAAACTTCAGTCTGTCTCTCAAATATCTCTCACAGAAGTCTGGCCATGGTTAGAAGTCAGCAAAAGATGCCAAATGCTGTAGAAGTAGATAGCATCTTGTTTGTTGTCCAAGTTTGAAATCTGGGGTGGTCCTCAAGATTCCTCCAACCTCACTGTAAGATTTTGCCTCTAGGCCACCTCTGACTCCTGCTTCTCCCTTCTGCACTGTGTCTCAGAGTTTGGCATTTCCTTGAGCTTCCTGCCACTCACCTACACATCTGAACTCAAAACACCAGCCTCTAACCCATTCCTTTTCATTTACAACAAGTTCCTTTACATTGGCTCTAATGAGTACAAAGCTGATTTCACAGCCATTCAGAATGTGGGAACAAAGAACATTTTCTAGCTTGTCACTTTTTTCCTGTCACTTTGCTTTACATCCTTTGATGGCATGCTCTTTTGTTTTGCCTCAGCCATTGTCTCCTCTTTCAAAGCCAATCAAAGCCTACCACACTATGCTTTCAATCTCACTGGCTTCAGGAAGACTTCAGCAAATGCATATGCACTTGCTTCCACCAGGACCTAAATATGTGTTCTTTGAGTGGGTTTGGTCATACAGGTCAGAGATATCTCCCCACTCCCAGTCTCATTCATAATTAGCTTTCACCACTGAAACTAACTTGAGCTGCCTTCTGTTTCATAATAGGTCTCCAAGATAAGAATCAGATCCCCTCAGAAAATCAGGAACCAGTTCTGATTTTCCTGTTCTGTTTTTAGAAGTATTAGGGTTCCACAGCTAACTCTATTTTTCCTCCTGTAAGGGAACAATGACTTGCATAACTCATTTATCATAATTCACTTGTCCCTCACCAAAAGAAAGATTATACTTCTTATATCCCCTTGCTCTCTGCATAACACACAGTGTCATGGAATCTTGACATTCAAAATTATACACTACAAATACTGAAAAACCCCTTCAAGTACGCATTTTAATTGCTGTCATAACCTAGCACTTGACTGAAAAGCCAGTTAGCTTTTTCTCTACTGAAGAAATTAAATGTCGATTTTTTCCCATCTCTACATTCATCCTTTTGAGTCCAAACTTTCCTAGAACTGAAGGCACAGAGATGGGGGACTTGTCACCAGCTACAGATGACCACACTTTCTTGTTTTTAAACAATATCCATACCCAACATTTGGTACCACTTCCCAGCCTTTCATGTATTATGAGTGAGACATCTCAACATACTTTCTGTCTTGGAGACAGAAAGCATCTTCACTGCAAACTCAGCGTGTCACAGGTTTATTGCTAATAAACGCTTATAAATGTTAACTAAAAAAAACAAACTCAGAGAAAATGTATTTTTTGAAAACAAAAATTGATGGACATCCCCCAGTCATTAGTGGCATACTGAGAAAAGAGTAGATGTCTTCCCTTAGCACTCTTGTAACCAAAGATTGTTCTTTATTTAGAGAATATGTTCAGGCAGATGCCTTCAGAGAAGGACCTGAAGCATGTGCTGGATTGGTTTCCATTGTCACAGCTCGCTGAGATTTTTAGAACACAAGACTGCTGATTGTGAACATTCCTTAATGTTTAGACCTTCCCTTTTGCTGATCAATGCAATGATACAACACAGCCCCAAGGCCACGTGGCTGCTGCCTGGCCCTTTGGCTGGGACCCGGACACTCATACTGTGTGTCACACAGAAAATCTACAGCTTTTACCAAACCTGTGGCCTTCTGGGTTCCATCCCCCACAGCCACCCAAGGGCACTGGCAGCTAAAGGCCTTTTTCAGACCGTGAGAATTGGCAATCAAAGGAACGAACCATCCGCAACTCCAGCACCACATGCAAATTACAGAGCATGCAAGACCTCAAAGCAAACGACTCTGTGTGTAAATAACTTCAGGGAAAACACACATAGGAAGAGATGTATTTGTTAGAGAAATAAATGATTCCTGTCTCTTCAGGTGCAATGGAGCAGACCTTGGCTCCCAGAACAGGCTCACTTCTTGTCCCACCCCACTGTGCTACACAGACCTATGTCTCTGCCAAGAATTGTGACTGCATTACCAATAAGCACAAAAATAATTAACTGCACTACCTTCTTAGGAAGAGTGTAGTAAACTACAGCCTACTGAGAAATGTGATAAAATAAAGGTGCAAAAATGTTCCATTGCTTTGAAAAAATCCTCTATGCCGTTTCCTGGCTTACCAACCCCTGCCACAGCACAACACTGCACAAGAAACCAAAGAGACACCAAAGTGGCACTAAATATTGCCCAGTCTCTTTTGCTATCGTCATAGTTGAGGAGAAAATAAAGTGAAGTGACAATGAAAAGCTTTAGTAACACAATTTTGCTGCTGTGACGGTACATGAGGATAGACAGATGACCAGAGAGCTTTTCATTCAAATCCATCTTAATACAGAGGTAAATGGTTTTGGGGAGATATATATATATAGCTATATATTCACTATAAAATGAATCAAAATAACTTCAGTAAACGACTGAAATTTATGTAATAATTATGATAGTCCCAAATGTCCAACTAAAGAGTTTCGTTATATACACATTTAACATATTTAAATTAATTTCTTTTGGCTGAGTCATTACAAATGTCCAGTTGATCAGCCCTCTAGATCCACACCATCCTAACCTGCTCTGATCACAGCAGCACACAGTACAATTGCTTTTCATGCCATCCTTGGAAAACCTCTCTGTTCAGCCTTCCTGGAATGGGGTTGCATCATCCAACTCATTCTGCTCTGCAACATCCCTACTAATCCCCAACATCCTTAATAAATGCAAACACACAGTTTCCCAGAGCTCTGTTCCCAGAGCAACTTTACTTTGCTAGTGACCAGAAAGGTGTGAAGATTTCTAAAGAGTTACTCGATGGTAGTAGAGAAAATATGCACACCCAGGTACCTGCAGTCACTTTTCAAATCTGGTTTTGACTTTTACTGGTCTTGGGTCCTCTGAGAGATACAAGTCTTACCTGTCCCACCCTCCCACGTTTATTTCTCTGACCCAGAAAATCCCTCTGCTGCAGCTTCCATCTTAAACTTTCACCCTAGACAGGATCCTCACTGAGAAAAAAAAAAAGGCTCTCTGATTCTTCTGTCATTCCCAAAGTTCCCTGATCTGCCAGTAAAACCCCAGGGCTGATGCATCTCACCTTCAATAGCCAGCTCCTTTGTTCTGCAGAGGGAACATCATGGCCATACATCCCCACAGGAGAGGCTGGAAAAATTCTCCTCACAGCTGTCCCGAGAAATTTCTGCCTGTTTTGTCAACGTTTGAAGTTTGGAGCTTGATGATGATGCACCTCTCTGCAAACACCAAAGTCATGCCATGACGCAGCAATGATGTATTCAAGCACAGACAGAACCCCCAAATTGTCACAGCACTGCCTAAGGACTGTCACACCGCAACAGACAAATGGTCCCACTCATCCAACACCCTGTCTGACAGCAACCAGTGATGGATTCCTCAGACTAAAATACAAAAAGGTCATTTTCTTTGCCCAGTATTACAGCAAGGTAGCAGAGGGCAAGGACTTTTGCAAGCTGGGGCAGCAGATGATCACTTTGTGCTATGTCAGATGAAGTGAGAAACTGGAGAGGCATCTCTGCAGAAGGTGTGAACTTGCTCATTTGTAGTCTGAAAGTGGTTAGAGATCATCAGATCAAAGGTAATACAGAAGCACAAATCATTACCATTAGGGATTCTCTAGATTTGAATACTGCAACCAGAAACACTATTACCTTATTGTAGAAATACCTCAGTCTTTCCTGAAGCTTGCAGAGTTACACGCTATTTTAATAAATGCACCATAAACATACTTCCACTTCTGAAGTTAATCACAATTGCCTTACAGGAGATTAACACCATAAAGCACTTTCACAGCTGATGTGTCTTTAAAAAAAATTCCCAGAGTTAAACTTGTATAAATAATGTAAGTGACAAGGAATATAATTATTAAATGTTGTCATTTTGGAAGAAAATTAATTAGCGATAGCTGTAGCTGTCTTGTGTCTATTTAAGCAGTGTGCATCTCAATTAAAATTTAATTGCAACAGATTCAGTCACAGCAGGGAAAAGTGATGGAAATGAAAAGCAGTCTGATCCTATATTGCTGTCTACAAGAGAAAGCATAGTAAGAACTGTGGGGGAAGGGGAGGAGAGAGGCATGAAAGGTAAGAAAGCAAACCCACAGAGCTGTGCTGCTGCACAGCCAGGATGCCCAGCTCCAGTGGGTGCTGTTTGTTTCCAAAGCAGGGGACTGGTATTGGACACCAGCATCAACAGGAGCAAAACCAGCAGCTGCTGGAAGGGCTATTGCTTCCCATCACAGTAGATGAGCTCACATACCCACTGTGGTATGAGAGATAGCATCATTCTCCACACCACTGTGCCCTTTGCTTTCATCACCTCCTCCAGATCATCCTGGAAAACCCCTAAAGCAGGACTGAGAGGGACCTTCCTTAAGGAAGAATCAGAAAAATCTTGAAGACGAAGCCCTTCTGACACTCTAAGTCACTAGAGGTACAAAGATTTGGTTTGAGGAAGAACAGTCCCCCTCACATGACTTGGAGAAGCAGCCACTGTCCGGAACGGCTCTGCATTATCTTCTCTTATCACAGTGACCCAGGTATCACCTTTGTTCACTTCTGAATGATTCTGGATGTCCACGATAAGATGCTTTGAAGAAATTACACAGCCAGAAGGAGTTAAGACAGGCCAAGTGGTGCATCACTGCATATACAAGGTATTCCAGAGTGTCCCTAAAATTCCAGCAGCAAATTCTCCACACTGATTTGAAAATACTGTCCTATGTCTTAACTGAGGCACTGAAACAGCTCTGCCTTCAACATTCATTTCTCAAGATTCAAATTATCTACAGCCTGCTTACTTAAATGAGTAATTTCCATCTCAAAGAAAAGTTACTATTGCTGTAGGTGTGTAGGACGCAAATCATATTGAAACAAAAAAAACAAAAGTTGCAGAGTCCTGAGTTCATTTATGACAAGTAAATAAAATGGGAACCAAAAATGAGATGCTCTGGTCTTAAAACTTCAGCTATTTATAAAATACTTCCTGAGTACGACATCACTGAACTACATAAATATTCTTGAAATACTTCTGTTAGGACTTATTCAGCTTCCAAATGAGAAAAATATATTTCCTCCAAATTCCCACAGCACATTCTCAGTCAACCTGAAAACCAAGTTATATTGTTTCTGACATCATAATTATAATGTAAGTTTACAATACTTGATCATTCTGTTGATGATGCTGAAGTCATAAGAGAGTTAAACTCATTCTCCATTATGCAACTCTGTTCAGTCATAAAAATTGTTGCTTTCTGTATCAGAATTAGGGATAGCAACCTGAAATAGTATGTTCCTGTTGAGTATAAAGATAGATAGTGATGAAAACAATCATAATTTTAATAACAATACTGTCACAGTCTTATAATGCTATGAAGGTATAGTTATGATATAACCCTAGTGAAACTAGGATTTCATTAAAATTTGGTAATCTTAATCTGGTTTTATCTTAAATACAGTCTAACTGCGGTTTCTTTATCAAAGTCTTAGGATAAAACAGAAAATAAGCATGTATACGTGTCTAATGTAAGAGTCTGCAGTTACAACTCTAACAAAGCCAAACCTTTTCTGGTAGTGGCAAATGATGTAACACACCTAGAGAGTTCAGGCTGGGTGTTCAGAAAAGTTTTCTCTAGGAAGACCATGCAGTGTTGGACCAGGTCACCTGCAAGTGGCTGAGGCACTTCTTTCCAAAGAGGTTTACAAGACTCCACTAAACAAGCCATGACCAATTTAACCGAGTGCTGGTGGCAGGCTCCACTGGGGCTGGAGGCTGGGGACAAAGAGCCCCCCTCAGCTTTCTGTCACCTGTTATTCCTGGGATTCTGTGATCCTGCAGAAGTGGAGATGAGAAATCTCAATGCTTTGGAAGATCATCCAGTTAGCTAAGGATTCACTGCTGCTGCTGCTGCTTGAAATGTTCAGCATTGACCAGTCTGAGTGCCTGGTCCTCAGGTCAGAGTTAGCAAACTACAGGGAAGCTGCCACGTTTACCATTGGGCTTTTTTGCTAATACCAATCCCAGCTGCACGTGAAGTAGAACCTGCATTAAAGGTGCAACTGATGGAACAAGCCAAAACATGATTTTAAAATATTACTTCCTTCTTTAAAAACAAACAAAAAAGATAACCTCCAAACTTTTCCCTGGAGAAATATTTAACTTTCAAACAAGATGATCAGCAACTTCTTTCCTTCTGCAAAGCATTTCAAGATGGTGGGGGGCAGGGGGGTGGGCAGAGAGGGGAGAAGAAAAACTCCTCAGCCTAATTCACAAAAGTCTGCAATATTTTTGTTAAGGTTATCAGATGTCTTCTATCTCAGCATAACTAAAGCCCAAAGAAAAGCCAGCCTGTTCACTGGCACGTATGCTGATCTCACAGAACTAAAGCAGACAGCACATGCCTTTCTGTGTACAGCACTCACATATAGTTTATGTGTACATTTTCCAAATGTTTTCAAATACATGGAATAACACGGTGTAATTTTTTTAATCTCGTCTCACTTTACTCCATTTTAATATATAATTACATGCAGGTTTTCCTCTGCTTTTGTCTGCTGCTAAGTGGGACTAGAGGCAATTCTTTTTTCATACACTTTTCAGCTCACCATAAAGCTAAACTCATATAACTTCAGATCCTGAATCTGACTGCTGAGCATACCTTTCATCACATCGCATTATTTGGTCTTCATTTAGCTGTCACAAAACCATTTCCTTTCGTCTACAGATTAATTACAGCCTGGTGAGGTTTCAGCACAAATACCTTTGCCCACTGGAGCCTCTGCAAAGACACAGTGATTCATGCAGTATCTACGCCGCTGGAAGGGAAAATAAAGCTGAGGCAGGACATGCAAGCTGTGAGCGGATCCGATATCAAAAGAGCTGGAGCCTCAGTGAACACCCAGCCATACCAACACAAATAACTTTCTGCACGGCTTGTGCAAGAGCCACAGCTAAACATGAACCACCACTTTAGTTCAGCACTAAGCTGATTTAGCTACACCATTCATTCATCCAGGACTAAAGATGACAAGGCAGGAAGTGTCACTCAGTCATGAATTATATGTGACACAAAAAAGCCACAGGTGTGGTTTGAGAGACTATGCATGCAGCCGCCGCAGCCCTGGATTCCAGCTAATTGCTGTAAGTAACTATGGAAAATGGACAGTGGGAAACTCCATAGAAATGCAGAGAGCAAACCAGTCCAAGAACACTTTCCCACTTGTTCAAAGCAGCGAGATCCACCCTTTAAACATGTGTCAACTGTATCTGATGACGACCATGTCAGTGTATTAGGTCTGGATGGTTAGATACAAAGGGCTCGATTCTCTGCGGTGCCAGAGCCGTGCTGGCAGCGAGCTGGCTGCTGCTGCTGCTGCCTCACAGCTGCCTGTGGGCCACGGGCAGGGCTCTGCTCTGCTGCTCAGCACACACCGATGTGGTCCGGCAGCACACAGAGCACCCCGGCCATCACCCCACTCCTGGGAGCCTCCTCTGCCAGCCTGGGATGGAGGGGTCTGCCCTGAACCACAGCCAGCCTTTTTGTCACCTTCTTCTTTAGGGCACACTGAAAAGTTCCTCTCCTTTTAAAGCAATGAGACTGGAGAAAAGGAAACAAATTCAAGGATTTTTACATATTAAGAGCTCAGATACACATGTTGCATAAACCAGAGCTTCTAATACCTGAAATGAGACAGAGTAGATCCTGACTTCTGATCAGATCTGGACCAACTTTTGTGTGGTATTGACAGAATCACCTCTCTGCCATGAAATCCTGGCAAAACCTTCCTGACAGTTCTCTCCTGCCAACTTCTTCCATTGCGCAAGTGGAGCTGTTTTACCAGCTGCTATGGGTGTGCACGAGGCCACTTGTGTGGCCTGTTTGGGAAATAAGAGCTAAGCAAGGGATTATAGATCCAGTTGAACTCATCCTTGCAATCACTGAGAGCTAAATATATCAATGAAGTTGATGCTTGCTCACCTTTTCTCTTCAAGAGGAAAATACACTTATTCTGGTGACAAGTCAGCTCAGCCTCCATTCCCACCTCTCCCAGTGCTGATTTTGGGACAAAAATTTCTATGTAAGAGCCCTCAAAATTAATGCATTTTTTGAAAATTGAATTTAATTTTCCCTTACTTCACACTCTGACATACCCAGCTATTTTCTCAAAGACAGTATATTAGATCCCCTGAAAAATCTTGCATCCGTCTGATCAGACATACAGAGCACAGAGATCTCAAGATCAGTACTTGCTGCTTTCTCAGTGATCTTCAGTATATTTTTTTACCTTTCGGGGGAGAAGAGCTTTGTTCTTTGGTGTCAACTTATTCCCTCCCTCCAAGAGAGGTCCATCTGCGCCATGAGAATGCTGTGGCTCTCCGGCAGGTACCCAGCAAGCTCCACCCAGCCACCAGGGACAATCCCAGCAGTATTCTGGCCTCAAAACCACACAGAACAGCTAGTCCTTTCCAGTGCGATATCCCTGCCAACAATAATCAACTGGTGTTTTGGAGAAATCACCAAATGAGAGGAGTTTTTTTTAATCTGGCTTTAAATGGTACTAAATATCTGCAGTCCTCTTCAGTAACAATGGACATAAAGAAAGGAGGAGGGGGGGAAAAAAAAAAGTCCTGCTTCTTTAGTTGTTTTTGCTGATTTTGGAAAGGTTCCTGGATCAAAGCTCAAAAAGCTGCAAGTTTGTGGAAGGCACATTAGCATTGCTTAGGGAGAAAAAAATTAGTGAACCATGTAAGAAACACAACCAGAGGATGTAATCAATGGGCAAACTTCAGGAAGAACAATTCAGCAGGAGGAAGTGTGCTGAGAGCCTTCAGACAATTCAACAGGAGCCACCCTGCACTCAAACCCAAGGCAGGTCACAGCGTGAAAAAGCACCAAGAAGAGGAGATATACTTTAATTCATTAGATTGTATTTTAATTCATTAGATTGTATTTTACAAGAAATGGAGTCTCCAGGGAAGCCATTATTCTCATATAGATGTACTCCGGTGAAACAGATGAAAAAATACCTAGACTCCCTGATGCGAGAGGTCAAACAATTACAATTTCCTTAATTTCATATCCAGTTGGGAAATTAAACAACAGAACTATGGAAGCTTTACACTTCATTTTGAGGAAAGTGGCAATTTAAATTAATTTTTTTAATGTTATAAGAATCGATGAGTGAGTAGAGGAGGGGGCTTTTCCCCAGTGACATTCCCCACCACCCTTTTTAAACAATCTTGCTCATTCAATGGAAAAATAAATAAATAAATCAGGGAGCACAAAGTCTTTCATAAAAGACTGATTCCTTCACAGACAAAGCACTAAGTGTTGCTTCTCATGAAGCTGTTTTATTTCATTAATAGTTTTCCCTGCACAACTCAACAAGAGAAATGCTTCCCAAAGTTGGGAACATTAGCCTCTGGAAAGAAGCAGCATCCTCTCCCCATGCTATAATATATAGGAACAATTTATAGGAATGAAAAAGGAAACAGGAGACCTGTGGTCCATCTAAGTTTGGGCTATGCCTCTCCTCTACAACCCCATAAGCTAAATCATGGTTATGCTTTTCTAGTTCCTACAAAACTGGAATTGAGTTCAAGGGCTTTATTGGTGAAGAACTCACCCAAGGTCCTGCCCTTTGACACGGCTCCTTCAAAGCCTGGTGCAAGGTAGGTTCCCATAACACAGGATGGACAGGGATGAGAGAGACTGGGAGGGTACACCAAGAAGCCTACACAGCTTCTACTCTGGCTCCAGTGACAGCATTCCCACAGAATCTCTCATCAGAAAGAGGCTGCAGTTTGGAGTCACATAGCACTCTCCCAGTGCCACTCAGCACACGATATGCACAAAACCTGGCAGCAGCAGCCAGATCACAAAAGCTACAGCCAGGAAGAGCATGGCACTAATAGGAAACAAGCTAATACTTGGCACAGAGCACACAGGCTCAGGATACCTAACTACAGGACAAAACCAGAAAAACACAACACAAAACAAAAAACCGCATTAGCACTTGTACAGAGACAGTAAAAATAAACAGTCTGCTGGCCATTGGGGATAAAGATGAGAAAATTAATCTAAGACCTTTTTTAGTGTTTCACTGGTGGAAAAGTATGAATTAGAGGGGGTGGTTTTTTGGCCTTAATTCACTAATGAAAATCTGCAAGCAGGGTTCTATGGATACTGCAATCCTGAGGCTCAGGAGATAATTTTTTAAAACTTTACACCTAAAACCAGCAAGTCAACAGAACTTACATTCCATAGCTGCAAACTCTGGCACCCACGTGTGACTCTGCAGACATTAAAGATTTTCTAATTAAAGACAAGGACATTTGCAAGACAGATGATTCCAGTTTACTGTCAAGCCCACTGGGAGACAGGGCTGAAGCACAGCTAGAAGTGTGCAGAGAACAGCTCCTAGACAGGCAAGGCCAGGACAGTCAGTCTGTATCCCAGGATGTTCCTGCAAACAGTAGGGAGAAAAGCAACCCAGCCAGAAGCACTGACAGCCAAAGTAATTTTTGTCTCGATGCTGTAGGCGATTGAAGAAAAGGCAGCTGTACCTACAGTTATGAGGACATAGAAATGTCCAGTGAGAAAAGGGAAAAAACATCAGCCTGACATCTGCAGGCTGCAAAACTCTTGGTATACATCTGCTCAGAGCAGCCTCTGGGGATCAGCCCTCCTCCTGGAGCTGCTCAATGAGAGATTCAGCTCCAGCTACAGAATAATCCCAGTCACTGATAAGCAGGATCACACTGCAGAAGCACAACTAAGCATGGATGACATAGAGTGAAACCACTGTATAACCAACTGATTAAAAAAAAAATAAAAAAATCTAAAAGACAGAATTACTTAGGCTGTGTAGTAGCTGAGATACAGGATTCCTCCACTGGCTTGGGAGGTCAATCAATGGATTTTTTTTCTGTATTCTCCTGCACAAATTATCTTCAAATTTATGCCTCACCAGCGACCACAGATACAGCCTGTTCCAGCTTCCAAAGAGACAGCCTGCACCAAAGCAAGCCTGGGATGCTGTGATCCCATTGTCCTGCCTGCCCCCATCTTCCCTCCTATTCTCCTGTGCTCACATTAATGCAATCACAGTGTCAATCAGTTCGGGGAACTGATCCACCCAAAAACATAACTCTGGGAGGAATTTTAAAAAAAAATCTGGTTTCAGCATCTGAATGTGTATAATGTTTGACCACACGAGTGCTGGAAGGGTAAAGATGGAAACACAATTGTAACAGCTGGATCATTTTAAGTTGCCTTTCACCAATACCTCACAGAGGAAAAATTCTAAATACATTCTCTCACAAGTAGCAGAGACTGGGGCATCCTGGTGCAAGTGGAGGGTCCAGAAAAGTCCATGAATGTGGCTCCACAAGGCACCTTGGACAATTTCGCAGCCTTCCAGAGGCAGACATTTGCACTGGGGGGACTAGTGATGGCTTCCAGGCAAGGCATGTGGGCTTCAAGTCCCATCCTGACAGCATTCCTGTGAATCTGCCACTGACCAAGAGCATTGCCCCAAGTACAGTGAGTCTGAAAATCGTCTGCCTCCCAAGAGAGACCACCAGGCAGCAGCTGGAGAACAGCACAGTCAGAAGGAGATTGCAAAGCTCCAACTACTGTGCATTAACCTCTTCTCACAAGCTTTATTGTAACTATTTTTAAACCACTAATCACTGGTTTTAATAAAAAGTGCAAATGGATAGTGCCAGGGCCAGACAGGCATTCCTCCATAGCTGCTCCTTTGGGGACCTTCTCCCCCTTGGCACAACAGCCCGCTTGCTTCATTTCAGGCTGCAGTGCTGAAGTTCCCAAGGAAACTTCTGGTCTTTGAGAACCACAATTTTTTTCTTTTTAACTATAAAGTTCCCTAATACAAAATATTACAGCATCTGGCAGGGGCCAGAACCCAGGTTCTGGGTTGTTTTTACACCCCAGTGATAGAAATCCACGTCACCTGAACGCATCTCCAACGCCATGTTACACAGACAGCAAAGTCCAATGACTAAACTGCTAAACAGCCACCTCTTTCCTCAGCCACTTTAAATTCCCATCTCACTGCAACTACCATGATATACGGACATGATGGCCTGCAGGCTGAGCTTCACCCTTTTTAACCCTGACCAGGCCCTGTATCAACAAATAAGTTTTACAGAGCTTTGTTTCTTCACCTGTGAAATGAGGAAATCTGTGCTTACTCGTCTTTGTTAATATTCTTTTGTTCGTGTTTTGTAAATGATCTTAGAGAACATTTATCCCACTGAGGAGCACTGTGCAAATTATTTTTAAAGTTCCTGCAAAGTACACTGCGTAGGATCCATAAAACAACACTGCTTTTATCTCTCTCTCTGCATGCCGCTCTATCTCCCGCCTTAGCATAACAAAGAAGACGATGTTTAGGGGCATCAAAACAGATTTTTCGAGGGTAAAAGAACAACAGCCGGTGGCTAAATAAATGTATGTGGAAATGGAGTAATCAAGGTGGAGGAGATAGATTGGTGATGTCCCCAGTAAATCTCAAAGTTTTCCAAACTAAACGTTCTTGGAAACTGATATTCTCACTCTCCTAAATCATTGCTCCATGGCTGGAAATCCCGCTTCCAGAAAAACATTTGGTGCTGCTTTTTGTGCAGTGAGGAATGTAAAGAATAAAAATCCTGCAGCCCCATGTTTTTATTGTGGTTTCTACAAAGCTGCACTGCTGGAAAAACTCAATGGAAAGTGCAGCTTTCTGTGGATGGCGAGGAATTATTTTTTCCAGGCGCACACGCAGAGGGCTCTGCGCGCAGGGCTGGGCAGGGTGTGAATGCCGAGTCAGCCACTCACCCACGCGCCGCTCCATTTCCTGCACTAGTGAGTGGTCTTTGTTGGAGCTGAAAGGCTGCAGCTGGGGTGGAGGATACAAGTTCACCAGGGGTTATTTAGCTCCAGACAGTCTTCATAAAAGCACGAGTAAGTCAGAGCAAACTTTCTTTTTTTTTTTTTTTTTTTTCCTTTTTTTGCCTCCTCCAAGCAATGAACTTCTGAACTCTGCTATTGCGAGTCGAGATATGACGGGACAGTAGAGGACTGCTAATTTGCATTTCTCTGATCTGCACAGCCCGTAACTCACACAAACACACGCAGAGCGAACACGTTTCTCCATACTTCTCAGAAAATATTTAACAGTGAAGTGTATGGCTGAGGTCTCTTATTACTTATGCAGTTAAGTTTTCCAAAACACACAATATTTCTACTATATCTGAAAACAGCTAATACTTTAAAGTGATCCATATGCATCAAGCCCGGAAAAAAAATACATTAGGTGATGTATTATCCTTTCTTTTTTATTATGGACCTTTGCTTCATCACTAATGAGTGGAACTAAATCGCTCTTACAGCTGTGAGCAAATTCACACAGGGCGAGTTTCACAAAGAGGAAAGCTCTATTTTAGAGAGGTCACAAAGCAGAAAATTAATAACTCAGACATTTCTGGTTTATTGATCTCCTGCTTACAACTGCTTGGGTACCACCATTAAGCTCCTATCCAAACAGTGACCTGCAAAAGCAGATTCCCCAATTGAGCTCTGCTCCAGCAATACTCCAAATCTTAATGACACTACACAGCTTTATCAGCAACATGCTACACATTGCATATATACCAAAACCTGGGTAAAAGAGGTCAGGAGCTCCTGTCACAAGAGATTTCCAATGGAAATCATCTGGTTGTCCACACTGGAAATGTCTATAGCTGTGCATCAGTTCGAGGTAACTGCTCATGGGGTGGGTCAGAATGCTGCCTCTTTCCTCAGCAGCTGTCCAGGAAAACACTCAAACTCCCCAGCTTCTGTTCCCAGGAAACCCCACTCATGCCTTACACCTTCCATGCACCCACCAGGAGCCTTCTGCACCTGGAAGCTGGGATGCCCATCCCAGGCTGCAGGCAGGAGCACAAAGCTTGTGAGAGCTCCGTGAATCCAAGCTCTACATGAAGCTTAAGAGGGGCTTTAAGCCCTCCTTCCCTGAGAGTGGAGAGTTGGAGCAGACAGCTGTTCTCTTTCATTTCAGAGTAATCAACTAAAACCAGTTTTGGTTTTTTTATTTTTCTTTTTTTTTTTTTCCTTCCAGAGCAAAAAAATGTATGGCATTTCCTCTCTGTGAGACCCTCTTAAGAGGTCTGTTGGAAAACTGAGTGAATTTTCCCAAAATATTTTCCCCAAAAGCCGAAATGTCAGTTAGCACCAGCTCCAATTATATGACAATTCACTTCTTGTCAGACAACCAAATTTGAGATCCATCTTATCCTTGGGCAAGTCCTTTTACAACCTTTTTTTACTCCTCTTAGTCAAATACACAAAATTCCAAAGACTGAAGAATCGTGTATGTGAACTGCCTGAAGAGAAGGTGGTGATTCATAACACAAGGGAAAACGTGTGATAAAGCAGAGGAGCTTATCCCAGCTGTTGAAAAGGATGTGTAGAAATCCATGCAAAATTAAAATGCCAGGTTTCCATTTTCTTCGGATAGTCAAAGAGAGAGATGCAATCTTTGCATCCTGCCAAACTCTAGCTCAACAGGAATGCGTGCAGTTGTTTTGACAAACTGCAGCTTACTAGAGAAAACTTAATTTTCACATCATAAACTTTCCTTAAGCTGGCTTCAGGCTTCATACTTGCAAAACCTCAGCTACAAAAATGTTATTCAAAACCAGGAAAGTTTAGGGACACCAGCACAATTCTGTGTCTGAACCACATCTCCAAAATCTAAAGCTCGGTTCTGCAGCTCTCAATGATCCCAAGCAGCACTTAAGACATATGGTCTACCCAAGACCCATGTTGCTTTTCATTGCATGTTA
This sequence comes from Irena cyanogastra, assembly GCA_013397155.1. Classification (NCBI taxonomy): domain Eukaryota; kingdom Metazoa; phylum Chordata; class Aves; order Passeriformes; family Irenidae; genus Irena; species Irena cyanogastra. Next base: position 294,347 of record VWZV01011307.1, on the reverse strand, counting down.
CATATATATAATTAAACACTTCTGGCTCAACACAAACCAGAGTTTAAGATCCAGTTTGATCACTACCAGAAATTCTCTCCTCCTCTCCCCACTCCCATACACACACGGCCCTACAACAGCTATCAGAATTTATGGGTGTAAACCCTAACAGAGGCAGACCAATTCAGGGGTCCACAACGGTTGGTTGCTAATTATTCCACCTCTATTTCTACATTCCTAAGGGAGTTTTAGTCTAGTGTAAGTCCCCAGCCTGCTAGCTCTGGAAGTCATTTGCAGATGTGGCTGCGCTGTGTGTGGAGCACATTAAAGCATCTCTGGGCTGGGGCTGGCCAGTCCAAGAAGGCAACCCAAAACTGGGCTGCTCAACCTCATCAGCGAGCTGCCAGGACACTGCTAAATCTGCCTTATCACTCGCTCACCTGATGCTAGCTCAGAGGTGCTGGAGCTGCACCTCACCCCACAGCACACACCAAGGGAACCCAGTCCCAGCACTGCCCTTTCCTCCTGGCCCTCAGGAGAGACGTGGAGGACACAGCTCAGAGTTATGGCCACTCAGTTTCCCATCTTGTCAGAGAAAAGTGACAAGAAACGATTCATCCAGAGTGAACATACTGCAAAGACAGCTGATTTTGTGGACATCCTAATAAATCCTGGAAAAATTGTCCTGCATTAGAATATAGGATCCTGAAATTCTGGCAGACCTTAGGCCACTTCAGCAGTGGGACAGAGGTGGGGACCATGAAGGAGTGGTCTAATTCCCAGGGCAGGGAGCAAAGGGCCCCCATTCTCCAACACTATTATCAGGTGTCCTGATAGCCCTGACTGTCCATCTGTGACTCAGCTTCTTAACCCAAGCATCTGGTATATAATATTCAAGCATTTCTTTAAAGCACTTTGAGACATACGGGAGGAAAATACTTGTATGGGTGTTGATGGAAAGAAGCACCACCCCTTAGCCCTTCAATCACTGCTAGATTTGTTGTGAAATGAGAATGTATCAGGGGAAAAACTTCCATCACCTATGGCTGGTACCATCTCCTCAGTTTTCCAAATTAATGTGCAAAGTAAGTGAGTGAAATATGTAGCTCTAAACATAAGCTAGTTCATCTGTAACCTATGGCAGCTAACAATAAATAAAATACTAAGTTTTGCCAAGGAAAATAACTGAAAGTGTGATATAAGGCTTTTCTTGAGAAAGCACAATGCAAAAGTCACTGAGAACCATGTTAGAACTCAGCACATCAGAAAGCAACAACAAACTACAACAAGTCAGAGCATTTCCTATTCTAAGAGGTAAATAAAATAAACTTCTGTTGACACAATGCACCTTATGACAGAATTACTGCTCCACTGCTTATTTATTCCTTTTTTAAACCCCACACTTGGCTTCCAACAGATCTTGTGGAGAGACATCTTATTTATACATAAACAAAAATAAGGTACTGTTAGTATATGCTGCATGTATAGAAGGCCAAAATTCACTCTCATGGAGTGCTTAAACTCTAAATCAGAGGTAGCACATAGTTTTTACATGAAGTTACAAGGACACTGAACTATAGTTCACACCAGCAGCACTTGGAGTCCTGAAGCCATTAGCTGAACACAGGGAATTTCTCCTATTGAAAGTTTACATCTGTGCAGACCAAACTAAAGAGCTTTCTTTGAAACCTGGAAGAGATTTCACTGAAAGCTAAATGAACATTATAAACATTTACTCTCGGAGGCCCACAGTGCTGGGCCGAGGAGCAAGACTTGCAAGAGATGAAGGCAGGGCACGAGTATGGAGTAATGAAGGATAGATGCCCTGGGAAATGACAAAAGGCAGTAAAGAAACTGTGCAACTGTCCAGTAAAATTAGCTGAAAACTTTCCAACCTTTAAACGCTGCTGAAGAAAACTAACACTATTTTAAGTCAAAATAATCTGATTCCATTGCCAGGCTTTCATGCACGTACATTTATGTTTTTTTCATATTGTAGAAGAAAAAGAAAGGCATGTGCCTTGCACCTGGGCTGACTCCCTCCCTCAGTTTGGGCTTCTCCTCATGTCCTGCCAGAAGGAGGGTGTGGATGCTGATCTGTCCTTCTGTTTCACAGCAGGGGAGAGCAGCAAAGGCCATGCACATCTGAAACTCTTCTGCAGCTACTATGGAGAAGTGTAATGAGATAAACTACTGCTTTATTAATCAAACATCCACAGCAAATTAATCCTTTCACTGCACAAGCTGGCTCAAGATTTTTCATTGCCCTCAACAGATAAGGAGGAAGGGCAGCCTTTTCCTTTCTTATACTGACAAAAATGTGTACTTACTGTGCCTTATAGTCTGCCATGCTGCACAGGCTGGCTCTTGCAAGCCAGGACTTCTGGGAGCTGAATTTCTGCTGCTCCTGCTGATACTTCACAGCTCCCACCCATCTCCCTGGCCCTTCAGCTGCAGCTCATCAACTCAGACCAACAAGGCTGGGAATACTCCAAATGCTCCAGATCATAATCCAGCCCTGCTGGGAACTTAAAACTGGCCTGGACTGCTATGGTGACCCCAAAATTTGGTACAGTTTATTCCGAGGTACCCTTTCCCCTCAGACACTTCCCTCAGTTGCTCCAGGCTTGGCTTTTGCAAAGATGTCTTTCACTATCAAGGTTCGGAGAAGTTTGCAGCGACAATTAAAAGAAACCTGACCAGGTTTACACTGTCCTCTTGAGGAATGCCTGCCTGGAAAGTCTGCCTTCTAAATGGGTTGGGCCTAAGTCTACTAATAGAGGTGCAAAAGTATCATCCATCAACCTCCAGGAAAAAAAACTCCAATGATGTCTCCTGCAAATGCTATTAGAGACCCCCAGCTGCATAATTAAAATTCCTTTTTAAAGTGGCCTCAGAAATAAGGTAGGGAGGATAATTGATACTCCTGCACAGCAGTGAAACCAAACAATTTTTTAAAAATAATTCTGGAGTCATACTGACATAAATGATTTATTTCTGCTGAATGGAAACCACTTAGATTAAGGTGGCAAACTTGAGGTAGCTTAGTGGTTATGCTGCTCTCCTGAGACGATGGGGCCTGAGCACACATCCACTCTTGGTCTGCATGTGAAAAGTGGTTCAAAGCAAAGCTCTCCTCTCCAGGAGTGTACTCTCACCACAGCCCTCAGTAATGGGAATGCAATGAAGACACAATTGTTTTGACATTTCCCCACATACAAAATTCCCCATGAAAATCATCCACCAAATTAATCCAGTTCTGAGGAGACCAGAACTGCATTTTTCAGCAAGAAAAATATTCATTCCCCTGCAGAGGAGAATGAAACCCTTCAGCAGTTTGTTTTTCCCACAGACTGAGAGAGGATATAATTCAGAAATTCCCCGAAGTGTATGGACACAGACCTCTTCAGGGACAGCACGAGCAATACAAAACACATTTAAGAACAATTATAAAAGACACTTTCGGCTCGTCTCATTTATGCTCTAAGAATGCCAGCGCTTTAAAGTTTTCTGTCCTCCCTCTCTTCAACAAAATAGCCAAGTTGCCAGTGTGTGCTAAGTGCTACAGCTGCATTTGTTTCCCTATTTACATGAATCTGCCATCTTCCCCGTGCTGCCATTTTAGTTGAGATAACTCTAACTTGATTTACACAAGTAGTTTACCTAATTTTCTAATTTAGCCCTTCTAGATTAGGAAAAACAAAATGCATTCAAGAGTCACTCTTAAGCATGAAGAGTAGAAAAAGGAACCTCTCCTCAGTTACTGTGGAGGATGTTTTAAAATGACAGACAATGCAGTGTGTTCTGCCAGTAGGAAAGTGATCCTCTGACCTTAGTTTGCATTTCAAGTGAAGTGAAAAGCAGAAGAAGAAATGGGAGTTTCTAAAGAAAAAGTTAAGGTACAGTATTGTAGATTTATAAAAGATCATAGACCATGTGCATCAATGGGAGCTTGTTTGTCCTGATGTCTTTGAAGCAAAGTGGGAGATTTCTTGGTGCAGAGCTACAGCATAACTTTGATATCTATTCCAGAGACCATAAGTGAACTAACCCCCAAAAGGTAACACTAGAGCACCTGGATGGGAGAAGGTGGGAGGTAAAAGAAGGTCCAGATCAAAGAGCAGATACTACTGACCTGGCCAAGCTTGCCATGCCAGCGAGGCCATCTGGGCTGAGCTGAGGCTCAAGAGGTTGCTCACACCCCTGCCCCCATCTCCACCACCACAACACCAGGAGCTGCTATGTCACACCCAGACATGGTGCATGTGCAGAGAGGCACAGCAGCTTTGGTGTATGGTTTGCATGCCACTCCCTCAAATACATAAAACACAAAAGGCATTATTTGAAACTGTCCTTAATAAAGACTATGGAAAACTTTGGCTTCTTAAGCAAACAGGGTTGTGCCCTAAACAGTGAGCAACAGGACTACTGCTGGAAAAGCAGCCCATGGCTTAATACATCACACTGTCAAAAAGCTTCTCCCATTATTCAACTGAAATTTGCCTTCTCTTAAATTTCATCCCATTACTTCTAGTTACACCCCATTGTACCACTCTAAATAATTCTTCATAGCCTTGGTGTTTACACCCTTCAGATATTTGTAGATTTATATCTCAACCACCCCATTTGTCATCCTTTAGCCAAGTTATCTATATTCAGCTCTTTCGGTCTTCTCTTGTAAGTCAATCCCTCAAGCTCTCTCGTTACTTCTTTTTTTCTCCTGAACTCTCTCCAATTTGTCAATCTCTATTGTAATGGAGTGAAGCAGACCTGAATGCATTACACTTTCTGCAGTTACCAGTGCTGCGTCCTCAGTCCCATCTGCTGCCTCAGCGCAGGACAAGCAACCAAACCTTTTTTGCGGGGCGGTCTTTTTAGGTTACAAAAAGCAGCAAATTTGCAAGATCTTCATGCTCAGTTATTAATTCCCAAGGACCTAGGTATCCCAATAGATGCTGCATCCTGGATGTCCACTCCAGGGATTTTCCCTCCCAGATAATCTAGTTGCTCTTCCTACTTGAATCCCAATTTGAAGTGCTGTGCTGCTTCTTGCATGGTCTTCACAAGTCACTTTCACCAAACACTGAGTCTGCTCGCCACACTGCTTCTGGACTCGAGGGTTTATTTCTCCATCCAGGATGCCATGATGGAGAGCTCCTTCACCATCATTTCTACCAGTTTACCAGGTGCCATCACAGAGCATTCCTATGATTCTCTGATTCCACCAGAGACTTTCAATTCAACATGAAATGGGACACCAAACCTATGCAGTGACTGGTGTTACAAACCTCTATGCTAAATCAAATGTTCTGCCTTCTACAACAGCCCAGATGATCACAGAAAACACAGTGCCCTGCAGGACCTCAGTGCAAAATGAACCATAAACAGATGACATTCCTCCAACATGGGCATCTCCATAAAGCCAGCATTGTTTCTCCCTGTCCTGTGAACATGTCCTGCTGCACCGCTCCTTCAACAAAACTGTCTGGACAAATCAGAGGAGGACTGCTGAAAACAGCTGACAGGGGTTTAAACCACAACTAAATGGGTTCTCAGTTGTGCAAGCACAAACCTCACAGCAGGACAAAGGCCCTGGAGAATAACCCTGGGAAGCAGAACTTGTGGCTGGGAGAGGCACTCAAATCCCCTCTGGTGACAAGGGCAGACCTTTTGAAGGGAAATGAGCAAAGGCACATATGACTTCAAACTGAAGAGCTGCCTTTCAGCTTTCCTGGCTACTGCTGGTCTACCTGGAAGGAGACTGAGTGCTTTTCCAGACTGTGCTCTATCTGTGTGAACATCCCCAGTTTGAGAAGATATCCCATAAATCTACAGTTCAGGCGTACAGCAGATGGGCACTCACTTCTCTTCAACACATTCACTCTGTCTCATATTAACACCATGTCTACACCACATGACTTTTGAAGAGAAAAGCTATTTTGCATACCTATTAAAAATAGTCATTTTCCTCCCTAATTGTAACTTTCATGTAGCATCTAGAATCATCAGGTCACAGTGCTGCAGAAAACCATCTAATAAGAACTTAGACACACTCTATTATAGGCATGAATGATTAATTCTTCTTTTAAGATTACATATACCACTCAAGTTATTATAAAGCTCAGCTTTGTGCAAACAACAACAAAGCAAAAGTCTTCAAAAACCGTGAAAGACAGTGAGGTCCTGAAGCCATGTCAGAGATGCATTCAAAGCCAGGTGGGACCCATCAGCTCCAGTTCAAGGCCTCTCTCCCCACAGCAGAAAGCGTGGTGGGGAAGGACAAAAGCTGACCCCTCAGGGAACAGCTATAAAAAGCATCCAAAAAACACACAGCAAGCTCTGGCAAGAAGTTTGCATTTGCCATCACTTAAATTAACAGCAAAGGAATCCCCAGGAGGGAGGAAATTTGGACTCTGTCCAATGTGCAAGTGTGCTGTGTGAGGAGCTGTGGGGGGAAGAAAGAGCCACAAACAAGCACTGTGGATTCAGAGGAAACCAACACAAACTGCCAGCAACTCTGAACCCTTATATAGGGCAGGAGCTTGGCTCAAATACATCGATGGGTATCAAGAGAAAAGTTCATTGCAGGTGATCTCAAACAAAATTGTCACTGTCAGTCATCAACTTTCCATGAGTCTTGAGTCTTTAGAAAACAAAGACTCATATTAAAAAAAAAACCAACAAGTTATCTTAAAGTAGCTCAAGAGTTTATGAAAAATGAAACAATCAAAAATATCACAGTTGGCAACATAGTTAATGTAATACTGGGAATAGTTCCCTAGCTATCTTAGATGTTGAGTTGTTATCAATCCCTACACCATGTGCAGGTCATGCTGACTTCCAGGAGACTCAAATCCCAGTCAGCACTCATTTAGCTTATGACACAAAGGATAGCTGCTCCACTCTTCCATAACGGCCTAAAGAGTTATGATGTGTTCTGGATTAAGTCCTTCTAAAACACCTAAACAGACGGGGGTTTTTACCCCACAAATGTCATTATTAAGTTAAGAAGTAATTCAGTCATGTAAATTCAACTTAAGCTAGTAAATCAAATAACATCTTTCTAAAGGCAGTAAAGTGTTCATAACTTAATCCTTTTAATTCACTGCTTATCCCCTTGGCACCTAGACTATTTTTGTTCTAGTCACTTTTGCCATAATAAAAAGTTAATAAAAGAGCACAAGTAGTCAGACAAGTTGCAGAACTAAGGAAGACTGGTTTCCTACAGGTTTGGTGTCCCACATCCCTTCTTTCCCCCACAGTATTTTCCCAGCTGCCACCAGGTTGTCTGTGCATCTGTCTCCATGGGACTCCTTCATGTCCCTTAACTACTTGTAAGCCAAGTGGCTGCTTGGGAGCTAAATTTGGTTTCGTACCAGCCCACAGGTCTAGCAGAGCAGACAGCTGATAACTTCACATTCCAGCCTCCTCTTCTACTGGGGCACTGGCTCTTCTGCTAAAGAGCAACAAATTTAAGGCAAAGATTTCCCTTATAAAAATAGACAGTGAAAGTTCTATGAACTTCCTGCATAGTAATGCAACAGTTTTTTTAAGATAATCCACACAGGCATTGTTACCAACTAGAACTGTAATACATGCATGTCCCATAAATGCCCCAAAGTAAGGTGATCTTTGCAGGCCACAGGAAGGGCTCCCTCAGATAAGAAAAGGGCAGGGAAAGCATTGCTTTCTGAGAAGTCCCATGGGAAATAACCAAACTTACAACCACTTCTTTCATAAATCAAGGGGATCAGGTTCAAGCAGCTTCTCATGTGCCACCACGACAGTCTCACAAAGGAAAGGTCTGTCCCAACCATGCAAATCCTAAGCATGGTGGACATTTCCAGTTTACAGCAATCATCTTGAAATGCCCCTGCCTACTTGTATGCAGACAAAGCACAGGGAAGCACAGTGTCTATCACTGGGTGTGGAAGGCTGCAGGGTAAATCACCATTCTGCTCCAGCAGGAGTTCTGCATGGTTCCAAGGCACAGCTCCAGATCCAACACATTAGTACAAACAGGGGTACACGTGACAGGCAACTGGTAACACACAAGGCAGGAAGTGCCCTCCTGATCACACTTGGTCTCACAAAGCAGTAATCACTCACTAGCTCTTTGCCATGAACCTGGGATACAAAGAGCAGCCATGTGCCCTTGGTGAGGGGGCCAGAGCTGCAACATTCACTGGTATTTCTAAGGGACTAACCTGTGGGTCCTGAGGGAGCTGGTGGATGAAGTGGCTAAGCCACCATCCACCATATTTGAGAAGTTGTGGCACTCTGGTGAAGTTCCCACTGACATCAAGAGGGGAAACATAACACCCATTTTTCCTCCCCACAGATATAAGCCAACAGTCGACTCACACAGGAGTCACTTTGCCTGAGGCTGGTGGTCCCAGCACGGGCACTTGCCATGTCCCTGCAATATTTCTACCACTGCAACACAGCTGGGTTGCTGAGTCCAGTTGAACACTGCAGCTCCCCAGGAAACATGAGGGACTGGAGAGGAATGAAGTCCCAGTAAAGCAGAATTTGTCAGATTGATCTGTCAGAGACGCGGCCCAGCGGAAACCCTGCACTCGTGTGGGATGGTACCAGGTTTCTTTCTGAACACAGTACACCTCATCATTCAAGCATCACACTCATAATTATACCTAAACATGAAACATAAACTTTCTATTATTGTTTTCATAGAAAACCAATAAATCTTTCATTTCTACTGAAAAGAGAATTACAAGCCCAACATGTTTAAGACACAGGCAGTGATCCAGCCTTTCAACATGGATTCAAATCTAAGCTTTTGTGTACAGTAAGTGAGCAGACTTATTCATTCCCTAGTATGAACAGTCCACTTGCAAAGAGGGACATCAGATGGCACACCCAGCACCTAAGCTCACAGCTGGTGGAAATACCACCTACAATTACAAGGTACAGTTGGACGGAGGTGCTTGCATAAATCCCATTCATGGCAGTGTTTAAAAAAAAAAACAAACCGAAACAAAACAGAAAAAAAACCCACCAAAAAAACAAAACAAACAAACAAACAAAATGGAAAAATAGAAGGAATACAAATGAAGTATGATGAATTTTCAGCAGTGGTCTAGCTAGCACACGTAGGTGTGATGCATGTAGGATCCCTTGCACCATCTGCTCTGGTCTTCTCAGCCCTATCCTTTACCCTAACATTACTCCCCAGCAGTTTCTTGCTTATCAGAGATGTGATCTGAAGTTCTGCCACTGGACCAAGTCAACGCTTTTTACTGCAGAAACCCAAGCAGTGGCTTTCCTGAGTAGCCGTTTTTTCCTTGGTACTGTGAACTTAACTTTTTCCTTGGTAAGTGAACTTAATAGAGATGTCGAGCACAAGTGCTGGCTGCTTCCTACCCCTGCTGAAATTGGGAGCAGACCTCCTGCAAGGAGGCAGCCCCAGGGAGCAGCTTTAATGTGAAGCAGCCTTTACCATTCACAAGAGCCAGAGCACCAGGCTGCTGCTGCCAACTTTTCTGCCACGTTCATCCTGGCACTGCAGATCAGGAGGAGGAGCGGCATCCCGTGGCCACACTGCCGGAGTGACACCCAGGTACCCGAGGGCTGGCTGGACTCTGACCTCCCATCTAAGCACAAATTGGCCTTAAGTGTGAAAGCTCCACTGCTGCAGGCTGGGGGGGGACAGGCAAAACGACATTTTAGAGGTAAATGCCCTGGGAGCCACGCTCGTCACTGACGGAACCCAAGAGATCTGGATTAATTTGCCTTTTTGCTTTCAGTTTACTTCTTGTGACCTCACAGTAAACCGCTTAACCTTGTAGGCAATAAAGTGAGATGCCAGCATGTTCAGCTCATACTGCTCACACTATGCTCTAATCCAGTTTGCATGTCCAGTCCTGTCATTAGCTGGAAGAAACATTAATCCAAGACAGTAGAAAAGAAGAAGTAAAAAATTGTTTCTGGAAATGCAATTATTCTAATGGCAAACTGTGGAGGTTGTTATCTAGACCCACAGCTGAGTTAAACTGAAACATATTACATTTCATGAAAAAAAAAGTTTTAACCATATGCTTAGTCATTTGTGAGCTCTTGATCCTAACGCACAACATAAGCTGCACTATCAGTGTCAAAAGTGCCTGATTTAAAGCATAAGAGGCAGAGTTACATGCAGTCAAGTTAAAATCACTTCTGCAAGTTTGCAGGCAGAGACCTTCACAGGTACAGGGGAATACATCCTGGAGTCTGCACCGGATGGGGGGAAAAGGAAAGTTTTGTTCATTAAAAGTTTTTCTGTGAGATTGGCTAGGGAGAAGATGATATAGCTGGGGGGGAAGACTGAGACAGCTAAAGAATAACACATGGTATGCTTTCAAAACATACAACAACATGTGACATTCGTCTGCAAGTCTGGCGCTGAGGAGCCTGTGGTCTGGCAGCAGGGAGAATTTCTGCTTCTTATTTCTTAAATCATTGCAGGCATTTGAACTAAACCCCCCACCTAATAGTCTGAGGGGAACAACATAAAATCAGATTTTACGTACTGTACTTTCAGTCAGCCATTTTCTCAGCAGATTTTTATCCTCCAACTCAATTCCCACATCATTAAAGTGATGCTGTCTCTTTAAAACACAACGTGGTGCCGTGCCAAAGCCTGCAACAAGAATCACTGGCACCAAAACAGTCAAAGCACACAGCTTAATTCTCCACTTAATAAGACAATTAAAGAAGAGTATTTGGATACAGCAGTCTGCAAGTACCAACACAGAGCACTGATGTCTCCAAAGGCATGTTGATCTGAAGGCTTTATCAGAAAGCATCTGTCACAACCAGATGCCATCAACACCTGAGAAAAGTGTGAAATAAAGAGGGTTAATGTGGCTGTGATATGCACAAAGGCTGGCACTGCCCAAGTCCCTATTTGTGACCATTTAAGAGGGTGCAGGATAAAGTGCCCAGATGTAAAACTGTTCATAGATTAAAATAAATTAAAATATATGTATACAGCTACCTCTATTAAAAATACAGTCTTGTGCAAATTACTCAAATGACAATGGAATTAAGAGTGCTCTGTATTTTCCGTATTCACTGCCATAATCATAGAAAGGCTTAGAGCCAGGCTGTTTTTAAATACTGTGCTTTGACAGATGCATTAATACACATGGATGAATTGGGGTACAGAGACTAACACAGGCACCAGTGATTGCTCATATGTAGTCTCTTGACCATATCTGCCTCTAAGTTTCCAATCAAATAATTCTCAGATGTCATCTCCTAGCAGGCTTCATCCTGCAGAGCTGAACCAAAGCTAGAGAGAAAGATAAGAGCAGCAATATATGAACTAATTAGTCATTTGATTAGCTGGCAAGAAGACAAGGTCCTGCAGTTCTGTGACCTAAAAATGCCACTGATGACCTTAAAACTCCATCTCAAGGGTGTCTGGAAATCTGTAACCTCCAGGGAAAGAGTGAGAGAGAAATGGGTGATGCCTAAACTGCATTAGCTCATGAGATGTTGAAACAGCACAGATGTTAAGCCGAGGATAGGTGTGACATCTGAAGCAATCAGCCAGCAAAAGAGCACCTGCAGCACTGCACTCTGTTTGAACTGCTGCACCAAGGACTCCCAGCCCAGCCTACACGGGAGGTTCGTGGGACGGGTGGTTCAGCACACCAGGACCACAGACCTCATCCTAGCAACCCAACAACACGCGGCAAGAGAGGAAAAAAATAAACCAGATAAAACCCCCCAACTGCTCCCCCTTCATTAGAGCAAGGCTAACAGCCTGCCAGTCCCAGGCAGCAGCCCCTGGGCTGCATCACACCAGAAGAGAGGGACTGAGGAAAGGAAGGAGAAATCACTTTGAAGAAGACATCCTGAGTGGTTGCCTTCTTCACTTCTACTGGAGGGTCCTACACTTCACTGCAGATCTGATTCTGGTAAACCCCATGAATGCACTAGTTATTCCACAAGCAGTAACAGGAGGAGGGAGTGGGGTGATGCCAGGAGGTCCCCTTAGGCCGAAAAGTTGCATCTTCAACAGCAGAGGAGGAAGACACCAAAATTACCAGGATTAAGGGTCCCAAGTTGTTCTGTGTCCCCTTCCTCCAGCTTGACAGCCTGGAGCATGTCATCACCTGACTGCACCCAATGCACTAATATTTCCAGCCTAAACTGAGGCAGTGCCTCCCTGGAAAGCCACCAACTGGTGCAGAGGAACCCACAGTCCAGACCAGAAATGGGCCAGGCAAAGTGGGCAGCAGAAAGCAACACCAACTCACAAGCAGTGAGTTCCCCTCTATCAAGAAAGCCCATCTCATCTCCCACCTTCAACATCTTGGATGAAGTCTGATTCTTGGGTGTCTCTCTACCCTGAGAAGAGATAAAAGGAAACAAATGCATTGGCAAAGATCCCCCTGCCATCTGCACCTTGGAAATGCCCTCTGGAAGGGAGAAGAGGAAGATCCCTCACCCTGCACTCTCCTGGGAGAATGGTGCAACCTCCAGCAGCTGCCAGCACTGCCCTGTTTCATCCCCATCCTCTGACACAGATCTAGACCTGCCTTTCACCGCCCACTTCCCCCATGTGCTTTGTCCCAGAGGGATGAACTCACCTCCAGCATCACTGAATTTCTCAGAAGAAGTCCAACACATAGTTTAAATTTTACCAACCCCTGCCAGAGGCCTTGGAGTAAAATCCAGAAGTAGGAACATTTTCTCAAATAGAAAATGGAGATTTAGAGCGCTGCAGCAGGGTCTCTAAAGAGGTACAAGCTCTGCTGAGATAATACAACCCCAATATGCACAATGTTTCCCCCCTCATTCCCTTTTCTCTGAAAAAAAAAAAAATTGGACAAAAGACCCCAACAGAACACACAATAAATCAAAGATGAAAAAACTGGCCATGGACATGGTTCAGTAACACATGTGCTGTGCTCAGCCCTGTGTTCCCTTACAGCTGTCAGAAGCAGCGAGCAAAGTTAAGAATCCAGTTAATGCAGTTACAAAGAAATTTAAGGTTTCCAAATCTGACTTATTGTGAATTGAAACAAAACCTCAAAATGCTGAAATTCTCCACAAAAGGAATTCTAAAACAATCACTTGGAGTCCAGTGGAAAAGCAATTATATTGCTACTGTATTTCTTACAATGGAATTATACTTAAAATTCTAAACAGAAACTTATTTCAACACAAAGCATGTAAAACAATGAATTGTTAACGCTCAGAAAAATCTCTTTTTTCTGCTACTTTTTTACAACACTGACCTGGTTTTGTAGAAGATTTTAGTGTTGATGACGCTAGATATTGGAATATGATTCCATCAACGAGTCCTAGCCAGGAAATACCAAAGCTGGGGTTGCCAAAGCAACATAATTAACTTGATCATGGTACGTACACTGTGTGCCATTTCCCAAATGGCCCTTTAACACCCAGCTAAATCCTTGGCTTGAATGGCGCATCCCAGTGAATTTCTACGCTGAGTTCCTCAAGAACCCAGAGCAAAAGGAGAAGTTTTCAAAGTTACTAAAAGCCAAGTACCACTCTGCTCCCTGGCCAATGGTCCCCTGGGCTTGAAGAGGTCAAGGAGCAATTCTTGAACCTACTCCCACAACTATGAACTGTAGCAATCACAGAAACACGTGACCCTCTTGCATTTTGTAAAGATTCACTTTTAATTCACTGTTACCAAATATAAGAGGTTTGATTCCTTTATGACATTATCAGTAAAATTACTACCACTTGGACAGGGAGGCCTGAATGCTGGTGCTAAACCTTGATCCCGGGGCCACAAACTTCAAAACCTGAATATGCTGTCACTAACTCAATGTGTACGATGTATCAAAAATAAGAATCTGTCTGTTCATTTAGAAAAAAAAAATAAAGAAAAGTAAGAAACAGAAAAAAAAAATTGAGTGATGGGCTTTCAGCCTGTCATCAGACCACTGTGACCTCAATTTTTGAGATATAAAGTCAAAATCTATTCTTATCTCCAGAGATTCAAGATGTATTTATGTGTCAAACTTTCTCCCCCTTGTCCTTAGCCTTTGGGAAGCACACTAAAAATTATATCAAAGCCTGAAAACCCTGCGATCACATTCGCATTCACCTTTGACCCAGGATGCCTACAGCTCTCACCAGCTCCTCAGTTCATCCTCGCCACGCGGCAAAGGCGGCAGGTCCGGGAGCAAACTGCTCAGGATGAAATAAAGGCCACTTTGCATGGCAAAATTGTGCTGCCCTGCTCAAATTCTGAAGGCCAGAAAACTTTTCTTCGGCAGTTTTCTGCTTCTTTGTATCTGTGAAGGATATTTTACCACCATCTTCCTCTCCTCACATACAAATATTTGATTATTCTCTTTGAAATGTCTCTGTAACATCTACAGGCATAGGATGCCGAATGCAAACACTGATTGATTCTTTCTTAGCCATCAAATGTGCTTACACAGCAACTACACACAGCAAATGCACACCAATCTCACATTTCACGTTTTAAAATATGAACGTGTTGTGGGTTTTTTTTTTACTCAAACATAATGAATGAGCTTAAATATTAGAACTTGAAATTATTAAGTAAATCATGGCACCTGTAAAGCTTTTATTTGCATAACATTAATTCTTGATGGCATGTAAAACAAATTCATCACTCTCACTATATTGTAGTCTGATTTATGTTAGAATTGGAAAAAATAAAAATCTTGAGCACAAAATTATGTTGACAAGATGTACGTGCTCTTCGAAGCACAAGATTTTTTTTTTCTGAAGCATCAAAACAACTAAATTATGGGAAAGAGGGCTGGGAGAAAGCATCTTTAAAAATGAGTAACATACCAGCGTCACACATACACACTCTACAGTTATTAATGTCAAGCATGGTGAAGATACTCTAGAAAATCATTACCATTCATAGCTACTAACAGCCATTAAATTTCAATCAATTCAACTTAACACAAGTGTACTTCAGCAGCCCTTACAGTTCCTTATAGAGGTGGCTCAGAAAGTCCTGTCTGACTTATTGCATTGTCCCCCGCACAAAGGGGCATTGCTGAGCATTGCTGTGAAAAGGAGCGAGCTTGGTGTTGGGAACTGATGCTCTTTTAACACCGCTGCAATCAACAGACCTTGCTTTTAAAGACGGTGTGATAAAAGGGCTCTAATAGAGCTCCTCAGGTCAGCATAGAGGGGAGAAATACACTGATTCTAGCTAGGAATGCCACTTTCCGAGCTGAAAAAAAATAAATGGTGAGATGTTTTCAAGGGGTTTTCAATGAATTTTAGCGACAGAATCAAACTGCTTAACACGGTGCTAAACAATTCCCAGGTGATCCGCTTGGTTGAATAGAACATAATCACTAAATATACTTTTAAACAAAACAGGATTTAACTTCCAGAGACTGGCTATTTAAAGCTCCCAGTGATGAATAGAAGCCACAGCACCGTAATATTACAGCATCTCCACTCTTCTGAATTGCATTTGTAACAGGGGAAGTTTTCCCACTGCCACTGCAGGAATTAAGCTGTGCAGCTAAGCATCCCCTGCAGATTCTGCGAAGAACCAGCTGGTCCCCTGCGGGGGGGTATTTGCCACCTCGTGGCGGGGGTGAGGGACTGTGACCACAGGGTGCTCCTCTCTGAGGGCTGGAGCCACACTGGCTTCCGCTGTGCAGCACAGCATCCCAGAGAAGGTGTCTTCCTCTGGAAAGATCTCCTTAGTTTCACGTGAATGAGTTACCTACACTAAAATCCTACATTCCACAGGGGATAGAAGACTTTTTATTACTATTCCCCACTCCCCCCGCCCCCCAGAAGCCCAGATTTTTCCAGCAGGGTTCATTCTGCTGGGCACAAAGTCTTCTCTCTAGATTTACAGGCAGTTTAAGGTTGCAAGTGTTCCTACAGAACAGGGAGTCACTCCATGCACAGGAGAACAGATGTGCCATCACTGTAGCTGGAATTACAACCTCAAGTCCAGAGTCCCTTTTGTGGCTTTTAGATCATCCCTTAAAAATATCAAGATTGATGCTACTATTCATTAGGAGAGTATTTGGGACTATTCTAGAGAACTCTATGGTTTTGCTTCCCCTGGGATTTAGACTTAGCATTAGCATTTAACATGGGGTAGCAGTAAAGTTCTTTAGAATCAAGAAACATCCAAGTAATCTCTCAGGCAGATATATGCTTCATTTTAACTCATTTCCCTACACTTACAAGCTGCACTAAATGAAATGAAATTAATGTTAAAAGGGGCGTTTATTGAAAAATCTTCCCGTGACAGGTTCAGAAAGTGCCACAGTTCAAGTAAATCGTTCCATGGAAAATGTTAGCAAAGCTTAATCATACTGGAAGCCACATTTAATTACAGCTTTTTAAGTCCATCTGGGAAAAAAGAAGCGACTTAAATATGTCACCTGAGATGATCTAGATACTGAAACTATTTGTAAGTTAACAAAAGCATTTGCATCACAAAGCGCTCTGGGGCAGCACCACGGCAAAGCAGATGTGTAATGAACAAGGATCACAGCACCAAAACAATCAGGACTGTAAATAACTACTACTAATCTGCAATCATTTAAATTTGGATCTAATTGCTAGGCAGCAAATACATTTAATTCTTGAAGAGGTAAATGCTCTGCCGAATACACACTTAAAGGTATTTAGTGACAGAAGCACCACAGTCAAGAATCCAAATGTGAGGAAGGCAGAGAAAAGCCAAGGAGCAGAGCTGGGGCTGCCATGAGTTCACAACTTTAAACAAACTTTTCCCTGGCAGAGAATTAATAATGTGGCCATCCCCACTGTACATACTGTAACTGCTGCAGGAGTGACACAATGAGGCACATGGGAGGCAAGAGGGTAGTGACTATAGAACAAAATTCAATCTAGTGACTAATGAATAAAAAGTTCCTTTTATTTCTCAGTTGTTTTTGGTTCATTAAATTTTCCACAGATTTGCAGAGAAGAAAACGTGATCAATAAACCTTGACAAAAGTGAACATGTGAAATAGGCAAGAGAAAGGCACAGGAAGATAAAAGTGATATCCCGATCACAGATTTCAGAGGCAGATGACCAGAGCTCTGGGCTGCTGAATAATCTGAATAGACCATCATTTCTTTACAGCCTTTTACTTTCTTTTCCCTGACTGTTGGAACTCTTCATTCAATACAATAGTAAATGCACTAAAACTTTTTTTCTTATGCTAATGGTCGAAATCGGGTGCTCACAGTTAAAACACACTTCCCACCAACTTGTTTTCTTAAAAAAAAAAAAAAAAAATTAACCTATTCAAGTTAAACTAAAATGTCAAAGACAGCTTAAGGCTTACTCTCACCATTCCTCAAAATTAATGGTTTTCTCCCCAGTAGATACAAAAAGAAAAGACTTGAATAAGGATAAAGCTGCAAGACTCTTTTCATATGAAAAAGAACACTTAGAAAGTAAAAAGAAATACATCCAGTACAAAGATCCTGGTACCTACAGTTCTAATTTGTATTGTTTCCTCTTAGAATATTTATAATTGCAGAAAGGTGACAGCCAATCACAAATAATTGTGAAACGATAAGAAAAGATTCACCAGTGACTAATGTATTTGGGCAGTCATGCCCATGACAGTATCAGAAATGCTTCCACTCATTACAATAGGAGCCCAAGGGAGCCTATTTTCAATTTTTTTTCTAATTTGGGTGTCCACTTCCAGGCACTGAGGCCTCTTTTTGCTGTGGTACTGAATATTCACAAATCCCAAACAATTTTTACAGCTCTTACCTTCTGAATTAAAGGACAATTTTCCCGTTCCCTCTGTGCAACACATTTCAGCTTTAGTGTATTGGGGTTCACTTCGTTTATAAAAAGTTAAAGGGTATGGGGTGTGGTTTTACAGTAGCCAAGAGTGAATAAACAAAAGTTCTGTGGCCTCTCCTGGACTACACACTACACACATCTTACAAGTATTCATTCCCAAATGGAACTGGTCTGTAGAAAATTTGACCTGATTACCCACAAGTTCCATTCCAGTCACTTGTTCACAAGGAAAACCTGCAATTTTGCCTCTTGAACTATCAAGATTGCCATGCAAGATGCAATTTTCATTCCTTTTACACTAAACACCAGTTAGTTTCTAGAAGATGCATATATATGGGATATCCTGTATACACAGGTCATGAATTGTGAATATTCCATGCTGGCACACAAATGTGTGTACATACATGTAGATATGCACAGGCATACATGTATTATTTGCCTTTCTAATACAATGTCTTCTTGCTGACATTCATATGAGGATTCATTCTTTGCTGTTATTTTATTTAGTGTTGCATTAATTAATTCCCAAATACCTGCAGTTGTTTTGGTTTTCTTTAAAAGGGTCCTGGCAACAGAGCTGAAGCAAACCCTAAATACCACTTAATGCTTTGTGGCAAGTTGTCCAAATGTGCAACTGTTTAAAATATTTACCCAGGTACATAAGGGGGTTGTGCAGCCCTCGAACAATGCCCTGGAATCTTTCCCACCAGCACGAAAGCCAGGACAAAAAGCAGAGACCGCTTAACCTCAGTGCCTCAGCAGCAAGTGAGAAGTGCAAATATTGCATTTCTATAAAGCCCTGGAAGCTTCATAGAAATGGAGTGGCAACTAATTAGTTTGATGCTATAGTCACATCTAATGTTCCTAAGTAGCTTCTTTGAAAAAACTCACTGCCTTGAAATCCTCGGCCAGATTATTAAGTGGAGGCTTTGTGATGGGGCAATAGATAGGTGTTTGCTCCACAAATACATACAGGTTTTAGTGACTGCTTACTGAATCCACTGCCTTCACTAATCTGCACTGGAAACTTCACTATGAACAGAGCACTTCTCAGAGTACAAAAGCATGAAGTATCTGTGTACCTTTCAGACTACAGGGCAAACAACTGGCTTACAGTAGGCCACCAAAACCAGGGCTAGGCAGTTAACCAAGTGTCTTCCGTACTTGCAAACAGAGAATGAGAATAATGGAACTGCTGTTAGGTCATATGCTCTACCCTATCCTTAAATTAAAAAGAAAGATGGGTCCAGACAACTGAAAAATTCAAACATTGTCAATAAAGTATTGAGATCATGAAAAATGTATTTTTAAGTCAGACAAAACTGTAGCGACCGCATAAGCCTTTCTGTATACAGCTGATCACACAGCCCCAGAGCCTGTGCAGCTTCTATACAACTGTGCCACTGAAAGGGAAGTTGTGGTATAAACTTGTAAGATCATTAGAATCACAGAAAACATAATCAAAAATGGTTCTTTGACATAGAAGTTCAAACTGTTTTCCAAACAATGACAAAAATATTGCTCATTATATACATGCAGCCAGAAGGCTGTCTTTTCTAAACGTGACTTCTGTGTGACATTTGGGAATGCAAGCTGCTATGTATTGGATGTCTGAGGTCAAGTTCTATTCTCTTTTATCCAAGTATAACCTGGAGCAGCTTCAATGAAATTATGCTGGATTTATATTGACATATGCACCTAGTTCAAATTCTTCTATTGCTCTAATTTTTCTCTAATTGAATGACCTAACACAAATAGTATTTGTCCATCTGTACATATCCCCTTTGACACACTGGAGAAAAAGAAAAAGAAAGACATTGAAAGAAAGTTGGAAACAGTCCTCGAGATCTGTTTTCCTTTGAAGAACAGCAGTTGCATTTCTGGGCACTTCAAAGTCACATACTTTAAGCAATAACAACATTTGAGACAAAGTGAATCTTACCTCAACTTGCTTTAAAGATCAACTCTTTCACAAACACACACCAGAGGTTGGACATACACATACCTACAGATTAACAAGTTCATTTTCAGTGGATCAGGCACCTTTCAGTGCTACAGATAGGTCATGCTTTCAATCGAATGACAAATTTCCAGGAGTTGTTTACAGTGGAAAAGCCATAATGAATTTCATTCGCTTCTTAAAAGTTGTCAGTTTTGCAATAACAGTCAATACTACATTTTTTTTGCAATTCAAAGTTTGACAGGTGTCACCATTTCCTAATGTTACAGCCAAAATACAAATTACCATATCCACCCATCAGAAAAGCTGAACCAAACCAATTCACCAATTGTAGTTGCTGTATGCAGCAATTATCACACAATTCAAATATCCCAGCAGCAGAAACAATTATTTAATTATTTAGCAAGAGCCTCTTTTCCAGGTGAATTTAGTTTCTTTACTAATGAAGTTAATTTTATTAGGTTTAGAACTTAAAAAAAACCAAAACAAAACCAAACCCAAAAAGACCTCCAAAGTTTTTCTTAAAGCAAGGTAGCTAGACCAAGGAAATAAAATCATCAAGTCTTGTAACAAATCAGTCTATTCCACTTGTGTGTATTTTGAATTTCATGGCTTATTTACTTAACTGTTCTGGCACCAACTCCACAGCACATGCCAATGCAATATTTGATTAAATGCTGTTTTATGCACATGCTAGTAACGCTTACTTTCAAATTCTTGTACATCCCAAGAGCCTCAGTTGAAAAAAAAAAAAAGAAGAAGGGAAAAAAAAAAGGGGGGGGATTGGTAGGGGGTAGACAAGGTTTTACAACAAGTGCCTTTATCTGTGGCCGTAAAAATATAAACACGACACACCAATAAAATGCTAATTTCTGTACGCACGGAGTTTTCCAGCACCTGGGGCAGTATGAAGTGCGAGGGCAGCTGTAGGCAGACACGAGTTTCGGTGGCCCGGCCGGCGGTGACCCCCACGCCCGGACATTCGGCCACCCGGGCCATGAACCAGGGCCCGAGCTGGCCCCGGCACCGCGCCCGCCGCTAAGCCACAGCCCCGGCCCGGGAAGTTTTGAAGCCCTGGCTGCAGGCTAGCTAAATGAATAAATAAATAAATAAGCCCGTAAACCTCGGAAAAGTCGGCAGCAAGACCATCGATAAATCAGCCTAAGCCCCCGCGCTAGAAAAGTCAGGTTTCCCAGGAAATGATAGCAATCACTTGAGGCAGAAAAGGCATCTAGATGAGCCCATCTCCCTCCCCTCCTCCCTGATTGTTTTAAAGCCACCGAGTCCGGGGGAAAAACTCTCAACTCTCTAAGTCCTTAATAGGATTGGAGTCCGGGTCTCTCCAAGCCGCTCCTCATCACACAGGGATCAAGTTGCAGCAGGGAATTTTTTAAATTCCTCAGCAAATATACTTGTCGAAAGATTGCCCCTCCCGGACGGGGGGATGACAAGGAGGCGAGGGGGCAACTTCATTTTTCTTCTGAAAAAAGACAAACTCAGTGCTGGCTTTGGGGAGCCCTGCCGTCCTCCGGGACCCAGGGCAAGCGGTCCCGCCAGCAGCCAGGGGCTGGGACTGTCACCGCAGCCCCCGGGAAAAACAATGGCCATGGAGGCACGGTACCGGAGGGGTCTGGCCGGGGAACGGGGGGGACACACCGGACACACGCGCGGCCCCATCCTCCCCGCTCACCTGCGAGGTCAGGGGGACACACGGGACGGGCCCCCCTCGGGCACCCGCTGCGACGAGAGACCCTCACCAAATTGTACCCTCCCTCACACACACCCCCACCGGCGCAGGGCAGCTCCAACCAAAGCGAGAGAAGAGGAGGGGGGGAAAAAAAAGAACAAAAAGCACAATGAAAAGACACAATAAGCATCAACTTTACCCAAAAAGCGGAGCAGCAAGTTTTCAGCAGACGAGCGGTTGCCGCGGAGCAGCGCTGCTCCTCGGGACCCCCATCATAAACTTGGGGGAGGGGGGCGTGGGAGGGACTTTCCCTCCGTCCTTCCCTTTTGTGCCTCTCCCTCGCTCCGCTCCTCGCCAAAAGCTGCCGCGGATCCCAGCGGCGGCGCGGTGCTCTTCGGGCTGCAGCCGCGGAGCAGCTCCGCGGAGGCGGGCGGGGAGGGAGGGAAGGAAGGGGGAAGGGCTGTGGAGGGCCGGGGGCGGCGTGCGAGGTGAGGGGCTCCTGCTGCCCATCCGCCCGGGCCGCCGGCGGGACACGGCGCGCACACGCACTCGTACTTTATGTATATTATAGATATACGCACACACATGCATACACGCGAGGGATGAAGTTGAGCAGCCTGCAGGAAGACGCTGGAGCGCTTTCAAGCCCTGACACAAGAGGAAAACTGGCTCTAGGGTCTGTTTTCTCTTCCACCGCCCTTTAAGAAAAAAAGGGAAATCTAAACCTTCCCACCCTTTTGGCGCGGGAGCAGCGCACCGCTCCGGATCTTCTCTCTCCTCCCCCCAGCCCCTTTCATCCCGGATCGCCCCCTCGCCTCAGCGAACCGCACCATTTTGGGTGCGGGGCTTTCTGTGGGGCGCGGTGGGATCCGGGAACCCGCGCACACCCCGCTCAGCTGGAGCACATCTGCAGCGAACCCACGCAAATCCCCCTTCCTCGAGGAAAGCTGCCCCCCTCCTCCCCGAACAACACAAGTTTGGCTTGTGCAGATCCGCTCGCGCAGAGGCGGGGATGGAGCTGGGGGTGGTTTTCCTCCAACTTTGGTGGTTGCTTTTTCCCCGCGAGTTTGCGCGACTTTCTCAAGCCCCCGCCACAGCAGGGCTGGAGGCAGCAGAGCTCCGCGGAACATCTCCGCACACGGGCGGCTTTACCCGCCAGGAACATCTAGGGGGAGAAACATATTCATTAAAGGCTGCTCCCTAAACGCGATAAGCAACCCCACCGGAGGTTGAATCTAGTTTCATCCTCTTGTTTTCGGACTAAGGCCACGAGGAGGGGAGAAAAGTACCCCGCTCCCACCCCGAACATCTTCGCTTTTGCTCCGATCTACATTAAACAGCAGTTCCAATGAGAAACGCAGCAGCCTGAACTTGGACTTCGGCCAGGCTGGGCTTGTTATTTAAATTGTTTTGATTTCTTTGGCTATGGAATTTATCAAAAGTTTAAAACACAACCAGATGCTGTTGGGAAGGGTCACTGCGCTGTACCCCAGAGCAAGCTCGAACTCGCCGTATCATCAGGGTATCTGACTCCGGCAGGATTATGGCCAGCACCATGGCAACCGCATGCCACATCAGCCCCCAGCTTCACTTTCAGTCCCTAGGGCAGTGTTAACATTTGCCAGCGGATTTGCCCGACACGCAGCCCAGGTCCGGGCAAGTGGAAAATGAGCACAAACTACTCAGAAACCTTCCTCTTCCAGCCTGTGCAAAGCAATCCAGCCGGACTGCTTCATACTGCAATTTTAATCCTAAAACCAGCTACCAATTTGGGTGCCTTCTGTATGAAATTTTGCACACACACCCTTTTCTCATTTTTTTTTTCCTTCTTTTCTGGATGTCATTAGAAGATTGGTATCTGGGGGTGACAACTGGCTCACCATGCACTCCCAAATCCCATTTATTCCATTCAGATAGCCCGGGAAGGACTGTGAGGCAGGTTATTTTGCCAACCACCAATATTGCAACTTTTTTTTTTTTGTCAAAGTCTTGCATTAATATGCACTCACTGTTCTATCCAAAGAAATTCCCTCCTCTCTCCATGGTACACATGCAGTCAGTGCTGGCACAGCAGCACAACCTTACCCCATCCAAGTGGACAATTTTGTGCTGAGAGGAGTTTCATTGCACCTACTACTGATGAGCACCATGCAAGAGAGAGGAGGCTTTGGTTACCAAAAGAAGGATCAAAAATAAGGTCTTTGATCTCCAACAAACAAAGCTCACTTTTATTCCCAGGTTACTTGGGAAAGATGACCCAGGAGGTTGGGAGATAGGTTAGAATAATGGGGTTTTGGACAGATCAAAATGACAAGCTGGCAAAACATTAACACTAGGTATGTTCTAAATTCTTGCTGCACAGTTATAAACATGTGTACATCCAGACTGTTGGCCAAGAACATATTTAAAATCAAAAGAAGGAAGGAATTAAAGGATTCATTCAGAGTTATGTAAAGAAGGACAGTTTTCCCTTCTAGAATTCTCACATGTCAATCTTTTAGAAGATGGAGATTTTTAAGCCTGAATGGAAACTCCTCCTTTTTGTCTGAACAACTTCGGCTGGCGACGGCTGGCGACGGCTGGAGTTTTTTGAGAACTTTGAGTTGGCTTTTACATTATCTGCCTGCTGTAGCTCATCTATCCTTCCCTCTCCTGCTCTGCTCATTGAACTGCCCTCTCTTAATCTTCCATAGGTGTCCGAGATTAAATAGATGACAGAATGACTGACATTTGGTACACATAAAAGAACCAAAATATGAACAACGGGTCAAAGTGCAAACCTTCCCTCTTGTCTTCCCTCCTGCTCTTGTACAACTTGATAGGGATGAAACCAAGTAGGGATGTAAAGATACACGACAATGTGCACTTACTGTATCTTGCTGTAGCACGATCATGTGGATATAGAAGATACATTCCAAAATGTTCAGGAGTAAGGAAAGAGTGTCTTTTAATCACAATTTTAAAAAAACCCTCTCACAATGATAAAAGATTGACATATCACCAGGTCCAGGATTGCTAATCTGGGATCTGTCCCACTTCTGTTAGGTGAATGGAAAGAATCTGGAAGTTACACTAGCCTCAAAAGCCACAAATGTGGCTATTAAAATGTTTGATATAGTTCTGAAAAAGGACTATAATTCTTTATTAAAGTACACCTTAAAATAAAATTGTTGAAAAACCAATGGGGAATGCTCCATTCTGTTCTGTTCATGTCTATAGAATTTATTTCTATAAATCTTCATAAATCCTTATGATAAATTAAAAGGCCCATTTGAGTATTCCAAAGGATACTCACAGGTAGAAGCTACCAGGAAAAAAAAAATCACATTTAAATATGCTTCTCTTTTAGAAGGTAGAAAATAATTACATGTGGGATGATCACTAGGAGATAGAAACCTAAAACCATGTTTCATGCAACTCACATCTTTATGATATCTGGTTTAAGTCCAGGTGGGAAGTAGTACATGACCACTTCTGCCCTGATTTAAACAGCTGTACCAGCTCTGGGGTCAATGAAGTTGCACTGAACCTGAATGTACCTCGTATCTATCGAGCGTAATTAATCACAATGATATTTAATGAATTAACAATGTCATGTGCAATGCTGGCTCAGAATTTTACTAAGAGAATGGGATTTTTTTGGCGCAGTAAATTCCTTTCTTTTTTTAAAGTTGCCCTGTTACCTGGGGGAAATTGTAACTGTGGGTAGACAATGAGCCAATACTCACGGGGATGATATGCAGCTCTGATTCCTATCTGCCTCCATGTATGTTTTGTCTCTTGTTTAAAGCTTCAGTGTTAGGTTTTTCAAGGCAGGTGCCATCTCCTGCATTCTACCTTTTGATTAAGCCTTATTTTATTTTTCCTCTCTCCAAAGTATATTTAAATTATAACTCCAATGCTAATTTCCTCATACTTACTGCTTTGGTTTTGTTTGTTTGTTTTCGTGTTTTATTTGGTTTGGTTTGGGAGGATTGGGAGGTTTTTTGCTGCACTGGAATTGCAATTTTTGGCTGGTTTAATCTATATTGGATCATAAATATTGAACTAACACCATAAACTCTTCTAAGGGTTTTCTGTGATTATGAAATTATACTTCTATGCTATATCAGCAAAGAAGGTGGTACTTCTATTTACTGCAAAACTGGCCTGGAAGCCTGCCTGTCATTTCAGAGAGCATGCAAGATCTTATTCAACTTCAAACTGAAATGCCCTGCTAAAACAAGAACTTACTCACATGACTATATGCACTGAAATTTCTGCTTGTAAAATGATAAGCAAACCATTTGATGGGCATTCACAATGGACCAGGGATACACACACCACCCATACCTGTCTTAGCAAAAGGACAGAAACTTCTTCAAAGTGCACAGAGCCCATCATGTCTGCATGGTTTTCAAGAAGTGCTGCACTTGTGGCTGCCCTTGCCAGACCCAGCCTGTTGTCACACTGTGAGAGGGCCCTTCTCACCCAGGTCTGAAAAAGGAAGCACAATTTGCTCTAAGACTGGCAACTCCAAGCTCAAACTACTGAAAGTTGAATATGAAAAGCTCAGGGATAAGTTGTGCCTCTCACAGTGTTTCCAGTTGTAGAAAAGCAGCAGTGCATTGTTCTTACGTGGGGAAAGGAAAACAAGTGACCCTGCAGAAGCACTGCTCTTTGGCACAGATGTGAAAACAAAATGTGCAGCTTCTGAGGGATGGTCTTTTCTCATAATCCTTTGCAGTTTCTCATTCTTTGTTCCTCTTCTCCCTGTCCCTCTAACTGCAGCCCCCTCTGCCAGCCAGGAGATGGGCTACAGGGCTCTGCCTGCCTGGGGGGGTGAGGAGGCAGCAGGGCAGCACAGCAGCCTTGCAGGGCTCCTTTGGGAATCATCTGTCCCCAGCAAAATGCTTGATTTGATGAGGGCCCAGATAACAATTCTCTTGCCCGGGGTTGATTGGGTTACTTGAAATCTGTTGTCTCCTTATAGGGAGGAGGGGAAGAGAGCAGGCACAGGAATGCACAGACTAGTAACTGGGACACCTGTAAATGGCATTGTGTGAAGAACTGCAAACAACTGGAATTGGCAATGAACAGAAAGCAAAACTCGGACATTGATACAAAGTAAATGAGATTTGTTCAAAGCTATATTTATATTTCATGAGGGAAAACTAACAAGACTTTTCATTCTACTCCAGGAAGAGAAAATTTGTTAGGTTTTGCAGAAAAATAGAAATCCTTGTCAGTACAAAATGTATAACCTGGTGCTGTACACATTATACCATATTGCATATACACAGTGTATATGTACTGATAAATCATTTGCACTGATTTGCCCTGATGTTGGACTGCTGAAACATTATCTACTCTGGCCAGTGTCTGTAATAAAAGTTTTTGCTTTCCTCCAGCCAAAAAACTTTATCCCTTTAAACTTCATAGTTGTATAACCATTAATTAGAATCTCTAATGCTTATCTAATCCAAGGCCAGATAAAGAATCCCTGATACAGCTGGAAAGGAAATCCCAATTCATAGACCCAAATTCAAGCTACTAGATAATGCTGTCTCACAAAGAAATCCTTTGCCAGAGCTCAGTATGCTTTATTCTGCCCCAACTTTAAGGGTATATAAAGCATTCAAAATTATCTCATCTTATTTACTTTTGTAAATCACTTTTTCTAAGTCTTTTGGAGGAATTACAAATCCTCCATGCTGGATGGCATTTTAGCAAAAATATGAACTCCTGTGCTAGTCCTAGTTTTAGGAAGCTGTAAAGGAATAAAAGGATTAGAAATAAGAATATGACCACATCACTGACATCTCAGAGTTCTTGTGTACTAAGGGCTCCTTTCTCCAGAAAACACATCCAGGGGTTGCAGAACAGCAGCCAAAGTTGTATAAATACTAAGAGTCCTGGAAAGGGCTAAAATTTTTCAGTGCTCAGATTTTCAGGGGTAGCCTGCCTTCTTTGGAAATGAGTTGTCTGTGAGTTATCTCAAGTCAAGCATCCAAAGCACCCATCCTTTACTGTAAATCTTGACTAACACCTGATGGTGATGAGCAAAGAATGTGGACACAGATATATGAAACTTCTGGCTGAACAGCAGGAGGTGTCTGAAAACCCTATCAAGCCAATGTGAATTTCCATTTACATTTGTTGAATAAATGAGTGGGACAAACATCTGGAATCAGAAGTACCCCAAATCCCTAAATGATAGCCCTCCTATGTACTGCCCACAGAGGTCCAGCCTGGTTTTGCTGAAGAGACAAGGAACATTTGCAATCATAACTAATATATTTCAAATTGGTTATATTGTTTATAGATTGCTTATGTCAAAACTGGTGAATTCTCTGGTGTGCTTTAGGATTTATGTATTCTAGTTCTTTGAAAGGTTTGTTCTTATTTGTTGCTACCTGCAAAAATATATATCTTGGCCCTAATTCACAGTGGAACAATGTTAGGTCATTATTCCTTGAATTGTTAGGCTGTAAAGAAGCAATTTCTCACTAACCTGTGACACAGGAAATTGTGATTCTGATGTCAGGTCATTGCTGGAGTTCCTTTTACAACAATTTGTTTTTCTTGTCAGCAAATGACATTTATGTATTATTTCTAGAAAGTGTAGGCTTCAGTATTTTTGTATGTATACATTCAATATTTCTCTTCTGCCTCTTATTCTGCATAACTGGGAGTTTTAATATATGATTCAACTGATAAATAAATATATTTTGATTGATAGTGCAAATACCTGGCAGCAGAAACTAGCGCTATCTCAAAGTGCTTCTCAGAATAGTTGAGTTTCCTGCTTTTGTTTTCACTGCGATTCCTTTCATGAAGCATTGCAATGAATGATTAATGCTTGGATGCCCCTTTTCTCTGGATTTGCTGCTGAACTTAATGTGTTACTTTGTGCTCTGCATGGAGGGAACACAACCCAAACTGCCACCGTGGCAAGATTCTATACTCTATTTAATTGGGCTTGGTGTTAGGAACCACAGTCACTCGTGAGCTTCAGAGCTCCCTGTGATGAGAATAAATATTTTTTACCAATGTACTGCAGCCTAATGCAGTTGTTTTATTCTATTCATTTGAAATTGGGTAACACGTAAAATATTGGGCAGATGACAGTGTGCATATGTTTTACCAATAAATATGCATATTGACTACACAAGAAGTGGTTTACCAGCAGAATATGTTTTACATATACTTAGGGGACTGATGCTATAAAGCTACACATCCACAGAGACAAAAGTTATTTCCATTGAAACGCACACAGCATCAAACCTTTCCACAGAACTAAAGCACCTCTCTCTGTTAGTGATTTTTAGGATAATACGCACAGAAAGGGAGCTCTGTAACACTAATATGATTACTTTCTTCTGGAAACATCCCAAACATTTCCAAAACAGCCTAGATCCCGCTGGCTTTACACACAGGAGGTGATCTGTGCATGTCTCATGGGGTAAGCAGATGGGATAAAGTCCTCAGTGGAATGTAATATATACACTGGGTCACATAACCATATGCAGGATAAACATGCAACTTCTATACATTGGAACCACACTACAAAATGAATGTCTTTCTCTTAAATGCAGTAGATATTTAATTATCCAAGACAATTAAGATCTGTTAATATATTTACAGAACAATGGCATCAGCAGAAGGTGACTACCAAGGACCATATAGACTTCCACCAAAAGTCTGAAATTAATTTCTACCACCTCCTAACCATCCATTCATTTTAATCCATTGTTTCTGATGTATGGATTCAAATAAAGTTTTCCAAAACAGAATGAAAATGACAATATTTAGACTAACAAAAAAACCAAGGCGAAATAAATTCCATCTTTAAAGACTTCTAAAATTTGGAGTGAACAAATCCTAGAAAATATACTAGCACCAATTTTACACACAAGAAGAGAATTTATGCTACTAATGTGTAGTTTATTAATCTTTGATTTCCTCAGGATCAGCAATCAAATAATTATTTGGCATAAAACATGGAGGAAAAACCCCCATTGTATTATGTTGATATAAAAATGTGAGGTAAATCTGGTTCTTTGATAACATGACCTCTTAATAGGACAATTAATCTTCTAGTATCACTGCAAATTTCTCAATTCCAGCTGGCAGAACTGATATGACATGCCCAATGTAACATGGTGAGAATGACTCACCCAGGCAGCCCCAAGGAGAGCAGAGCTTTCCCCAGCCAGGAGCTTATGGCATGAACACGTCCATACTGACCATGCAGATTCTAATCAGTGCAAAGAACAACAATTCTCTCTTCAAAGATCAGCTAAAGAAGTTGACAAACACTGAATACAGCCCAGTAGTCCCAATTTATGAATATATTCCAAATATCAGAAAGAATACTGTTAAAAGTCCTTCTGTCATTTGGTTGCAGCACCCCTAAGCTACAGTAGGGTCCCCCAGAACTGGGATGGTAACTCATGGGATCTTGGTGCAGCCCAACAGTTTGCTACATCCTGAGACTTCTCTCAGGAACACATTCTCCCTAAATTGTCTGAAACCTGCAGCGTTCTGAAGTGAACACACTTAACCCAGTAAGCATTTTCTTACACCACTAAATTCCATTTTCCCCTTCTGACCACAGAAGAATAAATTGTAGTAAAAGTAATCAGGTACACCCTCAAGGATTGTCCTTGAGGACAATCACAGAACATCACAGCTGCCATCTGAAGTGTGTGACACTTTGGAAGACCATGACAAAAAGAGAGTCCTTCCACCAGTCTTTCCACCAAGTGCAGAGCACTTTCCACCAGCCTGGGTCAGGTCCCTCACACTCCCAGGGGTGTTAGGCACAGCCCACCTCAGTTCCTTTCTAAATGCTCTCTAGATAATGCCCTTTTTCTCCAGCTTTTCTAAAGAGTTAACTACCCAGGACAAAGTTATTTAATCAGGTTCTGGAAGAGTCCAGAGAAAAATCCAAAGCAAACACAGAAAAAGGCTGGAGCTGATGTAACCTGAGACAGTGCACACCCTGTAGTCCAAAGGTGGAAAGCCCAAACTGTATTGTAGGAGAATAGCTCAATCAAGGAGTGACGCAAGCAGAACCACGAGAAACCCACAATAAATGAACCCAGCAGTTCAGAAGACCACAGTGAGCCCTGGGCCTTGCATGGGTACAGTCCCTGGGGAAATGGGCCATCCTAGACACAATGCTTTCCTGGGAGCAAAGAGCTCCAGCCACAGCTGTGGTTCAGGGATTGCACAATTTGCAACTGAGCTGCTGAGCTGTGGCCTCCTTCCCTCCATCACCTTCAAAATGAGCTCCTGTGTGCTGGAAGCAGTCAGCTTCCACAAAGCAGCTGGGGATGGGGAGCAGAAGGTACAGCAGACACTCTGAGCACTGATGTTTAATTTTCTCAGCCATCATCACTGGAATCACTGAATAGCAGGAGAGGGGTTCACATGCTTCTAGTGCAGTGTCAACAACACAGTCACAGAAACTGAAGTTGAAGAGCAGCTTTAAACAACTCCAGTCAACACTGGTAACAGCTCAGCAAGGGGAGCTCATCCTCACGAAGTGCTGCCAGCAAAGGGGAAGGGTTTAGTGACATTCAGGAGGTCTGCACAGTGCTGTAGGGACTTTTACTGTAGAACATCTGGTAAAAGGGCTGGAAATGAGTTGCATATCTTTTTTTTTAAATCCATTTTCCAAGATTTGAATTAGCTATCACATTTTTGACTACTTCAGTCTCCTGAAAGGGTATTCCAATTTTTGTTCCCACAAAACAGTTTGTAAGATATTTTGGAAACAAATGGTCTGAGACCTCACCTTGCACTTTATCTGAAGGATGTCGAAGCAATCACTGCCTTCTCACGTCATGCTGGGCACCCTCTCAATGCTGACCCAGCAGGAGGATTGCCATCAGCTGAGTCACCAAGACCACTTCCTGCCAACTTCGGCTGGCCCTTGAGGCTTGGAGGTCCTTGAGGTCCTCCAGAGTGGCACTGACCTTGTCTGACCTCAGAGGGTTTTGGGAGCCCAGCACAAAGAAATTTCCATGTGAGCTACCCTCTGAGGGGCTCCTTCATTCATGCCAAGCTACATGGTTCCACTGCAATGGGTAAAAGGTTATGAAGAGAAGGAAGCACAGTGGGTATTTCCCTGGATGGAAATCACACTTGTGAAGATGATTTTAGAGGACCCAGCACAGACCTGCTTAAGCAGCAGCTCAGTTGTGGTGCAGTGCATGGGGAGAGTACAAAACCCATGACAGGCAGATCTGATGGAGTGAGCTATGGGGATGCACTCACACAAGCAGCAAGAAAATCTTCTGAAGCTTTCCATCCTGCCTTCTCTGTGTATACCACATCTGCTCCAGAACGACAGAAGACTATTTTAGGCACAGTTTATGGAGTTTTTAAAAATGTTATTGGGACTATATTTTGTATCCCTTTGCCAGTAAAGCCAGATGACTGCCATGAGCTAGATCTCCAGATGGTTTAAATCACGGGTCTTGCTCTAATTTGCTCCAGCAAAGGATCTGGCCCCATGAGTCTAACTACACGAGGTAGATGAAGCTATAAAGAATGTGCCAAATGAGCTAAAATAGCTTTTCTAAAAATAAATACCATAACAGGACTTCCAGTGCTACACATAGACATTAGGTCTGTCAAAATAGAGTTGCCAATCCCAGGCATTTAAAAATCATGAGTTGGACATAAGGCTGGCTTAAAAAAAGCCCACAAGATTAAAAAGAAACAAGCAAACACTAATATCTATGTACCTCTTTTGGTTTGCATTCTTGGTGTTTTTGAGTCTTCAGGACAAACCTTGGTCATCTTTTAAACCTTTCTCTGTTTTTTTTTTTCTTTCCCCCTTGGAAGCATCAGGGCTAGAAACTTGCTGCTAAGAAAAGAACGTTAAAAAAAGAGAGAGAAAGATTCTCATGTAATTGCCTGACTTCAGAAACTAAGCTTTTAAGAAGAATATCATGAGACTCATGATAAAATCATGAGAGTTGGCAACACTATTAGTGAGCTGGAAATGATATAAAGCTCCCACTTCTGCAGTCTATGAAGTATTGGACTTTTAGTCACAAGCTTTTTATGCACAGAAAACCTGTCACTGCCATATAACTGGGCTTTTCATTGCCACAGTCTTCAGATTTCCATTAGATCAATTCAGATAGTTTCTAGGGACCTTCTGTTTGTATGCAGTCAAAAAATACTTGGCAACAAAAGACTTGCAGCAAACTGCAGATGGACACAAAGGGGAATGGGCTCAAAGCAGGCTGGGAGCCTGAAGGAAGGGCTGCATCTGGGGAAATGAAGTATTTCCACACGGCTGTGTTTGCTGGACTTGTACAGCCCTCTGAAGAGCCAAACCCTCCCCCAGAGATGGATCTGCAAATCCACCTTTTACACTGAAAAACTAGTAGGATCCAGAGGCAGGGAAAGAACAAACAAACCCAGGGAATTGCTTTGACAACTTGACATCTGCAAAATGCTTGGAAAAGATTACCATGTAACAAGGGCAAGGAAGCTCCCAGCAGCATGGGGCACCAGAAGTGTCCTGATTATTGTGTCCAGTCAGTGCTAATCCACCACAACAGGAGTAATTCAAATTAGATGTGTGAAGAAGTGAGATCACCACCTTCCAGGATATAGCCAGTTTGGCCCATCATTCCCCCTCTCAAAAAGAGATTGTGTGACCTTTATGTGTTTGATGCTACCACAGTACAACAGGTCAGTCCAGCTGTAACAGGCTGCAGTCAACTCTGTGAGATGCCAAGGTCCTTACCTAGGTCACAGGAAAGTGGGAGAATGCTCCATGCCCTTGGAAACCTATTAGGCAGCATTGATCCTCTCAAATGAAAGTTTGAAAGACTTGCACTAGATTTAGGAAAACAGATACAGGTAGGTGTGAGTACATCACACCTCCCTTGGACTGTTAAAAGGCCCCCACTGCTGAAGCAACAGCACATGACAAAGTTAACACATCCAGAAGTGTAATTTGTTATTTGCCTTTGTATGCAAAGCTCACACGTGTTCCTTCAGAAGTGAAATTTCAGGTGCCAGTGCCTGCTTAGTGGCTCATGGACCTTAAATCCCCAACACTGTTGGGAAAATCTGTGCTGCAGTTTTAGCTGGACAGACCTTGATCCTTAAACAGCTCATCTACTTCCTCAGCACAGACTGCAGAGCCTGGAGAGCACTGCAGCAGACTTAGTCATGGGTAAGGGAGAAGTCACCAGGACCAACTGGCATCGATGTTGCACCAAAGTAAGGCAGAAAAAAATCCATTAAACTCAGTGAATGAGACTAGCACAAGCTCCAGTAGAATTTCTTAAGGTTATAAATAACCAGTTCTAGGGGAGAAAATCTACACCTAGATGAAGAGGTTAATCAAGGTTATCTTTCCAGGGGTCTGTAACAATTTATGGGTTTGAGTGAAACAAGAAAAATCTGGTAGTTATAGAAGAGTTTGCTTTGAATTTTGAAGCCAGAACTGGAACCTGAAGAACCTCATGCAAGCACAGGAGTATCAGGACTGCAGATTTTATTGCTGGGACTTCATGAAGTCCTGGACCTGCCCAAATGAGAAGACTTCATCACTTGCAAGGTAAAAAGGCATTGAAAAACTCTGGAATATGGAAGCAGGACAGCTACCAGCTCTTGGAAAGTATGTTCAATTCCTTTAGCATTCAGAGAGGAAAACACACATTGTTTTGTCTCGTAGTGCTGGGCTTTTTGAGATGTCCTGTGTCCAGAAATCTGAAAGAGCCACAACACACATCCTAGACCTGTAGGACAGTGCCTTGGCCAACACACTCCTTCCTGCAGAGCCCCAGAGGAGCTGTGTAGGTCCTGTGGAGATGCAAAGTGCATCTGAGATGCCCATCATCTCTCAGGAACCATGTGTCCTGTTGTGTAGGTACTGCACTGTCAGACTGGGCTCAGGTGAGATCCATCAATAAGTAAACAAAGTTGTTGAATTCTAAACAAATTGGTGAAGAGCACATCACCATCTCTATTCTGGTTCCAACGTACTCGTACATGAAACAGTTCAACTACAAAGCTGGCAAGTAGACGATGCTCAATTAATGGACCTGAATAAGGATTTCAACTACGACAATCTGCCACCTAGCGGAAAAGTGAAATTTACACCTTAACCAGGCACCGAGATGGCTAAAAAAACCTTTGTGAAGGCTGGCTAGAGTGGAACGACCTCTTTTAGAACAGTGGGAGTTGCACAGAGAAGGCTCTCCATGGATAATCAACCCTCAGTTGGCATTTTAACCTCCCAAGGACAGTGAATCTGGCCATAAATGTATAACGTGGATATATAACGTGTTTATTCCATACATGATGCTCATAACATTATCTCTGTGTGCGTGTGTGTGTGTGTGTGCTCTTACGTGTTTACATCAGAACCAGACAGAACTTGGTTAAAAGTCACCGTGTAGTCCCATTGATGTGATAAGTGAGCACAGCCCAAGTCACCTTCTGGCTACCCAGCAATGAAATTTCACACAGCTAAGGGAGACTGCCCATGGATTCAGAGCAGTCCCAAGAGGTGTACACAGAGCCAAATTTCCCCACAGGATCCTGTGTCACTCTCTTGGTGATTAGTGGCCTGGGGATCATACCACCATTTTGAAGCACAGGAAATTTGATTCTCAGGTTATCCCTGCAGACAGAAAATTTTTTGTGTGGGAGATACTACTGGAGCTGTAGGATAACAGTATTTTTGGAGGGAGCTGCTCATGAGAGACAATCTGTAAGGGTCAGCACTTCTCAAGAATTGAGCAACGTTTTGTTAATGGTGAATATATTTGTGTAAGTTTAATGGTAACACTGCATTTGCATCATGTGCATTTCTGGCATCTTTGGAATTAACTTTCAGTTGCTGCTGGCTGGCTTTTGCCCAACCCTGGAAAACAAAGAGGTACTACCAAATCACTCCTCAGTTCTCTTACATGTCACCATCCAGGTAATCTCCTCCACTGTGGCCAGGGTATTCAGGAGGAGCCCACATTTCATTGTCTGAATTCAGGTCTAGTCAGATCTGATCAGTTTGTTTGCTACTATTGGTTTTATATAGATGTGCAATTCATGCCATGGAAGGATGTTTCTTTAATAATTGGCTCTTGTTTATTTGTTTTTCTACAGGACACAAAGACCTTTTTTAGTCTGAAGTTTTAGAGTTATTAGTTTACCCAAAAATGTAATTGTTCTAAGTCCAACTCTGCCATCTTGTGGTAGATATTAAAAGGTACTGTTTAACCTTTCATAATTTCTGGTGATAACTATATACTGGATATAAAATATGTTTGCTGAAGACCCATTATGCCAGCCTTCAAATAACTGAAGGAGGTCTACAAGAAAGCTGGAGAGAGACTTTTTACAGGGTCGTGGAGTAATAGGACAAGGGGCAATGGCATTAAACTGAAACAGGACAGGCTTAAATTAGATATGAGGAAGAAATTCTTCACTCTGAGTGTCGTGAGACACTGGCACAAGTTGCCCAGAGTCATTGTGGATACCCCATCCGTGGAAGTCTTTAAGGCCAGACTGGATGGGGCACTAAGAAAACTGGTCTAGTGGAAGGTGTCCCTGTCCAAGGCATGGGGCTTGAACTAGATGATCTTTGAAGTCCTTTCCATCCTAAACCATTCTGTGATTTCACCATTATAAAGTATTTATAGTAAATATTCTCCTCTGCATTTCAAGGAAAACCTCTATCCTTCAATGAGATAGGTTAAAACATGAATTACCTCGGAAGCTGTTTGCTTTACATTTTGTCTTGGCTAATGAAAGGCTGACATTTGTTTCACATTTGTGAGGAGCTGGCTTGTAGTCAGGTTTACTTCCCAGTTCTCATGCAACGGTTCCATGCTGCAGTGTTTGGATTATAAACAGGGGACTATTTAAACTCAGGCAATTACTTTTCCTCCTCACTGAGGTCTAGGCAGGAGCCAAGTTTTGAACAAAGCAGTTAAGTCAATTATATGCAAAAATTATTATAAAGCAAAGAACCATTTAAACCTTTTTTGGAAAACTGATATTTGCACAGTGCCAAGACTCAACTCAAAGCAGTTTCCTCTCTGAAACCAGTGACCTAGCCTGTCTCCCACACTGGGAACAGACACTTCAGAGGAAGGAGTAAGAAATCCTACTTTCAGAGAGTGACTCATCTTGGTCTTTTCCTCCTTCCCTGTACAGCTAGCAGTTGGCAAGCCAGGGAAAACAAACACCTTGTTCTCACTGTGACGTTGCAGTCACACCTAGTGCAGCAACATGAACTTCCCTTCACCCTGTCTCACCATTCAGGTCTCAAGTGACCCCCTCTTGAAATGAAACCTTGGCTTACTCAGTATCTGAAAAAGCCTCAGCTTGGTCTCACCCACCCCTTATAAAGGACTGAAGTGCTCATGGTCTGTGTGTCAAACGAAGCCACTGCAGACAGGCAGGGAGCTCAGCTCCAGACATGGAGCAGAGCACTGCCATGCTGAGCTCTCCAGTCACCAGATCCACAGTATTCAGGTGGCTCAAGAGACCACCCCCTTGTAAACCTTCACCAGTAATGCATTTGTTCCATCTAATTTTGTTCTGCTGACACCTTCAATACTGGTGTTCACATCCTTTTTGTTGTAGCCAGGCACTGGATTTGGAGCTCTGGTTTGAAGCCACATCAAATTATATCAATCTTTTGAATATACAAACATAGATTGAAAGTTCTGATGTGACCCTTCCCATTCCTTTCTTCCCCTTTCTCTTCTTCTACTAAAATAATCTATGCATATAGAACTGCAAACTCATGAACAAACCTGTAGAAAATAAAAGGTGTCACAAAGGCCATGAAAATTAGTGCCTTACATCCAGCCAAGCTCATCTCCTGCTCCCCAGTCACATCAAATTGTGATCTTTGTCCTCCCAGTTTCCTACCTGCTGCAGGAACGTGTCTCCTGCAGCACCTTGGAGGAGGCCAAGCTTGGCAGCTGAGGAAGCCAGATGTCAGGGTCTACAAAGAAAGTTTTCAGCAGTGGCAGCTGCTTGTCAGATCACATTCCCCCGAAGGCTTATGTTTGGCTCTGATGGTGAATCTGTTGGTGGCCATGGCTGGTCTTCCTAAAAGTCATATGTGGGATCAGCTCCCGGTGGGAACCTCAAGTTTCTCCTCCTGAAAGGCAGTCTCCACTGATTTGCAGCTCTGAGAAAATGTTCATTCTTTTTTCTCACGTTCTCAGAAAGAGTTTATGCTCCGTTTGTATAAAACTGAATTATTGAGAAAGGTAATTTTCCATAATTTCTAAAGAAGAGAATGAAACCCCTTCTATTTGTGCAGTATTAAACTATAATTTCCATAATAACAAATATCTACATTCTTACCTACAAAAGTTTTTATCCTTGGATAGGAACTGGTTTTGGGATACTTATGATGGGTATTGATTTTCATTTGAAGCAGAGGAAACTAAGATCCTTTTGAACTCAGGCACCCCACAAGCACTTAAAAGAGTCTTTGGTTATGAGATTACCTTGTAAACATAATGATCAAACGAGGCTTCAGAATGATATGTTAGAAAAGTCAGCATTTACCCACAGATTGAAAATATTTGAGACAACCTCTGTCACCAAGTAAACAGACACCTGTGTCATTAAATGAGACTTCACCTTGAACTGTGAGTCAGGCAAACACCACATCTGTCTTCAAGTTCTCTTCCCCCTTTTCCTCTGGGCAGGTCTATTGGAAGATGGCATTTTTCTGCTGCTGCTGGTTGTGTTCTTGCTGCCTGGGCACTGGCTTGGTGGCTGGTCACAAACCTGGGATTCAGGATTTTGGCTGCTGGTGCCTGTGAAAGGAGGAGAGCACTGACAAAGAGGGCACAGTGTATTGATGAAACCCTTAACCACAGTGGTGCTAAGGGCCCTGTAAATGTGCAGTTTGATGGCTAATAAGAACAAATGCCTTGGACTGAGAGAAACATTAACCCTATTCCTGTTTTCTACCAGGGAAGGATGCCAGGTCCTGCTCCTGATCCCTGTGGCTGTCCCACCTGAAGGGAGCACTGTTACCAGCCTGAGCAATTCCTGAGGATGTGGATACTGCAGTGCACACCTGAGTGTCTAAGTAATTTGATTGTCAATCATACCCTCTCATCCTTTCAGAACTTCTTTAGAGAGTGAGTGATGTCACCAATATGTGATATAAAGACATTTAATTTCAGATTTTAAATTTATAGTCCTTGAAGTTTATGAAGCATTCCTCTTTAAGATTTTCTAAGAATACAAGGCACAAAGCATACCCTGTTGAATTTCTGTTCTCTTAGGTCAGACCCTTCTTGTCCTGGAAACTTCTAACTTCTCTTTTTGCTTCTCTCTGCCTTTGACAGAATGTTTGGATTTTTTGTCAGATGCCACGGCTCACTGAAAACACCACTGCTGCTGAATGTGAGGCAGCAAACAGGCTTTTAATAAGGATCCTGTAGGTCAACTCAAGATACATGCAGATTGCTGAAGTTTAATCTGAATATTTTTGCTAGATTAAGAGATGTTTCACAATTTCTATAGTTACTTAAGGAGCCAATCTCTGCCACTCATGGGGAGCTGCTTCATTATTCAGTCCCCTGATAGCACAACCTGATGTACAACCAAAACCTCTCTCACATTTGATCATTCTCTCACCTTCCCTACGGACAAAGTTTTCTGGAGCAGCCTCAGTTGTGTTAGCTGTGATGATGTGAACTGTGCTGTACAGCTCAGACCAGCTGATGGAAGCACCCCCTACATGTATTATTTTTACAGCCACTGTGAACAGCAGCTTGATGGATCGCCACGAAAGCTTTATGAGTGGGTTATGGTAACGACATTAAAAGAGAGACATGGACTACAGAGAAGCCCTGGCACGCAAAGAGGAGTTTCAGAAGTGTACAGCAGCCTGCTCATGGTGGCAATCACAGTGGCTGCAGGGTGTAAGCTGAGGGGTATGCTCTAGTGCCAGTCTCCTGGCACAGATGCCACATGACCCTCTTCTTTTGACCCCAGGGAAGCAGCCACATACCATCGGCATTGTGAAAGCTGCAGGATCTCCTCCCCTGTCTCTCGGAGTGCCTCACTGCTGTTGGCATCTCTATGGGATCAGATGAGACTTATTTTGCCATAGTTAATGGACCTAGTTAAGGAATCCAGCTGATTCCTTCAGGCCAAAGAGATGCTCACCCATGGTTTCTGTCCCACCTCCAAGGCAAGTGAGCTGTACCACTGGTTAACAGCGCTGTTCTCATTGAATCACTGCAGCTTTCTTCAGGACAGGTAGTTAGGATTTTTCTTGCCATGTCAGGGCATCAACAGAGTAAAGCTTTTTCTATCTTCGTTGCACTTTTGCTACACCAATGTCTGGTGATGCCCTCAGAGATCCAGGCAGGGACAGCCCCAGGCCAGGCAGTAGATGGCACCAATGTACAGCAGTTACAGTATGCACAAAAACAGTTATAAGGAAAAAAAATTCACTGCTCTTGCTGCTTACAGCCCTTCTGTTTGATCTTGGCTCAAAAACATCTTTTATAATGATCATTTTTCCATAGCAAAGCCCAGATCCCTGCACCTTCAGGTGCAAGTACAATTCAAGGCTCTCTGTGATCAGTGTTTCTCTTCTTCAATTCACCATTCTGTAAAATCAGCACAAGAATTAGGAAGCAGGATCCTTTAATCTCTGTTTCATGCCTGTAGCAGATCATTAACATCCTGTACCACTCTCTTCCCAACTGCTAAGTCTGGTTCATAGTCAGGGTGTCCATGCACAGACCCAAATTTCAAGCTGACAACCATATTTCAGTGTGGAGGGAACTTCTTTGGGAGGGTTGCTGCTGGTTCCCCTCCCTCTCTGTACTCTGGACCGTAATCTGCTTCCCAGGAGTCATTAGTGAGTTTTCTCCAATGGAGATTTCTGGCTATCACAGGGTTCTTAAACATCAGCAGAATTGTCTCTTTCTTGCTCTTACCCAGAAACATGCTATAGTTTGCTTCACACCCTTTGCTATTGCTCTTGAGTTTCTGACAGGATTTTATGGCCTCTGATATAGATTTTGATACAGGAGAAAGAGGCACATATAGACCTTTAAAACCTTCATGTATGTTAACATGGTTGCCTGCAATTGATCCACTTTTTTCTTTAGTCCTAATATCTTGGTGCACTGAGGATTGCCTCACACTTTGCTTACCTGTACTCACAACCCCAGTTTAGATCTGCAGCAGGATGAGGAACTCTTGTCTTCCATGGCTTTCCTTACAAATATGGAACACAAAGCAATACAGTCCATGGCACTACCTTAAATACCTCCTGAATAATTATGACAGAGCCATTTGGTGTCTGTACTCCCCTCCTCCCCTCCTGTAGTCACTCAAGGTTCAGATCCAGGCTGCCAAAACTAGCTAACCATCTCCCAACTCTGTAAAGCCCACGTGGGGCAGACTGTTTGTACTTGCAGAGGGGTTTCACCTGAGACCTGCTGGGTCACAGTTTCTCCAGAAACAGAAAGAGCAACACCTCCAGAGTTGCAAGAAACTATGCTGGCTACCATATATTTTAAAGTGTATCAAAGCATTATTTCTTTAGAACAGATAATTTTTCTGAAACTTTAAAATAGTGATAAAAAAAAACCACAAGAAAACCTGGCAAGCTGTCACTGTCCTCCTACAGCTTTTAGCCAGCTCTTCTTTATGATAAACACATTATTGGCCCTATATAATTTTCATATTCCCAGCAATTGTTCAGTTTGGTCTGCCCCCTTCTCTCCTACTCTAATTCCACTCACAAAAGAGTTTGTTTCAAGGAAGTTGAAGTTTTAAGATAAGTTTTAGCTATGGTGTTGTGTCCACCTGACTTCTTTACAAGACGAGTTCCCTTTGCTTAACTGAGTCAGAATAACCTTATTCTGAATAACATGTAGAGGGGTATCTCTTTGGCTCAGGAAGACAAATTATAAAAGACTTCAAGTCTCAGTGGCCTCTCCAATAGTTCTGAAGATCCTGCTCTGTGGGGATTACAGATGGTCCAGTAGGGACTACAGAGAAATTTAGGAGACAGAGTCTCTAGAAGCACTGATTTCTTTCCTGTCCTTGTCAGAATTGCTTAAATTCTGCAGTCTCCTTTCCTCATCTCCCCTTCTTTTCCTCATCACGGTACAGTTACAAGACTGGAAGTAAACAGTCGGATATTTGCTCTGTGTTAATAAAATCACATATAGGTCCCTTCATCCCCAGTTCTAAGGACAATAAAGTAAAACATTTGTGTAGAATTATAATCCACTTTGTTCCGAAACAACCTTGAAAGCCAAAGAAGGATTTCACATCAGCATGTAGTTTTACACCAACAGGCACATTTAGAACATTATGACTCATATAAGTATTTCTGGGTCAGAGGAAAAAGGGTTATTTACCTTTTGCTGAAGAGCTACAGTCCTTCAAGGGAGAGGAAAAAGTGAATTGGAACATTGTAGCTGGGTCATCAGGACCAGGTTTCTACAGTCTCTGGCACTGTATATGAAAGGTGAGTAAGGAAAGAAACACATTTCTCCTTTACCTTCCCCTCAGCCCTAGACACCTCTAATCACAAACCAGCTCTCAAAACCCAATTTAAACTTTCTCATTGAAGATCTAAAACTTCAAGAGTGGCCCATGCAAAATGACAAAGACAGGATAAATTAATGACACAGCTTGTTGGGGGTGGGGGGTGGTTCACTGTGACTCATGGGCATTTGTAGGTGAAACTGAGTGGGTGATCTCAGATTAGTAATGCTGATAACTGTTATTTGGTCACTTAATATAGGTGGATACAATGGACAAGATCTGGAACATACAGTCCTTGGGAAAAGGACCGTGCACCATGCTGCAGAAAAGGACAAAACTACAGGAAGCAGAGACAGGTGTTGGTACCTGCTGTAGAAATGCTCTTCGCTCAGCCCAAATCTGGTGACTGATTTAAGCCTGCCCATGTGAAGAAAACACACCAAACAGATGTATTACCCACAGCACTGTGGTGCTCTCATGTCCCTCAGCACTGTGTATCCCAGGGAAGTGTCCCCCTCTCTGAAACACTCAGGTTCCAAAACAAAACTTTGCCTTGCTGAGCTAGATCTGCCACTTCCTGGATGTAGGAGTGATGGTCATCAGGACTCTGTCATCAGGACTTTCTGTACACCAAGGAATTCTGCTACAGATCAGCAGAGAGCCAGCAATGCTAGCACTTCAAAGTAACAGTTTAAAAGATTCTGCTTTAGTGGACACTGGTGCAGTTATACTCCTTTCCAGATGTAC
This sequence comes from Irena cyanogastra, assembly GCA_013397155.1. Classification (NCBI taxonomy): domain Eukaryota; kingdom Metazoa; phylum Chordata; class Aves; order Passeriformes; family Irenidae; genus Irena; species Irena cyanogastra. The sequence goes on along the minus strand of VWZV01011307.1, from coordinate 251,669 downwards.
AGCCTAGAGTGTCACGAGAATGCTGCTCTGTGGTTGTTCAAGGTCAGAAAGGTACATATTTGAAGATATGTAGAGGTTATATTTCTTGGTAATGCATGATATCTATTGAGTCATTTATGTGCAAGGGTCTTCCCATCCCGGGTAATTCCTCTCCACCATCCGCTCCCAGCAGGCTTGAAGAAGCTGCAATTTCTCTTTATGAGAGTTAGAGTTGTTCGAATAGAGGATGCTAACAGGCCTGAAAGATCATGTTGGGTAGGGAGCATCAGCTAGTTTAGCTTTGTCAGAGGAGGAGGATGAAATAAAGGCAGGCAACTGCTATTCTGGCTCCTGCATATGCTCAGTAGCTAGACCTAGTTAGAAAAATCTACTCTGACGTTCAAGGCAATACATTCTATTTGTCAGCTGATTGGTTTGATGAGGACAGTCAAATCTGCCAGCAACAGATACAGTGCAGTGAGTAACATCCTCCATAGCACAGCAGTGCCATGGCAGTTCAGAGAGAACATGGGACTTACGGCGTTCTACCAACACGGAAAGAATTCCTAAATCAGGGTCTGTGATTGTGATAATTCTGTCACTAAGGTATTCTGAGGGATGGTGAGAGATAGATGAATAACTAGAGATGCTTTTCATAAGATTAAAAGAATAAAGCAGAGCATTACAGATCATCCTAGCATTGTTGGGAAACCTAGTATGCTTGCTGTATACCAACACAGTAAGATCTCCTAAGGATAATACAACATCCATGTCCTAAAGATGACACAACATCAACATCCAGATTTGCAGGAAGGCAGCCAGGGAATATTGGATCAAATTTGTGTGTGTACCCAGCACTAAATTGTCTGCTGTAATTGATACTGAAGTTAGAACTTGAACTTCCTAACGAAGCAGTAGAGCACTCAGTCCCCATTGGGTTTTGTTCCCTAACAAACACCAACTCTATGAAATCACGTTAAAGAAGGAGTTCCTACGGAAGCAACATATTTAGGACATGTGAAGTAAGATTTACCATTCAGTCAAGAGTCCGAGATCAAACAAGTGATGCACTGACTAAATTAGAGCACAGGGATGGTTATAAGATCCGAGGTTAAAACAGATCTGTGTAGTATTCAATCATGAGACTTGCCATTCACATTTCTACATATCCCTGTAGAAGTCTACTTTAAGACTTGCCATTTACTCTGCTATTTTACACATTTTAAGCTATTTTAATTCATGTAACAGTCCTTCCTCTTCTCCAACCATTATTCAGTTCCTACAAAAGCATTATAAATAGTTTTTAAACATCCAGGTAGCCTGTATGTATTGGCTCTCCTTTATTCACATGCTTGCTGACCTCTTCAAAGAACCCCAGTAAATTGTGATGCCTGAGCAAAAAAGGTTCATTTAGGTTCCCTCTCATGCAGTTCTCTGTGCATCAAACACTGGCCAGCTTTAACCTCATGTGTCTGAAGCAATATCTACATTTATTCTTGATGGCCTTTGATAATGGTTCTTAGGATGCTGAATTAAAGTACTCTGTGGTCACTATTACAGAACAACTCTGACTACTCCCTGATCTATTTCTTCAGCCATACCTCCAAGATATTTAAATTCCCAATAAATTTGCAGATGGTACTTTTTTCACTTCCTTTTCTGAAGCAAATAAGATACTTATACTCATCAGTTGTGGGCAGACAACTTGACATAAAAGGCAGGGTTCAAAGCCTGAAGTTTTCTGCATTCTAATTGCCAAATTGAAACAAAAATAAAAGATCTTATCTGAGATAAATTACTGTTACATAATTAACACTACTTACATGAAAATATGTTATGTTCTAAAAATGCTAGAGGGTAAAAAAATACAACAACAATGATGAGATGAAGGAAAAAAAACAGTGTACTCCAATTTTCAGGCACGAGTGGGAAGGAACTGCAGAATGCTGGGACAAAGATGTGTAGGACAAATATATCGCCTGCTTGTGTACTGTTACCAAAATACTCACTGAAACACATGGGGCATAAACAACCCTATTTAGAATACAAGATTGCACACATAGTTAAAAAGCTGGGAAAATAACTTGAAAACCTAATGAGCATCAAATGGATACTGTGGAGGAAAATGCCAGAGAAATGGCAGGTGTGAAGGCTACGTAAGATCATCTTCGATGAACAAGTCAAGAGGGTTATGAGTACTTAAGATTTGTATCACTTCTTCAGATTATAGATGATAGCTCTTAACAGGAGGATGCTACTGACGAATTACATTGTCAAAATATTGTTGTTATATAGGCATGAAGGGTAAAATATGTTTAAACACACAGTTTTGGATATAGTGAGATATCTGTGCAGCTCAAAGGAAAAGATGCAGATATTGCTTAAAAACTAGGATCCTTTCTGCAATCAGAAATGTGCATGCTGGGATAAAACCACTGATGTGAGCTGTGAGCATGACACTTCCAGGAAGATACAGAGCATGAAGAGAACAAGCATGAGAGGTCATGGATTTATAGACCTCTGACCAGGAAAGTAATGTTGACATTACTGTATTTAGAAGAGGCAGAGGATTCATAATGATCTGCAAACATGCAAAAGATTGCTTTGCAGAGTGAAGTCAACATTTGTATTTAACTGTTTCAAAATTGTGACAAAGATTAGATTGATATCAGAAAAAATTTACTAACTGTGGGGGTAGGGAAGCCTAAGATGACTGAGGAATCTCCACAATGGGAGCTTCCATGCAAGCATGTTAAACAAATACCTGGTGGAGGAAAACCAGGTGTGGTTAATCCTGTTCTATACCAAGGGACCCCTTTAAGTCCCTCCAGCCTCATCAATGATCTCTGTATTTCTATGAAGTTGTGTACAAGGTTAGATGTTTATGAAAAGATGACGATTACTTAGCTCACCATATTTTTTCTAAATGAAATCTGTATGTTATAAATACTGATTTTTAAAAGAGGTAAGAATTTAATTTAAAAACAGACATTCCTGTGAAAATTATTAGTTTTAAATCAAAAACTAAACCCCTTATCAAAATATTTCAAATGAAAACAAATATTCTGATTGAAAAAAAAAAAGCTCCAGTTTAGGATTGTTTCCCTGGTAACCAGGAACACTGTCATTCTGTGGACTTGTTCTTCCCATTCTCCCCCGTGTGCCAGGCTCCCAGCTTGCCCAGCACTCCTGTGGCTGGGACTCCTGTTAGGGTGGCTCCCCCCTCTCCCAAACAGTGGATCATGAAACATTATGGTATGTGCAGACCAAGGTGGATGCACAGAGAACAAGAGAACAAGATCAAGAGGAACAACAGAGTTTCAGTGAAGGCACCTAGCAAAATATTTAAGGAGAAACAGTTTTAGTATAACTTTTTATTAATTTAACATCTTTGGGTTTTTAGAGAACAAATATCTGTCTCTTTCCCCCACAGACAGCTTGAGGACAAATAACTAATTTATGAGAAGCTCCAGACAGCAGCTTTCATTTTTCTAATACATCATAAGGAATGATCTGATTCTGGGGATTTTTTTATTTCTTTGGTTTCCCTCAGACGAAGAGACTGCATTCATTGCAGCCATTGGAAGTGTCATCATTGTGCACTTCCCCTAAAGCAAGATTCAGCCTCTGCCAGGCTGTGCTCAGGGGTCAGCACTGGGCTCAAAACACGATAAAACAAACCACCCATAAAAGGGACATCCCTTCATCCCAAATCAATGGGAAGTCTATCACCCTTTATTAATTATGTCTGTTTCAGATGAATGATCCGGTGGGACAACAAATTTCCCTGTCCTGTGCTCGCATTTCAGAGGGGTACTCTAAAAGGAGCAGCTGGTTGACTCACGAAATAGACCAGCAGCTCCAAAGGGGTATTTTGGGTGATACCCTTCAATAACAACTTCACAGAGTGCTCAGGTGAGAGGTAGTGCCCCACCCAAATATTTGACCTGAAGTTGCTCACTGTGCAGGCTCTCCAGGCTGATTTCTTTGATGGATCAATTTGGAATGTGTTAATGGCATTACTCAGCACAATAAATAAAATGAGACTCACCTTAACATTTCTTGGAAGGAGTCATGGAGTTTATGACACCCAGTGGGAACAGCAAGAGAGGGTCATCTGGAAGGAACAGGGAAACATGCCGAGTGCTCACAAGGGAAATTTTGAGAAACAGATGGAGAAAATATCAGAATTCTCAGCAGCCCCCAAGGAACAGATGAAAAACTTTTGGGTCAATAAGCCAGAGAGTGAAAGGCTCAGAAGCAAAGTTTTTGGTCAAATTATCTGGTCCACATACTGGGAAATGCTAATAATCCACTAGCTCCTCCAGTCTTCATGGGTGCAAAATGTTGAAAAACTTCTGAGGTGAAGCAGTAGGAAAGATATTTCTCATGTTATTTATGGGAAATAAATTTTTTTTGTTAAGTGGAAAGGAAGGCTTTTTATTCTCTGAAGAACCTTATAAGGAATCTGAATTTTCCTTCTTTTAATGATAAAATCAATAGGAGAGGGAATTTTCTAACGTGATCATCAGATCTGTTACTGAAGGCTCAATTGGTGCAGAAACACAACACAATAACAATTTTAGATGGAAGTACCATTTGTAGCTGTTAAATTACCCAAAGGATCTTTCACATGAATGCTCCGGACTGAATAGCATGTGCACACACATTCCAGTCATGGATCCAAAACAAATTAGGAAGCTAATACACACCCTCCACTGGGACTTAATTGACCATTAGTTTCCTAGGTTCTGAAAAATCATGTCATTATATCTAACTTATTTCAACATTGCTTTTTACCCCCATAGGATTCTAGTGCTACATACATTTAAAAAAAAATGCATCCTCCACCACAAAAATACTAATGCCTATTGAGGGTGAAAGCTTCTGCCCAGCAACACTTCACAACTGGTGTGGACATTTTTACTCAGGAATTGAAAGATACCATATCTCAGTACAATTACACAGAAGAATGTAGGTCAGACAAACATAATTACCAATTACAGAGTTTAGACGAAGATGTGTCAGTAACAAGCTCACTGCTGGGAAACAGTATAGCTAGTTCTTAATAATAAATTTCCTTTAGACATCAGCCTCTCCCCAAAGATTCACACCAATAAAATGTAGCAGAAATATAACAAAATCCTTTCAAACGTCTGAAGGGAGTTTATCTTTTGGGAAGAAAAACAAAAAAACCCAAGCAGATAAAAATTGAAAGTAATTATAATTTCAGGGCTAACTGTAGCCATTCCAAAACAAGACCTTTCATGAGCAAAAATCTTGGGATTTTAGCAGTTTAGGCAGTTGCACACCAGGCAGCCCAGCTTTGTGCTTGAGATCAGCAACAATCCCCTAGAAGTTTGACACCTCTAACAACACTGAACTGGAGTCTTGGTTCAATATTGAGTTGGAAAGTGCCAGTCCCAGACTCTGCAGAAATAACTCCAAATATTCTTGGCATATCACCTTTGCTTCCATACCCTTTGGTCTTCTGAAGCTGGTCAGCTATGCTGTGGGGTAGGATTGAATTTGAAGGTGATAAACCTCAGGAAGAACTAAGCTTTGTGGTTTGTTTGTGAGCCCTTAACCTCCCTGTATGCAGGGCTCTGTTTGGAGCACGAGTCTGCAATATATTCTTGGCTGGCTTCCTCTGAGCAGGCAACTCAGCACCTTCTGCATTCTGACCAGTGGGGAGCCAGCCCCAACCACCCGTTTGCTGCAAAGTGCACCCCTGATTTTATGGTTCCCTCTGTTCCTCAAGAAACACTTAATCATGTGACTCTCCAAGCCTGAAGATTTTGCAACTGTCACAAGGCTGCACCAGACAGGTACCTCGGTCAGGTATTTGGACTTTCTTTAAACTCCATAAAAATAACAAACAAAAGGGTTGACCTTGTACTGTACGTGCACGAACGCAGGATTTAAACAGATGCAGAAAAGATCAAGAATTTCAAATAGGCCCAAGAGAATGCCATTCTGCAGGAGTATATTAGGGTTCAGTGTAAAATCTCACCACAGAAAAAGAAATTAAATGAAATAAAAAATAAGTGTAAACCCCAAGAGTACTAGCAAAGATGTTGGACACTCTGCTCCAGTTCCTGTTTTCTGACACTAATCATACATACAAAAACGTGTGTCCATTTCACAGAGCAAATGACAATGCCCTCCTAATTCCAGCAGCTGTATCTCCATCCGCATTTGAAAGACATTACAGAAATGTAAAACACAGCAATCAGAGATACAGACAGTCAACCCCTGCACGTGTCTAAGAAGTTTGACACCATAAATAATTGGATTATTTTGGTTTTTATCATGCATCTTTCATTAAGAATCTGTAACTCTCAGTGACTTCCAGATCTCATCTTCATGGCTAGAACAATATCCACTTGGAAGAAACTAAGGGCAGTATTTTAGGTAGGCAGAAGTCACATACAGAAACACAGAAGTATGACACTGTTGCATACTTATAAACAGCCATAGGTAGTGCAATGTTTATACATCATCAAGGGACTGGATTTTACTCTAAATAAGGAAAAACATCCAAGTGACAGAGGCTTTACATGTCCACGAGATGCATTTCTAAAAAAGACATGCTGTGTTTCAAGTATGAGTTATAGGACCAGATGCTGGAATACGGGTGAAGAATTATAGGCTGCGTTTATGGGAGGTCAGGTCGGGTAACCACAATGGCCTGAAAAATATATTAATCTCATTTGAAAGATGGAATGGAATGCAATCTTTAAGTTAATATAAATACACCATCTGCAGCAGTGAGCCCTGAGGAAGGCATCAGAATATGGAGCAATTTAGGCAGAGAGGAATGAACCGAATGTGAGATAAGGCCAAAATGAAAAGCAAAGCCTGATGTCTGTTATCCTCCGGAGAAGGTGAGGCTCAGGCCTGAATCCAGTGCGCGATTCCCAGACCTGACCCGTGTTTCTGGAGAGATCTTAATGATCTCATTAATCCTGGGTGCAATGTAGTTCATCCAAATGAGAGTGAGGAAGTGATGGGATCACAACCTGCGCTTACGCATTTACATCAGGAAAAGATACTGCATCCAACATCAACTACTCATTTTGCAACTCATTCTGATTAACAGAGAATGTAGCAGTCATACAGCTGGCAAGTAACATTATCCTAAGAGCTGGTAATTAAAAGTGGACAAAATTAAGACAATTGTAGCTGGTACTTCCCAATGGCTAATATCCTCCAGCTGAGGAAAATTATGAGAAAACAGTGAGTGGGAGGAAGAAATCAGAGAGGAAAACATGAATGGAAATCAGAAGTTCTTTCAGAATAGTCAGTCCATCAGCATCATCAAGGACAGACTGGCTAAGGCTCAACTACTTCAGTGGTAAACTAAAAGTGTTTTAAATATTCAACAAATAGGGAAAATAAAGCAACTGTCTGAAGTGAAGAAAAACTTACATTGGAAAATAAAAAGATTTTGAAAAACTAGTCCATGGCAATGCTGAGCAGGATTTTTCGAGGAGTGTTTGAATTGCATACAACAATACGAAAAGCCAGACTTGTTCAATAAATGCTTCCATTTGGTATTTTGAAAAGTAATATCTCTATGGTGTTTATATGAGAGCAAGGTTGAATAAGTACTTTCCAGCCCATTAGGAAATAAGCAGGATGTTAAACATCATCCAGTAGAGATAAACATTTTTAAATCAGCAGGCCTGGATAAATAACACCCAGGGGTCCTAAAATATTTGACTGAGGAGAACTCTGGCTCGCTAATGTTAATTTTTAATACATTTTAATATCAGAAGGATTCCAGGTGACTGGAAGCAGGGTAGTAACCTGGGGGAAAAAAAAGAAAGTGAGAGATAGAGATAAAGAGAGAAAAGGGGAGAGAGGGAGAACAGGAAACCAAGTGCAATTACAGGGGAGTTATTGAGCAGCTAACCTCACATCAATCCCACGTAAAAGAGTGGAAAAACTGAGACAGGACTGAACTGCTAAAACATGAAAGAACAAGATTTTAATTACTGCCAGTCAATGTGGGTTTATGGAAAATAGCTCAAATAAAACTGGTTTCATGTTCTGCCTGCAAAAAAAAAAAGCCAACTATACAGATGTAGCAGGCTTTCTCGAGGCTTTAGACTTAGTGCATGACATACTTACTAGATAAACACTATATAACATGAAGGAAACTTATGTTAAATGGCTAAGACATGGCTATTTAGCATAACTCAAAACCCAGCTGCGTCAATCAGATCATCATCAAATGAGGATTCTTTACTGGCTTTCCGCAGGGCTTTGAAGTATACTCGGTGCTATTCAGCGTTTTCACTGATGCTCTGCAAGGGAATATAAAGTCAGCACTGATAGACAGATGGCTGACACAAATATTAGCAGCCTGGTAAATAACGATGAGGAGAAAATACTAATGCTGAGAGTATTTTGGGTCACTTGTAAAAGGGAGCCCATTTGAACGAAATGCAGTCAAGTACAAAGCTGATCTATAAGGCAGAGAGCAAAATAAACCTGATAGGACCCTGGATCCTGGAAAGCTGTGACTCTGGAGAATGGTTTGGGAATCACAGTGGGCAAGTAACACCCCATGAAAATACTAATTCCAGAAAGTCTATAAGAAAGGACAAGTTGTTTCCATAATCCATATACCCCCAAACAATGGAGCAGGGAGTAGTAATGTGTTTCTGTCTTCTCACAGTACAGCATCTCACAGAAGCCTGGTCCAGTTTTTACCAACATCTATAAACAACTAAAATGGCAAGAAAGAACAAGTGTAAGACTGACCTGATGAATGAGACACCTGACTGTGAGAGATTTAAAGACCCATCTACTGCGTCTACTGTGAAGAAAAAGATGAGTGATGTCTTGATTACACAGTGTAGTTACTTCCAGAAGAGAACGTACTGGATACTAAAGGGTTCTTACATCTGGCAGAGAAAAGCATAATGAGAACCGGTAACTGGAAGTTGAAATCAGAAATTCAAAACGGTCACAATTTTTCAAACAGTGACAGCGATTAACCACTGCAACAAACTTCTAAAGGAAATGATTGATTATCCATTTCCTGATGTATTCATATCAAAATTAGATGCTTTTCCAGAAAATATATTTTAGCCAAAATAAAAGCTATGCTTAATTCAAATGCAAAGTATTGGGTAACAGCACAAAATATAAAAGTCTATGACATGTGGGAGAGAAAATGTGATGACTGCATGGTCTTCTCTGAGTGCAGAATCTCTGGATGTCTGCAAGAAAGTTACCTCTAATCTGGTAGAGCAATGCAATCTAGTAGAGGAAAAGATTGTTAAACCAAACTTGAAAGTGAGCTAAAAATTAGTAATAAAGTGACTCTAATTAACCACTGGACATGCTGATGGTACTACAGCTCTAACAACTGTACATCTAGGGTGGATTTTTTAAAATAAATTTTTTGAAACTGAAAAAAAACCACCGGAAAAAATCCCAAAATGTGAGACAGAGAAATAATTGTTTCTACTTTTAAGCATTGCAGATTAATTTTCTGGGGAAGTTGGAAAATCTTTGAAGTTTTTAAGACTTCTTTACACAAACATTTTCAGTTCCTTGGAGAAAAGGGGGCTAAGGAGCAACCTCATAGCTCTGTACAGCTTCCTGAGGAAGGGAGGCAGAGAGAGAGAGGTGCTGATCCCTTCTCCCGGAGATCCAGTATAGGATACATGAGAATGCTTCAAAACTATTCTGAGAGGAGGTTTAGACAGGACATTACAAAGCAATTCTTTACCAAGGGGGAGGTCAAACACTGGAACAGCTCCCTAGAGAGGTGGTTGATGCTCTCAGCCTGTCAGTGTTTAAGGGGTACTTGGACAATGTCCTTAACAGGCTTTAGCTTTTGGTCACAGAATCACAGAGTATTCTGAGTTGGGAGGGACCCACAAGGATCAGCTCCAAACTGGTTGGGCAGCTGGACTAGATGATCATTGTAGGTCCCTTTCAACTGGAATAATCTCTTTTATCCTATCACATTGATTCTGCTTAGGGAGGGATAGGACTAGATCACCTGAGGTCCCACCTACTGCTATAATTTCTGTGCTATGGTTCAAGTAAAAGTCAAGGTCATGATGCTAAAAGTAATGAGGATAGACAGGACCTCTGTTATCAGAAGGTCTAACAGAATGAAAATCTGAACATACATTATGGGATGTTAAAAAGCCTCTATAGCTCAGTTACTCTAGAAGGTACAGCAGCCTGCTTTTCGTTATCCCAGTGTCTGAGATCAGAAATCGAGGTTCTGGTTATCTAATACCTATCTCAGTACTTACCTGCCCTGAAGCCCTGTAGCTGTTCAAGTGCTTTTTGAGAAATGGTATTTTTCAGGTCATCTGAGGCCAAATTGGATTATGGTGAACTTGAAAATTCAAAGCACCACGCAAAGGTGGCAGGGGCTAACGTGTCCTCCCAGCAGGGACACATCTGAGTCAAGATGATTCACAACCAGGCCTGTACAAATAACTAATTTTTCAGTTTGCCAGGTGAACTTGAAGGGAGAAAAAACATTCACACTGCCCTGAAGTGAAGTTCATGTCTGTTTGTTGATGAAAAGAACTATGAAAAAAAAAAAAGTTATTTTCATCAGTCTGACTAAACTGTTTTGTTTGATTTGAAATTGTTTTGTCTTTGTGGTCTGTTGCATATAAACATAAATTTATGGAAAATTTTCTTCAAAAGTGCACCCATAACAGAATTTTTGAGTGGTGAACAAATGACTCACCTCCCAGAATTTTTGTGGCTTCGTTCAGACCTTTCTATGCATTTCAGCTTCAACAGATACACTGATGGATCCAGGTAGTATCAAAAGGGATCAGAGAGTCACAACCCTTCAAAAACAGGCCAGATACAAGCTGCAATGGAAAAGTCCAGAGAAACTCATTGAAAGGAATTACTTTCTGGAAATTTCCCTAAAAAACAACATACAGGCAGAGAAAACTTTGTGCAGCCAGGCCTTCTCCTTAAGACCACTGGACATGAGTAAAAGAAAATGGAAAGTCCCACCTCTTTTTCCTGTATATTTAGCAGAAATGATGTGGTTTTCTGTGTCTCCCCCTGCCCACTGCTGCATGAGCACCACAAAGCGTTACCCACTTTTCTCCAGCTCTGTACAGAAAGGCAGCTGAGTACCCACAGGGAGCTGAGTTGCTTGACTTCACATGGAAACTCCTCAACCAAAATACATTATAAAAAAGGTATTATTTTAAGTGAGACAAATCTATATCATTAGTGCTGCAAGACGTGCTTTTCAAACACATGTATTGAAGAAAGATAACACCCTCCTGAGCACCAGCTTCAGCTCAGCTTGGGATATGGCCATGCAGAAAGAGTGCTCCCAGCAGTTGGGACAACCAAAGTTCAACACCTTCCCAGGAAATACAAGGCCTCTGAAAATGCAGCACAATCACAGCTGGCTGATACTTATATATATATATATATATAAGCTTTTCCAAATCGTTAGAAAATTCAGAACACTCAACCTCTTCAATAGCTGTATGTTAGGCATGATAAGGGAACAGATACTTAACTAAATAGTCAGAAATTGATCAGTCCTTTTTAAGTTATTAAAAAACTAAAAAACTCTAAGTTTGTGATTTTTTTTTTTTAAATACGTTGATGTCCAGAGAACTTACATCAAGAGCAGAACACAGTTCTGAGTGCACAGGAAGGTCTAAGACCTAAGGAAGGTCTTAGACTTATTTCAAAATATGGTAATCAAAAGGCCTGAAAATATTTTTCTGGTTTTGTGAACAGTAATTATTTTACAAAGTGAAATAAGTTAATGCAGATATGAAGAGAGAATGATAGCCCAGATTTAGGATGGTCAATTTTAGGCAGCTCTGTTTTAGATTGTGTTCACCTGTATTCACACTCTTCCTCAATGCAAAAGGCTGAATGTTTTAAGTGTGGAGCAATTGCAGTAAATATTTTGACTTATTAAGCACTAAAAAACTCTAAGTTTGTGAATTTACATTGATTTACTGCTTTACTGGGGGGTGCCCATTGCAAAAGTAAAGATTGCATTGATCTGTGCACCCAATGGTGCCACAGACCTCAGGAGTCTGCCCAGCAGCCCCTCTCCTCCATGGAGTGCAGTGCCCAGGGGCTGCCTTTTGTTCAAGTGCAGGATGGGGGCATTGCACCCACTGCCAAGTTTTACTCTTCAGGAGAAACTCTGGGTTTGCAGCTATCTCCTAGAGTAAAGAATAAAGAATTTGGTCGAGGACTACATAATCTTACCTATCTTTTTCGAATGATTTGCACTACATTATTCTTCCGTTGGCTAAGTATCACACCAGCTTAAAAAGAAATATAGAAGTATTTCCCAAGGCACTGTATTGCCATGATGAAAGGCCTTAGATCATACACCTGAAATACTCTAACTTTTGCTTTCCACTCGACTGGCATTGACCAGACCCAGCTTCAGTTTCGCTCCACAAAGCTCAACTGGATTTACAATGCCAAGAAGCAAAAAATAAAAATAATGATAACACTTCCTTTTCGTGCCATGAAAATTGACCAACTTCCCTATACGTGCCAGGTGCAAATCCCCTGGAAAAGGAAGGTGCCATTTTTCCAGCCTACTGCTTCCAGAGCCACATTTGAGGGCTGCACCAGGAGGGGGCAGGAGAAAGCCGTCCGTGCCTTCCCACCGAGGGAAACCCTGGCAAAACCGATTGAAAACTTCCCCAAGCTCCAAGTTAGCTTCTGTGCTCCTGGCACCATCCCTCTGTTACACACATCAAATGATATGTGCAGAGCACTCCGAGGGTGGATTATTTGCAGGCAGAGATCCCGCAAATCCGGGTTTGTAATGCATCCCACGGTGTGATGGCCAGGCTCCCTGGCAGCCTCCAGCCTGGTCCAACTTCGCTTCCTCCCCACTTAGGAGGAATTTTGACACTGAGATAAATGAGTTTTGGCTAATTTTCTCTTACAGCCCTTTGCCGTAAAGACCATCTCAGCCTCAGCATTTGTGCAGAGCCTCCCCGCGCTCTGTGCAGCAATCGGCAACAACAGCAGCGCAGCAGATGAGACTGAATGTGGTCTTGTAGCGCTGAAGGCAGGGCAGATCTGCTGATAAGGCACCCAGTGGTTGTCTGCACAGAGCAGCCCTGCTACACCTCAGTCACTTGTCGCGTTCAAGGTGGCCCAGCAGGTCGCAAAGGGTGCAGGGTACAGGCTGTGTCTGGATGTCTAATCTCAGTTTTCAGAGAAAACTGCTTCAGACACCTATCTTTGGTGGGTGAGAACTGGATGGTGGGGAAGACTCGTATGTTTCAAAACTTCCAGCTTCTGGAAGGGTTAGGGAAAAAAATAAAAAAACCCAGTCTTCTCTTGTGGTATTTGGAATTTCTGCTTTCAATCATAGCCAGAAACCAGAGATGTAAAGCCGTATGAGAATTAAATATGTAAGGGGAAAAAAAAAAGATCAACCAACCTTTGCTGAACAACAAAGAAGACTTGGCTCATGTTGGTTTCCAACTATGGGTGAAGGTTCAAGTCACTTACTTCAAAAATACATTACTCATGAATGAGCTTTATTAAGAAACCTTGTGCTCCTATAACTCTTTCCATGTGAGGTTTTCAAGTACTTTATGGAATTAAGCAAAACAACCCTGGGAGGTAGATTAGTTCTAACATCCCCACATTACAGATGGGAAAACTGAACACTAAGTACATTTGTAGGAGAGCCAGAAATAATATTACCTAACTCTCATGTACTGCTTTTCAGCAGTAGATCTCACATCTTTACAATGGAGGAACCATTATCCTTATTTTATAAAAAGGCAAAGTGACTTACTTGTCCTGGCCAATAGCTGAGCTGAGTGAGAGGAGCCTGTTCTTCCCAGTCCCAAGGCCTCATTTTACTAACTAAATGACCAAACCATGCTCTCTTTAATATTAAGCAATTATGCAAACACACACATTAAAAAAAAGCAAAACAAAAAACCAAAGAAAATATATCAGGGTTGATTTTTGGAAAGCCAAAAATATGTTTTCTAATATGGAGTGCAATTTTCTTGATTGACTGTATCTCATATTCCACTGATGCATTGCATCTTTGCTTTGCTAGTGAACATGGGAAAATAAGCAAATTGAATCTTTTCACATTAATCATGTGGTATTACCTGACCACAGACGGCATCAGCAGAAAAATTTAACATCAAAGAAAACTGTTCTATGGTCCTTTTGATGTTGCAAACCTGAACACAGAGGAGATAGTTCAAGTTTTGACAGAAGTAATGACACATAAACATGGAAGGGGTCATGATTCTGCTGTTAAAAATAAAAAATAAAAAATCCAGCAACCCTCTCCCCCCAGATAAAACTTTCATTTTTACAGCCTTTTCCCTTCTTTCAGGAAAAGCAAACTCTTGAGCTCTTTTACTCTAAAACTGTCTTGCTTTGCACCCAAGTGACTTTTGGCAAGATCTGTTGTCCCAGAGCAAGTTTCCAGCGAGCTCAACAGACAAAATACAAAGGTGATGCTGTCCCCAAAGAGCTTCCCATCCAGACCCATTGAAGACATTGTTCCACCCCAAGAAATTCCCTGGGCTTCTTCTGGGCAATCCCATTATTTTGGGCCCAGAAATAACAGTCTAAAAGCAGGCAGTGGAGAGGCTTTTGAACCAGCAAGTAAAACAATGAAAGCTCATACACAGTTCTGGAAGGAAAAATTATGACCAAGAAACTTGTAAAGGCAAATTGAAGTTCCTGCTCTCAAGGGCTTTCTGAGGCAGAAGACTGATGGGTCAGAGGATGCTACCCTGGCCCAGCTGTAATTGGGATGCACAGTGGTGCTTGTCTGCAGAAAAATGAATCTACAACAACCACATTAATGTATTACAATTATATAAATGATAATGATTAAAAACATTGCACATAAATTATAGATATTGCCATATAAAGAGATTTCAAGAATCCTCAAAATGGGCTGAACTTAAGCCAATCTTTAAAATGGTTTTGGTAGAGTCACCTGTGAACTGAGCTTCCTTCTCTAATTCAGTTAAACATCCTTCCCAAAGGCTAAGCCAAATTAAAGCCAATATTACACTAAAAGGAAGGACACACATGATCATTTACACATGATTTAAAATTAAATTCAAATGGCATAAGAAACAAATCCTCACTTTTATTTCATGCATTTTTTCATTTTTATAAGATCAGCTCTTAGCACAGACAGGCAACAGAGTCAATTTCTTTTGCTCTTTCTTGTGCCCCAGCTCTCATGTGTATATCTGATGAGTCACTTCTTGCTTGTGACATGTCTTTGCCACCTGCAAAACAGTCACACTGGGGCCCAGTGACTGGGTGGGGATTTTGAGATTTTTTTTCCACTTTCGAAGTCCTGTGAGATCAGTGGAAGGAAATTCTATAAACCTGTGCTGCTACTCCTCTGAATTACAGAGAAGAGATTCCATTTGAGTGATGTAGACATTATTACTGTTGCTGTTTGTCTGCAGAAAGCGACCTTTTACTGTGCTGAAAAGAGCCAGACACTGCAGGAACTGCTGAGGATGACACAGTGGATGTCCTCCACTCTGATGTGAAGTCTAATAAACCTAGAGGACTCTGTGTGTGCCTGACTGTGGGCAGACAGAAAGCAATTATTCCTTTTTCACTTGTGCTAATTTAAGGAGAAAGGTCATTTTGAACAGCTAAGAGAGTTTCTGTAATAATATTTTACTTATTTAACCAATCCTCAGTTTTAACAGATTTATGTCTTAATGTCAGCACTAACCATCCATCCAAGGGCCAGAAAAATGTTTTTGTGTCAAAGTGCTATTACTCTCCCTCAAGTACAGATGTGGAAATGGAAAAAGAGAGGTATTTGAAGATTCTTCTCTGACATGGGAACAGCACTGAGATCTCCAGTTTTCGTGTGCTCTTCCATGGTCCCTGCACTGTATTTATGCACAGATTTAAGCTCCCTAAGCCAGTGTCAGCTCAGAATGACTCCTGGGCCAGTGCCATGCTGTACCACAGCTAGGGACCCATGTTGAGATTTCTACCACACTGAGAGTGGAAAAACTGTCTCAGGGACCCAGCCTGACCCTCCGTGTTGCAGAGCACAGCTGCACCCCTTTCCCCTGAACAGTCCTGTTTGGTACAGTGCAGGGAAATGTGTTCATGGATTAGCTGTCTCCAGTGTGCAGAGCTGTGCTCTCCTTTGTTCTAAAACACCTGGTCCTGGTGTGGCCAGTAGGCAGAGACTACACAGAGGGTAGAAAATGCTGCAGCTCTCAGCAGGGTCCCAGGGTTTTACTGATACACTTGTTCAAACTCTCAGGGTTAAGCCCATTTTTATACAAGAGCTCAGTGGAAAAGCCTGCAAAGAAAATGGGA
Source organism: Irena cyanogastra (assembly GCA_013397155.1). Lineage (NCBI taxonomy): Eukaryota > Metazoa > Chordata > Aves > Passeriformes > Irenidae > Irena > Irena cyanogastra. The sequence continues at coordinate 235,328 of VWZV01011307.1, read as the reverse complement.
CAGGAAAGTTTGTCTTCCTCTGTGCACTAGGCTAGGGCTGCCTGCTGGGATCATCAAGGAGTTTTATCCAATATTTTATGCTCTTGCAAGGGTCTAGACTGTTGCTAAAACTCTCTATCTCTCTTGGGTTTTTCCTTTGATTTTCCTCTCGTTTTAGTTGAGGTTTTTGGGGTTTTGCTGTGAGGTTGCAATGACGCAGTGGAGCCTGGGCAAGCATGGCCTGCAGCCCGTGGGTTTCTAGAGGCTGGATGACCCAGAAACTGGATCCCATGACCCAGATGGTCCTTTCCAGCCCTACCTTCTTAGGCTTACAGTCACTGATAGCTGCAGGACACTCTCAAAACTAAAATATGGTCCTTTTTTATACTGACCAAAATGCAACCATGAAAGAAATCTCTCTTGTTTAGTCATCTGGACTGCTGCCGGAGAAAAAATGAACAAGAGGTTTCCTTTAGGTCCACTGAGCAGAATCTTGCACTGTTCACATCCCTGAAGGTGATATGCTCTCATCTAAGTAGAGCATCTGCTCATTTATTGTCCCCAGGAGTCATCACCTGGAATGGGAAACATCAGGGTTTTGCCTGAGCATTCAGCATTAAGTTGTTGGCAAATCTTCACCATAACATTTTTTCTTATCTAATGATAATTTGATGTATGAGAAACCTGCCGAGTGAAAGCATGACTATTATGTGAGCAAACAATACAGCAGTATGTCCAGTATTATCTGTGAAATGTATTTCAATACCTGTGTGATTAATAATGGATTTGGAAGCACAGTGAAGTATAAATAATCCAAAACAATATGCAAACTTCTGTGAAAGAAAGAGATTAATACGAGAACCAAACGAAGCCCTGGAAAATGTTGCACTCAAAATAAATTATCCAAAATGCTGGATCTTCCCTCAATGTAATTAAATAATAACATAAAACTCACAGATCAACAGCCCAGTGGTTTTCTCCAGTAAATATAAAACAAAGAAACTCAGCAGCAGTGAAGCTGCTTTTTAATTATACCAACCACTTCAATCGAAAAACCCTATGAGGGTTAAGGAAAAATTGCTGCTAAGGCTGGGCAGGCTTGCTTGGTTGCACAGCATTCCAGGGAGGGAATTTGGAAGCAGAAGGAGCAACTCTGTTCTACACATTTGGTCCTTTTAGCATGCATACAGGAAAAGAACCCTCTTTAAAAGTGGGCATCATAGTTCTGCAGCCTTCCAAAGAGGCCGTGAGAAGAAATTGGACCCAAGTGCTTACTAGCACAAGACATTTACATAAACTTAGCTCTGCTGCACACTCCAGCTCCTCAGAAGTCCTGAGATCTTTCTAGTTACAAGTGTTAGTCCCGAACATCTGTGCTAAGCCAAGCTGAGGGGTGCTGCCTGCATTGCAGGGTGAGGAAGGCTGGTCTGCCCTGCTTCTGACTACGGCACGGCGCAGCACAGCCCCCAAACAGCTCTCAAACACATCATCTCTGAAGACATCTGAAATACCATGAGTTACCCAGGGCACACACCAGTGGGGCTGTTAGGGAACACAGCTGGCCTTGGAACATGGTGCCAGAGACCAGGGAGGATGCTGGTCCCTTCCCTGACGAGCAGTCAGTAACATTATTACTAGTCATTGTTTTAATTGCCCTGGTGATTTGATTTTCTGGCTTTGTATGCTTCTCTTTTCCATGATCTGATTCTTTTAACACATGTACTGGAATACAGGTAAGGAGCTACAATTTAAAATGTAAAAAGCTAGTATGCATAGACAGCATGGGCACAAACTAAAAAACCTTTTTTTTTTAAATACGCAGGAATTGCCTCAAGACAAATCTTCTTTCACTGAGTTAAAAGTTATTCACTAAAGGAAAAAATACATAGTACAAGAGTAAGTCCTTGAAAGGAAAACAGCCTCCTAAACCCACAAACCCAAGCAAATCAAAAGACAACTTGTTCACAGAGATAAAGGGAAAAAACAGAGAGGAAAGTTTTTAACAAGGACTTTTTTCATTCTCTTTTTTTAATCTAGTATCAGTATCAAGAGCTGAATGGGGAGAGCCTTTGAACAGCACCTGCATGGGCCAGCAGTGAAGGTCACATACCAACCTACAAATCTCTCCCCCCTGGCACTGGAGAGACAGTGTTACATTCCTCCCTTTGTACTGACACGAAGTGGCTTCAAGTCCATGTCCAAGTCTAAATAGTCATGAGCTGTAACCCAATCATAACTGGTGACTTCTGTACCCTGGCCAGCAGTGGAAACAGGAGACTGCTGGTCCCCACTCTCCTGTGCAGCCCTGAACGTCCTCCCTTCAGCTCGGCCTTTTCCCTTCTCCACATTCTCTCAGGCTGGCACCAGTTCGTTGGGAGACCTACACAATTAAGTGTTCAGAAAAAAACCTAACCTCCAGCAACTCTGTTAAGGAGGGCTGTGGGCAGGACTAGGGGAGTAGGCTCCTTTCACCAGGTTCAATTGCATGTGAGCCTTGGAAAACTTTCTTGCAGTTTGCTGCAAGGTTATTGAGGCAATTTCTGCCTGCTTCAATCCCTTCTCCCTTCTTTTTTAAACAAAAGCTTAATGAAGACAAGCAGAAGAAAGAACTTTCTGTCACCTTCACTGACTTGTTTTAACTTTTAAAAAGGAAAGTGATAGTGCAGTTGAAGGGCATTTTAACCATTGCTTCCAAGCTGCTTAGCCAAAAGCTGCACAGTTCATCTAGAGCTTTAAATCATAGGCAATGGCATCTCCAGCAACACACAGAGGAGTTGCTCAGCACTTGTTTATTCTTCAGAGATACACAAAAGCCTTTTCCACTGTGCTGTGACTCACCACAGTAATTCCCTTTGTAAGGGGGCTGTTAGAAATACCTCAGGTGAAAAATGCATACTCTTACAGTACTCTATCTAGCTTTCTTAATTAGAAAATTATGTAATCTGGGGTAACAGATTGTATTTGGTTTTAAAAGAAATGTCTAAGATGAAAGGATTAGTTCCATATTAATATTTTGGAGGACTTGATAATAAACAGAAATACACAAACAAAAGGAACAGATACTAACTGGCCCCGGCATGCTCACAGTCCATGCTGCCTTCTACTGCTCCAGCTGTTTTAGTAGGGGATTTCACAGAAGATGAGTGCCCTAGTAAAGGAAGGGGACCTGGATCAAACCCTGAAAAAGCCTTGAAAGCTGTTGTGCAGGAGTCAGGCTGTAGATTTATCCTACGTGTGTGAAGAGCATTAAGTCATTTTCATAGAGAGCTGGCTGAAAGCATTACACGTGCTATGAACACTCTGTGCTTAGCAAGATACCATTGTGGACCTGAAAACCTAAACTCTGACCTTTAAGTGCTTGCCAGAATCTGGGAGATAACAGTTATTCTTCTGACAGCCACCGCGCTGAGAACATTTTACCTCAAGCAGACATTGTGCTCACACAATGGAGCTCCTTGCCCAAAAGGCTGGTGTGATGGCACCTATTGTGGGGCTGACAGTCCCTTTATGGAACACAGCCTGAGCTGCCAGGCTCTAAGGAAAGATGTTCTGTGCACTGCCTGTGTGTGACAGGCTCGAGTTCCAGGCCTGAGAAGGGAACGTGGTTAAACCTGGGTGCACCAGTGACTTCCATGGGGGCTTGTGGATCACCAGAGACCAGGCCATCGAGTTTGAGTAGGATCACTGGAGCTTCACAAAACACCCACTCTTTCCAAGCAGCTGCCTTGTGCTTGGAGCTGTACTGTTGAGTGGTGATGCACAGAAATTCTAGAACATGTCAGTTTAATCAGCAGTCCACAGCTAAAGCCCTCTTTAATCTCCGTTATGTATTAAAACATTTATTAGGTATTAAAAGATTGCACTTCAACTAGCAAAACCTCTTTGCACCACAGAGGATGTTTAAGACCACTAAAGACCACTTAAAGCTAGCACAGTTTTTTTGGAGGTGTTTAAATAGTTGTAGAACAGGAAACCATGGAGAAACTGAAGATCAGCAGAAAATTTTAAAGAAAGAATTGTACTTCCATGCAAACCACCCACTTCCCAAACATCATGGAGGTACAAGGCATCTGCTGTGCAAAGTTTTCCATACACCCCTGACAGAATTAAATATACGGCCACACATAGTGATGGAGCATCAAAAACCCAAGCACTAAGATTCTTCACTGCATAAACTCCCAGTCAGCTAATGAGGAGCTTGCAAAATAGGCCAGAGCCTCTATTTTCAGATCTAGATGTTGTGTTTTACTTGGAAAGGCTTAATGTATCAATAGCAAATGACAGAATTTCTTCCTTGTGATGTTCTTCATCCAAATAAACTATATACAAATATTCTATGTGGCAATTCTGGCTCATCAAAATCCTAAATCCTATCATTCATTTAATATTGCTCAAATTAACCATTATGCAGTGGGTGAGGTGGCAAAGTACCTAACGTCATCATGACATAATATTGTCAAGCAGTGTTGTGACAACTTTTCCATTTTAGAAAAAAAATAGCTTAGCCAATCTAGCACTGATTGGATTGACAGCAGCTAATTATTGGGTAGTCAGATAAAATTTGAGTGTATCCAGATGAAACTGAAGTAGGAACGACAGCTATTAAAAATAGCTGCAAAGACAGCAGCAACTTCCAAAGTTGTTAAATAAGAAATAACAGTTATCTTCTGGATGTTATTGACAGTTCTCTTTAAAATATCAACAACCATATCACATCATTAGAGTATAGTGCTTCTCAATAATTCAGAAGATATAAATTAGTTTTTCAAGAAAGGTTCATGACCCTAATTTCATTTTCTCCAAATAAATCTAATGCAATGTCCTCAGAGAAGATAATGAAGATCTACAGCTCACCTGAGGAATCATTTAAAAGACCATTAATCATCTTTAAAAAGCAGTGTGGTGACATGCATTACCAGATTGTCCTTCTAAAGAACTGTATGTAAGATATTCCTGGCATGCAGTAGATTACACAATACTGCCATCAAACTTGATCTCCCTTTACTGGAAGATGTGGAAACTGGAATATCAGATTCAAGGGAAAACATCTTTGATTTGCAGTGTCCCAGGACAACAGTCAGAGGAAGCCAAACAGGCAAGGAGAACAGAATAGTTGTGATAAGGATGGCTTAGAAAACAAGACATACGACATACGCATACAGCCTAATGGGAAGAGAAATAGTTGTGAAAAAATATGTACAAAGGCACATTTAAAAAATAATTAGCTCAATCAATCTCTGTGCAAGATAGCCCTCAGCTGTTTGAAAACTCCTGCCCACTGAGTCTAGAAAGGGTCCCCACCAAAAATATTCAGCATTTTCTAAATAATAAGTAAAGGAAACATTAGACATGGAACAGGAGCTGACTTACTTCATTTCATCAAAACTGGACAAAATCAAAACTGGAAAAAATCAGTAATTTCTAATGCCTAACAAATTACACATAATTGAAAAAATTCTAATGCTGCCAATTAAAAAATATTGAAATTAATTCCTTTGTAGCATCATTCATGTGTAAATTATCTGTTTCAACACTTTTCTTAAGTTTATAATAATACACAAGATTGTTAGGAATAGTCGTGCTTTGAGCTGAAGTACAGTACAAAACACAGCTCTAAAATTACATGCACCTAGAGCATTTTTTGCTGCTGATGGTCCCTACATTTAAAAAGTATTAGTAGCTGTTACTAAATGCCAGATGCTGTCAGAAGTGATGAAGATGTTAATTTTTAGTCTTTACCACTTCAGATATTATCTGATACTCAGTTTCTCTGACAAATGCAGGTATTTATGAACTGACTACAGCAATCTTCCAGAACTGGAAATTGTCTGCACTGTATGATGATGACTAACAAGTTGATCATGATTAAAAGCAGAGTCCTGTAACTAGAGTTAGCCCTAAGCTTAACTGAGGGGCTGTGGTTGTTCTAACTTCACTAGGTCATTTGAACTGCCAGTAAAATGAGAATTATAAAATCAATTACTTCCAAGCATTCATCAAATTCCTTTGCTGTATTTAGACAATCAGTTTCCTCTGTCCTTATCTGATGTTTTAATAGAAACTCCTCATCCCTCTGGAACTTCAGGAACTTTTTGTACAACTTGAACATTTTCTGGTGAACAAAATCTCAGGTAACTGTTCAGATCTGATTGACTGTGGTCAATTAAACATCATTTCCCTTTGGTCTCCATGCATTTAGGCTATTTTGCAGCTTATCCTAGGCCTCTGCCAAGTGTGGCTAGTAAGATACTGCACATAAACTCATCAGGTGAACAGATTCATAAGTGGAATGAACCTTAAAAGCAGAAAAAAGAAAGGAATTAGTAACCTATTGATATAAAACTGACCAAGGAGGATGAGAAAATAACCAGACCTTCAGTTTTGGCCCAGAAGAGATGATCAGAGACTACAGGAGGAAATGCCCTGTGGGGTTAGAGGCAAAGCATTGAGGACTGAAACAGTACACTGAGTTTGTGCTTTGTTGAATTAGGGTTTGGTTTTATAAAAATTAAATCTGGGCCTGTGCGTTCAATTTCTTTGTGTTTATAGAAACCATTTGAACATAACTAAACTACAGAATTAATAAATTCCCATTTTTACATTGCCTTAATTCTAAGAATGGTTTTTGGCAGACCTGAATATCTAATTTTCAGAGGTTCTATCAACAAACTATCTCCAGGCAAAAATCATTTCCTTCATATAAAATATTGTAAAACTATAGGAGCATAAGATATAGATTCAAAATGGAAAAATTTTGAATTCATATGGAAAGAAAACCTCACATGGAGACCAAGTAAAACTGCTGTGGACTGGACACTAGAAGCTTTAAGGACTGTTATTCAATAACATTTTTCTATCTAAACAGTGTCACTTGCTGATGTATACAAAGTAAATCCTATTTGGTAAAACACAAAGTGGTCCCACCTGAACTTAGGGTGCCTTTACACAGAACCTCAACAGAGTAAGGAAATAGATCTCCATGAAGGTTACATTACTATCTTATTTCAGTAGATGGCTTTGTGCTCCAAAAACATGATTTAAAAAAGTCTAGTGAACAAGACACATAACTGCTTATCCCTGAAAACTGGAAAAGACAACATTTTGCAATAGAGGTGGCAGATTTCCATAAGGATTTTGTAGTTTATCTAGGTATTAGCATGGTAACATTACAGAGTACACAGAAGGAATGTCTCAAAAGCAGAGGCCATGTCCAAAAGCTGGATATACAATGTCATAATTCTGTTTCCTGCTGGAAGGAGCATATATGACTCAAGCTGGGACTGTTTGGTTTGTTTGGGCCTTTTTTTTTTTTTTTAGAAGAAAAAAACTGACAGTGGAGAAAAAAAAATCAAAATATGGAAGGAAATAATAACCACTCAGTATTTGTCATTTTGGTGATCCAGAGCTTGTACTGAAAATAAATGTTTTTGTACAAGTGAAGTGTAGGCTTTTACATTAAGATGATAACAAACTCTTTAAATCCTTTGTTTTCAGGTAGAGGTTTGCTGTATTTTTTCTAAATAGCCAAAAGTATAAAGACTAAATGACAAGTCCAGTTATTCAATATGATAATGGATGTCATTGCTTTTTGAAGCAAAGGGAAAATTGAGTAAGGAATACATCATTTGGATGCAGAAGGCCTCAGACTTGCTGGAAGGTGAAACGAGCTAGAACTGGTGACAGAGCATCTCAAAGCTCGTTTCCTCTTCATGTTCTGCACAGGCTACTGCTGCAAGAACCAAACATCCTCCTATAATATCTATGTCAACTTTAAGAAGCTTAGCTCACTTTATTGGGATATTTGGGTGCAGGTCAGATACCAATCAGCTCATTTTCCAGTTTCATTCTGATTATCAGTTAGTCAGAAATCAATATGAGGCACTTTTACTGCCAGCTAAGGCTCTGCTGCACAACTGGGGAAGGAGCAGCCTGGGTCACAAGTCTGTGCCTTGCTGTGGTTAACAGCCACACCATGTAATCCACTTTAAAAACTGCATTTCCAGCTCAAGTTAGTCAGGCTTTTATACAAACAGTGGGAGAAAGGCTCTAAGACTGTCCCTGCTGTTACAGTCACCTTCTTATTTTCAGCCTACATTTGTCTATGTCCACTTTTTCACTTGTTCACTCCCAGCCAGTATTTTCCTTTAGCTTCAATTGCTCCTTTACCAAGTATGTACTAACAATACATTTAGAGAATGAAATTTAAAGATGGGGGTATGATGAGAAAACTCAGGTTGGTAACCTTATAATTCAGGCTTCTTTTCTCTCCCCATTCCATGTTGAGATGTTTTGGTACTAGCAGTGTCAGGAGAATTGTGATGTGGTGCACGTGAGGGATGGGGGTCTGTGGCTGACTTGGGGGAGGATGCCCAGCTTAATGAACTTTTTCCCTAAGCTCCTCTTCTTTCCTTAGTCTTCTTGTTTCTGTGCCTGAAAAAAATCTTCTTGCTGTTGTACTTTCTTTTGCACGTCAATCTCAGCTGATTACTAGAAACTCTCAATTTATTTCTAAACCTTCTGAACTACAAAACATATATTTCTTTCAATAAAATTACTCTCAGGCTTTCTAGCTTGTTTGGGGTTTTTTTTTCCTATTATATTTCTGGTTGGATCTGGAGCCTTTGTCTGTACTTTTCTTTTTCCTCTTCTGGAAACAGAAGTTTCAGAGACTTTACGTCACTGACAAATAGTTCTTCCCTGTGCCCTGTATTATTCTGGTCTTTGTAGTTCTTTGAATTTTATTAGTATATCTCTAAATGCAACAAAGTTTGTTTTCAAGTAGAAGCTAATTTCAGTGACAGAACTATTTGTCTTTTTCACTTTTAGCTGATTTTAACTGGATCAAATCAGGATTTCCTAATCCAGTAACCGTTTCTTATGATAGAACTATTTTTGAGAGAAAGATTCTTTGTTTACTGAAACCAAGTCTTAAATAGCACTGACTCTGGCTGGTTCGTTAATCTTTGTGAAAGAAGCATGTCCACTCTCCCATGTGGAAATACCTGGGACCAGCCACTTTGAATATTTGCATTTCTACCCTGCATTTCTGCCAGGAAATTAAATTTTTTCTCTAATAACACAATTCTTGAGAGAGGAATAGATATTTTTAAGAACAACAGAAGAAGACAGAAGACTATAACCACTTCCAAGAAGTTTCCAGCTGATTGGAGACTCACAGCAACATCTAATCACCATCCATGTGATGACAGCACTGTCCTTCTTCCAAAGACCACTTGGCATAACCTGTTCCTGCACACCCAGTGCCTTCAAGCCCTTCCTGGCTACCTCAGTGGAGGACCAGTGGAGGCCCTGGTCACTCTTGTTCTCATCCCACACCACAGTGAGTCTGGACAGGTACCTCCTGAGGCTGTCATGACACGTGGCCTCTGTGAGCCATTCAGTAATACATGCTGGGTCATAACCTAACAACATATAAACCAAAATCATCGTCCTCCTCCTGTTACCAGGTATCTGTCAGCTTGTGCTAATTTGAGTCCTTATCTCACAGAGGTTAATTGGACCTGGCAGCTGCCTCGTGGTAACAGGACTGTAAGAGCAGTCATGTCATCTGCACTGCAGCTGCACCGTGAGGTGCACTGCGCCCATATCTACAAGTAAGACATCAGGTGAAACAGGAACAGGGAAACCAGGCAGGCCTTGGGGGAGAAGTTATGAAAGAAATTAATTATTATTACAGGGAAATTTTAATAAAGATATCAGCTTTGCTTCGTTAAGTAATAAAGCGAGAAGATTTTCTTTGCTGCACTCTGCTCCAAGTGCATCTCTTCTGTTGAGATAGGGAAATTGTGGTGGATGTAAGTTCAGCTCCTTATAACACCAGTTTGGGAGTGAAAAGTAAACAAAAGAGGCTCTAGAGAAAAATATAACTATTTCATAAAATGTTCCCAGCTTGAAGCAAAAGGCTAAAGAAATAGAACTTCTCAATGTCAGAACAGCAAATTAGTCTGTGTGCTGGCTGATGCTCGACTTAATTTGGCTCCAGTTCCCTCCCTCCTTGGAAAAGGACCAGAAGGAAAGTGACCTACAGGCAAATATGACTTTCCTGTGTGAATCCACATATTCAATGTCACAGAAATGCTCTGGCATCAAGGTGAGAGGTTTGCAGAGTGAGGACTGCAGGAGCAGCCCCATGCTCTGCCCTTGAGAAGGAGACAGTGAACACCAGTGCCCACAGTGCTGTAACACAGGCACATCTATAAAACCCTTAAGAAGTCATGTGTGCCTAGAAATTTATTATAGCAAAGACCTAAATGGAATCCTAATGAACACAAAAGTTATCTGGTATAATATAGATACATAAAGATATAAATATATTTATATGCATAGACTACATTTTTGTCTGGGAGAGTCTATTTGGAAGCCATAGCTCATATAATAGAAATTATGTGCAAGCTGAAGGATTTCAAATAATCCAAATAGCTCTTCTTTTTATGCTTTCCACAGAATTAGTACAGGTTCTAAACATATTCACAAATCTAAACAGCAGAAAGCAGAATGTATATTACTTAGAATTTATACATAAGGTCACCATATAAGATATCAGAGAGGCCTCTATCAAATCATGTAGCAAAATGAGAAGTAACATTAAAAATCACTCTTCCTTAAAAGTATCCTTACTGCCGATAATTCTCAAGTGTGTTAGTTTACCAGCCCTTGGGGAAAGGGATCTTCATCGCTTTTTAATGTTTAAAGGAACACTTTTAGTGTTCAGTAGCATCCCAATTTTGGACACTAATGGTTAAAAAAATACCATTTAGCAAGCGCTTCAGGTCTATAACTCAGCTGAAGATGAATCACTCTCTACTGTTTGGATTTTGTATTCTTACTTGAAGAATACAAAATGAACTTACGAAGTTCACTGGCTGGCTTAGCAAACCAACTAAGAATTTTTATGGAGAAGTACAGAAGTAAAGGAGTTCAGCTTCCGTATGAATATTTCCAAAAATCGGAAATTAAATTCTAACAACAAAAGCTGAGAGGAGGCCAAGGAATTAGCTGTTCAGCTGTCACTCATTTTTTGAATTCCCTCTCCTTAGGTTGGACTTTTTAGGGGAGACAATTTTATCTCTGCATATTGGTGAGCAATAAACTTAGGGAACAAATTTTATGCCCTTAGGCTTTGTGGAACAAATTCTGTGTGTGCTTGTGTGTGTGTGTGAGAGGGGTTTGTTTTGGGTTTGGTTTTTTTTCATAATAGAGACAAAACTTGAAACAGAGGTATTGGTATAAAAATTCCTTTTGTGTTGTAAGGATACTCAAAGTCTGGGAGACGGGAAATGAGACAGTCCTTTATCCTGGTAATTTTCACCATTTAGCCACAGGTAGGAAGGATCTTTAAACCACACCTTTCAAGCATACAGACAGAGGAGCATGATTTATGGAATTTTCTGTTTCTGATGGCTGAGCCAACATTAGCAGAGCCTCATATTTTGTTGGTTTGCTATTTTTACTATATCAAATGTCTCTTTTCAGTTCTTGCAGCACACTGCATAACTATGGAAGCAAGTTCATATTTTCTATGACAGGAACACTAAAATACAGATCCCCTAGGACAACCTCAATATTTAAGATGGAAAGTTGATATTAAAATATCTGAGTGATAAATGTCTACCTGCCACTGAGAACAGATGGACTCTGGTCACTTCCTTTTGACTCGAGTGTTTGAATATATCTTATTTTAGTCAAGTTTATGACTTTCAAAGCTATTGGACTTTTTTGGGAGATACTCTGATCATTTGTGCATGTAGCCTATCCAAGAGCTATCAATTAAAGTTATGCTGCTAACCACCCAGTCAAGAGATAGGATCTGAGAGTTCAAAGTATCAACTCCAAAGAAATACAGACCTTTAAAGGACTGTTTTTTAACAAAATTGAATGGTGATATTAACACCATAATTCAGCAAGTAAAAATAACAGTGCAAATCTTACACCAAAGAAGTACACATGAAGCTTTTTGTTTGATGTCTTTCTGAAAAAATCCCACAAATTAAACAATGAAGTTCTTTCCTACTAAAAATACATATGTTAGTATTAAGAAACAGTAACAGGTAGTTGGTATTTTAGGGCTGAATTTACCAATCCTTCAGGAAGTGCTAGGAGAAACAAGAGCCTCAATGTAACCCCAGCTGAGAACCTCATGATGAAATTAAGTTAGAAGCCAGAAAAACACTGCATCAGGACAAAGTCTTTTAAAAACAAAGCACCTTTGAGGTTAGCAGTGAACTTTTTGTTTAGTGGCATGATGGATCCTTGGCCTGTTTTCTGGGCTTCTTGGTCCGCTAAGAGACTTAAAACATTCCCCTAAATTTTAGCTACATGTATTTCAGCACAGATCTCTGGCAAATCATATAAGTCACGTCCCTGTTCCTTGTGTCTAGTAGCAGGCATGACCACACAGAAACAGAAGGGTGTATTAAATCTGCCTGCCATTCCTAAGCAAGGGTGTTCCACACAGCATCTCAGCCACCTCTGCTTCCTGCAGTTTGTAGGTACAGCACTGGGCTCCCACTAACTCAGGACAGCAGATGGGTCACAGCTGGAGGAAACTCTGTGTCTTATATTTGCACAAGTACAATAAATTGCACTGAATAGAAGTCTTCCTGACTCCCCAGCCTATTATGTTTAACTAATCTTAAATTAGCTAATACAAATAGGCATCTTGAGCTCCATTGCCTCCCAAGGTCAGCAAACAAAATAAATGCCAACAGATCCCAAGATTTTAGCTTCTCTGTGAGATTATAGCAGAAAGCAAAATCAGTGTGATCAATGAAGCATTATTTTTGAGACTCATAAAGGTAGACAAACAGAAAATTTGATAGTTGTATAAGATCTACTGAACCATTAAAACTTCCTGCTGGTCAGTATCTGTATTATCATTCATAATTCAATGAAGCCAAGTGCAATCACATATTCAATAGCACTTAGCTTTTGTACAGTACTTTTCATCAGTGCTATTCATCAGCACCTAGCAGTTTATAAAAAAAGAGTGTTTCATTATCACATCTTAGCAGGTAAAATGATAGCTGAGACAAAAGAGAGACAGTGACTTGCTGAAGGTCATTAAACAGGCACAAGGCAGAGCAGGGAATAGATGACAAATCTCATGGATCCCCATCCAGCATTCCTGCCATCAGATAGCACAGTTACAGTAACTCACTGTTCTTCTGCACTTTCAGCAGGCTGCTGCAAAATACATTCTCCACTCTAGATAACTGTGTCCTTATATATTGGAGGAGATAAATATTGGTAGTGTGTGGAAAACCTAGAAGGTTTCATCTACAGTGAAAGTGGCTAAGAAATAGCAGTCAACCAGCTACCAGCAGGTAGAATAAGTGCCATTCCCTTCCTAGAGGGGGTTTGCTAGAAGCTGAATAGGGTCACAGAGTAAGTTATCACAAATGTCTTTGATCTCTGTTTTCATCTCAAGATGTGAATTTGCAGTCAGCACTAAGGCAAAGCAAGCAATGAGGTGGACAAGAGATGTCTCAGAAAACCCTCATGTGGACTGCCAGGTATTCAGAAACAACACCAAATGAGACCACAATTGGATTTCTTTGTTTTTTTCCTAGCCAGATAATTGTGGAATTTCAGACATTTCCATGGCCATTCTTTAGCAGGTGTTGAAATAAAAGTTACTACTTCCTGGTCTTTAAGGGTTCTTAGAATTAGGCTTCCAGTCACAGGCTTATCTAAAATCCATGAAATCCAATTAAAACTGCACCAAGTCTAGACTGAATTATCTTTTCAGGAACTATTGGTAACATGAATTTGAAGTTTCCATTGAGCTTCTGCTGAAAGCACCTATTGCTAGTGGAACAAAATAAATTCCATCTAATAAAGTAACAGCTGATGGTCATGCATGCAATACAACTGAAAGATGATTGCTCAGCTTTTTCAATTTTTCAGTTGTCAATTGACAACTAGTCCTGCACTTGATTTCATTTCTTTGGAATTTGAATACCCATATCCATGATTTCAGTATTTATAATATAAACACTGTAAGTGTTTCAGCTTTGCCAGTCAGTGTTGAGGTTTTATGCTGGAGAATTAGAGTGCCCTAAGAATCATTCTCTTGCATTGTCACAGTCCATACAGAGATCTAATCTACATAACTAAGACATCTGCTCCAAAATTCAGGCAATTTTTTGCCTTCTGGCTACTCTACTCTCATCCTTCACCCCTCTAGATGCAGGCTTGAAATAAAATAAGGTATGGTGCCCTTTCTTCACTGAATGACCCCTGAGAAGGGATAATGCACTGCTAGATTTCAATATGCAACAGCAAAATCATTTCACTGACCATTTAAAATCATTGGAGAGTATACAGTTCTTATTGCAAAGTCTAGCAGAACCAGCAGAAAAATTTATTCACTTTAATCCCCCTGAATGCATTAGCAGAGCAGTTATTTTTTCACTTTGCACCCCTATATCTCAGATAGAGCCTCCAAAATAAACAAAGCAGTAAACAAAGCAATTCGTTCCTGAAATAAAGATCCTGGTTTTTCAAGGCAAGCAGCCAGTAAAAAAAGGGTTTTTTTTTTTTCCCTGAGCTTTTCATTCAAAAGTCCCAAGATATTTCCATCTTATGAGATCCTCTCGAGACTGGAAGTGCAATTATAATAATTTTACAGATTCTGAAGACTAGTCATGTAAAGTTCATTTTTCTTGCTAAACTTTTCACAAAGCACCATCAGTGTTGGGAACAGAGTACAAGAGAGTTGCCTCTTCTGCCCTTATTACAGAACTACTCCAACACAGCAGCATCTGTAGCAACAGTTCTTGTTAATATTATTTAAAGCTGTGATCAGTCTTATTGCTAGACTCTCACAAAAGTTTAATATTTATAACATATTGCTATGTCCATCATTGTTGATTTAAAAGTAAAATAAAATCAAAAGTAAGGCTGGCAGAGTTATAGAGCTGAATGTCAAAAAGCAAAAGAAAACATGGTAATAATAAAATTATTATAATGCAATGTGGTAGCAGCCGACATACAGGACCTTTCAAAGGTACCTCATGCTCAGTAATGGTCTCTTCAACAGCCTTTCTCTTCAGTCACATGAAATCAACCTGATTACTTCTAACAAAGTTATATATAGAAAAAAAAGTTATAATATATTACAACATAAAGCTTTTCTCATCAGGCAGGGAGACACAGCAGGAATCACACAAAGACATCTATTTCTAGTCCTGAAGATTTCCATGTATTAAACAACCACCTGTGATTAATTCTGTAGGGAGGAGGAATTGATTTTAATAGTATTTTACAAACTATTACAATTACTAAAAAGATACAATCTGTCATGTCTGAAATATGAGAACATGGGATGTTTCTCAATGAAGTCCTAGAAATACTCCAGCTTTTAGAGTAAAACATGTAATTCCAACCTTAAACAATAGAAAATATCAGTCAGGCCTCTCACTATTATTTTTCAATGATTATTATTTTTCACCTGTTTTCCTAGCCAACATATTGCAGGCAAGGAAAAGTACATCCATCACTGCTGCCTGAATCTACATGGCATCTACATCAGTAGTTCTGGAAGCCGATGATCATGGCAGCACGAAAAATACACTTTTTCACTTTACTGAAATTCATGAAATGTGCAGCACCACTTAGTGTACCACCAACATCCCAGATGTAGACATTTGCATATGGAGGCAGCAGTGAACGTGCCCACCTGGTACATTCTCTCTTAATGTCACTAAACAAACCATTGAAATGCAGTATTTATCAAAAAATAATAGATACCATTGACGTGAAACCCATGAGACACCAATCAAATGGATTAAAATAATATCTTTTATAAATGAGTATATAGCAATTGTGATTAAAATACACACCTGGAAGAGAAAGTAAAGTCATTAACTGAAAAAAGATGTGATAAGATATCTACCTATCCCAAAGGTACTGAGCAATATACAACTTCTTTTATAGTCATGAAATATCATTTTCACATAGACAACTCAGGTGTCTATGCAAGGACACATTTTGGCTCTGGCATTTTGTGGGAGGGTTTGGGTTAGTATTTTTCTGGATTTAAAAGACGGCAGGTGAGGCTCAGTGAAGATGAAGAAGTCTGGTTTTTCTCCATAATGATGGGAGATTTTGCCATTTGTGTTTTAAGGGGTATTTATAAGGGGTAGTAGAATGTATGTCCTCTGAATTTAGGTGGGTAGCTCTAAGTAGTGACAGGTCATCTACCTGTCTGTTGGTTTTATTTTTTTCTTATTTCACCACAGATGTCAGTGCTGTTAACAGACATACCCAGTGTGTGTTTATATGCATGTGTTAGGAGTCTAGTTTGGTTCAAAGTCAAGGCAAACTTGGACATACAATGTCTCACAGGAAGAGCTATTGAAAACTTGCAGGTGAAAGATCAACTACAACAGGAAAAAGCAATAATCCAGCTCTTAAAGTTCTAATCTCTCATTAAAATCTTTGGTAATAATTTCTATAGAATGATACCTAGCACCAATTCACTTATAATATTACATTAGCATAATTTTCAACTTCCAGTGGAAACTGAAACAAATCATTCCCATAAATAAAAGAGAAAGATGAATGATAGGGTTTTATTACTAAAGGAACCACTGACACTCTAATTAGCAACACAAGGATTATGCTTAGGGCAGATGAATCCCCTAAAGTGTGAGCAGTATTTTTACCTCCTTCTATCAGGAAAGGAAAAGTTTAGGTCATCTGAGGGAAATCAAGGAAGCAGAGAAAAATACAATTATACTTCCTTTTCACCCCTCCAGAGACAAGCTGGAGATGCCCAGGCTGGGTGTTGGTCTCAGCACAGGCCAGGAGGTGTGACTGCCCATGCACTGGTGGTGCTGGGAGGACGCCCAACGCCCCTCTCCCCCAACAATCACTCTCTGTTAATATTTGCTAGACAGCCAAAGCGCTTCTGCAAAGAAAACAAGTGAACCACCTATGAAAAAATAAACTGCTTTTCAGGAACATCCATCACTGGATTTTCTTCATCTTCTGGAAAAGGCTGTCCTCAAACAACCTTGTTCCTAAGGCTCCTGGGCTGCCTCTGAGTTATAGGAAAGAACATTTTGGGGGTTCGCTATATGGTGTGATCTCTTTTGTTACTCATTCACTCATTCATTTTCTCTTTCCTGCACAGGGTGCCTGACTGTGAAACCAAGGAGCCACTAACTGACCCATATTGCTGTTGTGACACTAGTAAACTACACATATTAATACCAAGGCATCTAGCATGGCACTAATAGTTGGATTATTAGTGGCTGAACAAGCAGGCTTAGGCAGCCTTTATTAGGCTAATGAACAGATTTTTCCAACCAATGTCCCTAATCACCGTGCCTGCCTGCAGTAAAATAGCATGAATAACTGTTAAACCAGATACAATTAAGGTCCTCACTGGGATTAGAGCTATGGAGCGGCTGTTCCCAGGCACCTAGATCCCTGTTTCCTAATTCTAGTTAATAGGAGACCTTCTGCCTGCTTTCTGCCTTAAGCCAGTAAAGGAGAAGGGGAGGGAGGGGGGGAAAAAACCCTTCGCAGAATATCAGATCCTCTCTCCTAACCTTTCCTGGATGAATAGAGACGGATTGTGAATCGTGCAAACCTAACATCTTCTAGAACAATGAGGCCCTTCAGCGATAACAATAGTACTAATCATAATAGTAGGCAGCTCCAGCCCCTTTCTATCATGTGCAAACAGTTGGGGCAGAATATGAAATTGCTTTAGAAATAGATACTGACTTTCCCCCCCCCTTCCTTTCACTTGCCTACTAAGAATAGCCTAATTTATTCAAGCTTTTATTTGGCAACAGAAACTAGGCTGACCTGCCTCCCTTTTTATTCACACAGATAAAAGGGCTTTGGCAAAAAGGCAGAGGACACTCTCTGCATTTAAAGGTGTCTAGTGTTGCTCTCCAAAGGAATGACAGAATGGTTACTGCTTCTTTCATTGGTCCTCCTCTGCTCTCTGGCCTTCATCTCTTTTCTCTCCGACTTTCTTTGGGGCTGTTCATGCCATAAAAACTAGGTTAAATCTGGGGCGGAGGGGAGGGGAGAAAGTAAAAGAAACTCAAGTGCCTTCAGCATCTCGTTCAGAATAGTGTGGCACTGTGCTGCTACAGAGGTCCTATGTGTAGCTCACAGACTTGGAGCTCCGGGAAGAGAGCATGATTTAGAGATTTTGCTGAGAGCGTGTGTGTTTGGCAAGGGGGGAAAGAAGGGAGACTGAAAAGTGCTTGCGTTAACCCTTCTCCTATCTTTGTATAACAAGAGTTGCTACTCAGAAAACGTGAGTCTCTGCAGAAACACCTTGCATACCAAGCCCAATCCATATGAGACAGCCTGGCTGTTCAGGTCGTGCTGACGTCCTGGGCTGTGCTCAGGGCAGAGCCCTCCCTGCAGCACGCACAGCCGAGCCGTCACGCTGCAGACAGATAACAGCAAAGCTAACTGCTAAGTACAAACACAGGCATCTTTCAAGCTGGACAAAACCCCTATGTATCCAAACACAGCTTCAGTGGCTGCCTGAGTGTCCACTTGGTGAGCAAAGAGCTGGGTTATCTGGCACTGGATAGGGGTAAGAGGGCTTCTGTCTGGGTGAGTAAAGTTCAGCTGCTCCCTGCTTGATTAGTAAAACCTCAGTCTAAATAATAATTTTTAATAACGTATCAGAGGTGATTGGTTATGTGTTTTGGCACTTCTGATGGTGCCGCAAAAGAGAAGGAGCGCTGCCCGACTGTGGTGCCAGGGGCTGTCTGCACAAGATAGCCACAACCAGTCATCCACAAAGCAGGGTCTGCTCTGGGCTACTGGAGGCTTACCTTCCCCATACTTCCCTTCAGGTGTTTCAGGTGGTTTTCCCCATGATTCCACTTTTCTCTTGAGATTATCTCATTGCATACAAAATATTTTTATAAAAGATGATCTAGAAAGTCACATAAAGAGAAGTCTGAAAAAACAAACACTGAGGATATTGGTGTACAAGACCAGCTTATTAGTATCTCCTGCCCTTTTAAATTCAACTGCACTCACCACAGACTAATACTTGCCCTGCTCAACATCCAGCTCCTGGTCTATATCTGTTTTATCATTTTATTATCCAAATGACTGATTTTGTTCCTTCTACACCTTTTGGACTACCTCATTTTCTCAGCTATGCCAAAATAAATATGAATTCAGATATATTACGCCTTACTCCACTGTAACTGAGATCAGAATGTGACTTGTCTTCTCAGATGCATTATTAAAGAACCTAGCGAGAGCACAGATTTTCCTGCTATGTTATCACATGATAAGGTCGAGTTGATCTGCAAAGTGAAACCTTTCAGAATTTTATTTGGCAGTTTGCTTTAAAACATCAAGTGGTAAATGGTTTCTGCTCTATTTCAGTTCTCATGAACACAGTTCTTTTACGACTGAACCCTTCAACAGGTTAGCAAACATTGTCTCTCTGCCAAGACATGCCATTTCTTTTTTTGTAGAATACTTCTTTTCTTCATTCCTCTGCCAACCCTTTTCTCTTCTCCACACACTGCTTTCAGATTGCCAAGACATGATCGTGTGCTTTAAAGTTGATTTTGGAATTACTTGGCATATCTTCTTAGCTTTCATCTATTTTCCTATCTGGAAACACAATAGAAAGCTTTGACTTTCAAGAATTATTTTTTTTAAGCAACTCTTTCGAGAAGCTATGAAAGTGCTAGCTACCACTGATTTTGTGTAAAAAACTAGACCATCAGGATTAATATTCTTTTCATATACAGTTGAGAAAGGTTGAAACTTCAAAGCTAAAATTCAGATATAACCTCCCTGCAAAGCTCAGGTATTGGCATCTTCTTATCAATCTTAAAAGCGAGATCTAAGAAGTCTTATGCAAGAGTACATATCCTAATCCACTCCAGCACTGTCCAAGAAGGATTCAGACACCATGTAACCATATAAAATGCACCAGATTGGGCATCCAGAGATGTGTCCATAAGAAGTCTATTAGTAGAGTTAAAGCCACAAATAGTAGTTGTGGGCATCTCACGTGTCGTTCTGTTACACTGGCAACAAAACATCACTCTCGCTTCTCCCACTGATCAAAAGATCTTTCCAAGTCCTCAACTCATTCTGGTAGCTCTGTCCTAAATGCTATTTCTATTTTTTCCACACACTATGTGAAGTTGAGGCTCAGTAACCCCGGAGTTGTCTCTCTATCCTCCTACTCCTTACACAACCAATAATCATACTTGCTATTTTAAGAGAAATCCTCTATTTGGGAGTCCAGAATTACCTGGGTTTCTGTCATTACCCCAACCCCCTTTTCCTGTCACTGCATTGATGGAAATTATCTCCACCTTTTAAGTGTGACCTACATTCTCTGTTCATAGATGTAGGATTTTGCATTTGGCTGCATTATTTCAGACTGTTTATTTCTGATGTGTCTCCCTTAACTAATCAGGATTAAACCTTTTTGGGCAGTCACTGTACCTGGCTATGTGTTGATGTGGTGTCAAGCACAACAGATCTTCATGTTCAGTGAGCTTTACTGGCCTTCTCCTCTCCACATACCATTCACACAGCCCTCTTTATGTTGGGCTGCTTCTCAATGCCTCTAAGTATTCAGATACAAAGGTACCACATGAGCTACCACACTTCTGTTTACTGCCTCCCATCCATTGCCTTGAGTTCAACACAAAAATATGCTCATTTACATAACCTCTTGTCAGACATGCATACTTAAAGGCTAACCTGGCCACACAGCACAAAATCATGAGCTTGCTTGCCAAGACCTTGCACTCCTACTCTTCATAACAGGTTTCAGAAAAATCTACAAAAGTCAAAAATACCTTTTCTGTCAGTAGAGCAGAGAAAGGCCAAACTTAGGACATTCTTAGAGCTGCATACATCCCATGTATTTATAAAGCAAATATCAATACATATTTCAGATGTACCTGTATTTATAAAGGTGGGACTCATAAGACACAATCCAGAACAGAGGTATTCTCTTCAACTAGTTCTTGCCATACACACTGGGAATCAATCTGTCCTATGGAGAAATGAGGTTTTGTGGGGCACTAGTTGCAATCTATCAACCCGAACAGTTTAGGCTTCCTTGTGTAGATGAGGATCCAGGATTTTAGTGTGAGAATCTGTTTTAATGCTTTTTTGGCCTTTCCATGGGCTGATGCTACAGGTTTGGTGGGCTCAGGGAAGGGCTCAAGGCATGACGACAAAACAGCAAAATCTCTGCAGATTCAGTGACTATTCTTAGAAGTACCGAGTCTGTATTTTCTGGAAAACAGTCTAGAGGAATCACTCCTAGAGCACAATATGGAAAGAACCAAGCTACTCAAACCATACAAAAATATCTAAGTAAAATGTGACTTTGTTAATTTTTTCCAGGAGAAACATATAAATCACATGCTACCACCTGTTATATTTTGCCAATTAAAGGACAGTGGTTTTTAAATTCATCTCTGCAAGTTTTTCAAAATTCCTTCATATTTCATCCCTCAAACATTTAATTGCTTCTGACTGCCTTCAGGAGGTACTGGAAGAAAGCCGTTGTGCAAGGCAGCTGGGAGATCTCAAGCAGTTCCAACTTTTCCCAGTTAATTCTATAGCCTGAAAGCAAGCCAAGATCTTGGATTAACACTAGAAGAGCGAGGATTGTGGCTTCAGAGTTTGTTACTAACAAAAGCACATTGTCAGTGTATAGCATCCAATGGTACTTCAATGAACCATCCCTGATACCCTGAATGCTTGGGTGAAAGCATACCATGATTGCCATTTATTTCAGGGCGTCAGCAAACTCTGAAGTTGTTGCAAGCCCATAGGGAGCAGGCATTTGTAGTTTAGCAAAAACCCCAAACAAACACAACCCTCTTCTTCACTCAAAAAATCACCCCCAAACCTAAATTCCTGACTGCAAATAAAACAAAAAAAAATTACCTTGCATGGGTAGCTTTCAGGATCTTGCATGCAGGACCCTAATTAGATTCATAGAGATTTTAGTCAAATTAAGGAATTGTATTTGGTAAGCTTGATGAATATCTCATATATTATGCTATCTCAGACTGTAATAACCATTTCCCCAGCTGCTTTTTGCTTAAGATGGCAAGTTAGCAGTCTACCTACTTTTCCCCGACTCCCAGAAGTCTTAACAATGTGTAAATTCAATGTGGGCCATATGCAGTTTATTTAACCTCTCCAGGTGCTCTGGGAAAGGACTTTTAGCCTGTTGCTGATCTAATTTCATCTTCTGTCTTCACCTTTTCCTTAAAACCACAGTAAAACTAATAACTTAGCCTCAAAGCAAGTCTTCAAAGCAGCTTGTCAATTTTCCTTAAAGAAAAACTGAAGGATCAACCACCTTTTTTTTTCCTTTTTGTATAAACAACCTGAAATGGGGATCTAAAAAGAGCATCGTATTAAATTTCTATTTCATGCTTAAAGTACATGCAGTATGTTTTATGGTAATGAATGCACAATCAGAGATTAGGAATACATCAGCTGAGGAGTTGAACACAGCTCCCATGAGGACAGGAAAAAAAAAGAATAATCAACCTATGAATACAGCCTTTATTACAATACTACAGCTCTAGAACATTTTATTTATGATTTGAACAGAAAGATTTGTGTACTATTAGTTCCAGATTTCATTAGACTTATGCACAGTTATGATAAGGATGTGTTCATCTCTGGAAGCTTGTCAAAATAGCTATGAAAATTCTGCATGGTGAATTCCCCTGGTCACAGACCACATGTCTTACATGATGGCTTCTCAGGCAGACCATGTTCTTCTCCTGGTTTGTTCTTAGAAAGCAAACTCAGCAGGTAGAGCTGGTTTTGTGTTGGCTGTATAAATCCCAGCACAGAGGGATTCTTCTATATTGGGATTTTAGTGTTAGGATAATGCAGACAATAAAAATCAAAACAATAACAGTATGAAACAACACAGGAAACCAAATTCAGCACTGTACAACATATACAGCTTGCAAGAAACCTGACCCAACTCAAATCTGCCCTTTGCTCTATAACTTCCCCTGTAAAGTCTTGAAAATGCATTATTTTGGAGATGGGACTGTGTCAAAAAACGCCACTTTTTAAAAAAATTCTTCATTGTGTAGAGTGGTTTCTTTACATGGGAATAGAGAAAATTTTATTGTCTACCTTCAAGGTTCAGCTTTGGGGCCAAGAACTTTTGTCTCTCAACATACCGTGTGAAGTCCTCAGACAGGTCAAGTATTTCTGAGGTAAATACCAGAAAACTTCCTTGCTGTCACACTCCTCGGAGTTCCCTGTGGGTCCGAGGCTGTGTCTGTGTGATCTGCTCTCCAGACCAGCCCATTTACACGGGGGTTTTCTCCAACCTGGGCAGCAATGCCAGCCTTTAATCCCCTGCTGAACACACAGGGCAGCACTCACAGAAGGGTCGGGGAGGGAGACACTGCAGATGCCCTTGTACCTCACAGCTGAGAGGGAGGGAGCATAGCCTAGAGGAGGAAGGAGTGTGGAGGAGTCAGCTTGCTCCTGGATTTACTGGAAGTTAGTTAAGCAACCGTATACAGAGGATATAACTAGTAATCAGGTCATGAATCTCTGCATACAGTTATTTTTGTAAGAAGCCAAACACATTTGGCCAGCCTGGCATTGTCTCGCATTATTAGCTGGCAAATAGCGTACAAAGTCTTTCAGTCCAGTGAGAGCAACAGCAAAGAAGAGATCGCAATTGACAGGAAGACAATAAAAACATCTCTGAGCATAGAACAAAGAAGGGACTTGGAACAACAGGAGCACTAAATTCCAAGCCCTGTATAAGCATGGAAAGAAGAATTCAGTCCATGACCAAGCAGATCATGGGTACTCAAAATACGAAAATTAAGGAAAGCGAATACTTTGATGTCTTACTAACTTGAAACAGAAGCAACAAAAGAATAAGATCCAATTATCTAAAATATTTGGTGAATAGACAGAAAATACATTTGATAAATAGTGACTGAGAATGGAGAATAACATTTCATCTCCTAGAATAAGCAAAGAAAATCAATTTTTGCTTAAAATGTATTGCCCAGAGCCTTGGTATCCATGTCTACATATAGAGATCTGAAAGATTCGCTAAACACAGGAAACATCATTCATGGGATAAATAATTTAGGTGATCCCAACATAAAGAACTGACCACTGAGAGAAACGGCCAAAACCCAACAACTGTTTCTGAACAGAAAGCACTGAGTTGCTGAAAGTATACATCAAAACTAGATGAACTGAGAGTGAAGAGCAAGTATACCGGAGGCTGGAGCAAAAGGAATCCAAGTGAGACAGGCATAAAATTGTCAAATACATCGGCACCATGATGTCAAAATTAAAATGAAAAATAAGAATGAAGCATACCTCTATACACCCCAAAGTACTCATAAAAAACCCAAATAAAATTAAAAACTACAGAAAGTACAGAAAAGCCACCTCAGGACACCAGAGCAGGCAGTCAGTCCACTGCAGCAGAGAGGGCAAGGACTGCAGGCTCCTTTCGGAGAGTCCAACTCAGTCTGGCTCTCAAAATTACCTGGAGTGACCCTTAATGTGGGACTCACTGGCAGAGCAGAGGTAGATGCAAGAATAGGGCTGGAGGAAAGCTTAAGAGAGAGATCATACAGAAGCCAGAGCAGGAGCAGGGTCTTGGCTGCCAGAAGCAGCCAGCCTTGTGAGAAGCCAGAACTTCCCACCCCCAGGCAGGCTGCAAGGGACCCCACACACAATTTTCAAACTTGAAGGCAGAAGGGCACAGGGCACATCGCAGGGGGCACCAAGGAAAAGCCTTGGATTTACACAGAGAGCACGGGCTATCATTTAGGACAGGTTTATTTACATCAGGTATCTACCAAGAAACAGGCAGTGAAGTTTTACAAGCACTCTTACCCTGCACAGAATGAAAGAGGGATATTGGCAACAGACAGGCTTTGAGCAGCCAGCACAATCCCATTACTTTCCCTCTCCTGAGGAGTGATTTTCCTTATCTATATCTGTGACCTGAATCTTGCTGTCACACCAATCCCACTCAAGTTTGCTTTATTGTGATGGAAAAGTCAGCAGCAGACCCATATCCCCTCAAGGGACACCCTGGTACCAGTCACTCAACCCATGGCTGTGTTATAAAACAGCAACCTTCTGCTTTGCTAATGTGCAGACATATGAGCTGTAAGCAATTTGTATAAAATATTTTAAGATACCAAGAAAAGAGCAAAAAAGCAAAGATGAGAAACAATAGCATACTGTTAAATTTTGGGTCATTTAACACAACTCCTGGTAATTTTCTTGTATCTGTGCATCAAGTTTAAAACTGGAAAAAAAAAAAATCATCATCTCTTCTTGTGTACATCTCAGCAAACCCTACCAGGATACTTCAAGTTTGTCTCAGTTGGCTTCTGTTATGTTGACTTCTGCTACAGGACGAGTGAACACACTGAGGAATAGAGCCATAATTCTGCTCCAAAATCTAATGCCAGCTGGAAACAGTGAAATTATGACATTGGACTTGTCAGTGGGGATGTCAACAGCAGTAGCATGAAAAGGTTTTATGAAATACTTTTTTTTTTTTTGCAGTCCACCAGATCCTGTAAAAATGTGCTGAAGTTGCCTGTTATAGCTTGATCTAAGCCTCTTTGGATTAATACAAATCTAATAATGGGCTTTAATAATCTCTGGATCAGAACCTTTAATGATAAACATGTATAGAATAGCAATTTTTACATTCCCTAGAAGTAAATATTTTGGTTTAAGCCCCTCTTCTCCACAAACAAAGCAGGAAATAAGCTGCAACTAGCTTGCCTCTTGTAGAAGTTATTTTTTATTTTCTTTGTGTATTACATCAAATAATATAACAGTAATCTATAAACATGACTGAGCTAAAATCTAGAACAAACTGACATTATTCCTCTTGGCCACTATTTGAGGAAGAAACTGCTTAGAGGCTGCCACAGCATTTGCACAAGAGTATTTTATACTGCTGGTTTTGTACTAACAGTATTTAAGAAACTGCCATGGAATTAGTAAAAGTAACTAGGTTTAGTAAGGGTAATGCTAACTAAACAGCTCCAGACAAAGTGTCCTATGCTTTACAAACCTTTGCACTCTGCCAGAAGAATGTGGGAAAAAAGCTAATCAATAAAAGACAAAATAGAAGCATTACCTCATCATGACGCAAACTCCCGTAGCCTAAACACTGATCCAAAAGCAGAAAACTGAACTAGTGACTCCAGAGATAGGAGTAAACCTTTGGTCACATCAAATGCTCCACTCCAGTTAGAGAAATACTTGGCTCCCAGTAAAGTAGCAATCTCTGGTTTTATCCCACAAAAATGAAGACAGAGATAAAAAGCAAATACAAAAGGAATTGTTTTTAAAATAGAGTGCAATATCTTTAGGCCAGACTATGCCTTACAAATTATTTGTAGATAGCTGAGAGCAGAGAAGCATCTGTCATAATTCTGACCTCTGTGTGTTGCTATACCCTAAGGCAGCAATAACACGTGCCCTTTACTAAATAGTAGCAAACCATGAAGCAGTATGCCAATATATTAGCCACAAAGCATATATGCAGCTGTGAAAGAAGAAATTATTTTGAGAAGAAAGAAGAAATTACTTTAAAGCTATACTGTCTCCTGGAATGAGATTCTTTGTCTGAATGACACTTTGGACTAGAAAGCTTAGCGTGCACCTGGGGGACTTCTCAGGAGTTTCTTGTTTCCCTTTAACGTGGCCCAGACGTTTGTCAGCTGTGCAGCTATGAGGCACAGACACTGTCAGTACGAGTTCAGTATTTCATCCTGACAGTCATGCCTACTTTGAGCAGCACTGTTAAGATTCGGTCCTTCCTACCATCAGGAGCGTCTGGAGGAATGAAAACAATCAACAAAACTTTTTGCAGATAAAAAAAAAAAATCACTGCACAAATTACCTCACTTTTTAACGGAAACTGAATTTCTCAAATTTTCTATATGCTTAGCACAAATTATGGTTCAATTCAGAGTTTAGGCAAAATCAAACAACAACCCCAGAGCGGGCAACTCCACACACAATGCTCATCCACTTACAGCAGCTTGATCATTTGAGTGTGCTACAGCTTGCCTGTCGTTTGCTTCATGCTGCTTTTGGAGCTGTTTTTTCCATTTGTTTGTGTTGAAGGCTGCATTTGTTTTCTTTCCTTGTACTGAAAAAACTGGAGTACTGTTGACAGTAAAATTATTAGGCCCTTTACCCTAAAGTTGTCAACCAGTCTTGGCTGTTAACAGATCTAACAATTAGGTAATTAAAAGTATGATTGACAGGCAAACAGCGAAAGAAACGAAACCTGTTATTGCACCCCTTCAGTGCAACAAATAAACCCTCTGTACGTTTTCAGTATTCACTGGCTTCAACAGGCCTAATTATCCCTGGTTGATGAGTATGTGCATAGCATTCAGAAAGTGTAAGGTTTTCATGTCACTTGTTTTTTTTCTTAGGTTTTGGTTGTTTTTTGGTTTTTTTTCAGCTAGAGTCCGTTTTCTGATACGTGTGTGCATTTTGAATATAACGCTAAAATACTGGATGTCACCCCAGCTGCTGGAAATAAGCCAACATATAATAATATCCTATCAGGAATGCTTAGGAAAAATAAATCACTCCAGATCCTTGGGAGTCAGTGATACAACTGCTATTCCCTTGTCAGAAGCAGGCAAGCGCATATGTTTAGTGCTGCACTTCAAGGTAGGCAGTCAGAGCTGCTCTGCCGTACGGGACCAGCCTGGATGAGTGACAGTAACAGAGCTGTCACCGTGTGTTTCCCGTTTTCTGCAGTGTGTGGTTCTGCACCCTGCTGTGTACCTCTTCAGAAGCCACTGATTTGATATGATGCATTCTGAGAGGCAGAACACCTGATGATGTATTTTAAAATTAAATCAAAACCTTGCTGCTCTTTTCCAATTTAAACATCTAGGGAGAATTCTGCGCTGTATGGGATCCTTTAATTTTTTATTCTCTCTCTTTCAAATCACATTCTCTGCCTTTCTCACACACAGACCAGGCAATAAATCTGTGTGTGCTTCGTTTTTGGTGGGCATCATTCAAAGGCTGATTTGTTAGGTGTAATTACATTCACAGCAGTTTGAAAGAATTGAGCTAAGCCGCCTGCCCTTCAGCTGCAAGTCTTGGTTTACACTGCACCCTATTAATATGCAACTGGGCAGACAGATGAAATGCCCTCAACAGGTCTTAGATGTCTTTAGCATCTTAGTCCCCTAACTCTGTAAACATTGGTTAGCTCTGGGAGCAGGGACTGCTGTGCCGCACAGGCAATGCCACTCTGGGGGAAGGGATCCTTCCAAGAGCCTGAAAGCCACCTGAATGGCTTTAGGGACTTCTCAGATATTTACCCTTTCTTGTGGCTAACAGTCTGAGCTTGCAACCACAACTGGCCAAGCAGAATTCACCACACACAGCCAGGCTGAGAGAAGAGGGAGAAAAATCCTCTGAAAAACCACCCCTGCAACCTCACTCAGCAGGGCCAGGACCTCTAGATCTTCAAACTAAATGACATCAGAGCAGGTGACTACACACGGGGGGTTTTTTTGGAACAATAATCAAGACAGATGACAATACAGCTACACTGCTGTCTCTCTCCTCCCACTGTATTTCCTCCTCTTCCTACACACTATCATATCTCTTTCATGTCATATTCAAAGCATCATTTCAAACCAAGAGCCGGAGCTAGAAATGACTTGTTGGAGGGAGACTGTTCTCTCAAGCAGGATATAAAAATTGAGATGGTGCTATAGAGGCAATTACATTTTTTTTTACACATATATTTTCAAAGAACTTGGTCAACCCTGTCACTAGGATGAGATGCAGTACCACTGTTAATGCAATACATTCAGTCTCTTAGCTTTGCTGCTTCCTGATTAATGAAAAAACTTCACAGGCTTTCCAGAGCTATGGCAACCTCACCACCAATGCTGACACACAGACCAAGAATTCAGAGAGGTTGTTCTGGAGCAGCAGATGCCCACTCCCATTTTCTGATGAATTTGATCCACAGATCAGAACATCTTTCCACAATCAGTCCTTCCTCCCCTCCTGAATGTCCCTGCACCTTGATGCTAAACACCTCTGTGTCCCACCACCAACTTGAAACAGCTCCTGTGGGAGCTGGGCAAGGGGTTACACACACAGCAGCACAAACAAAGCAGGTGGTCTGCTGGCAGACACCCCACGTCTTTGAGACTTGAAACATTCCTCTTGCCTTGTGTTAAACATAGCTAAAAATGATTCACAGGTTACTAGGGATAAGGAAAGGTTGGGCCTGAAGTCATATCCTTGACCTTTCCTCATGCATCTAAATTAAAAACAGTAATAAAAAAATATGTATCCTTAACTGAAATTTGAGGGGGAAACTGTGTAATTTTTGCATTGCAAAACTATGAATATTTTGAAAATCTAAAAGGTCAATTACAGGGAATTAGTGGGCCAAAAGCTGTGTAGAAGCAGATTTATATCTGTACAGCAGAGAGAATGGATTACTTATCAGGGCAGGGTTTGACCTAAGAGGAATTAAAGCAAACAAAACAAACCCCTAAAGATCAAGTCTCAGTCTCTCTGTAAGATTTAAGGATGTGAAAATTTCCCAAGTAACAAGTTATTTTTATACCATCTATTTTAAACTTTCTATTCACGAGATGATTCTTTTTATTCATGTTCCTTCAATCTATTATACAGACCATACTTTCTAGCTACTACATTTTGGGACCCTGCAAACTGTAAATATTGTTTTGTATTAAAAACAGGTCTAACGATTTAGCATTTGCATTCAGACAAAGTCTTTGCAAAGTTCATAGGTATTTTCAGACCCACTTGAAGGCCTTGATTCTGCAAGATGCAAAGCATTTTCAGCTCCCTCCACAGTCCAAGGCAGTTGAAAGTGCTCTGTACTTTGAAGGGTTGGGCACGTAATTTAAAAATCTCTGTTAAAAAAAAAAAAAACAAACAACCAACAACACTCTCCTCAATGACCCATTATTTAAGAGGCATGAATTTAATTACTTACTGTAACTAAGCTCAAGAAAGCTAGTCTTCTCACTTGGAAGGATACCAAATTTCCATGTCTG
Organism: Irena cyanogastra; assembly: GCA_013397155.1. Classification (NCBI taxonomy): domain Eukaryota; kingdom Metazoa; phylum Chordata; class Aves; order Passeriformes; family Irenidae; genus Irena; species Irena cyanogastra. The sequence goes on along the minus strand of VWZV01011307.1, from coordinate 205,212 downwards.
CATATAGGCACAATCACATACAGTGTGACCTTAACAAGATTTATGGTGTGGTTTATTAATTCTCTAAATTGGTTCCATAAATCTACACTAGCCCTCACTATTTAGCTGAGTAAACTGTCTTTGATCTCTGCAGAGAGAAGAAACATACAAATCAGATTTCTTTCATAAGGTACTGGGCCAGACCCTGCCCTCAGACAAATGGCCAGCAGCTCCTCATCCCTCTCTCCATGGCAGGAATTCACAGCAGAATTTCATCTGCCATATGCAAATCACATTCTCAATTAAAACAGTTTGGATTTCTAGATGATGGGCATTTTATCTGTGCAGTGCTGCTCATTTTGCAGCAACTAACAAGTCCTGGGGAATTTGGGAGATTTTTTCACATGGGGAAAAAGTTAACTTTGCCTTATTTTATTTACAGAAAGCTGTTACAAGATAACACTGTCTACAAATATTTCACTTAGAACAACACAATCATTTTAACAAAGATAATTTTATTCAATATCTGCTCTGTAGGTTTAAGCAATGGACTGGCTGCTCATGCTCCACATGGACCAAGCTCAGCTCTCTGGGTTTGCAGAGCTCTGTGCTGGGATATTCTACATATCTCACAGACAGTTTTCACACAGCAGTTTTTCTTCTGCCTATAGAATAAATCCATACTGGGCCTAGATGTGTCTTCATGCTGGCAGGCTGCTGTGACAGTTTGTATTGGTGCTGCTGCCCTCCCAAGATAAATCACAAGCAGTTCCACTAAGCCTCTAAAAATTTTTGATAACAACAGAAGTCAAATATTCTTTTAGAGACTGGAAAACAGTGAACTCAAGAAACCTGTATGATGTTAAGATACCTCAATTTTGTTTCGTGCTGATCAGGAAAAGGAGGGGAAAATTAGAGTATACTTTACTTTTATTAGCATTTTGAAATTTTGCTTTAAGAGTCAAATTAAGCCATGATGTGTTATTAAGTAACAGTGTGTTTGCAAACTCATAAAAACTGAAAAGTATTTCACTGAGTTAAAATCAAAATGTGACACAACACATCTTTTGCATTTGCACCACACTGAGCTTAGAAAGCAGCATCATGTTTACTACCATGTCTGGGGAAAACTGAACAAATGCTACTGCTCTTCAGTTCAGACTTGTCCTCCTTTATGTTCTTCACCGCCTCATAAAATTCACATCTGAGGTTTGGTTAGGTTCATTTTTAGTCTCAGTCCAAAAACATTTCCAAATAAAAACTGAATTATCCCATAATCTTTGCGTTTATTAATATAGCTCTTTCCTGCACTTTCTAGTTTAACTTTGAGATGAAACAGCTCAACCTTTTGTGTTGAAAATGCAAAGAAACCAACCTGGTCTGCCTCTTTTTTTAGTTACAAAGGGGCCTCTTTTTTTAGTTATAAGTGGATTCTTATCAAACTGGATGTGAAGAACTAATTTTAATAACGGTATTATTCTTTAATTATTTCTTTAACTTTATAATTTCATCAGTTAACACAGTGCACAAAAGGCAGTATTTGGTACCATAGGTGTGCACCTCACAGAGGTGAAATTCTTTGCAGACACCATCTGGAACCAGACAACTGAGGACAAAATATTTTCTTCAGGTATGTGTCTAATATGACAAAAACTGAGGAGAGGAACATGAGAAGAACAGATTTAGAAAATACCTAAAATAATTAGCTACACTAGAATACTGATCTCCAGGAGGCTGGTCAGACACCTACTGCTTCTGATAACTCCTAAGCAAGAATTCATGAACTCTAAATGGACTCTAAATTTTACTGAAGAAAGTGGAGACACAACACATCTCTGTCATGGTGGGAGTTTGATCTGAGGACTTTACCAAAGACAAAAGGCTAATTCAAGGGACAAAATATACAGCAGGCAATGCTTTATCTGTGGAGCTGGGAGACATTATACCAAAGCTGCAGGAGCTACTTGAGTGTGGAAGGAGAAAAGTTTTTGCTAGGTACATCCACACAAGCTGCTGTCTAACAAGCTGCACAGGAGCCAAAGGCCCAGGATCTGTTCTTTAGGTGGATACCAATTCCCTCTTTGTCATAATAATAATAATAATTTTTTTTAAATCCCCACCACTCTAGATGAATTCCTGATACCATGATAACTTGTTCTTGTCTTTGTTAGATCAGCATTTTATCTAGAGCTTAAATCATCCTTGTTTTTCTCCCTGGGACTCATTCCAATGAGACCACTTATTTGTTCAAAGGTAGTGCCTCAACCTGAACACGACACGTGGCTGAAGCTGCATTAACTCAGAATACAGCTAAAAGTGTCCTTTGTGTGTTTGTGCTGTATGCTGATTAAAGTAAATGTTTTTGCTATTCAAACAAGAGCCAGCACTTTGAGACTTCTCCACATACCATGAATTCTAAAGTCTCTGAACCAGAGACAATTTCTTTAACTGAAGGCACTCCAAATCCAAAATGTGTCTTTACTCTCTGTAAATGAAATTTTCCTTATCTGTTGTAATTTTATTCCTGTGTGCATTATACTTGTTTCCCCATCTACATTTTCCTTTTTTTCTATTGACAGTAAATTTCATCTGCCACTCTAGCATGCTGTCACTCACTCCTGCGAGATTCTTCTGCAACTCTTTATGCTTAAGTTTGATTTCCAGAATAATTTTCTATCACCAAATGCTCTCATTATTCAATTTAGTATCTAAGTTCATTTATGAATATGTTGAACAGCACAGCTACCAGCTGGATACTACTGAGTTCCCTTTACCAAGCAAGCTGACCGTTTATTCCCACTTATTTTTCCCCCATCTTTTAGCTAGTTATTAACCCCTAAAAGGAGCGTCCCTCTTGTTTTATGATAGCTGTTTCTTTCTTACCAGGTGTCTTTGCAAATACAACCCAGCAGAAGGAAACTGCCCAGGAGGTTCCTGGAGTATGTGGTGGGAACCCAGAGGAGGTGCCCTGCTGGGTCTCTTGTTAGTCAACAGAGAAGGACGGGTGAGTGATGTGATCACTGGAGGCTGTTCTGGGCACAGCAATCACAAAATTATACAGTTTTTGGTTCATGGAGAAATAAAGAGTTGGGTCAGCAGAAACTGCAAGCTTGGACTTCTGGATGGCAGACTTTGGATGTGGCACCAAAGGACATGGTTTAGTCGTGGAATTGGCAGTGCTGGGTGAATGGCTGGACTTGATCTTAAAGGTCTTTTCCAACCTAAACAATTCTATGCTTCTATGAAAAGCCATCAAGCAGAAATTGTTTAGAGAAACTTGCTGGAAATTCAAAATATACCCTTATCAGCTCCACTGCAGAGGTTTTCATTTGTCTGTATTTAATTCCTTTACACAAGCCTCCAACAAATCTGTGAGATAAAATCCCTCTATAAATGCCATCTTGTGTTTTCACCAAGAATCATATTCATTCATATTTCTACTTTATTATTAGCATGGGCTCTGCCCAGTAGAGAGGTCAGATTCATTCCTGCTCAGACATTCGTCTTTTTTCTCCTTGGACCAAGGAGGGCTTCTTTAGTACCATATTATTGACTCATATTTCATTTTTCATCTACAAGTACAATATTTTTCTGTAAAACTGCTGTCTAACTAAGTTCCCCAAACTTTGTTTGGCTAAATGCTTGTTATACCTGTGTCTGAGGTTGGTGCATGGTTTCTCCCTGGTCTGGATCTGACAACACAAAAAGCAAATTTAGCTGAAAAAATTTCTTCCAAAGGGGGACCCTTTACCTACCTGACCCCTTCCCAATCTGTTGGTAGCGACACCTGATAGTGGAAGTAGGAACACATCCTTATTTATCAATCCCCTCTGGCAATTAGTTGGGTCTGCTCTCTCTCTGGTATGCTGTGCAGGAACAGGCTGTACACTTGTGTTACATGAAGATAGTTTAGGCATATCAATGTTTTTGCATTGATGGGACATCGGGAAGGTGATGAGTGCGTTTGTGTAGCTGAGCAGGGTGTGGGTTGTAGCTGGGTGATTAAAACACAAAATATGTTATGGTGAGATAGATGACTTGAAGAATGTACAGCAATGAAAACCACTAGAGAGAAAAAGGCAAAAAATGACTTGGTTCCAATACTCAACAGTATGCAAAAGGTTAGGGAAGAAGACAGTCAAAATATAATTTCAGAGCCTGATTCAAATCCCACTGAAGTAAATGAAAATTTCCCTTTGGTTCAATGGAGTCTGAACTGGATTGTTAATAGCTGTCATTCTGAGACTGCACTCACACTTCAAATGTGTTTTAAATTTAACAAAAAAAAATTAGACAAGTAAGGCACAATGTGAATTGCAGAATTTGATTAATATACATGGAAAAATCAATTTGTTGAGTCCTATCCTACTTTGTTTGGAATCAGTGAGAGCTTCACCATTGACTTCAGCTGTAGAAAAACCTCACTGCTTCCTAGAGGGAGCTTTCCATCTGAGTCTCCAACAAGGAAATGCTCATTCACAAGCCGTGTGATCTAATCCATAGCAGCTTTAGCAGAACACACTGACATCCCTAGAGAGAAGGATGAAGTCAGATCAGGGCTGTAAGATGAACCAAGGCCACGTAAAGCCTTGCTTAAGTCAACATAAGGATATTATAGTCGAGATTTCGCCACGGCCTTTCCATTGCAGTGGGAACTTGAAGCACAGAGGGTTGAGCGAGAGTTGAAGCGGGGAGCCCCGGTGATGCAGGGTTACGTAATAATCCAGCCTGCTAATCACAAAAGCATGGATAAGCATTTCAGCCCACACTGCACAGGCAAGCATCTAATCTTGGAGATGCTTTCTGGTAGGGTGTTTTATCTTCCTTTCTCTTTCTTTCATTTTTTCCTTTTTTTTTTTTTTTTCCCCTCTGTTGTCACACAGCCTGAGGTGAGAGGAAAGAAAAGAAGCCCTCCTGCAAATAAACCACAGCAATCAGGATAATGATTGCAAAGAATCATCAGTCTTCAGGACATGACCTGAGCATCACTGAGGGCTAGAAGAGCATTTTTCATCTCTCTCTTCCTTCCCCCCTCCTAGTTTGTCACTGCAGAAATGTAGGGTAGCAGGGAAGCAGAGACGATGTTTCTGATTCTTAGACTGTACAACATAAAATGTACAGGTCATCCCTCTTGGGTCAAAACCAAAGGAAAAGGAGAAAAGAATCTCTGAGAAAAGGATTAAGCAGGAATCCTCCAAATCCCTGCCTTGATTCACTTGTTCCTAGAAACAGAAAGAAGTCAACTGAGCTTGCAATTGCCTTTCCCAGATGGGAGATAGGGACTTTCCAAATTCTTCATCTGTCATCAGCCAGGGATAGAAAACCTTTGTCACCATCCCAAGGAAAAGAAGACTGTAAACATTTGTCAGGGAGATGCTCTGTATCTCATTTGTTAAGCACCTGAAGTGTAAATAATCATAGGTCAGGCCCTGCTATATGTTATTTGTTGTCCTATATTACTACATAGTAATATTTAAAAGGATTTGTTTACAGGAACACCGTAACCAGGTTACATAAAGTCCCAAAGCAGGGTCCACAAACTTACTTAATATACTTTGTTGATATGTATCTTTTATTCCTAAAGGACACAATGAAGAAAACTGACAAGGGCTGAGAGTGCACTGAAAGCTGTATGAAAATCTGTAAGGCAGTTTAAACAGATGATTACAAAAACATTTATCTGTTATTGCCACAAACTGCATTAATCAAGCAAATCACATATATCTGTCCTATGAGGGCAGTAACTACAGTTCTTCAAAGTTTTATCACAGTTCGGATCCTACAAGATCTTACTGATGCCATGACATCTTAGAGGTCTTTTCCAACCTTAATAATTCTATGATTCTATGATGTGGTGCTGCTCAAAAGATTTTAATATGCTATTAGGAAAGGAAATTAATTCGTCTGTGGGAGATGAGAAGCTGATCAGCTCAACCGGACAGAACAAATCCAGTGTAGAAGCGGAGAATTACAGATTTCAAACTCTCTCTGCCCTGACTAATTTAAAACACACTTCAAGAAGCAAGACAAACGAGAGAAGAGAAGCCCTCCCAATCATCATCAGTGCCAGCTGTTTTACAGCAGGGTTATAGGAACACCCAGAGGACACGAAGCAGGCACATCAAGCACCTGAACCCAATATTGATCCTCTCGTAAGGGCTGGTGTATATTAGAGACCTTTCCAGGGAGTGAGCATCAGTGCCATAGGGCTTACACAGATTGGTACATCCCTGGCTGGAATGAAGAAAGGACAGGCTCAGATTGGTGATGGACAAGAAGATCCAGTCACTTTTGCCACTCCTGAATTCACATATAAGATGTATTCACAGAAAAGCAATTTACCCTGCTCATATGCTACTGAAACCTATGTGTAAACAGAAGCTTCACTGAACAGCTCATCTGTAATGTTCTGCTGAACTTGCAAGAGGGATTAAATAACTATGAAATAGGATGGAAGACTGAATATATTTTTCTATTATCAAACAGCTTTGCATTAGGTTATTCTTAGAACCATGGGGGGAAAAAAAGTTTGTCTCATGTCTGGGACTTCTTTATCCTCCAGAAAACTAAATGACAGAGAGGAAGTAATAACAGAAAAATAAACCTCAACAAAACCCCCAAAACGAACATGTTCTTTTCACTGCATTGACATTCTCCCAGAGGTGAGAGCAAAACAAGGTCTTTGGAATTTTGGATGTATTGACCAGTTGTTGTCAGACCACATATACGTTCATTACACCACACTTGGATTCTTCAGCGCACACTTTATTTGGCTAGTAATGTTTTCAAAATACATGGACCTCTGAAATTATTGTACAAGGCTCTTTCAGAGAGGTTGAAATGCTTCACTGCACCTAAAAATACGCAGTGACAGCACAGCAATCAGAGGCAGTGGCCACAGGTATCAAAAATGCCTGCAAAGGGAAGATTTAAAGGATGAAATATGCTAAACCCAATTCCTCTACTTAAATGACTACAAAAAGACCATGATTTATGGTAATTCATTGCAAGTTCTCCAGCACCATCACATCAGAGCACCCTTCAACCTTCATGTACTAACCTTAGAAATTTACCTAAGGTGAGGTCGTATTCTAATTTCTGCTCTAGTAACAGTCAGTGTTGAACAGATGAAAACTCAGGAAAAAGAAAAAGCTAATTTCCTGACTGCCATTGTGTCACCTCCTTTCCAGATGAAGTCTTTTATTCATCTTGACCTCTGTGTCATGCTCAAGATCACCTTCAGATCAACATTTCCTGTCATGTAAATTCAATATGCCAGTATAGGAGAATAAATGGATGTGAAGAGGATTGAAAAGAATAAAGCAAAGTACTCTTACAGAAACACTAATTATAACCTATAATTAAAGAGTAGATTATTTCAGAAAGTTATAAATAAAATTACTATATTATTTATGGGATTTATTGCACTTTCCAAAAACTAAGGTTAATATAGTTTATATAACCAAATAGATGCCTGGAAATTCTCACTTTATCACAAAACTCAGTGAAGAAAAGCAAGAAAACTCAGGAGGTCACCCTGGAAAAATGCAGTTAAAAGTTAGCAGCACCTCCTTTGAAGTTGCTTACTTTTAGGCCAAAATCTGGCATTAAAGAACTCACTTTCTTGATGTGATTTTGAAATCTGGTGCCACCACTAAAACAATCTATGTTTTGTGCCTTATTATTTGTTATATGAATATTTTACTCTATCTCAAGTGAGAAAAAAATAAAAGCACATCTACATAGGCAATGGCAAGGAGCTTTCTGTTTCCCCCTGCCTAGAAATCACACAGCAGCAGAGTGTCACAGGAAAGAGTGGCATCTTCAGCTAACATTGGTACTCCTCCATAATAAATAATTTACACTTGATGATCCATTTAAGGCAGATCATAATTAAGTGCAATACAGTCACACTTATTGATCCACAGACCTATTGGGTCTGTACAGATCAAATCCTTATCAATCTGTAGACAGAACCTTTTTCTAGAGGCTTAATCTAAATTAAATCAATACCAAATTAAATGCTTATACCATGTTTTTAGACTGGTGTGTGCTCTCTTGGCTTCAGAAACCTACTGCTAAAAATATTCAGCTACAGAGTTTATCCAGATTTATAAATAATGTGGCTGGGGCAGCTATTCTCCTAATGGCTGTGTGCTAAGCAGACTTGCAAAGCAAAAAAGGGATTCTTCAGATCCCACAGGCTGCAAGAGGAAGATCTAGGAAAGTCTTGAGGTTTCACTACAACCTAAAAGGTCTCATGCTACAACCACAGAGCTGGTGTTGGTCACACATCTCCTCTACAGAAGCACCTACCAACTGACACAACAACAGGCTCAGAGAGCTTGTCCACAGTTTCTTCCAAAGAACTGCTACATCAACATGTCAAGAAGCACAGGAATATTGCTAGAGGCAGTTTCTCTCCCTTCCCTTTCACAGAAATAAAAGGGGGAAAAGTTAAATTGCTGTGGTAATTTTAGAAACAATGATTCCATAATATTAAAAGAAAGAACATATCACACACATGAAGATTTAATCCTTCTAAAAGGCAAGTTACAATTTTCCATTAATTTTGGAAATCTTTGTTGTATAGTGTTTTATGCGCAAATATGCATCTAGGAAACAAAATAATAGAGCTAAAATAGTTTGTTAGTAGTAAAGGAATGACTAACAGTTTCTAGAAATTCCTTTTCTTTTTTTTGTATTTAAGCTGTACTAAAATTTTTGTATCTGGGGAAACTTCATTTCAAAGAGACATGTTTCGTTATGTTCAAGGGATTTTGCAAAGATGAACCAAGTCCAAATGTATAGAACTTTGATTAAATCTCAGATTCAGTGAGGATATTTTAGGATATAAAATATTTGTTCACAAGAGAACACCACTAAAATAGGGAACTTTTTGCTTGTTCCATTAAATGGTGAGATTTATTTCCCTTAAAAGGTTTAATTACTTCCTGTTCACTGATCTGCTGCAGTGTATTTGCAGAAGCTGATGTCACCTGGACCTTTGTACAAATTTACTTTTCAGCTTAGTGAGGTTGTTCATTATAAATAGGTTAAAGCAAATTTTAAATAAGCTATTTGCTACCACTGCTAACACCAAGAATAAAGAAAAGAAGAGAGTAAGAAGGATACCAAGGAAAAAAAAAACCTTCACTGTTCTGGTTTTCTTATTGAATACTGCCTGCAGCAGCTCAATTCAAATATTTAAATTATGTCAGCAATTAGACAGGCCTATTGTGCTTAAGATACTTCAGCTAGTCCTAAAAGTTTGAATAATTTTCTGTGGAGAACACTTATTTTGTTGCATTTGATGCATTTTTTTATGAAGTATGCAAGAGGAATGGTTTAGGAGCTGCTTACTCTGCCTTAGTACTGGGGAACTGAAGAGATGCATTTCTCTATGATTTTTGTGACCACTGCAGTATCATTTGTTCACAATTTCTTTCCCAAAGACCTACTTGCAGAAGTGAAAACTGAAAATCCATTATCTACGCTGATAGGTTTACCAGCACATTAAAGGCAGTAAAATCACAAAAACTAAAAAAGCCAAGTGTCTCATGATTTTCCTGTTTGTGGCTCTGTAGCAGCCTCACAGATGCACATGTCCCATGTCCCTTTGGCCTCGTGCAGGTGAGCAGCTCCAGAGCAGTCCTCACTACAGAGTTCTCAGTGTTCAGGCCAGCAGCACCTCCTCATCAAGGGTTTCCACAGCCTGATACTCTGGTAAGGAAGTTCTTTTAACTTGGATGTGTGACTCGGGTGCTCGTTGTAGCCCTGTGCATTTCCTTCGCTTTGGTAATGGCTACAGAAGGTGTCAGAATAAGAAAAAGCCACTATATGTCCATTGTTAACTCCTGCTTTAATTAACATTTTTCTTTCCAGTCCCTTTGAGAAGAAATTCTAGGGTTGCCTATTTTGCAAAAGACAGGTTCATTTTAAAACAGCTTAAAAGAGAAGAAAATGCCTATAATCCAACCCAGAAAAAACACTCCCCAGTTTTTTGCTTACTATATAATACAATCTGAAACACTTCTGGAAATGTTCCTCAAAATTTGGATTCATTGCCTTATAAAATGAACTAATGCTGAAAAAGGTGCACTTTTTATTTGCTCTCCCTGATGAATGCTCTTGAAAAAAATTCTGATGAAAGAGGTAAGTATTTTTCACAGCAAGGTACAAGCAAGGCTTGCCTATATTATCTATACCAACTGAGATAAAATTCAACAAACTTGAGTGGCATAGGTCAAAAATTTCTCTTCTATTTTGCAAAACTAAATGAAGTCACCAGAGCAGTGCCATTAAAAGCAACCAAGACATGGAGTCATTTAAACGGCTTCCCCTAGATGGGTAGGTTAAGCTCTGTTAAAATTAATCCTTTTTCATGCTGGCAGGTGTAACAAAGAAAACCTTTTTGTATGGAGTGCAAAGAGGGTATTTTACCCTCTCAAAGGAAAGCTGCTTGATATTTCCATGGAGAAAACAGCACAAGTGATTAACAATTTAGATTTCCCATTCCTAAGCTTTGTTTATATAAATATATGGGGGATCATTTCTGAATCTGTAAGAGGATTTTCTACAGTCCAATGTAAAGAACTTAAAACTGCCATAAATGAGATGTTAAAAAAAAATAAACAGATTGCCTTGATAAATGCCAGTTATTGCAGACTGAGCTTCACTGTAGTAACACACAGAGCAGCTGACATTTAAAAGGAACCTGACTAGAATGCTAGCTCCCTAGGTAAAATTTTTTCTTCTCTAAAATAACCTCAAGCCTTTGTATGGTTCCCAGAAGACAGGATCTCTGTCGTGGTGCTCAGCCCTTCCCAACTCATGGTTATGACCTACTTCAGGACAGCCTTTTACACACTCACAAGTAGCAAGTGAGCATCTTCTTGAGCTGGGTCCAACGATGGGCATGACATTGCTGGGACAGAAGGGACTCCAGAGACCAGGTCTTTGACATAAACATGGAGAGCAAAATGAGCTTCACTCTCCTCCACTTCCCTGCTGACTTTCATCCCTCTTCTCTGCAGGATTAATTTTTCCTCAGTTTTTCCCAACTAATATCTCCTATCTCTGACTTGATTTCTGTAAAGGAATGAACCCATTTTCATTGAGACATAGTGCTGGGTTTTTTCCAAATACAGAGACAGATGAAAATACCAAGTAACAGTAGTTTCCATCTTCATGCTGCTTTCTTGCTCCCTGGGGCTTTCCCCTTAGCACAGAGGAGAGGATCAATATGCTTTGTCCTGAAGCTCTCAGCCTGTGGGAATGCTTCACTGACCTGCTTCCTGCCTGCTCTTCACAGGTCTCTCCCACCAGTTTTAAAGAGCAGGACCCAGTCCCTGACTGTCAGAAGGGCTGCCCCCATTTACAGAGAGGCAGCCTTGGTGCTGCTTGATGGCTTGCCTGCAAGCTTTTGGGGGTATTTTGAACTTTTCTTTTTCTTTTCTTTGTCTGAATGAACAAAACCCTCCACTCCCATAACTCCCCTTCCTTGTTGATTAGCAAACCTTGAACTGCCTCAAGTACTCCTGATAAGCACTGAATGTATCATGCATGTTAGTACAGAATTTACATAACTGACCCCTCTCAGTTTCTGGCAAAGATGCATCAAATCTATTTCTTACTTGATGATAAGTATGCTTGTTGATACAATTTCTCTCTGGCCCAAAGGAGGCAAGTCAAGAATAGGCAATAGAGCATTTAAAGAACAGAAGCAATAGCCAGGTTCATGACTCAGAAAGGACCAACTTTTTACTCAGAAAAACCCCAAACAAGTGCTATAGGATAACTGTGCACTAACCCTATACCCTCTTCCACAGTGAAAGCCACATATGAAAGTACCAGGAAGGACACGCCAACCTTTGCTCCCATGTCCTTCCCAGGACAAGTTGTCTGCAGCAGCCATGCAAGATGTGGGTGACTCCACCAGCAGAAACAGATTAGCTTCTGACTTCTACCTCTACTGCTGACCAAAGATTTTCCACATCCTGATCTCCCTGACTGCAGAGAGATACATGCTGGGCATGGTCATAACTTCCGAAAACTGTGATGAAAGAAAATATAGAATGACTCTGAACAGCCCCTGGGACTCTCCTCAGTGCACCTGAGAATGTCAGGACCATCATTGCATAAGTCCCACAAATACAGGTAGCCAAAATGTCTCTGTTCTCTTCATATCTGTTGAATTCAGAACAAGTTTGAAACTTTGAATTAAATTTCTAGTCTTTGGAAAGTTTACCCTTTACACAGAGATGAAGAACTAATAAAACTGGAAGGAAACAATACATTTTTAAAGCTGACAGACTCAGAACATCGGGTAAGGACTGTTCAAAATGCGCTCACTGCCACATCATTTTGACAGTACAGCAGTGTCTCAGCAGGTTGTAATGCAACTCCTTGGTATTTCTAAGTGCACTGGGCCTCTAGGATCACTCTCTGGGAAGAGACGTCAAGGTTGTTATTAGAAAGTTGTTTACATTTAATTAAAACGCTCAACTTATCTGAGCTTCCATAAGGTTAATAAACCCATCAAATTTCTAGAGGGATTATAATCAGAACATATATGTTCCAGTAACTTTCCTCTGTTTCCGCAAGATTTCTATAAAATATTTAAGTCCATCAAATATTGAACATGCACACTTAATGATCTAAACTTTTATTTTAGAATGAGGTTTTTGAGTTTGAGAAGTTATCTGTAAATACTTAAGCTAAAAAGAAAACTTGGCAGAAGCACTCTTTAGCTAGAAGAGCTTGTGAAAATGTGATGACCTTTCATTCAGCCTGATTAGTTTACAGAGCTCTGCAGCCTTTACAGGTTTAACCTCTTAATACTTTCAGGTTTTGAATCCTGCACTTCCATTGCCTAGAGCTGTACTTGTTTGTGATCCTGCACAATTTCTAGGTGATTTATTAGCCTCTATTCCAGTAAGGACAGCAGTAATATTTCTATACTTGTGGGCCATCTCCTCTGCTGTGGTCATTGTGGACCCACTACCCAGAGCCCACCTCGGGTCATTAGGATGCTTTCTGAAATGCTGCCTATACTGACAAGCCAAGCATGCTGTCCAGGTGCATCCTTTCTCCTTACTCAGGGTTTGGCGCGGAGATGCCCTGATGCTCCAGCTGGGAGCTGCTGTGAGAAGGACTCACAGGTAAATAAGCTGGAGCGGGGCTGGGAGCAGCCAGACGCCAAGTGGATCAGGTCCCTGGGGCACGGCAGGGAGTGCACTGCCTTCTTGGCCCCGAGACAACCTGTGCTATTTTCCACCAAGTAGCACTTGCTGATGATATCGGCAAGGCAAGGCCCACAGCCAACTCATGCATTATGTTGCTGATGTTACAGAATCAAATTTTATAGGAGAAGGCAGCTGGAAGAGGCCTCTGGAGAAATCTAGCTCACCTCTGTCCAAAAACAAGATCAGCAATGCTTGCGTCATTTTGACAGATGCTCACCCAACTTGTTTGCAAAGCCTTCCAAAACCAAAGGCTCCCTAATCTTCCCAGCAAGTCTTGACTATTCTTACCATTATAAAGTTAGGGTTTTTCTAATGACTAACCTCTCTTTACGATCTGAGTGTATTACTTTGTATTATACAAGATAAACAGTTTACTTGTTCCCTTTTATGTTTTTAAAGATTACTTTGCCTTCCCTCAATTCTCTCTTCCACAGACAAAACTTCCATTCATTTTTCTCTTCCATACCGAGGTTTCTGTATCTGTGACCATTCTGCCTGGTCTCCTCTGGTCCCTCCAACCTGCAGTTACAGTTTTCCAGTGAAAGTGGCACCCCATTCACAGTGGTTTCATCAGAAATATACTTCTCTAGTTTACTTATAAGAAAACACTGTGAAACAGCATCAAATCCACAAATCAACAAGACACAATTAATATCATTTCCCTCCTGTTAAAAAGGTGTATTGTTCTGTTAAAGAAGGAAGTTGGACATATTTGCTATTATTTGGTGTTGATAAGTCTATGGCCTTTACTTGCTTCCATTATCTCCTCAATGTCTTGTTCCAGTATTTTCTGAAGAAATTAAGCTGCACTGTCTCAATTATTTTTCCCCTTCTTTAAACGTCTACAGTAGGTTTCTTTTTTCCAGCAGTCTAGTACTTTTCCCGCTATCTGTAAATTAACAAAAGCATCCATAAGCAGACCCTTTTTAAGTATTCTCCAGATTTTATTTATTGAAAGATGAGGAGTTGCCCTTGTGTCTCTGGATTACTTATGGCAACATGGACCAAGTTGGCTCTTTTAGTGAAGATGCGGCTTTCTGCCAGAGAGCAGTAAGCACTGCAATCTTTGCAACTTCATCTGCTACTAACTTGCCTCTGTTATGTAAGAGGGCAGCAATTGTTGGCCATCTTCTTACTGTTCTGGTCATCTGAGGTCCATGAGGTCACCATTACTGCTCATCACGGGAAAGCTTCCATCTTTCAGTCTTTTTTTCTTACCTTGTGTTTAAAAACTGCTCCCCTGTATTTTCCACTATACTTGCCATCTGGGCCTGATACCTCAGATGCAGAAATTGCCCAAAATGCTTCCTTACAAATCAAAAATCTTAAATAAAAGAAATCAACTTAAATTATCCCCCCTTTTTTTTTCTTCTGAATATCTTCATAATTGTGGTACTTGAGTTGGAAAATACGGGATTAGATTTGGTTGTCAGGATCCATATAGTAAAACCAGAATCTTCCTAAACAGAAAATGTATTTCTGCTCCTACCCAGCAATGGCAATATAAACTGGGTGTTCTATCAGACACGTATATCAGCTGTATCTGGCCACTTCACATATGTTTCAGTGCTTTCTGAGATATATAGAAATCCAGCAAAACAAGAAATAGCCTGTCTCATTGGCTCTCCATTTGGAACACGGGACTTGCCCTACCACAGAGGACAGGCAGTAGCATAAAAGCCACAGCCCTGCAGAGCCTGCCCATTTCTGCACCAATCCTGGTAGGGCAACACCTGGGCATGGACTCTTCTGTTGTGTGGGCCACGCAACAGGTACAGGTAGCAGGCTCTTGGGGTCAGAGACCTCTCAGCTGAAATTCCATTTACCCTCCATTTTGGGGTATCAAAAAACCTCTGTAACACTTGTTGAAAATATTTCCTGCATAAGTCTTCTAAGCCTCTGAAATTTTATCTTTAAGTTTCCTTCTTTCCATGCTCTAAGAAGATGTTAAAGGCATTTTTTCCCTCCTCAGTATATTTTCAGGCCACACTGAAGGATAAACCTATCATGTTTCTGACCCACTAGAAAAGCTGCTTTAGTGTTGCAGGAAATGTAATCTGTATGACCGACATGAAAGTGTTATAAGATGTGAGCTGCAGAGATTTTGGAAGGTTGTGTCTGAGCCACAACAGCCATTCTTCATTGCTAGGCTTTGCAAGCTAATATCCTCTTAGCCTAATTTAGAATCATTAATTAAAACTGAGTTGAAACTGATGTGTAATGTAATAAGGACAAGAGGTCTCATGCCAAAAAAGAGGAAGTTTTAAGAGATGTCCATCTATTTATATTTGCTCTGCTTTTCTTGAATCAGATTTTACTGTACAACATGACCCTAATTTAGTAAAGTTCTCAGATTCGTGAAGTTTACACACACATTTTGACGAAAAATTAGTAAAATTACTATGATGAAACTAGGAACCAGGCAGGCGGCTAGCAGGTTTTTTTTGAGGAAATTATAAACACAATCCCTCTATTTCTTGGTCCTTCAAGGCACTGGGTATATCACATCAACGCAGTAAGGAAAATCTGTTGAAATCAGTTGGAAATCCTGACTAGCACAATATGAGCTGTTGCTGCAGTGTAAGAAGTTCTTCATCTCAGCAAGTGATATGCTACAACAGGTTTTGTGAAGCGAATTCATTTTCTCTCCCGTGTGTGCTGGGGGTGGAGGTGGGGAGGAGGATGGGGAGCGGGAAGTAGAAAAGATGGTAGAATGGCAGGGGTAAAGAAGTTAGTATTTTTTATTAAACCTTTGCTAGTTCGCAGTGGGTGTAAAAAATAGTTAAATTCTGTAATTAAATTATAATTCCAATCTTAAACAATAAAAAGAAATCCTGTAATAATCTATGTGCAGTGCCTGACAGCTGGGCCGTCTGATCCTTGCAGTCTGCTTACAAATTGGTATTAGTGGCACTAATAAAGCTGATTAATGTTGTGACTAGAGACCCACTAACCTGACACTGCCAGCTGGGCGCACAAAGGCTGTCAATCTACATGGCAGCTGTTAAACTATGAGCGCCGTAGCCTTTAATTTACATTTCAGCAACCTCCTCACTGTAATGCATTTTAATGGGCATGAATAAAAACCGCTGGTGACGTGCAGGAATTTCACAGGATATCGGTGTGTACACATTATATTAGTAAAATACCACTTATCAAAAGACCAGAGATAAAGCCAATTCTTTCCTCAGTTACTTTTCTTGAGACCTGTAGCAACTCTGTCATATGCAATGCACTCACTGCAAATTGCCACTGGTAAGCACATTTGCAGTCAGTTTACCCATCCTGAAGAATTATGACAGCTCACTAATTTCCATTATACAAAGAGCCACAAAGATACTACCTGCATCTTAATGGCATTTTCCCACAACTGCTTTGCTTACAAGTACTTTGGAGGGTCCCAGAACAGGTCCTGTCCATCATTCAGTGGTCTTTAGCAAATCACCCTTCTGACACTTTTTGGAGAGCCCATGGCTGGACTAGGAACACAAGCAACTCATTGCCTTCACCATGCCATGTTCTGGTGAGAGGATTGCTGCATTGCCTGTGCTCTAACAGTACTATGTATAAACTATATGTAAACAGAGGTTTATAAGATTTTAAGACTATCAATCCAGGACTTTCCATAAATATTCAGTCCAACTGATCCACTTACTACTTAAATGCAAAGAGTTTACAGTAATGATATATGAGTTACTATATTAAAACAAAAAACAGAAGATGAACAAATGTTCCAAGACTACACCATAGGAAATATGGTCTACTTTCCTTGACCCTAATAAAAGCATGGTTTGTTATGGTAAATACTTTCCAGCTTTGCAAACTATATCATATATGCAGAAATTCTGGTCAGTATTTCCTTAAGATAGATATCCTGGTAGAATTTTGTAGATTTTGAAAAAAAAATATTACTTTTAATTCTTAATCTTTGACTGTTTTGTTGCCAAAATGTCCAAGAAATATCCTTTCATTGTTCCATGATGTTGTCCTGGCAACATCCAAAAGCTAGTAATATTTCAAATTTTTTTTTGGAGGGAGGGAGTTATATAGGAGGCAAGTGGGAGAGGAGAATATGATGTGAAAAAAGAAAAGAATACAATCCCAGAGTGTTTATGTTACTCATTCTAAAATACATATATCAATCTGAGGACATCACAAATGCTCAAACATATATTAAAATCTGAAATAGGCTATTGGCTATAAACTAAGTGTGTCTGAGAAATGCAATCTATTGTTACAGAGTCTTTGCTATCAAGAACAGATTTCCTTCTCTCTCAGTTCCCAGACTACAGGTGAGCATATACATATTTCTGAAAAAAAAAAATCAGAATTAAGCAACTTGTAAAAAAGCCTCATGCTACAGTTCATTGAATGAGCTAAGATTTAAACCCAAGTCAATTAGCTCTTGTTCCTGTGGTTTTTTAATAACTTGACAAATCTTCTATTCTCAACTAAGCACAGTATTTTTTTTTTTTAATGCCTTTTGAGGACAGGGACTAAGAGCAGAGAATTAAGGACATGGTGAGAGTTGGGTTAACATTTGTCTGCATAGGCCAGGTCATGCATCTTGGTCTGCTGTTACTCCCGAGTCACACAGTATCAAGTTCAAAGGCAAGTAAAGAGATCATGAAAGGAACAGTGTTTGTACACTACTCTGAATATAAAAATTAAGGTACCCTCTTGTCACATCACCAGTCAGCTCTTGTCCTTTTGTCTTTTCTGACTTTCCAAAGAAAACATTGTGGAGAAGGCATCTGATTACTTCCTAACCCTTGCTGATGTTAAAATACTTTCTTATCTAGTATAGTATCAATAAAAATTGGGAAGAAAAAAAGCTACCAGAAACTGCCCTGTAGAGTCAGCAAAATAAGGCAAATTGTACCCAGCTAGCAGGGTAAGCTTCATTAATATACAAGTTGCAATGTCTTGTAGTTTATTTGTGTTTCCATGACTGAGGAATCTACTGCACCTCATGTTCTCAGGAATCATCTCTCAATGATTTTGGCCAAAATGTTGCAATACTGAACTGCCCTCAGCTGTGTCCCCACAGGGCTAACAGATCTCCCTCCACAAGCCAAAGAATCCTTTCATCATGAGGCTCTATTTAAAACCAAGGCAGAACTCTGTGCTCTGGACAGATGTAAGGTGTGATGCATTTGCAATACTGGTTCATTGTCACTGCTCAGTATCATGAGACCATTTCAACCCCAGGAATGATCAAACCTTTCTATCAGTCCAACTCTGACTCCCAGGACAGTACCATGTGGGAAAGCAGAGCAAGTGTCTAAGTCCAAAAATCCCCTCTCCCTTTTCCTTCTGCAAATTAAAACAGGAGTAAAATGACAAATAGCATACGTTATAACTATCCGAATGCCAGTAAGTCCCATGATTTTTTACATCCACTGGGGAGGGGGAAAGGAGGACATACACAATAAAATCTGTTAACACAGCTGAAATGCAAGGCCAGAAGAAGAAAATCCAACCCTAACATCTCAAAAAGGATCTATAAGAAGTGGAGAGAACCATGAAATCACCTACTTATTTTTCTAACTTCCATCAGATAACAGGATTCAAAGGATTGTATAAATGCCAAGACAGATTAGATACAATAGATAGAACCAATTGTTTGTTCAGGCCGTGCTACAAATATGCCAGTCAAATGCGTATGTAGTCTTTTAGGTCTTCATGAGGAGATGTAAATGTTTTACTTAAATAGATTGGGCTGATGACATCTTTAGCCTGCAATCTTTACATGACATTTCCTTTCTTTTTTCCCTATTTCAGAACAGAAGTTAGAATTAGTACGGAACAATCTCTCTCTGGATTTTTTTAGTATAGCAAGAACAAAAGTAAAGTTCTGCTTTTTAATACAAAACTAAATGTAGTAACTTTTTATCATCTCTAACAATTAATAGAATCATTAGCTATTGAAATGAATAGCTGCAATTTGGTCTAGAAAACTTCTTTAACAAGTGTCTTCTGCAGGTGAAAGGAAACTTTTAAGTGGGGACTGACTCTTGCAGTTAAAGTTAAAACAGTGATCTTCACCTTATCAAATCAAACTGTGTTCTGCTTTTAATGGAAACATCTTGTCTTCACATACCCACTCAAAGGTTTCACTGAGAGAAGAGCTTACATACAATATTTCTCCTTCCCCAGTTTAATTTTCATGAGTTCCTACTGATAGGGGTCAAGTGAAATAACATTTCATAAGCAGAAGTTTATGACTAGGTTTTCTTGCCAGAACAGAATGGCATCTGTTCCCATGCATGTTTAATTTAAATATTTTTCATGAATGTGGGATGATGGTATAAATATTTGAAATCATCAATATAGTAGACTGCACTATAGCATGGAAAGGCTGCTGCACAGCTGCTGTTAAATTATAGATTTCTTATGCAATGAATACATTTAACTTGTCTTTTGAAGAATTAAAAAATTATGTCTTCTGTCTAAAATACTTTGTCAGATCTTTAAGAGATGTTCTTCATATGACCTACAGCTTACAGACAGCTGAAAGCATAACTAGCTGACCCCATCATGAGTGACACTAACATTGGCTGAACTGATGGAGCCAGGGCAAGAGCACACTGCTCATGGGTGATGAGTGAGTTTCTTCTCTTTGCCATCTTTAATCTCCCCTCCTTCCACTCATGAACCTGTTCTCAGTAAAAATAGCTCCCAGTCCCCACATCTTGGTCTGCAGTCTGATTTTCCAGTTTACATTCTAGAGAACACTCATCTCCCCAGTGCTGACTTGAAAAAAAACTATAAAACCAAACACCACTACAACAAAAAACTATTTTTGCCTTTGTCTCCATCCCAGGAACATGATGATGTGCCAGTTTACATCATCTGTAAAAATTCTGACAACCAAGTCTCAGAGGCAGATGAGGCTCTTCCTTATGTACAAGTCACTTAAAACAGCCTGGAGAAGTTTTTGTTAAAGACAACCAAATCCAGTATGTGAGGGAAAGGAAGTACTGGAATGTTTCATGGGATTGTTTATGCTGATATCTGGAACCCAGGATGATTTATAATGAAACAAACATTTTCTATTTTCACAACTTAACAGAGACAAAAATGACCATTTTCTTACGATCCAATTCACTAGCTACACCTTTTTAAAAAGAAGAAAACCCTTATTTTTATAATTTTTTTTACAGAAAAACTCTTCCCATTGTAGGGTATGTTTACATGCTGTTACTGTGATCTAAAACTGAATTTCTTGACAGAATAGTATCTTTGGAGCCTTAACATTACAAAGTCTGCTTTTAGACTTTTTAATTGTTAAAGCTAATTACAAGTTATATAATTTTGCTCTGCTATTCACTTTGGTGTAAATGTAAACCACATAAGTGCCATAGCAATGGAGAAGGCAAGACATGTAGTGAAATATTATATGTGTGGTGGCATAAAGCTTTATTGGCATGAGCTAGGAATGGATGCATTACTCATGAATGGTGAAGCCAGCAGTAAATTAAGAAGGTGGCCCCAAGTGAGTATTAGTCACCTAAATACAACCATATGCCACCAGATTTTGCGTTACGTTTTCACAGAAATGTTATTTCTAAGATTTGCAGAGAATTTCTAAATGGACTTCTACTTCAAAGCCTCACAAACGAAGACCTAAGAACCAACATGTGTGCAACCCACCTCACCCCTTCCAAACTTTAAATCATTAATGAACTCACCTATAAATCAAGGTATTTATCAGAAATGGGGCTTTTTTACCAACCATTTCTGGGGAGTAGAAACAGCCTGCATTTTATGCCATGAAGTCACCCTGCTTGTTTCTCTTTGCAAAGCTTAGATCACAAACCACTTCCCACCTACTGAGGGGAGGCTTGTGTGGCAGGAGCATCTAAAAAACAGTATGAAAACTGCTGATCTTGATACAGTGCATCATGCCTGCAAACTAAATGCTACATCTCTGACAAAGTTGCAGAATTCAGGGAGTAACTATGAATATTACCCATCTTGCAAAAGATAAGCCTATAAGAGGCTGTTGTGGCCCATATATAGCATAATATAGGAGTTGTCAGTTCCTACCATTTGCTCAGAGCAGCTTTTGAGCCACAACAGCAATACAGAATGAGCTCTATGTTGCCTTAGCTGTGTTATTTTAACAGTAATTCAATTTGCTGAGTACAGTGGATCACATTTTGGTTGCTTGTGAGTAATCTGCAAGCAAGCAAACACATAAGCACCATAAGGGCAAGAACTGCACACGGGGCTTGTACAGAGCACAGCCAGAGGCACCAAGGACTGTGCAGGGCACTCTGCTTTGCTTTGGCTGCCTTCTGCTGTATCCCATGCTGCCATGGCTTAACCCACAGCTCTATGGGAATTTTCGCATTCACTGACAGTTTCTACAGTCCTCTATGTGAAAAGGGGACTGCAATACAGGTCCTGAGCATGCAGCCACATGTCTCTGAGCTGTCTTGTGCCCAGAGGGCAGGAAGCTTGAAGTCAGTGAGAGGAAGCTTGAAACAACTGAGCAAAGCAGGTACTTAACGCAAAAGCACAGCTTGGGAGAGCCTAAGAAACAACATAATCCAAGAGCTGAGCTTTGGAGTATTTTACACTTTACATGTTCAGATCTTATAAATTGTAAAGCTATCAATTACACCCATGTTTGGCTAATACATGCACACAGAGTAAGAACTGTTTACAGACCAAAAGAAAACAACAGATCACATTCCAATAGGGTTATTTTTTCAACTAAAATAGAGGGGGATTGCAAGCCAGCTCTTCCTTTTCCCCTTCTTCATGGCTATTTGTGTACATACTTCAACAATCCCAAACTAAACCATTCTCAAACAGGGAGAAAAAAAAAAGGGGGAAAGAAAGAAAGGATGGAGCCCTCAGAACACTGGCAAAGAGCTATTTTGTAAGGAGTGAACCAACGAAAACATTGGCATAAGGCACAGTTGGAGGGTGTCAAATCCGATGTGGCAGCCCTTTCTTGTGCTGCTATGTGGAATTTGCTTCAAAAGATCAGCAAAATGAAACTCTTCATACCTGAACTAATACAGATCCATGTAAATTTGAGCTCTGATCTTACAGAGCCAGTCACATCACTAGAGGCTCAAAAGGACTTGCCTTTGTTTGTTTTTGAAGTCTATGTGAAACCGGATTTCACATACTAATATCTTGATCCAAACAATATAATAGAATAGTTTTCTGTTCTCCTCACCCTCTCAATAGAGCTTTCCTCCAGCTAGGTCTCATTTCTGCCTCCTTCCAAAGAAAGAGGAAAGGGGTGAAAATAGTTTTCCTTTTGGTGAAATGTTTTCCTCCACAAAACACTCAGGAGTAAGACGGAGTGTGGCATTGAGATAAATAAATAAATAAATATTTAAGGTTTGTATTAAATGTCTCTTGCTATATATTGCAGAAAATTAAGCATTCCAAATAGTGGTAGCATCTGTATCACTGCATACCAAAGCAGCAGAACTGTTTAAACATGCAAGACCACAGGTAATACAAATAACAAGCTAAAGGCTCAACTTCTTCCACATCATGTATTGAAAATGAACCTATTTGTCTTTCAGAGGACACAGAAATCCATCCTGTACATGGACTTTTAATTGTTTTGCCACATGCAATCTAAGGCAATAACCACTCTGGAAGAAGGACATTAATTCCACTTAACTCTTTCCTACCTGATTCTTCAATGAAATACACTTAGGGAACGCTCCACTGTTCAAATTAGTCAAATGTATTGATTTTCCTTAAATTTAGTTAAGGTATGTAACTGATTCCAGAATTAGGGTGCTTTGTATATTTTGTGCAGATCGTTCACACACAAATACAGCTGGAACAGGCTTGCAGCATCATCATGACACTGGAAGTCTCCAGTCAGCCAACAGATTTTGTAAGTTAAACAAAATGAAAACCAAATTCCAAAGCTTTAGGTAATTATTCATCAAGACTTAGAATTATTGACATTTTTTAAAAAATTTTATTTCTTTCATTATGGCCTAATAAATCAAAATGTTTAGGAGGTTTGTTAGGAGGATTTCCTATAAAGCTCTTATCAATTTCAGCTCAATTTATGAATCAAATCTCATTCATAATGAAGCTGAATTAAACAATTTCTTTCTGTTATTGTGCTAATGGGATCAAACACACAAAAAGACAGTCCAAAAAGAGAAAACTATTCTGTTCCACACAATAGTTAAGGTTAAAGCACGTGTTTTTTACAAACCTGACCAGCAGCAAAATCCACCTATAACTGCCTTGTAAAATAAACAGCTATGACTACAACTGAACTTTTTTTGCATTTAAGCAACTAAGGGTTTAAGAGCACTAAAATCTTTGTAAGGATGGCTATAAAAGCAATTATCCTTAGATCACTTCTACTGTAAAGTTTGACTTGAGCAGACCTTTATATGGACCACATTGTTATCATCCTTATAAATCAGTGCTAACCCCATACATCAGGACTCGGCAGGTGCTCACCCCCATTATTGGTAAAGCTTCCAGTGTGTTCAAGAATGCAGGATCTGAAGGTTTGTATGGCCCTAAAATGCTACATTCAGCATCCACAGCAATTGCAAGGAGGAAAGAGGCTAAAGATCAACAAATGGGGCAGAACCCAGGCAAAGATATGAGTTGAGCCTTGGTAAATCAGTTTCCCACCGTGTGACTGTCGAGGCCATCAGACAGCATCGCCTGAAGTTCAGGCTGCCTCCTGCCAGGCACTGCTCCGCCGCGCTCAGGCAGACACTCGGGCCACTTCTCCATATCAGGCCTCAAGCCAAAATCTTGTGAAGTCAGCTGGAGAATTTCCATGTTCCATGAGTGATATTGGAAAACACCCAGTTGAATATAAGTAATGATGTTTTAAATATACAGTGCTAGAGGAAGTGGAAAGATTAAGTATTTGTTCTAGTTCAGATTTGAGCTTTTTTCTTGTTTGGTTGTTTTTGGTTTGTTGGGATTTTTTTCCTTCTCTTTATAAATCAATTTAAAGAAAAATGATCTATCACCATGTCTTATAGGTTTTCCCTAAGATATGCAAAAATCATCACCCTAAACAGCTCATGTAGCATACGTGGGAATAACACTTGCCATTGTCTGGAGAAAACTGGAACTTGGCACATTTGTTTCAATTTTTTTTTCCAACTACCAAACTTATAATTCTTAAAAGCTACTGTTCAAAATTCCTAGGAGAAACTTTGAGTGTTCACAAAACCTACCTTAGTAAGTACTTTGTAACAAGTGAGAACATGACAACAATATGCAAGAACTACTCTTTAAATAGAATTTGAGGTCTTTTGGGAAGACAGACATTTTCTATTACAAAGCATCATGCAACACTGAACCATAGAAAATATGGTGAGAAGGTTATTTAAAGGATGACTCGCCTATGGTCAAGCACAAAATAAACTCCAGTGGGTTTTTTTGGGTTTTTTTTTTTTAATCATTTTGATTTGCTGATCCCTATGTAGCAAACATAAGCCTATTGGTTATTAAGTTGCTTTACTCCAGGATTTTCAACACCCCTATGAGCTAGTCCACAGATTGCTGTGGATCATTGTGGTCTGCCACTGAATTTATGCCATTCTCATTCTAATCTGGCAAATTTACATTTTGTCAATTATTTCTACATGTGTTGAGAGACTCAGGGCTAAAAAATCTAGATTTAAAAACAACAACAAAGAATTAGATTGAAAGGGAAAGCAAAATATTGTTGTATTTCTGTTTTCTTATTAAGTTATATTTTGGCAATCCTTGAGGAAATTTGGAAACATTCCATGTGGCAACACGTTTTCCAAGAGTGAAGAATTTCAGGGAATACACAGACATCATTTCATGATTAACAGGCAATGATCTTGTGGGTAAGAATGAGAAACAGAAGGAAAAATCTATAGATTGAGATCAAATAGAATGGAAATTGGAGTCAGTGCACAGCCTTTCCTGGAGTGACCATCTAGTCACTATGACCAATATGGTTCTTAACAGGTTAGCACATCCCTTAGCAAGGCTTCTCATCTGTTGTCTTCTTGTCTCTGGTCATGGGATAGATTCAAGGTAACGAGAACTATTTCCATCCCACATAAAGAGCTTGGAAAGTAGCCAACTGCTCCTTGATGCACAGGCTGTAACATTAAATCAATGCTCAGAAAACACGGTACACCTCTTTCCCCCCCCCTTGTAATGTCACGGGGAGAAGCAGAAGATATGGTCACTGTAAGCTCCATATTTTAGAGCTGAGCCCACATCTGACGGGATTTCAAAGGCAGGTCATGGTATATGAACTCGTAGGCTATTACAAGAACCATAAGCAGGTTGTTACTTCTGTCATAAATTCTCCTCATGTCACAAGTGGCCATTATGCTTACACTACAATCGCTGGTCCCAGAGAGACCAACTTTGTTAAAATCAGGTAACCACAGGCATAAAACTCACAAATCCCTCTGCAGCAAAGCAACCATTATGATGTACTGTTCCTAGAGAGCTGCCCATTTCTCATTCAGCATCAGACCTTGAGAGAAGGCCAGGCAACAAAAATAACTTCATTAAGCACATTTTAAAAATACTTGTACTTAAGAGAGAAAATGCTTCTAACTCTAGATGAGGAGAGGAAGAAATACAGTTCATAACTGTTCTAAATTTATGGTCACATTAATTGAGCTCTTTGGTACCCTGGCTTGCTAATGCAAGGTCTAGAAATCAACATCTAACACCTCTGAGAAGGCTTGCACAGAAGCTAACAGCATCCATTTGTAGGAAACTTCATTTTTAGATATATAGAAAATAACAATTTGAGTCTAGCAACTTGAGAATGGGGGAGGTAGGAGAGAAAACCCAAATAGAAATATGTGAATTTCCTATTGAAATGTTTTGGCTTGGGATTTTTCCAATGAAATTAACAGGCTTTCCAGGAAAGTAGCAGCTCTCTGAATTTTTTTCTTTTAGTTAAGAAAAGGAAAAATAAAATCTATCAAAGCTTTTGAAGAGACTTACTTTTTTTTTTACCCATCAGCCCTAGAATGATGTTTGCAGCTTTTGGCCAACGCTGATCTATCAGAAGCTGAAGAAGATTAACGAACTCATGTAGTTCAGTTACCTACATCACATTTCTTAAATGGACAGGGAAATAGAATTTGTGAAATACCACAAGGGAGAAGAATGCTATAGTTATAAGAAAAAGAGGTTATTCTATCACACCTTAGGCAATCTAACATTTCATGCCTGATTTTTGAGTAAGAGCCAAGAGTTTAGCTTCAGCATAGGAGCTTGCTCAAGACCCCTTTACCCTGTCTAGCTGGTTTTGCTCCACCAGACTTTCCACATAAATGGAACCAAGCCAGAGTAAAAGTCTCAATAATAATAATCATAATAAAAGTATTCCACAAGCAGAACCTGTTTATCTGTTTCACAGCAAAACAAAGGCCAGCAAACAACCAAGTTTATCCAGAGAAGTAGAAGGATAACTGTAAAGAAACAGCCAAGATTTACTGCTCCATTGATCAATTTGGTGTTATTCTGCTTCAAGTGGAGATTAGATAACAGCAAGTCAGCTTCCACTCGTAAAAACTTTTGAGATCAAAGACTTTACCATTATAGAACTCTTTCCTTCTACAGTAGTTTAAGAAACAGTTCTATGTGCCCTTCATCCGTGCTTTGATATTCCAGGAGGTACTGCCTGGGCAACTGGGAATTGTGCACAGCAGCCCAAGGACCTCAGCTCTCTTCTATTTCATAGCTGGAGATTAAGGGATTGGGCAGCCCGAGAGCCATCCAGGCTCAGAGCAATAGTTTCAGCCCCATCACTTGAGGTACACAATTGCCACAGACCTTTAATCATGCTGGCCCAAATCAGTGTTGGAACACTGGGACATCACAGTCAGAATCAGATCTGTAGTGACACTGAGAGTAGCAGATGTGGGCTCAGTTTTTCAGATCTACCTTAAATTTCCCAAGAACTGGATAAACCACTTCATCTTTATACCTCAGAGACAAAGGTAAAGAAAACACTTCCTTTTTCTGACTTCTGATTTATTTAGACAATGTAATTTTGTGTGCAGACTACCATGGAAATTATCTGTGCAGCATCTACAGAGCTTCTGGGCTTGTGTGGCAGCACACAACTGGGACTAAGTCAAACATTTCTGCCTAGAGAAATTTTGTCCAAGAGAGAACATTTTCTGAGGAGGGCTTTAACAGAGCTTTGGGCAGAGAGAGGCAAAAGTTCAATGCTCTCTGGTCATTGCATGACAAAGGTGACACAAGTTCAAGTCCTTGTCCTGATCTGCTCAGGTGGGCACCTGAACACCTGTGCAACATCTTACCCTTGTCCTGCAATCCGTGAAAGAAACTGCTCTAGCCTCTTTCTAGTCATCAGTTTCTTAATCAAATGTAGTTCTCCTTTTGTATTTTGAAAGGCTACAACCCTGAAGGTTCAAATTTTGCCACAAGACTGTCTTCTAGGAGCTCTCTGAAGAAGTTAAGTAGCTGTTAGCCTTTCTCATGCAATCCAGTAGATACATATGCAAATACGATTACTCTAGACATGAATTTTTAACACCACTTGAAAAATATGAAAACTAAATGGAAGCAATGCACATAACAACTTGTGCAGTCACTGCACTGAACTCCTCACTAAAGGTGCTCTGTAAACTTAATATGACATCCTTTGGTGTAGAGACAGACAGACACTGCAAATTTCACTCGGGACCACCTGCAACAGGCAACACTTTGTCCCAAGCAATCACTTCACCCTTAACACATTCCCCTCTGGTTTTCAATGTAATTTGGTTCAATCCTAAAGACCACCAGAAAGATTTTCACAGGTCTAATTGGCAGACACTTAATTCCCATTTATTTTTAATAGGAGTTAGGTGTTTGACATTTTTGTCTTTGAAAACTTCCCATCATCTCAGTTCTAGTAAGGGAAACATTTTTTCTAATCCTTTACAAAAATAATGAAGCAACAGTGACTGTACTCATTTCTCACACAAGCATGCACATAACGCAGGCTGAGGCCTCCAAGCATAAAACAGATTTATACATGATGGTGCACAAAGAACAGCAGTAGGGATGGTGTAGTATGTAATGATTGCAAAAGCAAATGCTCCTGAAAGGGTGGGAAGTGGGAGGTATCTGTTTCAGCAACCAGCTTCTGACACAGATGTCACAAATGGAAGCATGACATACCTATGGAGCAATTTGACACTCATTTTTTTCCCATGCATCCTTTCCACTGAACTATTTACATTTCCCAAGTGCCTTGCTTATCTGAAGTAAATCACTCGATTGGATATTTCCTTTAGGTTGAGTTAATTACATGAAAGAACACAACAACTTTGATCCAGTTTCTACAATAAACACAAACCCATGTTTGAGACACAACTGCCAGCAAGCCCAACTCCGTATGTGTGACACCATGTTGGCAGAAAACTTCCAAAAAGAGCAACACGTATCAGAGATTAGGGTCCATCTCTGAGCCAACGTCCTCCACTCACACTGCACAGGTTGTTCACTGTGAAGGCATCCCACAGGTGGGTTTGCTACAGGCCACTGTATTTAAGGCCATTATGGAAATGGTGAGTGAAACATCCTTCCCTTTCTTCAATTTTCATGCAATTTAAACCAAATTCCATAAAACTAAATGAAAACGTTTTTGCTTTCCTTGTCTCCTAAAACTATTCTGCATTGGAGCCCCTTAACATTGATGCTCATGAAAAGCTAGCGTGCTGACTCCTTCAGTCTCAAACTGCAGGCAGCAAATGTGCATGGCTGATGTTTAAGTGCTAAGAGAAGTATATTTTTAAAAGGGAAGTGCAGCTGTCCATCTCTGCTGCAAGGTATTTTTCAATTCATGTGGCAAATCCAATATAAAGGTTTATTGTACGGAAGGCAAAAGATCTTAATCAGGAATTAGCCTCTTCTAATGAGGAGAAATAAGCACCAAGGCTGCAGGAATTATTTCTAAGAGATAAGAATGTAATTGCCTAATGTGACTAATAATCTGATAAGAGCCCGTTTTATCTGATTTAACCCACGGAACTGCTGCTAATGTACAGAATTTAAAGTAATCCCCAAGGAATTCCTCTTATCACAAATGGGATTGCAGAATGATAAAAAGATTCATTGTTACAGTATTTGCTCTGGACACTTCTGTTCAAAGGAAGCAGAGTTTCGACAGCTTGAAGTAATTGCAACATTTGCTCAAGGATGGGATCATTTCTACAACGCTTGAATTTTTGACGACAGAGTGCATATTCTTATTATGAGCAGACAGTAAATTATACAATCCTATTTCATTTATAGCCTGGATATCATCGGAATATTATTACCAGGAAACAAACACATGTCCCAGTCACTGTGAAAATGTTTTCTAGTGTGAAAAGATTTTCTAATGTATTTTTGCATATTGACAGAAATTAATATAATTTGAAATCTATAGTGACACTAACACTGTTATTATCCAAATTCATGCTCCATTCTAATCCTACTGTATAATGACTTTAATCCTAATGGGCATAATCATTTCTGATGTAAAACTAGATACATGACAATCACAGAATTAAGTGATATTATTATACCAAAGAATAGCAGCTGTTGATTTGCCAATATTAACAAGTAGCAATCTTGTGATAACTCATTGTTCCAACAACTAATCAGAAGAGGAATGAAAATTTGGCATTTTGGTCCTGTAATTACATCTTTATGCTGCAGTTGGTAATTTGCATGATTTTGACTGTTGCACTTCCCAGGAATTTTCTCTGTGTTCAGTACAAAGGCTCATGGATGGCTTTATGGACCAATGTTGTTATTGCCTGTGTATACCTAACAGTACACACCAAAATATTGAGAAGCAAAAAAATGTAAATATACAGATTAAATAGGTAGTATATAAACCAATGGTAAACCTGAAAAAAAAATTAAAATTGAAGGTGCTTACCTCATGGCTGTGTGCCCACATAACTATGAAAGAAAACAAAACACAAACAACTCTCCTATCCCAAATCCATGGGGACTCCTCCTGTATGTGTTTTCATAATCATAAAGCATGTGAAAGATGAGAAAAGGGAGAATAGGAGTCTGTGAGGTCCATGGATGGGATAAAAACACTTGCTTTCTATTTCATAAATTAAATACATAGATTTTTATATAGGTATCTTTATACACCTGTGTGTGTATATATATATTATAGAGGTGTCTTTGGAAAGAAGTCTGAGTTGTTTCATTTTTCTCTTCTTTATACAGGAGTCTGAGAAAAAGTTTTTGAAAGGTACTTTTGTTGAGCACAAACACCTTCACAAAGGAAAGCAGGGCAAAACTGGCCCCCCTCACTCCTCTCTCAGAGCAGGTGCCTGTGGGAGGGGGCTGCATCACAGTCCCCATCCCTTCCAGGCATGTTTGCTTCCCTGTACAGGATCAAGACAAGAATAAGGCAAGTGGGTTTACTCTCTGGGTCCATGACAGCTTCACCCTCAGTCCATATTTCTCTGCTTTCTCTAAGCTTCGTACCCTTTTCTTCACTCAGATGTGGATATGAGTTGTTGCAAAGTTACCAGAGCAGTGCAAGTGCAGGAGGCAATGCAAGCAGCAAGACACCAGCTGAAAATCCCAGAACTCCAGCAAAAACCTGTTCACACACAATGCAAAAATATGAACCCGGGCAAGTCTCTCCCTCATAAAGAATGTAAATATCAAACAGATGAAAGGGTAACTTTCCATGATTCAGTACTATTATTGTTTATATTCTTGGTGTCCTCAGAGTTCTCAGCAAGCAGAATTTCCATTACAGTAAGCACTGTAACACAAAGTAATAAACAAGCCATTCCCTGAAAAGTTCTCATTTTAATTTAGATCTGTATACACTAAGTGGGTGTAAAAACTAGAGACAATGTTGAAGAACAATGATAGGAGAGATCAGAGAAATGTCTCTTTTGGGAATGGGTTTTATGCTACTTGGCCAAGAACCACAGGGCCCCAGCCTTGGCAAATCCTCAAATATTACTGTAGTAGATAAGTTGGGTTTGTATGGGCACAATTAGCTGATCTCCAGTCATTTAAATTTAATCACAATATTAAGATAAGAAACACATCAACAATTCCTGTTACTGTTCTGCATACCACCATAGAAAGAGCACACGAAATAAACCACATGAACCATCAACCTCACCCAAAGCTGCAATGTCCATGACCATGGAGTACCTTCTCAACATCTGGCACAAGGCTGTCATAGCTGTTAAACTGATAACAAACAAACCTCTCCATAGATGTACACTTCTGCACAGAGAAGCTACCCCAAAAAAACTCAAGTATATAGAATATTAAAGGATATTTTCTTTAAACCAATCATATATCCAAGATTTCTTTTACAGCCAGGATAAAACAACTTCTGGACATTTCTTCCCTTTCCTACCTTCATCACTTTTAAAGGCTATAGAATCCTTATGATTCATTCAAAGAGCAGGCAAAGATAAGGTTACCATCATGTTAACCTGTAAAGATTGCATGAATAAAACTAGCAGACCCTACCTACTGCAAGTGACTTAAAGACTTTATAGTCCCTCATTCATTTAAGAGCTCAGATCAATACCACTGGATCCACTTTCTGACAACTGTTAGAAAAGATGGTACTCTAATTTCTCATTCTCATCCCCCAAACTTATCACATGGACTTCATGGTGTATAATTAAGGAATTTCTAGAGACCTACAGGTATCTATGATATCCTTG
The DNA here is from genome assembly GCA_013397155.1 of Irena cyanogastra. Taxonomy (NCBI): domain Eukaryota; kingdom Metazoa; phylum Chordata; class Aves; order Passeriformes; family Irenidae; genus Irena; species Irena cyanogastra. The sequence continues at coordinate 173,279 of VWZV01011307.1, read as the reverse complement.
CTAAGATGGTAGCAAAATTCACAGAAACATCCTACAGCCTTATGTACAGCTGGGTTTTTTCAGTGACTTCATCCTCTATCTACCTCCCTGTGACAGCACACTCCTGAGCATTTAGAAGGCAACACCCAACCATCAGACTTCAAACCCAAATATATTAACAAATTTACATTTTAACTTTCCAAACTGATTTTGTCTAACCCTAGGAAACCAGCACTGAAATGATCATGTAACCTCAACTCTTTCATATCCCACTACAAAGACCAGGTTCTAGGTAACTGCAGTAACCTAGTTGACACTAACACACACAGAGGGCCAAAAGTTTTGCTCTTTTCTCTGTTCCCGCCATAAATTCAGGAAGAGCTATTCTTTCATCAAAGTATATCTGGAATTACTCCCATAAAAAAACACTTCACAAAAATCTACTTTCTAGAGAGTATCAGACCCATTAACATTATTGCAGTTCTACAATCAGATCAGCGTAAGAAATGGCAGCCTACAAACTACTATTAGTAAAAATCCCTAGACCTACATAATGGAGTTAGAAATCATCCAGAATATATTTTAAAAAGGTAAAATAGACACCCAAACCCTAAAGTACCATCATACTTGCAATGAGATGAACAATCATGAGACCCAACCTCACCAACCTATAACCAGTCTTTACTCACTAGGAATACTCTCTGGGGAACAGATCATCTCCCTGAATGAGCAGTGTTAATATTATTCTAACTTATTACAGTACAAAGTGAATACCCTATATACAGCTACCCTACCCTAGAAGTCATTAAACAGTCATAGCCCATCTTCCCAGTACTAAAAATAAATGCTCATGAGCAAAAGAAACACCAGTTCCAGCATTCTATACACATGCACCTGAGATACACCTGAGGGTGCATCCATCCATAAAGCTGCACAGCAACTACAGGGGTGAGGACAAACAGTCAACATACACTGGAAGAAGCTTGATCATGATCAGACATATCCAGTTACCAGCAGGGAAGTGACTGTCATAAAGCAATGGCTCCATCTAAAATTTCTCAACCCTGATTATCCAGGAAGGCCCACAATTACACGAAGATGAGGCAAGACAAGTTTGTAGTCAGAGGCAATGTCCCTTGTTAAACCAACTGATGCAGTTAGAGAGAACACAAGCTTTTGGGCATACGAGTCCTCTTCTATTTCTTGTCTGAAATAGAAGCAACAGACTTCAAAGCTAAAAACGAGTTGAGAACAGTTGCTTAGAGTGTAATTAAGACAAGTATTTATAAGACCATTTCTGAAATAAAAGGTAGTTAGCACCAGTGAAACGGAGAGGATGTTTGCAAAGAGAGGGAGAGAAAGAAAGGGAAAGGAGGACAGAGATAGATAGTAATGTGGTTCTCCCCCAGCAGAAGAAAAGAAGCAGGTTGTTTATAGCCCATGAAATGCAGAATTAGGTTAATGAAGGAAGTTATAGCATGCCATAAATCAAGTGTACCTATTGAGCCCATGCATCTTGATATCCAGTCACGTTAGGAATTTTAGTTCCTATCTTCATCTTCAAAGAGTGTGTTGTAGTTTATCTGATGGTCACAATCCACACTGTGTATTTTGATTTAAAATGTTAATTCCCACTCTTTCAGAGAGCTGGACTTTAGCTACCTGTAGATTAGGAGGTGTGATGCCTGGGTCCATCACTGCTGCAGCACCATCCTGAAGCCCTGGGAGTATGTACTAGCCAGAAAAATTGATGCATTCAATACAAGCACTCATTCTATGGTATATTGTGATTTTGCACTTTGCTGTTCCACAGGTGCTGGCCTCCTCTGTCACCAATCACTGAGGATATTGCATCTCCCTCAGCAATCCTACAGCTCTGCTCCACAGGTGCTAACTATGCCTACAAGTTTTCTTATAGAGGAACATGAAATTAAATTAAAACAACTGTTTCCAAAGTGTTCTTTGGCAGAAGTTTTCTGTTTCTCTTTAAGACTGTCCTTTTTATTCTGACAGCTATTTTCCCTGTTCTAATAAAAGATACTTCCTACAAACCTTGCTATACAAAGCTAACACATACATATTTGCTAAAGCAATTTGGATAAAAGTATGCCATTCTACCTTCAGTTTCAGGGTGATTGATATAATATTTCACTAGCAAATTTCTGAAGGCTAAAAATGGTTTGGTGAAAAAAAATAAAACCAACAAAAACTACATCCCAGGAGAAAGTATTACCTAAGCTATACTTAATGTAAAAAGAGATTACATGCTATAGCATCCTTTGAATTCAGGTGCATCTATATTAAGAAATTATTACTTTAGTACATGGATTTCTACACGCAGGCTGCTGCAAGTTTTCATGAAAAAACTTCTTTAATCGGAAATTATCTTCTTAAAAGCTCTGCTTCCAATTACATGCTGATATTTGCAGAGAACAGGCAAATTTTAAAGGCATAAAAAAAATTCCAGCAGCAGTGGGTAATATAAGTAGAACCCCTAAAATCCCAGAGCAAATTTAGAGCTGGCATAAATTAAATATATATGTAATATATGTTAATAATCCCCTCTGGAATCAATCTGAATTCCACTGATATATGCCTTGGTTCATAGTTCAGCTATAAACCAATACATTCTGCTTATATTTCCAATTTTAACTTTGTGATAAGCCAAAAAGAGATTTTCCTGGTACCCATAAAAATCATGACAGTGCATCATTATCTGACTGAGTTATTAATGCATGAACGTAGGAAAAATAAGGCATAAAGCAAATAAATACCAAGAAAAACCCGTCTTTAAGTTCAGCAGAAAGCACAGAAATTATCAATGTAAATTAGACAGAGCTCTTCACAGCACAGGCACACTACACTTGCTTACAGCAACCTGTACTATATGCAAAAGAAAGTGCTCAACTCTTAGGAATAATTTCTTTATGAGTAAGTCATGGCTCTTTTTTTTTCCCCCAAAGCTTTTGAAAATTAGCAACTATCATTAACTCAAGCCACTGATTTGTCTTCCTCTGCTGAAAATTGACACCCACTGAAGTCATACTGCTTCTAGAATAAACTCCACTCATTCAATGAGTCTGCTAAAAATGACACAAAAAACAGTACCTTTAGCAAAAGTTTAAAAAATAAAATAAAAAAGGAAACCAGCAGTATTTCTGTGATTTTCTAATTATCTGTGCTTTTGTAATATTGTAGCAAATCCTTCACTCATTCCTAGGAAAGATCAGTAACAGATTTTACAGTGGGAAGAGCACAAAACACAATATTTAAGAAGGATATGCAAGAGATTAAGTTTTGACGGGTTTTAGTGTATCTCTCCTCTGTGAAAGTGCAGGACTAAGGAGCAGCAGGGAATGCAGAGTTAGAAAGTTTATCTATTTACTCTACCCTTCCAATGCAGTTAGTTTTTTTCTGGATAAAACCAGAGAAAAGTTCCCAGAAGACTACTGCACATGAATTAGAATTAGATACGTATATATTTAATTGAGCTTTCATGTTGCTTAAATACAAATGTCTTAGCAAGAATTACAGGGAAGCTCAGAAATCATGTAGGATTTATTATTATCATTATTATTATTTCACTCATTAAGGATGGTTTATTAGAGTGGACTGGATAAGTCAGATCCACATGTTAATTACACAGTAAAAAACCCACAAGAGACCACATTACATAATGTAGCAATAATCCAGACAGGACTGACGGGTAGACGGAATCTGGATTGCAACATAAGTACCAGCTTTTAAATGCTATAGCAGCTTAGAAAGACATTATCCCCATATAATGTTATTAATGTGTGAATCCTTTGACTATGGTAGGTAATTGTCCCCCATAATTAAACCCCAGCTTCAGTAGGCAAGATATAATGTGTGTTTATCATTTGTATTCTTTCTAGCTTTTATTTATTTATTTTCAAGCACAGACGGTCATCATGTCACCTGAGGATTATCTCATGGTGGTTGAACACATTAACTAACAAGTGTACATTATTTCACACTCCAACAATAAGGCCTCTATTGCACTTGCTTGAGAGAACAGGAAAAACACTCACATTGATTGGAAAGCAGTGACATATCCCACGCAACTCTCAACATGAAAGGTTTTTCCCAGAAGTGTTTAACCTGACAACAAAAGTTTATCTTTCACCATTGATTAAATAAATGTTTCTGTGCTTGGATTTGATAGCTTAAAAAAAAAAAACCCAAACTATTGCACTTATCACCTGTATCAGGAATATAGTTTCTTCATTTTATAGCTCTGGAGGAATCTGAACACAAAATCAAAAGACCATCACATGTTTCATTAAAGATTCTGTCTGGCATCATTTATACAGCCATAGGATGAAAAAGTCCTTCATGAAATACCAAGATGCACCCTATGCTTCAGCACCTCAGAGACCATCTCACCCCAAAATCAGTAGCAAATCAAATAACTGGGAAAAAGTTTGGATTCTCATATGCCAAAGAAATCATAAGCCTGAGCAGCCATTGCAGCTGTCTTCAAAAAACTGTATTTGCTGGGTTCTCATGTATCTCAGCTGCTTGAGAATTTGAGTAACTTTGGTAATATAATTATTTATATTCAAAATATTTACAGTTTATATTTTTGTAAATCCTAAAAAACAACACACACACACACTTTAAACCAGTTCTCAGAATGGCCTAGACTCATCCTAGCAAACTTCTATTAGATTTATTATATAGCTAAGTTGGAAGCTTTGTCAGCCAGAACTTGTGCCTTGTCACAGAACCAACAGATTCCAATAAACAGAGAGAGGGAAGATATACAGATATATTCCTTTCACTGTATTTGAATATCAGCTCTGCAGATCAGTAATCTGTAATTCAGTAAGCTAAACACTGCAGAAAACATACCACAGAGAGACACCCTGCACTAAGCATTGTACAACTTAAGNACAAATACTTAATTTCTTTGCTCATAAGAACAATTCCAGTTCATTATTAGAACTACATCACTGCAGTGAAGCACATGTGACTGTTTTATGTGATTAAGTGCAAAAAAAACCTGAACATGATTAAGGCCAAACTGTATTAGCAAAATGTACTCTTAAATCAAGAACGGTAATATAATTCAGGCAAAAAAAAAAGTCTTCAGGAAAAAAAATACACAAGTGCTTTTCCTCCCCTTTTTTTTTTTTTTTTTTGCTACTTGTTTACTTTGCAGTAATAACAAAACTGAAATGCACAAAGTTTCCATGAAGTTTTCCTCCAGATACCAGGTGCAGCCTCTGTTCTGGAACATTTAACATATGCAGAGCTTCTACCACAGCTGATGCAAACAGAACGGGGAGATGATCAGCTCTCTTGTGTTCCTAACTTCAAGGTTATTCATTGCTGCTGAGGCTGTGTGGTCATTCCTGTTTTCCCAATTAATGTTCACTCAGCTAAGATCTGTGCTGAGTTACATGCAGACTCACCAGCAAGGGATTTTTATAATTTTATAGAATTAGGTTTTCTGCACATTTTTAAGTAGTTCCAGCACGCACTGGGTGAAAACTAAACCCCAACATCTTGGAAGTCTTCCCCAGTATACCAAGCAAAAGTTGGTATCTTTGTGTAGGTTAGCAATTGAGATCTACAAACCAAAAATAGCCCAGCAAGGAGGTAAGACTTCTGAGCCAACTGCAATATAGCGCTAATGTTGCCAGAAGCCAAATGAAACAATAATTAGATTTGAAGAGAATTTCAATCAAGTCTGTACATAATTTACCACAGGTCAAGATATTTCAACATTCCCCTTGAAAGGACCAGGAAGTAGCTGGTGGGAAGATGAATGCGCAGCCCTTACCTTTTAACAATGATCAGGGTCACATGGCTAATTAAAATACCTTTGTTTACATCGGGTAAGAGTCCTGCTGTTAGACCATCTGCACCTGCAGTCTGTTCCATCAAAACCCCTTCCACAAATTGCATGCTCCTAATAGGTATTGCTGTGCCAATGACAATTACCTAATTAGACATTAGAATGTCAATGCCGATTTTAAAATCCATGTTAATTATTTTACTGTTTGACAGAATATTTCCCAATGAGGGAAGGAGTCTGGATAGCATAATTATGTCACGAGGAACACTTCTGTATATGATTAAAAGGTTTGGCTAGCTCTGATTGGAAGGGCTCCAGTTATTTATGTATTTAACAAAGTTGCAATCAGCACATACGGTTTTCAGCCGAAAAAACGCATTCTGAACCCTGCTTATTCACTTGCCTACTATTGCACAGCACATAATGAGGCTTGTGATTAGATTCCTCTTCCATAAAGTTTGCCTTTGAGTAAGGTGAGTTTGGAAACAGAGGGGAGACATGTCTAGAAGGCAGATGATGTGATGGGTCCCTGATCTGGTTACAGTTTGAAGGCATAACGTGGCTTCTGGGTGTGTGACTGATTTTGCATCTTCGGCCATACAAGAGTAAATATCCCTGTACCTAATGCTGAGCATTTCTGAGAGAAATTGCTGCATTTACTGCCTGTGAGTTGGTCCTTATACTTGGCATCACTACACATGTTTTGAAAGATCAGCAACGTTTTCCTAGGCCACAAGGCTTTGGCATTTAAAACAGCTTAAACCATAACCACGATAATAAAAAAGATGCATTTAGAATTTCAAAGTGTTCAATTCAGCTTTCACTGGCTGCAAGTGAAAAATCTTAAAATAAAGCACGATCAAAGAATCTAACTGCTGTCAGCTCACCACACAGGACACAAATTCAGTAAATAAAAGGAAACACTGCATAAGAAAAGCATACCCCACAAGAGGGGAAATGCTTACAAGGCTTTCTAAACAAACTTAGTCATTTTTCTCTCTATTTGTCTCACACAGAAAAAACACAGCCAAGAATCCTGGCTAAAGCTGTGACACAAACAATAATACTACATAGCTTATAACTTCAAGGTATCTGATTTTTAGTTGAGAAGCTGCAACCAGGAAAAGAATCAGTATTTTTCTTTTAAAAATGCTGTAGTGATAGTAGCAAAGATGAATGATTTATTGTTAATGTTACAATTTTCACAGAAGAGATAACATTAAAATAACACTAATCACTCAGCTAAACTCAAGTATCTGTACAGCTACATACAGTGTTCACAGAGCTCTTGCCTCACTGTGGGAATTTAGTGGCATATCCAACATACCGTAATCTCATTTAAATTCATATCCATAGATTACTACCGACCAGCATAAATATCAAGTTACACTGTATAATACATATCTATATAACATTAAAACCATAGTCATGCCTCTGGCTTAAAAAAAATCTAATCTGAATCTCTTGTCAGCAGAGTTAGAAGTCACAGGTCAACTGTCAGTAATGGAAAATTTGACCAACCAGTTGCCAAACGTTTCAAATCCGTCTTTAAATCTTCCCCCAAATCCCTTCTCAAGACTTATTTCTGCTACAGACACTGTAGAAAATTAGCTGGTTGATGAGCAGGTTAAAGGATAAATCAGAATGTCTGATCTTTGCCTGAGTAGTGTATAACACTAAAACACACACGTAAGAACTGCACTGAATGCTTCTGTCCCTCCTTTATCGTGCTTTCAGCAGCAGCTTTCTTAGCATACATATCTTAGATTTGTGAGAGTCTGTCTGCAAGCACTTTATAATGCCTAATGAAATAGGGCTGTAATTCTCATTTTGCAAATCATTCTGATACACTAAACAAATAGCAAATAATACCTCTGACAGAGAGGGCCTCTGACAGAGAGTATTGTGGCCTGAAGGTCTTTTTCTATATTTATATTTAAATGTGTTTGTTTTATGTTCTGAATGCTCCTGGGTGCATTTACAGCTTCTTTAATGACTTAAATTTGAGGATTACATGTCTCAGTGCTACTCACCATTGCAGTAATTGGAATTCTGTAGCTGTCCCATGCAACACACACTGAACTGCTTAGCTGTGAGTTTTGGGAAAGTTTCAGCTCCAGCAGAGCAGTAGCCAAAAAGACACATCCTTTAATGCCTGAAGAAGACAGAACAGAAACACACACTAGAGGTTTGTACTAGGTTTACATTCTACATTTTACCGAGCACTATATCTTCAGAACATATAAACTAGCATTAGTGTATCATAAAGACTTAGATAGCAAGTCATCAAAAGTAAAGACATCAGAGAAGTTAAGGGATAAAATCCTGACCCCATGTCAATTGGTGGCAAAACTCCAATTGACTTTCTGAGCACTAAGATTTCACTCACAAGTTTCCCCTTAAAGCCACTTTGGTTTCGCTCTGTATCTAACATATTTCCCAGTGCTCACGGACCAAGCACAATCAAGCCTTTCTAAAAATCACAGCTAACCAGAAGGACAAAAACAAGTTTGGGATGCAATGCTCAGCTGGAGTAAGAGAGTTAACCCTCAAAGAAATTAATCTTAGTATTCCTGCTGGAGATGAGGCCCAAAATGCGCAGACTTCACATGGAAATTTAATTTCAAACAGCTATTTCAGGGCCATATTTTCCAGGTGGGGCATATGTTATGGATTTAACTATCAGCTGAGTATCTTAAGGCTTGTTGTAAACACCCAGACACTATTTTAAGACTATATATGATATGCAATGATTTAACTATATATTTAGGCATTTAACAAACGAATTTGAAAACACTGTTGGTTTTAAATTATTTATGTTAAAGCTTTGGTGCAATAAGCTCTTTGTAAGATGAAGAAGACATATTCCTTACCATAAAGAAGTTTAAGATTTCTTTTTTTTTTTTTCAAATTCCATTACTCTTAAGGGAAGTATCAGACTCATTTGAAAAAACCCATTCTCAGAATAATATGCATCAATCAGAGGTATATCAGAAATATCTTGAAAGTATGTATTTATCAATTTAGAGCATGATTTCAGAAGCTTTCTCTATTAGAGTAATTTTCTTTCTACTGACACAAGGCATAAAACTTCTACTGACTTTGAGGAGCTCAGAGTTAGGTCAACATTAAGTGCTTTTGAAAATTGCAAGCTAAGTTAACTTTAAACTCTAAATTTATGTTTACTCAGTCACTATTTTCATTGTTCTCACTGGAATCATTACAGGAATATGTAACTCTGTTAATAAATACCTCATTCCTTTAAGAATAGCATACCCCAGACTAGCTTTAAATAACTCATCCCTCTAAGAATGACATATCCCATCCATCTCTATATATTTCCCTAGACTCAACAATTTCGACAACTGCTTGGAAAGAATTTATTTCCTTCAAAATCTGTAGTCCCATTGTGTGTTGTATTAGCCGGAAATGGGACACGGACCTGGATCTGCTGCAGGAAAGCATCTCCTGACGGATATGATTTTACTGAATGTCATATAAAGCCCTGAAAGATTCTTGGTCTAGGGGTTCTTTTCTGACAAGTAATATTCCACCAAAGCATGATCTCTCCAATGGCCATAAATGATCTCCAAGTGAATGCTGCTGCATTTTTTGTGTCCAAGATTACTCCAAGTTTTTCAGAAAAGTAATTGTCATTTATCAAGGTAGCATCTACACCCTCAGGTCAGAGCTGGGGCCTCAGTCTGATAGGTGTGTCCATACACATAATGAAAACACATTTCCTGTTTCAAGAAGTTCATCATTTGTGTGCAGTCAAACGTAATGAAAAATAGGTACTAAAGCATTTTTCATGGATTTGAGACACTTTTGACATACTAAGGATTCCACTTAGCAACAGATCCCATCTCCACCTGGAAACTCCAGCCGTTTCCTTGTCCAGGCTTTACTGGCCACACTTCATTTCTCCCAAGCACTAAGTCTCCACATAAAGATAGGAAAAATTTATGAAGGGGAAAAAGGAGCAGGCCATTACTTCCCAAACAAGTTACTGGCCTTCACCACAGCAATTCATGCCATAAACCTTTGCTTCAGTTTCCTGAAGCAGTGCAATATCCTACAAACAAGTGCTTCTTTGAGATCTCTTTCATCATTCGTTGTTTAGCATCAGAGGTTAGTGAGGCACTGAGGTGTGAAAGAACAGAGCTCTTTTCAGCTGCCAAGAGCTTTTGAGAGGATATACTTTACCACCCAAAAATACATTGTCCTCTTATCTTATATATTGTCCTTATGTCCTGTTGTGCCCTGTCTCTGCAGTCTCCACACCAGCAATCAGGGATGCAGCTCTTACCAGTCTGGACCTTCAGGCCAAAATGCCACTGCAGAATCTTCAGCCTCCTCCCCCAAAAAAGGCTTTACTGCCTTGACCTTAGCAATTTTAGACACATCACAGCCACCTGCCTTGTTGGTCATCCTGTTCCCTCCCCAGATACTGAGAGGCAGCACTGTCAGTGGGCTGCAGAAGTAATGCAGGAGTGGAGATCTCCCCCTAGGAGAAAGGATCCCTTTTTCCCTGTGCCTTCAGGGGCAGGTGCCAGCTGCACCACCTCTCTCTTCAAGGCTGGCATTTTGAATAGTGTGTGTCTTCACTAACCCAGTTGCACTTGGCAAACTGCAGTTCTTCAGGCACACAGCAAAGAAAACAATGTTTTATTATCCTCCACCTACAGCTAATGACATCAGAGGGTCAGGCAAACAAAATCTGCTCCTTGCCCTTGCATTCCTCTTTCTCCAGTTTCAGTAAATGACAGCATAGAGGCTGTCTTCCCCCCTACACCCCCTTTAAGTGATGCTCAGCTTACATGATTTCATACCTGTATGAAAAGGTTTCCCAAATGCCTGCCATAGATCTACAGCTCTGCCACAGGCATCCCTGGAAAGTTACTCATTCCTCTTCCATAGAAAATGGTAGTACTCTGGAACTTCCTTCCTCTCACTCCTTGTCCTCTGCCTAGTCTATATATGCAAAATCTTTGGTCATACATCAACTAGCAAATGAGAGTATGATGTGATCAGAGCTTCTCTTATCGTTTATATCACTCTAAGTATCCATAGGTGGATAAAACAGATGGGAAGGAACTGTGAGAAGACTGTGATTAGCATAATTGCTAGTGATCACATCAGACAATCTGCGTAACCACAGTCAAGCATTTTTATAAGTATTGCTAGGGAGATTAATAAGAAAATCAGTGTCGGGAGAGCCACTAAAACAGAAGCTATACTTTTATGGGGGTTATTTTAGGGGTCCATACAGGACTGAAACATAACAAATTCTCAAGGCTATTTGTTTGAAAGACCTTTGTATAAGAGAAGAAGCAAGTCCAAACACCTTCATTGTTCCCTCACATACTGTGGCCTGTGACCACTTTACAGGTGGTGCTTCCAGTGTTTTCCTGCCTAAGTATCTAGTCCAGACCCAAAGACATGCAGTAAGGAAAATCAGAGAAAATGGGAAAGAGAAGTAGGAATTCTATAAATGACACAGCAATATTGATTAGGGGCTTTCCTTTTGAGGAAAAAGAAATGGAAAACAAAAAGAAAACACTGAAGAAAATAGGAGTAAATTGCATAAGTTTTAAGGCCTAAGAAAGGATTTTGTGCAACTAAGCCAGCATCATGAAGCAGCCCGTGAAGGGCTGCTGGCAAGGAGGAAGCTGTTGGGATAGACCATGGGGTGGCCCTTGCTAAGTGGAGCAGGCTGAGCTTGTTGTGACTTTCCTATCTCTTGCCGTATGGAGAGGTGTACAACAGGGCACCAGCAGCAGACTGAGGGAAATACTTATGTTAAGGTCCAAAGATGTGCTTAAAACCCCAAGAGACACAAATAGAAAATCCCCAGTAACCAGGTGTGCTCTAAGTCCCTGGAATTCCACTGGCTTGCTCTTTGAACTAGGACACGTCAGAAGCACACTTGCTCATTCCATGCTGTCTGCAATGTATCAGAAGCTTTTGTTTCCCACCCTGTGTGACAAGCGCCAAAAGCAACAGAGTCTCAGTACAAGTTGGGCTACTGGGTATTAGCACATTATAAGCACTTAGGATGCTGGCTTTAGAGGTGGAGCTCAGTGAGAATTCCAGTACACAAAACTAAATCTTTTTTTTGTGAGAAGCTATCATACTTGCACTTATACACAGCCCCTGAAATTCAGCTGGACAGAGGCCCAACCTTGCGCGTGTGTCATTTCCCTTGGTCCGCAAAATTCCTTCTTGATTTTGATAAGATATAAATTGTGGCTTTTGTACTATCCAGCTGTACCCAAAAATTTTCCAGCTTATGTTCCCAAGGAAAATTTGGCAGAAAAATTTCACACTAAAAAAATAAAGTACACAAATGACTCTTAGGTATGAGTTTTCTAAGGCAGAGTCTTGCAGAGTAGAAGCAGATACTACAGGAAACACAGCTGGAGTGGGTCAAGTTCCCCTTCAGATGTTTTGGTCCTTGAAGTTCACTTCTCAGGCCCTAACCAGAACAGAAGCCCTACGGACAGGACACAGGCATGGCTGCTCCCTAAGTCTGCACACAGCATCCCCAAATCATCGCTCATGCTTGGGGGAGTAGGATTTTTTTTACTTCCAGGGACCAATTGGTTCCAGTCTGCACTCACATGGCTATGGTGGTCAAGCACCTGAAGTCAAGCAGCATTCATTTTGCATGCAAATGCTGAGGGCTCTGGCTTCAGGTTTTGCCAGTTATCCACAACAGGGGAATTATCACAGTAGTTCCCAGCAGCATCTGTATTATCCTCTTTACTTCCTCTATACCTTGTCATTTCTTAATCTCAGGCAGAAATACAAATTACTGCCCTCTGTATGCAGGTTGCTTAATATCCACTTCAACCCATGGCAACATCTCTATTTCTGTTTTGATTCATCAACATCCACCAAGAACTTTCTAATGGCCTTTTCTTCATCCCTTGCTAGACTGTGTCAGCTTTTTCCTCTACATTTCCCCAACAGCTCCCTTTTCTTCAGATTACCAAGCACGTGATATCTCATCACTTCCCTTTGTTTTTTTAACCTTTTTCACACCAGAACTGCCCTCTTGCAACCACTGCACTTCAGTTGGTATAGAGTGACTGACCTCAGTGCCTTCCTGCTATCAGATTTGCAAGCACACACCCTCATGACCTCCCCATGCTGCCCACCATTTGTCTTCTTCAATAGTATTAGCTTTCAAGTAATAATCACAAAAAATTTTAACCTAACTGCAACTACCAGTGAAGCTCCTATGTGTATTCACTGCACACATCTGAAGTATTTGAGGGAAAACATTTTGTTTCACCACCTTTTCCCAGGACCTAGTTCTCTGCCACCATGTAACAAAGCTGAAGAAGTAAGTCAGAAAATTAAATATTTACAGTTAGAACTTCTGCAGCTAGAACTGACCCCACTTGTCAGTGGAGTCACTTGTTAGGTAATCTTAATTAAAAGTTCACATACTAGGTTTTTCCCTTCAGAAGAATGTTTCCTTAAGGAGTGCTGATGCACAAAGAGAAAGACATGGCAGCTTAGAAAGTGTCATTTGTACACACGCCCTGACTTCTCAGTTCAGCAAAGTCATTAGCAAATGAAAGTGTGCCTTTTCTAGTGGGAACATCAGGCAGCTAGCTACTCCAATATCTGTATGCCCTCTAATTAATAAAAGTGCACCCTACAAGACCTTCTTTAAGCTTTACTTCCATTATCCTTCAAGCACCCCTGAGGGACAACACACAGACCTCTAAGTCCCACAGAGGTGGGAAACCTGGCACTGACCTTCCTGCAGTGCTCTCCCACAGCGGCCTGGCCCCTGGCCCCTCTGCCACCATGCCAGCCCTGGTCCAACAACCACCTGCGCCTGAGGGGTGGCAATCACAGAGCAGAAGAGAGGCAGCTCCGATGAGATTCCCAAACTCAAAAAAGCCCTGCTAAGCGGCACACTCCCACTCTCCCTATGTGCATCTTAGCACTGCAACCTCTTCACATCTCACGAGCTAGCGTGGAACAGATGCGTCCCCCCGTCAGGAGGCAGCGACACCCCTCCCTCCTCACATGACTCATATGATGTCAGAGTTGTCCTTGTCACCGACCCCAATTCAGGCTCACACGTCAAGGACACGCTTGCTTGGTGGATCCTCAGCACGATGGATAATCCATCCCCTCTCATTTGGGTTTCCTACATCCCTCCTAGAAAAGAGAGGACTTGTTCTAGTTGAGGAAACTTGGCTCCTCTGGCAGTTCCAGTGGCACAGCCGTGCCGAGAAATGCTGGCAGAGGCTACAAGGTTTTGAAGCTTTGAAAGCTAGGTCAGCATCTCCCTGTACAACACCAATGCCACCCTCAATCAATGTCCAATACAGAGAGGCAAACGATTTTTATAGAACAGTCATGTACTTTCATGTGATCTAATATTAGCTGTGCTGTATGTAATTATTTTATGTAGTACTCTGCGTTCTGCTTGCACTCCCATCGATATGTCTAGTAGATATTTGTAGTTCCTAGTAATTTAATAGCTAGTTTGTGCCCTAAAGCATAAAAACATTTCTACCCTATCTAAAGTAACCGTGGGTGGTGTTATCCATATAAAATCTTTGAGTCCTAATGAGCTTTTGTTCTCAAGTTATAACCCAAAAATATATCACCCGGCTGTTCCGTTCTCTGCTGAAGATCCTCACTATGATGTGAAAGGAAAAGAAATTAAAACCTTAGATAAATGTGTTTGATCTGCCACAAAAAGGGAAAAGACATCCCCTCTGTATTGTATCTTGTTGGAATTTTTTCACAGACCCATTTTCTGCTCATTGCTAAATGTTTGAAGGCTGAAGATGAGCTGCATTTTTGCAAACCCAGATCTGGAGACAGCTGTGGTCTGAGCTGTGCAGGAAGGAGCAGCACACTGGCCCTGCTGCCCTAGGCTGAGGTGGCAGTAACTGCTAGAGCCTGGACATGATGCTAGAAAGCAGTACAGTGTTTGGAGCTCCTAAGGGGTAAAAGGCAGCAAGTTCCCATGTCCTTGAAGAAATGTTGTTAGGAGACCTCCCACCCTTCTGCCTGGGGAAGAGGAGGCTCTGAGATGCACAGGGAGACACTGGAGAGAGCAGGTCTCCCGGGCTTTCCACTCTGTGGCAAGAAAAGGCCGTCCCTTGCCTGCAGCGAGGCTTTGTTTCACCCTCACAACAATCTCGTTACTGTGAGTAACGGGGAGCACGGCGATGCCAGCATGTTCCCTTTGCCTCTTCCTTAACTTGTCTTTATTCACAGCCATGGAGGCAGGCCAGAGCCAGGCACTCACCAGGAGCCAGGCTCAAGCCTTCCTTGGCGTGCCCACCTCTGCTCTTTAGGAGAGGGTACAGGCTGTACAATACATCATCTGTTATGCAATGATACCCGGCGCATGGTTCCGCTTTGCTTCCCGGCGGCAGGAATATATCACTCCCCCCTTGCCTTCCCTTCCCTCCCAGCCCACCCCCAGCCCCATTCATCCCCACCACTCACTGTTTACTAGCGAAGCCCTGCGCGGTCCGTCAGGAGCACCCCAGTTCACAACCCAGCAGCCGCATGGGCTGCAGTGTTTTGGCCAGGGGAGGAGGCGTGCCAGGGAGCCAACTTGTAAGAGGGAAGTTTTTGGGGCCCGTTTCAGTTCTGCCACTGCTCTCCAGTAAATAGTTGCACTCTACCACTTACAGCAGGTCTGAATGCGCCTGGCCCTACTTACTCCCCATCGCATTTGGTTATCTTATATTTTAAATAAAATTAAAAGTGTGAGAAATAATACCAAGAGCATTTATCATCCCAAAGGAAACAAAAAGTGTTCTGTCAGCTAGGCTGGAAACAAAAAGTGTTCTGTCAGCTAGGCTGCAAAAAAGCCCAAGATAAAATCCCTGGATTAACATCTTCTGAAACACCAAAGAAATTTGTACACAGTTTTGACCTTAGACATCCATCCATCTCCAAACACACAGGGGAAAGTGCCTCTGATGGTAAAACCTGGCTGCTTTATTAAGAATGAAGAGCAAGTCAAAGATATTCAGCTAGAAAGAAAATAATTCCCATCAAAGCAACAGGTAAAAAGTGCCAGCAAATCCTGTCTGCTCTGTTCTAAAGAGATTTCTTAGTATCTATGCTTTGAAACAATGAAATCTAGATACAGTGCTAACTGTCACTAGAAAGTAAATGAAGACAGTGGAAATTAATTCTTCCACTCACAGTTAAGAAAGATTCTGGCATTCAGCATTATCAGTAAATCCCAGGAGCAGCAATCAGCAGGTAATCTGTTCAGTGTAACTAGATGGTGCCATCACACACAAGGATTTAAGAAATGCATCACCCCGGAGTGATACCAATTACAAGATAATCAACTTCTGCCGTCTGTGATTGTGGGGAAAACTGTAATAAAATTGTAATCCCATCCATGCCATGCCACACCTTATAGCACCTTTCCTTATTGCTTGAGCCAAGCAGAGATATGGGAATTAGGAACTGGTGAGGAAACAACTGGTTTGCAAGATAAACAAAACAAAATAAAAAGCACAAATATTTGACTGTGCAAAATCTGGCCATTTCACTGTTTTTGTAGCAAAAAACCCCAAGACATCACAGATAACAGTCCAGTGATTATCATGCTCCTTTGATTAGCTCAAGGAATAAGGCTTAGGATTTTGTGAGTTTAGAGGAATACTGTCTTAAACCATCTCCAGCATCTCAGGTGAAAGCTGTTGGCAACCAGAGAAGAAATAATCTCATTCTCCCAGAAAAAGCTATTCTAACCACTGAATCTTTACAGCAAAAATTCATCAGAGTTATTGAGATTACAGAAAGAAATTCCAATCTCAACAAAGTGTATTTTTCTATCATTAGACTTGTGCACCCTGCTTTACAAGCCTAAGTATGGTAGTTCCAGCACATGCTTAGCTGTGTTTGTGAGAGCACAGAGGCTGCTGAGCTGTTTGGGAAAGTTCTTTGAGGAAACAGTTCAGCTGCAGATATCTGCACCAGCAAGGAGGCTTTAGCCTCTCTGGATGTTTAACATTAATCCACAGTATATTAAAAAAAAAAAAA